>CM055122.1:204445664-205045664 GCA_029206835.1 Rana muscosa | reverse complement strand
TCCCACCGCCACGCCTCCAAAATGCTACTACTGGTTGTGACACACCTCTCTCCTCCACCCCCTCCTCTTCTTCTTCCTCCATGGCCTCTTCCTGTGGTTTGTCCTATGAACCAGCGGTGCTCCGTAGCCGTTCACGGGGCTACGCAAGTACGCAGGCAAAAAGATGCCATGCCGTGCTTGCGCTGGTGTGTTTGGGGGACAGAAGCCACACTGGGGCAGAGGTCCTGTCTGCTCTGCAGGGCCAGGCCGAGAGGTGGTTGACGCCACGCCAGCTTAAGCCAGGAATGGTGGTTTGCGACAATGGCACCAACCTCCTCTCCGCCCTCCGACAGGGACAACTGACCCATGTGCCCTGTGTGGCTCACGTCCTTAACCTGGTGGTGCAGCGGTTCTTGGGCAGGTACCCGGGCTTACAGGATGTCCTGAGGCAGGCCAGGAAAGTCTGTGTGCATTTCCGCAGATCTTATAATGCCAGTGCTCGCCTGGCTGAGCTGCAAAAGGAGTTGAACCTGCCCAAGAACCGCCTTATATGTGACATGCCCACCAGGTGGAACTCAACGTTGGCCATGCTGCAGTGGCTGCACACGCAGCAGAGGGCCATCAATGAGTACCTGTGCGACTACGGCACCAGGACAGGGTCAGGGGAGCTTGGTTTTTTTTCTCCACGCCAGTGGGGCATGATCAGGGATGCATGCACTGTCCTGGCACCATTTGAGGAGGCCACGAGGATGGTGAGCAGTGACAGTGCATGCATCAGTGACACTGTACCTCTTGTCCACCTGTTGGAGCACACGCTGCGTGGAATAATGGACAGGGCACTTGAGGCAGAACAGAGGCAGGAAGAGGAGGACTTCCTTGCCTCTCAAGGCCCCCTTTACCCAGACAGTGTTCCTTCTGTCCCACCCATCGCACAGGAAGAGGAGGAGGAGGAGGAGGAGGAGGAGGATTGTGTCAGCATGGAGGTGGAGGCTGGCACTCAGCATCATCAGCAGCAGTCTTTTAGGGATGATTTACAGTCCCAAGAAACCAGTGGACTTGTACGTGGCTGGGAGGAGGTGGCTGCGGATCATGTCGTCCTTAGTGACCCAGAGGACTCCGGAGCGAATGCCTCAGCAAACCTACGCTGCATGGCCTCCCTGATCCTGCAAAGTCTGCGGAAGGATCCTCGTATTCTTCGGATCAAGGAGAGGGACCATTACTGGCTGGCCACTCTCCTTGATCCACGGTACAAGGGTAAGGTTGCGGACCTTATGTTACCGTCGCAGAGGGAGCAGAGGATGAGACAACTCCGGGAGGCCTTGCAGAAAGGTCTGTGCAACGCGTTCCCAGAGACTGGGAGGTTACAAACTCCTGGTCCTGGACAACGAGTTGCTGAGGCTTCGGCCAGTCAAAGAAGGAGCGGTGGGGAAGGTGGCCGTCTGACCGATGCGTTCAGACAATTCTTTAGTCCGCAGCCCCAAAGTATGATCGGTTCCAGCAACCATCGCCAGCGTCTGATAAACATGGTGCAGGAATATCTAGGGGCAAGGTCAGACTTGGACACCTTTCCCACCGAAAATCCTCTGGCTTACTGGGTCTTGAGGATGGATCACTGGCCAGAGCTTGCACAGTATGCAATTGAGCTACTGGCCTGTCCTGCATCCAGCGTTCTTTCGGAACGCACATTCAGTGCTGCTGGAGGATTTGTCACGGATCACAGGGTGCGCCTGTCCACCGACTCGGTTGATCGACTGACTTTCATCAAGATGAACCAGTCTTGGATCACCACCAGCTACCACACACCTGATGCTGATATAACAGACTAATTGATTTTAACATGTCACATCCCTTCAAGACTGATGCTGATGCTGAGTGCCTGTGCTGTTATGTTGACTGGCTATCCTCCTCCTCCGAGTCCTCAATGATACGATTGATGATGATAGCTTGGAAGATCATTTTTGTTTATGGGTGCCGCCACCAGTGGCTAAGGCCCAATTTTTCAGCCCCTGTTTTACAGGGGCGTGTAATTACAATTTTTTTAGCAATAATTTGCCATAGGGCTCATTGCTGTGCTCCAAGTACAGTATCTGTGAGGGGTTGGAGTGTTGTGGCACCAGTGCCTAAGGCCCAATTTTTCAGCCCCTGTTTAACAGGGGCGTGTCATTACAATTTTTGAAGCAATACTTTGCAACAGGGCTCATTGCTGTGCTCCAAGTACAGTATCTGTGAGGGGTTGTAGTGTTGTGCCACCAGTGCCTAAGGCCCAATTTTTCAGCCCCTGTTCAACAGGGGCATGCAATTACAATTCTTGATCTAATAATTCACAGCAGGGTCCATTGCTGCACCCACCAAGAGTAACTCTGAGGGCTTACAGTCTTGTGGCAACGCCACCACCACCACCACCACGAAAGGCCCAATTTTTCAGCCCCTGTTCAAAAGGGGCATGTAATTACAATTCTTGATCTAATAATTCACAGCAGGGCCCATTGCTGCACCCACCAAGAGTAACTGTCAGGGCTTACAGTGTTGTGGCACCAGCACCACCATCAAAGCCCCAATTTTTACTACCACTGTTCAACAATTATATGTAATTAAAATTCCTGATATAATAGTTGACAGCAGGGCGTTCCAGCACCAACCAAGAGTAACTGAGTGCTTACAGTGTTGTGCCAACACCAACAACTAAGGGGCCTATTTCTGCAGAGTATATACGGCAGGTCCCTACTTTCAAACATCCAACTTACAAACGACTCCTACTTGCAAACGAAAGAAGACAACAGGAAGTGAGAGGAAATCTACCCCTAGAAAGGAAAATTCTCTCCTGTAAGAATAAATATGGGAGAAAGGGGTCTCATCTGTACTGATGCTTTATCAGCAATCCTTGTTTCAAGAAAAACACCACATTTCAAAAACAGTTGTCATTGGGACGGAAAGTGAGGTGAAATGTTCTGAACAGGGGCACAGACAGCAAAACAAATGTTACAGGGGTGATAACCCTTACCTATGTTTCCCAAAAAGTTTAAAAATAGATTTTTGGGCTGGAGCTACACTTCAACAATGTACCTGTTCAAAATTACAAACAGATTCTACATAAGAACAAACCTACAGTCCCTGTCTTGTATGCACCGCCTGTATACGGCTGTTCAGAGTATATAGGGCCTTTTTTATTTTATGTGCGGGGTTCCCCTTAATATCCATACAAGACCCAAAGGGGCTGGTAATGGGCTGGGGTAGGGGGGGGGGGTCATGGGGTAGCTATGCCATTTTTCTTAAAGAATTTCATCCATATTACCGGGACCAGACATTACATTAAAGCCGCAAGCAGTTTTAAATGGCTTTTTTTTCCTTTAGAAGTGTCATTTTGTGCAGGGACAGTTCTAAACACGGGAAACACGTGGCACTTCACAGGCATACTTTAGACACCCCCCAGGTACGATATTTAAAGGAATATTTGACTTTTTTTTTTTCACTTTATGCATCATTAAAATGACTGCTCCCGAAAAACGACCGTTTTTAAAACTTCTTTTTGCATTGATACATGTCCCCTGGTGCACAACCCGGGTTCCCAAACCCTATTTATGACAATAACATGCATAATAGTTGTTATAATTAGCACTTTAGAATTCGAACGTTCGCATCCATTGTATTTAATAGGGTTCTAATGTTCGTTCGAACTTTCGGTCCGTTCGCGGGTTCTGGTGCGAACCGAACCCGGGGGTGTTCGGCTCATCACTACCCAATAGGAACCAGAGGAGAACAGGACTCACTTAATGCAATATAGTCTCTTATGACCACCATAAAGTGACACCCCGCTACATTTGCATTTCTGAAAAGCATATACCACACATACGTATCTAACTGGCTGTCCATAGTGCCACTCTGTTTACTAATGTTTCACAGATTGAAGTCTGTGTCTGCAGTTGTTTTGCTAATGCTTGAACTGATAACAGTTGATAGTGAGCCCTCTCCTTTTAATGCAGGGCCTGGGCTCACTGTGTATTGATACTTGGTGGTACATGTGTCTAAGGTAGGTTTAACCTGCTAGTGCTAATTGTCAGATGACTATTAACTTGTGCTGCTTGTCTGTGATTACATTAACTCTACAGTGTGAATGACTGTGATGTGTTTATTTCTATGCATTTACATGCTGACCTTGGTGCTAAAATAAAAGTCAGGATCTGTTTAGTCACATTATTTAGTACTTACCTGTTAGCAATAGGTAATTGCTTGTGTTATTTGGGGTACCCCACAGAAAGATATGTGGTTTGGAGTGGTTACTACTGATGACAAATACCCCAGACATGGCTCCAGGATTTCAGCTCATCTGTGAACCAGTAGCAATCAGCCTTCCTAGAGACCAGCAACTTTAACTAAAGGTGAGGGCAGGTAGGTATATGCTATATCCTAAAAGAGTGCACATTATGGGCATAATAAGTGTAAATCTCTCCAGCTCTCAACACCAACACCAGTCAACCTACTTCTGCAACAGGGAACAGATCCTCTTCAGCCCTGAAAGAACCACTATGTACAGTAGGTGCCACTGATATTGTGTTTCTTTCGCGCTCCCATCGCCGAGATTCTCGGCGACAGGAGTGCCGAGATGTCGGCAGCAGGGTGGCGACACGTGTTGCGCTCGCCGCAATGGCGAGGAGACGCTACACTGTATTGAGCGGGGATCCGACGCGGATTCCCGCCAATACCAGGCACTGCGTTTGGTATGAATCCTGAGCGGGAACTCCACGCCAATTTTTAAAGAAAAAAACGGCGTGGGTTCCCCCTCCAGGGGCATACCAGGCCCTTGGGTCTGGTCTGGATTTGAAGGGGAACCCTTCGCCAAAAAAACGGCGTGGGGGTCCCCCTCCACTAGCAAAAGAGCTACAAGAAGTTAGTGGAGGGGCCGGCGGAAGAAAGAACCGGAGAGCGGGAGAAGAACCGGAGAGCGGGAGAAGAAGAAGGCGACGGAGAAGACCGGCTCCTCCACTAGCAAAAGAGCTACAAGAAGTTAGTGGAGGGGCCGGCGGAAGAAAGAACCGGAGAGCGGGAGAAGAACCGGAGAGCGGGAGAAGAAGAAGGCGACGGAGAAGACCGGTCCTCCGCTAGCAAAAGAGCTAAAAAGAAGTTAGGCCCGGCAGAAGAAAGAACCGGAGAGCGCGGCGACGACACCGGAGACCCCCGAAGTCGGAAGAAGACCTCCGGAGCGGTGCAATAAAATACTTTTAAAAACTGTGTTGTGTTTTTATTACCATTTTTTTTCCACCAGGTGAATGGGTAGGGGTACGATGTACCCCATACTCATTCACATAGGGTGGGGGGGCCGGTATCCAGGGCTTATTAAAGGGGGCTCCGATAAGCCCCCCGCCCGCAGACCCCGACAACCAATGGCCAGGGTTGTCAGGAAGAGGCCCTGTCCTCATCAACATGGGGGCAGGGTGCTCTGGGGTGGGGGGGCCACAGGTCGCCCCCCTGCCCCAGAGCATCAAACCCCCCATGTTGAGGGCATGTGGCTTGGTACGGTTCAGGAGGGAGGGGGGGCCGCTCTCGTCCCCCCCTCTTCCCCTGCGGCCTGCCAGGTTGCATGCTCAGATAAGGGTCTGGTTTGGATCTTGAGGGGGACCCCCACGCCGTTTTTTCGGCGAAGGGTTCCCCTTCAAATCCAGACCAGACCCAAGGGCCTGGTATGCCCCTGGAGGGGGAACCCACGCCGTTTTTTTCTTTAAAAATTGGCGTGGAGTTCCCGCTCAGGATTCATACCAAACGCAGTGCCTGGTATTGGCGGCAATCCGCGTCGGTCCCCGCCTATCGGCAATGCGTGTCGCTCATCGTGAAAGGAACATTTTTTCCTTTCCCGATGACGAGACAGCTCGGCGCTGGCTCTCGCGACGGAGCTCATAGGGTGTCAATATCGCCGCTAGAAGCGGCGAGATTGACACAATATCGGCGGCACCTACTGTAGTTAACTGCCAGAACAGGCAGACCAAGAAGTCTCTACAGTAATCATAGTGGTGTGGTTATAACTGGTGTGTCGGCCAAAATGCAAAACAAGGTTGCAGGCCAAAGACAGTGACAAATGGGCAGAGACTGAAAAGGCCTACAGTCACTAATGGTTCCATACCAAGCCTAATCAAACAGTTGTGTTTGTTTAAAGGCAACCTCTACCTCAGAGCTTGCTTCTGGGAAATTGCTATGGCAAGTTGGCATATCAGAAGCAAAAGGTGAATACTTTAACCCCATCCAAACTGACTGTGTGGAGCTCAGGGGCTAAGCTATTCAAACAAAGTCATCTAAAGGGTACCTCTGTCTCAAAAGCAGCCGGCCAAACAGGCTGCATCAGATTAACCAAGGGTGCCATTCTTCCAACAGAAGAGACAATATCCTTGCAGAGACCCTGGGACAGCAAATAGATCCAGAGATGAAGAAGGTTCATACTACTGTTAAGTAGTATTTTGTGTCCTGCGATTGAGCTCACTTTGGTAGCCAGACTGCCAGGACCCCAGACAGGATGAAAGCAGAGCTCTGCTTAGTAATAAACTCTCTATGATGGCAGATCCTAGATTGAAAATGGAGTAGCCAATGATGCAGTTCAGACACTGCAGATACAAAACTGTATGCTGTTTCTCCAGTAATCATTGTGGTCAGTGAACACTTATGGCCCATCCCACAAGTAAACACATGCCGCTTTAAGTCAGAGTGGTGACTGTTCAAGTCGGATCTGGTGATATCTAGAAGGATGATTAATTCCTTATGTTAATCGCCAATGACCAGAGGATAGCCAAAAGGCAAAGTAACGAAGAGTGAATGACAGGTTAGACCTGGGAGAACTATAGCGGAGAATAAAAAATCAAGAATTATCTTTATTTGTGTAGCGACCTCACCCCTCTCACCCCTTCTCATTCTTGGCTTGTCTGTCTTTGTCTAGGGGTGTTAGTACCGGGGGGAGGGATGAGATACACCACGGCCCATGTCCTCCATAGTGAAGAGGTGAAGGCCAGAAAGATCGGGCTTTGTGTAGGTGTCCTAGAGTCAAATCCTTCCCTCCGTCCTTGACTCTCTCTTTGCTCCTAGTAACCAGAGTTCCACACACTGAATAGGTCCAACACAGTTTTATTCTTCTCAGCGAATAAACGTACAGCACAGTCAAGTTGGGACCTTTGCAACAGTTCTGTATCAGTGGGAGTAGGTCGAGGCACAATCATTTAAAGTATCGCTAACCACTGTGGTGTCACCAGTGGCGAATAGTCACTGCCACTGACTATATGAGGTAGAACATAAATTACCTTCGCTAGCACGGCCCCTGTCAGGGGAAGGATATCCGTCCAAGGCAGTCACCGGAGGCCTCTCTGTCACCAGCGATGCTGCGCCGGACTCTTCAGAGAAGTTCCGCTCACCAGTCCTCACAAACTCAGACACGGGCACCCAAAGAGTTAGGGCCCCCTCGGATTCCTCCACCCTCGCGGAACTCAGTCGAAGGTACTGAGCCCCAGGCATCCGCCATAGTACCTCACCCCAGGCTAAAGGTGCCTGAGATGGACTCCATCTCTCGCTCCGGCCAGGTCAAGGGCACCTGGGCCCTTAACTCCGGGACGCCAGCACCCAAGCTGAAGGTGCCTGGGTGCGGCCGTGTCCTCCGACTCCGACCCCCAGGTCAGGGCGTCCGCCCTTTTATCTCCTCTCCTTTTGCGTTCCAGCAGGTTCCCCGCCCCGCTGTACCAGCGCCAGGAAAGGACAAAAAGGCACAGTCTTGCGGTGTGAGTTCAGCTCCGGAAAGGGCGACAAAGCCACCTGTAGGCCACAGGGAACCTCACAACACCAGAGTCCTCCAAGACCCACAAAAGGGTCTCGAATTCCCTAGCAATCAGTGCATCTGGGTTACACTACCACCCAGATGCTTCCCCTAAATTCAAATACCCGCTACACTTGCTAAACTCAAGCCGCCCCAAAAGGGTCAGCTGACAGTTATATGTAAATTTGAGTTTAGGATCCGTGGGTCCTGTGCATTAAGAAAGCCAATGGAATTTTTTTTCATTTCTCTCTACCAATTCATTGCATTCTCTTCATGATGCATCAGAGCACAAGGGTTGTGATTACATGGTCGTCAGTCAAAAGTAAGACTTGAATAACCAGCGGAAGGATAAGGATCCAAAAAATTGCACAGGCCATCGTTGCAATTAATCTCTCCAGGCGTCAGTAAGGCTTGACCTCCACAAATCATACCCCATTATTTCCAAGGAGTATCGTTCATAGCGGTGCGACCCCAAAGTAGTCCCTACACTACTTTTGATCCCACTGTGATCTAACTTGGGGCCATAGACATCAAGAATACACAGGCATTGATTCAAGACACATAGAAATTGCAGTAAAATCGCACGATTTTAGGTCGTAATAGTGGAAACCTAGGCTAAGACTGTCGATGGTCTTTAGACCTAGCAAGTTGCATAATCGCATGGTTGCATAGGGGGTGAGGTTGAGGATGGACACAGGTCCATCAAGTCCAACCTATGTGTGAGATTATGTCGGTATTACCTTGTATATCCTGTATGTTGTGGTCATCCACAAGTGTGTGTGTGTGTGTGTATACTGTATACACACTTCAAAATACCCATGTTTCAGCAAGGACCTTCGCTTGGCCATTAGAGTTCACTACGAGTTCATCTGGCAGAATATGACCTTTCCACAAACCCCGGACATTTCCTGGGATATTGGGTCCAGTAGGGGCCGACTTGCGGGACCAAGGACTTCTGGTGAGCCTTGTTTGGACAACAGACTGGCGCAATGACTTCCAGGTTCTGGGAAAAGAGTCCCAGTACAGACTCTGAGCGATTGGCGAGGACCCATCATCGAGAGACCAACTAGTCTCATCACAACAATGACCTACCGGGAAGCAATTCTGAATCTCTGAAAAAATACAATAAAGTTACACTCAGAGAGAGCAACGGTATAAGTATCTCATTTGAACAAATAGCTCTTTCCCATTGGTTGCATCCCACGGTCGCAAGAGCGATAAATTAGCCTGTAGTAATCCATGAGGTCCGAGGGGCCCAAGTGAAGGTTGACAACTGTATTAACTGGTTTTGTAGTAAGGAAAGACTTACTTCCTGCACTAGAAACAGTAACTCCACAGAGGAGAAAAGGCCCCTCCTGGGGAGGTAGCTAAGCTAACTAATCTTTCAGCGTATCAGCTATTAGGCATACCAATTATCACAAGTTGTTACGCGTCAGGTATTCATGCCAATGGAGGACAAGGTGTCCAAAAGTCAGAGTTGCAGTGGTCGCAGACTGGAGTCTTTCTGAAACGCAACAAAAAGAGCCTCAACTATGCTGAAAAGACTCAGCAAAATGGGGAAGGCCTATCTTCGCTGTCAAGAAGGAATGCAAAACTAGTCAACTTCTGTCAGAGGTATCTCCCAGCACGTTAGGTTAGGGTTTTCTAGAACTTATGGCCAGATGGCGTAAGATACAAAAGCCGTTGGATGACAAGGGACAGTCTCCAAAACAAAAAGCCGGTCAAGGGATCGGCAACAAATAAGGCTATCAAGATATTGGTCTGACAGTAACCTGCCGGCAGATTAGCCAATATGTATATTCAACAAACCTAATAGTCTCCAGGATCCTTATCTGGATTTGCAGCCGTTCGGTGGTGATAACAATAATTGCCCTGTGGCTTGCAGGCCATAATATCCGCGGGTACATTCTCAGATCCGAGAACCTCCTATTCTCCTTCCTCAGATCCAACACCTCATACAGTGTGGCCAACGGTATCTTCCAAATTCATACAAGTTATATCTAGATGCTGGAGACCAAGAAGTGGAGGTCTCACAGTTAGTGTTTGAAATCCTATGGAGGTCAGAGCGCCTACTCCAGACTTCAAGTACATTAGATACGAGAAAAACCTACAGAATTTAAAGGATGGAATTCTCTGTTCCTCACTGTAAGGATTGAATTGTATACAAGTAAGTCTAGAGACGGTATTAAAGGATACATGAAACTCAGTCGTGTCCTCACTCTCTGGGATCCAGTAACGATTGCATATCTTGGCAACCAATTGCGAAAGACCTGGGCAAGTCATTCTTTCCCCCATGGGGTCTTCCAAATAGTGTGAGACACATTATCTCACTCTCCATTTAGAGGGATAAGACATCCTAAATATGGCCAGTAACATGGAATAAGTATTCCTTTTGGCGAATAGGTCTAGAAGGATCTCAGACATCCAAGTTTCAAGCTATAAACTACCATGTTGCTGAAATTTTCAGGCAAAATGGCTCTAGTCTCTTCCTCAACACTATACAAATGTTGGAATCTTTGCAACCTGGGTTAGAACATCATCCTTCTGGCATATCCAAACTAAAGTGTTTGAAGTACCACGAACATTGAAAATAGTCAGGGTTGAAAAGAGACAGAGAATTGGCCCTTCTAGAAGAAAAACGATAGACTCATCAGGCCTAACGGCATCGCAAAAAGACAATCACTGTCTAACGAAGACAATCACAGTGGTGCGGATCAAGTTAGTCAAAGCTTATGTAGCGGGGCTTTGAAATTTAGGGGAATGTTTGAGTGGTAGTTGTGCTCAAGCACACTATTTGATAGGGCTCAGTAAAACCAATTTTGAGCTGCAGGTGGGATACTGGTGTGTAGTTCCCCGTGGCTTGTTGGTGGCGCTGCCATCGGAGGCCAGGGTTGAACTGCTGGTACAGTGCTGTGCCTTGGATGTCCCCTTTCGGTGGTGGTATGGTCGGCGTGTCAGCCTGCTGTGCATCCCGGGAGGGGATATAAAAGGGGCAGACCCTGTCTGTGAGGGGTGAGTTCCCGGGGGTCCGATCCTGGGAGCGTGTGATTCTGTTCGTGGCCACCCCAGGCACCTTTAGCCCTGGGGTGGAGTTCCTGGTTCGGTACACTGGCGGATCAGTCCCAGGCACCTTTAGCCCTGGGGAGGAGTTCCTGGTTCGGTACACTGGCGGATCAGTCCCAGGCACCTTTAGCCCTGGGACTGCGACTGGAGGCTTCGGGGCCAGCGCCTTTGGCTGGAGCCGCGGAGGGAGAAGGAATCCCAGGGTGCTGCCTTGCGAGGAGGCCCGTATCTAGATGAGGAGGCCGGGGGAGGACCGTTCTGAAGGACTGGTGAGAGATCACAGTGAAGGAAGGGGCCTGGTAACTCTCTGGAGGGATGTCAATTTCCCGTTAGAGGCCTAAAGCTAGAACCAACGTTCACTAGGTCTGTGGCAGAGACTGTGCGTGTACTCTGATTTGAGCATCATACCGGCTGCTAGGATCCACTCCATTGGGAGACTATCCAGATGAGCTGAGTCTACCTGAGGTTATAGGTATTGAATAAGAATTTATTTGTGCCTGGACCTATTCCCACACCTCTTGCTGTCCTGATCTACCTCCAACCTTCTCCTGTTATCGTGTATAAGAGAGAAATAAACTCTACGTTGGAGTTGCAATTGGTGTGGACCTTGAAGTTATTGGGGAATAGAGGCTCGTCTTTGTCGCAGTGAAGACGGGAGCCATTCTATGGGGGGAACTCAACCACAGAGACCCAGGTACATTACACCGCTCAACCTCTTCACACAAGAGGGTACGGGCATGTGGCATAGGTGTGCCCCTTTCTCCCACGAGTGAGCCAAAGGGAGAAGGGGTGGTGAGTGCTACACATGGGGCTCGAGTCCGGGATTTCTGTGGTCGAAAAAAAAAAATCCCCAAAAGTTGGACTTTATTCCCCTTGTGAGGCTCCGTGGAGGTCCGCCATCTTTGGAAGAATTCTGGCTGCGCCACGGGAAGAGCCCAAGCTGCATAGTTCGTGGGCGTGTCAAGGAAAGTAAAAGCCTGAGAACATTGCAGGAAAATGGGAGGAGCCTCGCCATGCGGTGAGTCGTGTATGGTGGCTTTGGCGCCAAATGGACAGTGCGTGATGTATCGGCGAGTGAGCAACATGGCGACTAATGCCCCATGGGTTCCAAGTTCTTCTACCATGAACGTTGCCTCTTTCGCTGCTCCCTTGATGGATACTTGGATTCGGCTGAAGCCTCGGGGTCGCTTCGCTCTCTACGTCTGCAGAGATGCGGAGGCCCTTGGAGTGGTTTGTCCCGGATGCCAGGGACTGGTGGTGCACCTTCGGCCCTTTGGAAGATGTGAAAAGTGCAAGGAATTTATCTTCGAGGTGGAGCAACCTACAGAAAAACCTCGGGCCTACCGTTTGAATTGCCTTACGGGCGCCACTACTCTTGAGGAGGAAACCAGTGCTTCTGCAGCCACCCCCACGCACACTGTCGTGACTTCGGAGGAAGTCGTTCCGGATGTTCCGGTGAAAGAGGAACCGGAGACGGAGAAACCGGAGGATGTTGCCTCTGTCACTACAGAGTCGTCGCTCCCACCGCCGAAACGGAAGGTGGGCTATGTGAAAGCCTCCTGCGGCCGTGGTCGAGCTACACCCCAGTGCTTGCCTGAAACGGATTGTCCAGTTGGAGGGACCTCCAGACGATCTGCGACAGCTACAGGCCGAGGTAAGCCGGGGAAAGGGACAACAGCTAGTGTCCGAAGTATCGGGGATGTTTGGGTTCCCGACCCTAAGGAACTTGTTAAGGACAGTGATTCCTCCGCCAGCAGAGGAGCACGATACCTCTGACCTAGAGTCATCCTCTGAGGTGGGAGATGATGCCGAAATAGACAAGCTGTTCGTCAAGAAAGGCTGGGATAAGATACCCCTATCCTCCGCAAGAAGTAGAAGAAATGTACCCAAAGTTCCTGGGGCTGTTGTACCCCCGGCGGAGGCCCCTGTGTTAGAGGAGATACCTGACCCCAGGCCTGCATCACCCAGACCTACGTTGCCTGTGCCTGCCACCGTGGCTGAGTATGCGCCATTGCAGGCTACTATGTTGGGTCTCAAGGCAGTGAAAGTGCCTAGACATCTGGATGCCATTGTCCTACCGGGTGCGGGAGACCACGCTACCCTTCCTCCGCTTTCCAGGATGCAACGGCTGTTCAACCAACGGGTGGCCGCTGACTACGGATGGGAGTACCCGTATCTCTCAAAAGACTTACTTTTTGAGGTGGAGGCCTACAGAGAGAGATGGTACGCTGACTTTCTGTGGGACTATTTGAAAGTGCCTAACGCCCGCAGGTATCTCTCCTGTTCTGCAGCTGTTGCGAAGAGGTACAAAGGGTGCAAGTTGGACTGGGTACTTGGTCGGCACATACACGCGGATCGGGTGGTTGTGTCGGAAGGAGCGGGAGGATGCTGTGTATTCCATTGAAACTTTTGACAAGAATTGGAAGCTCCTTATTTTACCCGATCCCAAATTTTATCTTTAAGAGACTGGGCTCTAATGTGTTCTATTGTTTCCAGAGTGTACTCTCCTGGAGTCCAGGGACTTTGCCCTTGTGAATTGGGGTAATCTACTCAGCTGGGGAGCCAGGGGAGCTGTTGCTGTTGCTCTCCGCTCACAGCGCTACAAAGACAGAGACTTTGGGGAGTAGGTGCAGTTAGGGCCACAGAAGAAGAAATGGAAAATATAATTTTCAAATCTTGAGACAATGTTATGACGGTGACACTTCCACTAGGTGGCGGTGTTGCGAAGGGTTTCTGTGCGCTCAAAGAGAAAACATATATAATTGATGTATATTAATAGTTTCTATTTACACTAGGACTAGTGTAATGAGTACTTTAGTAGAAGGAAAATATTCTCCCCTAGGGGAGGGTAGTTTCCTCACTTTGTATAATGGTGTAGGATATGATCATGCTGGTTTTGTATGTGTTTTCTCCCTTTGCAGGTGAACGTCTGGCAACCACTGAGCATGGGTGGGTTAGCTAGATGAGGAGGGGAGGGAGATGTAGGTGTATAAGGTGATGTGTTTTATATTATATATGTGACATTGAGAATGGGATGTACACATTTTTTTCTTCTCTTGTTGATCTTCCTTCATTTCTTTATTCAACCCCTTTCCCCACAATTAGGTTCCGGCACAAACAAACCATTTTTTTCTATTATCATGTTTTTTTTGTATATAGTTCTGAGATAAACATGCGTAGACTCAGGCTTGAGGTACGTGGGTTTACCCCAGACACTGGGGACAGTGTCTATCTGTCTTGGGGGAGTGTGTAGCGGGGCATGTTTGAGTGGTAGTTGTGCTCAAACACACTATTTGATAGGGTTCAGTAAAACCCATTTTGAGCTGCAGGTGGGATACTGGTTTGTAGTTCCCTGTGGCTTGTTGGTGGCGCTGCCATCGGAGGCCAGGGTTGAACCGCTGGTACAGTGCTGTGCCTTGGATGTCCCCTTTCGGCGGTGGTATGGTGGGCGTATCGGCCTGCTGTGCATCCCGGGAGGGGATATAAAAGGGGCAGACCCTGTCTGAGGGGTGAGTTCCTGGGGGTCTACATTCAACACGTTGGGGGTCCATTCTTCGCAATGATACTAAGTTACGAGAATACTGCAGGAAGGGAGGAGACCTAGTTTTATAGTATAACCGGTCCTGAATAAGGTAGGGAGGCGGAGCCTTCCCATACGTATATGCTGTCATGCTTGCATCAGGAAAGGAAAATTACCGTCGGGTAAGTATAAAATTTTCCCTTATCATTTAACCACTTAATGACCGCCCACTGTAAATATACGTCAGCAGAATGGCACCGACAGGCAGAATCACGTATATGTACGTGATTGCCTTTGTATAGTTGGGGGGTCCGATCGGACCCCCCTTCTTTACAGTGGGTGGTCGTTTTACCTTCGGGAGCGATCCGGCATGAGGGGACGGCCGTTCGATTCCGGCCACCCCCTCTCGATCGCTCCCGGCGAATGAGAGAGCTTCCCCTGCCTGCCAGGAAGGAGGAAGTGATGTCATCTCTCCTGGGGCGCTCACATATACCGAGCGCCGTACAGGAGAAGATGCCAGGTTAGTACACACAACACTACACTGACACCAGGACACATAGGCACATAAATCGCCCCCCCAGGCCCCCCAGACACCCCCAGATCACCCCCCAGCCCCCCCCCCCAGCCCCCAGTCACAGTGTCACTGATTGCAGTGACCATTTATTTAGTGATCACTGCAATCAGTGACATTTGTGACTGTAAAAGTGTCACTACATTTAGTTTTAGGTCCAGTGTAGCCCCCTAACCCCCCCTAATAAAGGTTTAACCCCCTGATCACCCCCCAGATAACCCTTTCACCCCCTAGCACCGCCGTCACTAAGCAATCATTTTTCTGATCGATGTCTTAGCGTCGGTGATGCTGATCGGTAGCCAGTAATTTTTTTTAGGTTCGCCGCAGGTTTTTATAGTGTCGGGTACCCCCATATATTACCTAATGAAGGTTTAACCCCCTTGATCGCCCCCCAGGTAACCCTTTTACCCCCTATCACCACTGTCACTAAGTTATAATTTTTCTGATCGATGTCTTAGCGTCGGCGATGCTGATCGGTAGCCAGTAATTTTTTTTAGGTTCGCCGCAGGTTTTTATAGCGTCGGGTACCCCCATATATTACCTAATAAAGGTTTAACCCCCTTGATCACCCCCCAGGTAACCCTTTCACCCCCTAGCACCGCCGTCGCTATGCGATCATTTTTCTGATCGATGTCTTAGCGTCGGTGATGCTGATCGGTAGCCAGTAATCTTTTTTAGGTTCGCCGCAGGTTTTTATAGCGTCGGGTACCCCCATATATTACCTAATAAAGGTTTAACCCCCTTGATCGCCCCCCCAGGTAACCCTTTCACCCCCTATCACCACTGTCACTAAGCGATAATTTTTCTGATCGATGTCTTAGCGTCGGCGATGCTGATCGGTAGCCAGTAATTTTTTTTAGGTTCGCCGCAGGTTTTTATAGCGTCGGGTACCCCCATATATTACCTAATAAAGGTGTAACCCCCTTGATCACCCCCCAGGTAACCCTTTCACCCCCTAGCACCGCCGTCACTAAGCGATCATTTTTCTGATCGATGTCTTAGCGTCGGTGATGCTGATCGGTAGCCAGTAATTTTTTTTAGGTTCGCCGCAGGTTTTTATAGCGTCAGGTACCCCCATATATTATCTAATAAAGGTTTAACCCCCTGATCGCCCCCCAGGTAACCCTTTCACCCCCTATCACCACTGTCGCTAAGCAATCGTTTTTATGATCGTTGTCTTAGTGTCGGTGATGCCGATAGGTAGCCAGTAATTTTTTTTTAGGTTCGCCGTCAGGTTTTTATATAGCGTCAGGTACCCCCATATATTACCTAATAAAGGTTTTAACCCCCTAATTGCCCCTAGTTAACCCTTTCACCAGTGATCATCATATAAGTGTTACGGGTGACGCTGGTTAGTTAGTTTGCTTTTTATAGTGTCAGGGCACCCGCCGTATATAACCCAATAAAGGTTTAACCCCCTGATCGCCCGGCGGGTGATATCAGTTAGGTTTTAGCGTCAGAGAGGGTCTGCGTCACACCCCAGGCAGCGTCAGGTTAGTGCCAGTAGCGCTAACACCCACACGTGAAGCATACACCCCCCTTAGTGGTATAGTATCTGAACAGATCAATATCTGATCTGATCAGATCTATACTAGCGTCCCCAGCAGTTTAGGGTTCCCAAAAACGCACTGTTAGTGGGATCAGCCCAGATACCTGCTAGCACCTGCGTTTTGCCCCTCCGTCCAGCCCAGGCCACCGAAGTGCAGTATCGATCGATCACTGTCACTTGCAAAACACAACACACATAACTGCAGCGTTCGCAGAGACAGGCCTGATCCCTGCGACTCCAGTGCTGTAGGAGGTGATTTCACCACCACAGTTAAAAAAAAAAAAGCATATATGCCGAAGCATTGGGGCAGCAGGAGCGGAGGAGCGATTTTGCTCCTAATGCCGCGTATATACGGTCGAAATTCCGACGGAGGCTTGCCCGTGGAAAAGTCTGACCATGTGTACGCGGCATAACTTTTGCGAGAAGATGCCCCCATGCTTCGGCATATATAAATGGTGCATGTATGCCCATCATTAGAAGTGGGTGGATGAAGGGCGGTATTCTAATGGTGGGCATACCCACCGATCAATATTTTTTTTTCGTTCAGCCAACAGGCTGCATGAAAAAAAAGATTACAATACATGTCCAACAAGGACCAGCAACGTACTGGTATGTTGCTGGACTTTGAATGTTTATACCAGAATGATGCCTGCGGGTTTAGGTATCATCTTGGTATCATTCTTTTCAGCCTGCGGCCGGCTTTCATGTAAAAGCAATCCTAGTGGCTAATTAGCCTCTGGACTGCTTTTACAAGCAGTGGGAGGGAATGTCCCCCCCCCCGGATATAAAAAGCGCCATTGGGAAATTGGGAAACCATTTTATCACACCGATCTTGGTGTGGTCAGATGCTTTGAGGGCAGAGGAAATATCTAGGGTCCAATAGACCCCAGTTTTTTCAAAAAAGAGTACCTGTCATTACCTATTGCTATCATAGGGGATATTTACATTCCCTGAGATAACAATAAAAGTGATAAAAATACATAAATATGGAAGCAACAGTTTAAAAATAAAATAAAAAAGCAAAATTAATAATAAAAAAAAAAAAAAAAAAAAAAAAGCACCCCTGTCCTGCCCTGCTCTTGCCCAATGGCGAACGCAAGCGTCGGTCTGGCGTCATATGTAAACAGCAATTGCACCATGCATGTGAGGTATCACCGCGAAGGTCAGATCGAGGGCAGTAATTTTAGCAGTAGACCTCCTCTGTAAATCTAACGGGGTAACCTGTAAATGCTTTTAAAGGCTTTTAAAAATGTATGTAGTTTGTCGCCAATGCGCGTTTGTGCGAAATTTTAAAGCATGTCGTGTTTGGTATCTATGTACTCGGCCTAAGATCATCTTTTTTATTTCATCAAACATTTGGGCAATATAGTGTGTTTTAGTGCATTAAAATTAAAAAAAGTGTATTTTTTCCCAAAAAATGCGTTTGAAAAATCTCTGCGCAAATACTGTGTAGAAAAAAAAATGCAACACCCACCATTTTATTTTGTAGGGCCTTTGCTTTAAAAATATATATAATGTTTGGGGGTTCAACATAATTTTCTTGCAAAAAAAAATATGTTTTCATGTAAACAAAAAGTGTCAAAAAGGGCTTTGTCTTCAAGTGGTTAGAAGAGTGGATGTAAGCTTCTTAATGTTGTGTATAAAATGCCAGAACAGTTCAAAACCCCCCCAAATGACCCCATTTTGGAAAGTGGACACCCCAAGCTATATACTGAGAGGCATGTCGAGTCCATGGAATATTTTATATGTTGACACAAGTTGCGGAAAAAATATATATTTTTTTTTTTTTGCACAAAGTTGTCACTAAATGATATATTGCTCAAACATGCCATGGGCATATGTGGAATTACACCCCAAAATACATTCTGTTGCTTCTCCTGAGTACGGGGATACCACATGTGTGAGACTTTTTGGGAGCCTAGCCGCGTACGGGACCCCAAAAACCAAGCACCGCCTTCAGGCTTTCTAAGGGTGTCAATTTTTGATTTCACTTCTCACTGCCTATCACAGTTTCGGAGGCCATGGAATGCCCAGATGGCACAAAACTCCCCCAAATGACCCCATTTTGGAAAGTAGACACCCCAAGCTATTTGCTGAGAGGTATTGTGAGTATTTTGCAGATCTCGCTTTTTGTCACAAAGTTTTGAAAATTGAAAAAAAAAAGAAAAGAAAAAAAAAAAGATCTTTCTTCATTTTCAAAAACAAATGAGAGCTGTAAAATACTCACCATGCCTCTCAGCAAACAGCTTGGGGTGTCTACTTTCCAAAATGGGGTCATTTGGGGGGGTTTTGTGCTATTTTGGCATTTTATGGCCTTCAAAACTGTGATAGGTAGTGAGGAGTGAAATCAAAAATTTGCGCCCTTAGAAATCCTGGAGGCGGTGCTTGGTTTCCGGGGTCCCGTACGTGGCTAGGCTCCTAAAAAGTCCCACACATGTGGTATCCCCATACTCAGGAGAAGCAGCAGAATGTATTTTGGGGTGCAATTCCACATATAATCATGGCATGTGTGAGCAATATATCATTTAGTGACAACTTTTTGTAATTTTTTTTTTTTTTGTCATTATTCAATCACTTGGGACAAAAAAAAAATATTCAATGGGCTCAACAGGCCTCTCAGCAATTTCCTTGGGGTGTCTACTTTCTAAAATGGGGTCATTTGGTGGGGTTTTGTGCTATTTTGGCATTTTATGGCCTTCAAAACTGTGATAGGTAGTGAGGAGTGAAATCAAAAATTTGCGCCCTTAGAAATCCTTAAGGCGGTGCTTGGTTTCCGGGGTCCCGTACGTGGCTAGGCTCCTAAAAAGTCCCACACATGTGGTATCCCCGTACTCAGGAGAAGCAGCAGAATGTATTTTGGGGTGCAATTCCACATATAACCATGGCATGTGTGAGCAATATATCATTTAGTGACAACTTTTTGTAATTTTTTATTTTTTTTTTGTCATTATTCAATCACTTGGGACAAAAAAAAAAATATTCAATGGGCTCAACATGCCTCTCAGCAATTTCCTTGGGGTGTCTACTTTCTAAAATGGGGTCATTTGGGGGGGTTTTGTACTGCCCTGTCATTTTAGCACCTCAAGAAATGAGATAGGCAGTCATAAATTAAAAGCTGTGTAAATTCCAGAAAATGTACCCTAGTTTGTAAACGCTATAACTTTTGCGCAAACCGATAAATATACGCTTATTGACATTTTTTTTACTAAAGACATGTGGCTGAATACATTTTGGCCTAAATGTATGACTAAAATTGAGTTTATTCGATTTTTCTTATAACAAAAAGTAGAAAATATCATTTTTTTTCAAAATTTTCGGTCTTTTTCCGTTTATATCGCAAAAAATAAAAATCGCAGAGGCAATCAAATACCATTAAAAGAAAGCTCTATTTGTGGGAAGAAAAGGACGCAAATTTCGTTTGGGTACAACATTGCATGTCCGCACAATTTACAGTTAAAGCAGCGCAGTGCAAAATTCGGAATTCACCTCTGGTCCTTTAGCTACCAAATGGTCCGGGGCTTAAGTGGTTAATGACAACTTTTTGTAAAAATCCTCTTTTCCTTACAGACTCCATGGCAGACTACGTGTGGGTTAACCCCGCCTCCTCTCCAGAGCTATAGGACCCCTTACCCATAAATTTGAGCTCACCTCTACAGACAAGTGTTCCTTTTTTGTCCTCCTCACATGGACCCTTCATCATGCAATTCAGGTGCAGTCCAGGATGTCTGTCGGATCAGGTACCAGTTGTGCGGTGCACCCAGGGCCCAGCTATGAGCGGGCGAGTGGTTTTGGGCTGATGGATACCCCTACGGTGGAGGGATGTGGCCCCAGTGTACCATGACGGACGGTGGATCTCGGCTGGCAAGGTCTGAAGACTTTTCTATTTCCATGGAAGATGGTTTTTGTGTGTTGTATGTTTTTCTCTGCTGTTTTCTCTGTCATACAGCGCTGCTAGTCTTAGTATCTGTGTGGAACGCTTCTGCGTTCCGGGACGCCATTCCCTTCCTGATCCCGGCCTGCTGAACGTCCGCACATGCGCAGAGTCACGTGTGAAACTGAGGCTTGGTTTTTGCGCATGCGCGGTATGGCGGAGGGGTCAGGGGCCGCGCAGGCGCAGTAGGTCTGGTCCCCCCGGCGCATGTGCACAGCGGGACCGGCCGTGACGTCATTCCGGCGGTTTATTTAAACTGCTGAAGAGCCCTATACAGGTGGGATAACCTGTGGGCACATAGCGGCAGCATCCCGGAGCCTTGGAACTACCAGGACAGGGTAAGCACCTCATTGTAATGTAATGCTTAGTAATGCTTAGTGTCTCTTAAAGGGACAGTTTTAAAAAAATATATATATATATATTGTGAGGGGGTTAACTCGGTAGCGGGTGTGTGTGACCCCCGGGATGGGCTCCCCACACAAAAACAGGGCCAGCAGACGGAGGTTGTGGTTTTCAAAATCAAAAGGTGCGGTTTATTTCTCTATGTACAGTGACAAAAACACAGCAAAGCCAAAAAGAAACATAAACAAAATAAATCCTGGTCAGTTTGACCTCTGACTAAACATGCAGGTTTCCTAAACTAACAACTGGGATCAGCCTGGTGCTGTCCTAGTCCCTAAGTCCCTGGTTTAGTAAAAGTCCAAACAAATAGCCACACAGGCTTTGCCTCACCGCACAGGGGTTCACTCTCCCTAGACAGTCCACACAGGTCTGGTTCCAGGCATGAGCTAACATCTAATGAAGCTGGGAGTTCTTATAGAGGCCTAAATGAGCTGACAAGGTTCAGCTGGTCTCCTCATCTCTGTCTGCACGACGCCCCACACTCTCCCTAGAGGTATGAGTCATCCATGAGCCCACTAGCCTTATACAACTCTCCACCTAGTTGTATAAGTCGGCATAAAGCCTGAATCTGGGAGAAATATATCTACCCCCCTGGATGCAACCAGGTGACTTTACCTTCCTGCTGTCACATACCCCCCCCTCTTGTTTTAACCTTGGGGTTGGAACACCAGCAATCAGGCATTCATGTACTCGAGACAAAGCATCCACATTCCCCATTTGAACGCCAGGGCGATGCTTTACTGTGAAGTTGAATTCCTGTAGGGCCAGGAACCACCTATTCACTCTTCTATTTGTCTCCTTGTTTTGAGCCATCCACTTTAACGGAGCGTGATCCGTAACCATGTCAAAGTGCCTACCTAGCAGATAGTACCGAAGGGAATCTAGAGCCCACTTCACCGCTAAACACTCCTTTTCAACCGTGGCGTAATTTACCTCATGGGACTTCAACTTCCTGCTGAGGTAAATGACTGGGTGCTCTTCCCCGTTCCAGACCTGGGACAATACTGCTCCTAACCCCACATCTGACGCATCACTTTGTACGACAAAGTCTTTAGAGAAGTCGGGTGAGTACAACACTGGCTGGCTACATAAGGCTTGTTTCAAGAATTGGAATGCTGCCTCAGCCTCGGGGGTCCATTTAATCATGACCGACCCTTTCCCTTTCATCAGGTTGGTTAGGGGCACAGCCTTAGAAGCAAAGTGGGGAATGAAGCGCCGATAATAACCCGCGATTCCCAGAAAGGCCCGTACCTGCTTCTTGCTGTTGGGACGTGGCCAACTCTGGATGGCCTCGACTTTGTTGAGTTGGGGTTTTATCACTCCCCTGCCAATAGTGTACCCAAGATATTTGGCCTCCTCCTGCCCAATGGTACACTTCTTGGGGTTAGCCGTAAACCCCGCTTCCCGGATAGAGTCTAGGACTGCTTGCACTTTTGGCAGATGTGAGGCCCAATCTGTGCTATGGACAATTACGTCATCCAGGTAAGCCGCAGCATACTTCCGATGGGGCCTCAGTATCTGGTCCATTTTCCGCTGGAATGTGGCCGGCGCATTCTGTAACCCGAACGGCATTCTCTTATATTGGAACGCCCCGTCTGGGGTTACAAATGCGGTTTTCTCTTTGGCCGACTTGGCCAGGGGAATTTGCCAATACCCTTTTGTGAGGTCAAGAGTCGTCATGTATCGGGCTGTTCCCAGCCGGTCGATCAACTCATCTATACGTGGCATGGGGTAGGTGTCAAATTTTGTAACTTTGTTCAACTGACGAAAATCGTTACAAAATCGCCAGCTCCCATCCGGTTTAGGCACCAACACAATGGGACTAGACCAATCACTTTGGGACTCCTCTATCACCCCTAAGTTCAGCATTTTCTGTACTTCCTCCCGTATTGCCTCCCGTCGGGCCTCTGGGATCCGATAGGGTTTTAACTTCACCCTTTCACCGGGCGGGGTAATAATATCATGCTCTACCCCAGATGTTTGTCCCGGCAGCTCAGAGAACACCTCCTTGTTGCGAAGCACAAACTCCTTAACCTCCTGTTGTTGGGGTTGTGACAAGGTGGCTGCTATTCCAACCTCCGGAATCACGCAACCAGTTTGAGCTGGTGACCAAGTTTCTGCGACTAGGGACTCTCTATCCCTCCAGGCTTTCAACAGATTAACGTGATATATCTGTTCGGGCTTTCGCCTTCCTGGTTGTCTGACCTTGTAATTCACTTCGCTCACTTTTTCCATTATCTCGTAGGGGCCTTGCCATTTGGCAAGGAATTTACTTTCAACCGTAGGGACAAGTACCAATATCCTATCCCCCGGGGAAAAGGTACGGGTCTTTGCTCCACGGTTGTACACTCTCTGCTGTGCCAACTGCGCTTGGGCCAAATGTTCCTTCACGATGGGCATTACCTGTGCAATTCGATCTTGCATCAGGGCGACATGCTCAATCACACTCCTGTGGGGAGAACTCTCACTTTCCCAAGTTTCCTTGGCAATATCCAACAGCCCTCTTGGGTGTCTCCCATACAGTAACTCAAAGGGGGAGAATCCCGTAGAGGATTGGGGCACCTCCCTAATAGCAAACATCAAATAAGGAAGTAGACAGTCCCAATCCTTTCCATCTCTATCCACCACTTTCTTCAACATTTGTTTTAGGGTTTTGTTGAATCTTTCAACCAGCCCATCGGTTTGGGGGTGATACACAGATGTACGCAATTGCGTCACTTTGAGCAATTTACACAGCTCTTTCATAACCCGGGACATAAAGGGTGTACCTTGGTCCGTAAGCAGTTCTTTACAAATACCCACCCGGCTAAAAACAAGAGATAGCTCTTTGGCTATGGTTTTGGCCGAGGTATTTCTGAGAGGGATCGCTTCTGGATAACGGGTGGCATAGTCCATTATAACCAATATGTACTGGTGCCCCCTAGCGGACTTGATTATAGGACCTACCAAATCCATTGCGATTCTCTCAAACGGGACCTCAATGATGGGTAGAGGGACCAGCGGGCTACGGAAATGTGGCATCGGGGCCGACCTCTGACACACAGGGCAGGAGGAACAATAATTTTCTA
Source organism: Rana muscosa (assembly GCA_029206835.1). Taxonomy (NCBI): domain Eukaryota; kingdom Metazoa; phylum Chordata; class Amphibia; order Anura; family Ranidae; genus Rana; species Rana muscosa. The sequence goes on along the minus strand of CM055122.1, from coordinate 205,021,801 downwards.
TGTCCTTCATCACTCCAGGCCAATAGAATCTCTGTAATACCCTCTCTCGGGTTTTCTCTGTCCCCAGATGACCTCCAAGAATGTGCCCATGGGCCAACTCCAACACCAACTTCCTGTAAGGTTTGGGCACCACAAGCTGCTCAACGGTTTCTTCTGCCCTTTTTGCCACCCGATACAGTAGGTCCTTCTCTACGCTGAAGTATGGGTAAGTGCAGGTATTATCTGGGTTCACTAACTCGCCATCTATTTCCACTACGTTTTCCCGTGCCTTTATTAGGGCGGGGTCTTTTAACTGTTCTGTGGCAAAATTTTCCCTGTGAACCTCCAGATCAGAAAACTCCACAGACGGTAGGTTTTCGTCTGAGGAGGTGGGCTCCTCTCCAGTTTCTTGAGTCTCCCCTGCCAATACTGACAAGGGAAATTCTGGAGAGTCCTCACCACTCTCAGAGGAGTTCTGGCTATCACATTCCTGGTACATAGGGGCACCAGTGGGGGGCTCAGGATCATCCCACAGTTCCCAGAACTTCGGAAAATCCCTTCCCACAATGGCGTCATACGGTAACTGAGATACTAAGCCCACTGGATGAGAGAGGGTACCTTTGGGGGTCTCGAAACACACTGTAGTCACTGGATACTCTCGGGTGTCCCCATGCACACAAATAACAGCTACCTTGCTATTCCCAGAGACCTCTGTTTTAACTAACTCAGCCTTTATCAGGGTCACAAGGCTACCTGAATCCAGCAATACCACAACATTTCTACCATTAACACACATTTTGCATAAATGTTTCTCAGTTCCTCGAATGGCAGTGCATGCGACTGTCGCACACAGCGACTGACGTCTGCCCGTCAGAAAGTCACACTGCATGGGTTCCTCCACAACCGGGCAATTGGCTGCAATATGTCCCGCTTGCCGGCAGCGGTAGCAAACGATCCTTCTTGCCGCCTCTTGAGCCGCTGATTTCCCAGGCTGTTCTCGCCAAACTTGGGGTAGAGCTCCCACCCTCTCACTCTCTCCACCCTTACCCCTTGGAATCCTCTTATCCGCCCCTGGGGGTGGTCTGGTCTTAGGGTGGAAAGTCCGAGTGTCTCTGGAAGAGGCCGTCAGGTTCTCTGTAGCCAAGTATTTCTCTACACGATCCACAAGACCACCGGCCGTCTCTGGGTCTCCATGGCTTACCCACTTTTGGATGGCAGTAGGAAGAGCTCTCAAAAACCGATCCATTACAACACGTTCCACAATCTCTGGTGCGGACAAAGTCTCTAGCTGTAGCCACTTCCTGCTCAGGTGAATGAGATCATACATTTGAGACCTGGGGGGTTTTCCAAGCTGGAAAGTCCAGTTATGCACACGCTGAGCCCGGACAGCCAGGGTGACACCCAGCCTTGCCAATATTTCAGCTTTTAGCATCACATAGTCTTTTGCTTGGTCAGGCTCTAGGTCATAGTAAGCCTTCTGCGATTCACCAGTTAACAGAGGAGCCACCAGTCCAGCCCACTGCTCCTCAGGCCACTTTTCTCTTTCAGCAGTCCTTTCAAATGTGGTCAAAAATACCTCTGGATCATCCTCTCCAGTCATTTTTGTCAATAAACGACTCACCCCAAAGGACGCGGTATTAGTGGGACGGCTTTCCTCACTGGTCTGCGGACGTTGCTGCATTACTGCTTCCATTTGTTGTAGTCTCTGCTCTTGCTTCTGTAACAGGTCTATGAAGCGGGCCTCAGATTGCTGCTGGGCTTGTTGATGAGCTTGCTGCTGGGCTGCAAGGCTCCTTTGCAAACCTGCATTTGTCTGCTGTTGATTGGCATTTGCTAGAGCCAGCTGTTTCAGTATCTCCTCCATGCTGGCTTAAAAAAAACTGCCACTGGTTCTCCACCAACTGTGAGGGGGTTAACTCGGTAGCGGGTGTGTGTGACCCCCGGGATGGGCTCCCCACACAAAAACAGGGCCAGCAGACGGAGGTTGTGGTTTTCAAAATCAAAAGGTGCGGTTTATTTCTCTATGTACAGTGACAAAAACACAGCAAAGCCAAAAAGAAACATAAACAAAATAAATCCTGGTCAGTTTGACCTCTGACTAAACATGCAGGTTTCCTAAACTAACAACTGGGATCAGCCTGGTGCTGTCCTAGTCCCTAAGTCCCTGGTTTAGTAAAAGTCCAAACAAATAGCCACACAGGCTTTGCCTCACCGCACAGGGGTTCACTCTCCCTAGACAGTCCACACAGGTCTGGTTCCAGGCATGAGCTAACATCTAATGAAGCTGGGAGTTCTTATAGAGGCCTAAATGAGCTGACAAGGTTCAGCTGGTCTCCTCATCTCTGTCTGCACGACGCCCCACACTCTCCCTAGAGGTATGAGTCATTCATGAGCCCACTAGCCTTATACAACTCTCCACCTAGTTGTATAAGTCGGCATAAAGCCTGAATCTGGGAGAAATATATCTACCCCCCTGGATGCAACCAGGTGACTTTACCTTCCTGCTGTCACAATATATATTTTTTCTGCTCTTCTTTGCATTGATTTGCTTATCCCTAGTCTAGGTAGTCTATAGTATTGGATCTTTTCGTGTCTCCGTGTCATGGACTCATCTTCACCGCCATGTGGCCAGCCCTCCCGCACAAGGTATGTGCGGAGTGGGTAGGGGGTTGGTGTCTTTAGCGCTTTACTGGTGGTTGCTAACAGTTTCAACCTGCCCACCTTCCTCCCCCTCCTTCTGTCTGTATTATCTCTTACAGCCCGGCTAGATCAGTTCATCAGTCACAAGATAGGGACCTTGCCAGGCCGCACCATCACCATCACGATCACCATTCATCCTCTAGGTCCAGACGCGACACTCCGTCTGGGACCCATCATCACAGGGAACGTTCACATTCCCCCTCTAAGTATATGAGATGTTCCCATTCCTCCTCAAGTCACCGCTACCACCACCGCGATGATCGCTCTGATCACAGAGCCTGTTGGGGATGTAAAACTAGAGTCCCAGAGGGCAAATAGCTATGCGACCCATGCTATGCCCGAGCGGTCGGTGAGAAAGAGACCGAAAAACAAAATCTTGAGTCTCTTGTTAAACGTGTGGTACAGCAATCTATGAAGGAAATAAATTCCCCCCACACGAGGAGCCAGTCCACCACCTTGTCTGGCTCCTTGGCTGACGAGGCCCAGGAGGATCCCGGGCAATTCCAGCCCCATATGCCTCCCATGATTCCTCGCAAGACGAGATGGAGGGAGATGATTCTGTAGTGGGATTCGACTACGCTTTAGTCTCTCCACTGATCAAGGCAGTGAAGGAAACTTTAAAGTTGGAGGATACCACTGCCCCCCCCAGAAAAACAAAGGAAACTGTTTAAGCAGCTGGGGAAAGAACGCTCCAATTTCCCACTTCCCTCTGAGCTGAAAGGAGTGTTTGAGGAAGAATGGAGCAATTGGGATAAGAAGGTTTCTATGCTAAGCAAAACCTCTAGACTGTATCCCTTTAAATCTGAGGACGTTAAGCATTTGGAAAATGCTCCCCTCATAGATGCAGCAGTAATGCGCCTAGCAAAGCATGTCACCCTCCCGCTAGATGACACTGTGGGGTTGATTTACTAAAGGAAAATCCACTTTGCACTTGAAAGTGCACATGGAAGTGCAGTCGCTGTAGATCGCTGTAAATCTGAGGGGAAGCTCTGAAATTAGGAGAAGCTCTGCTGATTTTAACATCCAATCATGTGCAAGCTAAAATGCTGTACTTTATTTTCCTTGCATGTCCCCCTCAGATCTACAGCATCTGTACTTCCATGTGCACTTTCAGTGCACTTTCAAGTGCAAAGTGGATTTTCCTTTAGTAAATACACCCATGTATCTTTTAAAGATGGTCTGGATCGAAAGATTGACCAAGACCTTAAGAGAATATATAACTTGAACGGTATGGCTTGCAAACCAGCCCTAGCCCTTGCAGTCACCTCCAAAGCAATGGAGGCCTGGGTGGAAAATGTAGACTCCGTTTTGAAGGGTGTCTCGGAGGAACTAGCACAAAGTTCAGCAGTGCAAGAACTTAAACTGGCTGTCGCGTTTTTGGGAGAAGCATCAATTGATCTCATCCGCTTGATGGCTAGATCCATGCTATCTTCGGTCACGGCCAAACGAGCACTATGGTTGCGCCCCTGGCTTGCTGATCCAGCCTCAAAGCAGGCATGGTGCAAAATTCCTTTTGAAGGAACTTCCTTGTTTGGAAACAAACTAGATAACGCCATTTCAAAGGCTACAGGCGGGAAGTCGGGGTTCCTCCCTCAGGACAGGCGTCCGTTTAACCAAAGAAGACCTCAGCAGAAACGCAGTACAGAGCGTTCGAGAGAGGCACGCTCCTATAGACCCGGACGGGATTTTAGGAGAAGCTGGAACTGGAATAGGCAGACATCTTTCCAAAAGTCTGGCAAGAAACAGACGCCCGGTGGGCACGAGCCAACCAAGTCCTTTTGAGATTGGGCCCGCCCAAGCGAGTCGGGTAGGGGCTCGCCTACGTCTCTTCCGGCACGTCTGGGTGGCCTCGATCTCAGATTATTGGACCATCAAAACGGTCTCAACAGGTCACACATGGTCCTTCACCAAGGTCGCTCCATGCAGACCAATGCAAACTTCTCTTCCTCAATCAGAAGAAAAACAACAAGTTCTTCTTTCATATGTGAATGCCCTGAAAGATCAAGGAGCAGTAGTATCCGTGCCAAAGAGCGAGGAATTGCAGGGGGTATACTCCCCTCTCTTCCTAGTACAAAAGAAGAGCGGCTCTTGGCATCCAGTTATAGACCTCACTTTTCTGAACAGGTACATAAAGCACGAGAAATTCAAGATGGAATCACTCTCAACCATCCAAAAAGTCGTTCAACCAGGCGACTGGTTGATCTCAATAGATTTAAAGGACGCGTATTTTCAAGTTTCCCTTGGCAGAAGAATTCCACAAATATCTTCGATTTCAGGTCGAACGAGAGCCCTTACAATTTATTTGTCTTCCATTCGGGCTAACGACCTCTCCAAGAGTCTTTTCCAAGGTACTGTTGGCAATTGTGTCTCTTATCAGAATACAGGGTGTGCGTCTGTATCATTATCTGGACGATTTGCTACTACTGTCCCAAGACAAGCAGCAGTTGCTGATCCACAAAGATCAAGTGATCTCTAAACTGATAGAGTTTGGATGGCTCCTAAACTGGGAGAAAAGTCAGCTAGAGCCGACCCAACGCCTAACCTATCTAGGAGCTCAATTTGACACCATAGAGAATACCATCTCTCTGCCGAAAGAAAAAATCCCGGTCATTCAGGAAAGAATGTCCTTAGCCCTAGACTACTCTCACCTAAGGGCGTCACAGTGCCTGAAGATAATCGGCACGATGGTGGCCACATCCCCCATGGTCAAATGGGCAATATGGAGGCTTCGTCCTTCTCAATCAGGATTCCTCCAGCAGTGGAGGTCAGACGATCTCAATCAGCTGAGCCGGATTACTTAGTCAACGAGGAACAGTCTCCTCTGGTGGCTTCAACACAAGAACTTGTTAACATGCCACTCCCTTGCTCCCATCCATTGGGTGACTGTTACATCCGATGCCAGCAATGCAGGCAGGCCTTCTCCAAGAGGTCGAGCCCATCATGACCTGGGCTCAGAGGAATATGTTCAACTTGACAGCAGTCTTCATTCCAGGGGAGCAGAACAATCAAGCGGACTTCCTGTCACGCAGCAATCTAGACAACAACGAATGGGCACTGCATCCACAAACATTCAAGTGGATCCTATCGTTGGGAATCGATCCCGAGGTGGATCTGTTTGCATTCCCCTGCAATTACAAAGTAGACAGATACTACACTCGAGCTCGGTGCAGTCAAGCTTTCGGAGTAGATGCATTAACAAGCCGATGGAAATTCAACAAGGCATATGCCTTCCCTCCACCTCCGATCATGCTAAAATTCCTGCAGCGGCTCCAGTTGGAGAAAGTCAAAGTGATAACAATAGCACCATACTGGCCGAGCAGGCCATGGTTTCCTCTCCTGAATCTGATGAGCTTCAGGGACCCATTGTCTCTTCCTCTCAGGCCGGACCTTCTTTCTCAGGGGGCGATCCTGCACCCCTGTCCAGCAATACTGAGACTGATGGTCTGGTTCTTGAGAGGGAGAGGCTAGAGTCTCTTGGGTGTGCTTCAGGGGTAATCTCTACCCTTATGAGCTCCAGAAAGCCTAACACAAACAAAACCTACAACAGAATCTGGACCAGGTTTGTCAGCTTCATGACTTCTGCTGGAAAATCTTTTAGAAATCCTGGAGTTCAAGACGTTTTGAGTTTTCTCCAATCAGGCTTGGATCTTCCTTTGTCGATCAGTTCCCTCAGGGTACAAGTTTCAGCCTTATCAGCATTTTCAGGAACATCGTGGGCAACTCATCCCCTGGTTCAACAGTTCTTTCGGGGGGCCTCAAGAATCAGGCCTCAGAGGAAACCCAGATTCCCCAAATGGGATCTTCTGCTCGTACTTGATGCTCTTTCAGCACTAAACAACAAGGATCTTTCCATTAAGGACTTATCAATTAGGCTGGTTTTTCTAGTGGCCATTACTTCAGCCAAAAGGGTTTCGGAAATAAGCTTCCTGAGTTGTCAAGAGCCCTTTTTGACTTTCTTCCCGGACCGAGTGGTCCTTATTCCCACGCTTGGGTCTAAGCCCAAAGTCACGTCAGTTTTCCACGAGAATCAGGAAATAGTCCTTCCTACTTTCAATTCCCCGGAATCAGCAGACACTCATCCCTTGGATGTAGGCGAGACTCTGAAGGAATATTTGCGAGTCACTTCATCTTTTAGAAGCTCAAACTACCTGTTCTTGTTACACACTGGTAGCAACAAAGGAAAGAGGGCTTCCTCCAGAACGATAGCGGCCTGGATCGTTCAATCAATTCAACAGGCCTACAGGGCAAAGGGCTTGGCTCCTCCAGAGGCGGTGATCGCTCATTCCACCAGAGGCATGGCAGCCTCACGGGCAGCAGCTCGACACGTGGCTCCTGAAGTGATATGCAAGGCAGCTTCGTGGTCTTCTATTAATACTTTTATGACTCATTATTGTATTGAGCCTGCTTCCCTTTCCTTTGTTAATTTTGGTCGAAAAATCCTGTCAGTTGACGGGAAAGATTAAAATATTTTTTGTTCAGCATACCCTCCCGTGTGGATTGGCTAGTTATTTCCCACACATAGTCTGCCATGGAGTCTGTCAGGAAAATTGAAAATTTATTATCAAATACTTACCGTAATTTTCCTTTCCTGATAGACTCCATGGCAGACGGAGTTCCCACCCATAAATAAAAATATGAGAGTTGATATTTGAGTCGGCTAGTTACGGAACACCTGTCTGTAGAGGTGAGCTCAAATTCATGGGTAAGGGGTCCTATAGCTGTGGAGAGGAGGCGGGGTTAACCCACACGTAGTCTGCCATGGAGTCTATCAGGAAAGGAAAATTACGGTAAGTATTTGGTAATAAATTTTCCGTTTTTTTTTGTCATTATTAAAGGGGTTGTAAAGGTTCGTTTTTTATTTTCTAAATAGGTTCCTTTAAGCTAGTGCATTGTTGGTTCACTTACCTTTTCCTTAGATTTCCCTTCTAAATATTTTTTTTCTTTGTTTTCTTTGTCTGAATTTCTCACTTCCTGTTCCTCCTCAGTAAGCTGTTCAGTAAGCTGTTCTGGCTGACTAAACACCACTCCGATGATGGTGTGAAGTTTAGTGAGGAGAAACAGGAAGTGAGAAATTCAGACAAAGAAAAAAAACATTTAGAAGGTAAATCAAAGGAAAAGGTAAGTGAACCAACAATGCACTAGCTTAAAGGAACCTATTTAGAAAATAAAAAACAAACCTTTACAACCCCTTTAAATCACTTGGGACAAAAAAAAATATTCAATGGGCTCAACATGCATCTCAGCAATTTCCTTGGGGTGTCTACTTTCCAAAATGGGGTCATTTGGGGGGGTTTTGTACTGCCCTGCCATTTTAGCTCCTCAAGAAATGAGGCAGTCATAAATAAAGCTGTGTAAATTCCAGAAAATGTACCCTAGTTTGTAGATTCTATAACTTTTGCGCAAACCAATAAATATACGCTTATTGACATTTTTTTTACTAAAGACATGTAGCTGAATACATTTTGGCCTAAATGTATGACTAAAATTGAGTTTATTAGATTTTTCTTATAACAAAAAGTATAAACTATCTTTTTTTTTTTTTTTTTTTTTTTTCAGTCTTTTTCCATTTATATCGCAAAAAATAAAAATCGCAGAGGCAATCAAACACCATCAAAAGAAAGCTCTATTTGTGTGAAAAAAAAGGACGCAAATTTCGTTTGGGTACAACATTGCATGACCGCGCAATTACCAGTTAAAGCAGCGCAGTGCGAAATTGTAAAAAGACCTCTGGTCCTTAGGCTGACAAATGGTCCAGGGCTTAAGTGTTTAAATGAGACTTATACAAAAAAGATTATTAAATCCACAAGTACTTTTTTTTTTTTTTTAACCACTATTATTCCTTTATATTGGCTTTTGACTTTTACAGATGCAGCAATTTAGAAATTGGATGAAAGGTTTAGCACTGGGAAACACTTTTTGAAAGATAAAAAGTGCATTTTATATACAACTATATAGATCCGACCAAAATGAGGGACACATGAGGAAGAAAGAGGGACAAAAGGACTTTTTCCCAAATTAGGGACAGTCCCTCAAAATCAGGGACAGTTGGGAGCTATGCTATTAAGTGACATAAACATTTGCAACAACCAATATTGTTTTTCCAGGCTCTTTGCTTTCCGAATTTTTAAACTAATGCAAAAAATGCAAAAATAAGTTTGGCAAATAAAGCATGTAAAAATGTGAAAGTCACAGCAAAAATGTATTTTAGGTAAAAATACCACAAAATATTGATTCACTATACTTTCCCTTAAAACAGAAAACTGGGTTGACGCTACTATGATTCAGCAAGTACTTTCATCTTCGCAGATTGCCAGTGGCAGCCTTGGATTTAATGAATGTTGGAATAAGTATGACAGATTCCCTTCACCTCTGATAAATGCAGGCTGTCAGTGCAGCACGGAAATTCATGTCTGTTTGCTGACTTGCACCACTTTACATACCTCCCAATCATCCCGGATTTCGCGGGACTTTCCTGCAATTGGCAGCTCTGTCCCACGTCCCGGTCACCCTATTTCCGGGACAATACAGTGTCCTGGAATTGCCTTGGGCCAATCTAATGCCCCCTAATATAGCCTTTGAATTGTCTGTCTCTCACTGTCTCAGCCTGTGGTGGACCCCTAGCTGGCAGAGACCCCTTTTTACTTTATTTACCACCACCGCTGGCTCAGTGCCCAAACTGGTTGCTACCCGCCACCCGCATGGCATGTAGCAACCAGTGACGTCAGAGCAGGAGAGAAGCAGAGACCTATCACAGCGGAGGAGATTTAACTTCCTCCTCTGCGCCTTCTGTTTAGCTCCACCCACCTCCTTCCTGTATGTTCGTGAGTCCAGCCAGGCAGCGGCATGCAGAAGATACCTCTGAGACAGACTGCAGTGCACAGACGAAACAGAGAGATGGTAGTAAGGCAAGAAACATGCAAAGCACTGACTGGCCAACATTACAGATCCATCGGGGTTAAAATCCTGTCAGCTCTCCCCCAGCAGCCAGAGTTCAGCACTTCTCAGAAACTTGTGTGTGTCTCAGCCTGGAACAAGCAAGCCTCTCAGTATACTGTGCAGAGTAAGCAGATAAGGGTCAACAGATAAGGGGTTGGCAGGAGAGGACACTGACAGATTACACCCTGAATGGAAGGAGGACACATCCTTAGATATCAGGGCAGGGTTCATGCTGGGACTTGTAATCCTTCACTTTTGGGAGATGTGATTCCCCCCCCCCCAAAAGTGAAGAACTACAGGTCCCAGCTTGAACCCCTCAGAACTGAAGATGTTTCCTGCATCCCTGCACACATGATAACTCCTCACACCCAGTCCTGTCCAGCTGCTCACTGTCTCTTCTCTCCCATTACTTGTTTGCCTCTCACTGCAGCAGCCCCCCTCCTCCCCCTCCTCCTTCATCCTCCTTTATCTTTTCATGTTCTGCCACTTTTTCACCTACTAGTCTTCTTTACCCCTCTGTATGCTAAGCAATCTTCTCAGTAGTGGCTCATCTGCAACTATCACAGCCTCAGAATCTTGCATGCATTCCATTCATTGCTCCTTCAACCTGCCAGAATTTTTTTTGCTCTCCACTGCAGCGGTGTAACTACAGGGGTCGCCATTGCAACCCAGCCTCATACTCCAGGAGGCCCATGCAGCTTCCCTCTAAACCTGGATAGGAGGGGCGGCATATAGAGAAACTGATGCCCTCTATGTTCTTCTTGCAGCCACTCAATGGCTGCAGGAGGTAAAGGAGGAAAAGCGGGCATTCAGTGGCTGCAAGAAGAACATGGAGGGCATCAGTTCCTCTATAAGCCGCCCCTCCTATAAAGTTTCCTTCTGCTGCCCACAGGTCCCTCAACGCTCTCCTGGCCCCTCTGTGATCTTCCCCAGCAACTTCTCTGCTCTCTCCCACCCCACCCTCTATTCTTCAACCCACTGCTGTCCTCTGGTCCCACCTGTGCTCTTCTTCAGTCCCCCACCCTGTGCTGTTCTTCGGTCCCCCTCCCCCTGTGCTGTTCCTGATTTGGAGGAACTGTCCCTCATTTAGAGCAATCTCCCTCTGTCCCTCTGTCCCTCTTTCCTCCTTGTTTGTCCCTCATTTTAGTCTGATCTATATAGTTGTATATAAAATGCACTAATTATCTATTAAAAAGCATTTTACAGAGCAAAACCTTTAATCCATATTCCAAATGGCTGTAGTAAAAAACCACCTGTGGGTTTAACCAGTTTTTGTTTTTTTTGTATAATTCTCCTTTTAAAGGGGGCATGGTAGGGGGCGTGTCCTATGCCTACATATTTTTGCTAATAGGTGTCCCTCATTCCCATCTCAGAAAGTTGGGAGGTATGCCACTACGTTGACCTGCACTGAGTGTTGTTATTATTGACAGCCTGTGTTCCTAGTATTTTGTGCATGGAAGGACCATTCTCTTGCAGGGAAATATTAAAAAGACTATAGTTCCCCTTTATTTAGTAAAATAGCACTTGGCTAATACATCTGCACATAATAGTCTTATTGCCTAACATCTATGGTATTTAATAACAGCCATCCTAGATCTTATTAAATTCCTTGGATAAAGTTCAAGTTTTAAAAACTTGAATACAGTGTTAGATTGTGGTGTCGAACTATCTCTGAAGAACTATCCAATGCAAATATTTCTCTCATTAATCTGTGTGTATAAGGCTATTATCACCGGCCTATATTAGGCATTGCTACTGAGTATCTTTATCGTACAATACCATTTAAGTATATTAGCATATACACAGTAATATCCTCATGGGTATTTTGATATAGCTGTTATATATCTACACTATATAAAGATTTTCTATGCAATGCACTGCACCGCACTTATGAGTCACCATGTAAAAATTATTTCTCAAAGACTTATAGACTAATGACAGCCTGGATCTATCCTTATATTGTTTGAGGCAGGATGACATCATGGGTCGGTAAAAAGTCAAGTGCTATATATTATGATATGGCAGAATAATAAATAACTAGATGACAGCTTTTGATCAACAATAACCTAAATGACCCTACCTAAAGAAGAATATCAAGGAAATATAAGATATCTACCGTATTTAACCTACAGTTGTACATTTATTAAATCTGTTCAAAATATTAGTAGGCTGTGCAATGCTTATCAATTGCAATCCATGTTAAAATAAAATAGATGTAAACCCAAATACAAAAATCTATTGTAATGTTCAATATGTTTACATACCAAAGTAGTAAAGCCACTAAGCCCTTGGGTAGAAGAACTTTGTTCTGGTAGTAAGGATAGGGCCACTCCACCTACGTCCTTCCTCTGATGTTTTTCGCCCATTGAAGAAAATTAGTGAGGACAGCCTCACTCCAATCCAACGTATATTTATTCAGGCAAAACAGGCACTACAAAAACCAGCAGAACTCAGGACAGCTGACGCGCTTCACACCAATTCAGTGTTTACTCATAGCGTTTTTCACCCATTACTAAGGCTTAAACATAGAGCAATCTTCAACATGTTATCGTTAACATAAAACCTCAAAAATGAAGGAGATATTTGCAGAAAGGACTGCACCGATGTCTACGGTGCATGCGCGTAATAGACAACGGCGCAGGCGCACTGAGCGTGCCGGTTTTATCAATGGGATAATGCCGGAACCGCGTGCGGGGATCGTGCTGGTCCCGCGTGCATGCACGGGAGTGACGTCATCGCCGCTCCGGCCAGTCACAGCATAGGCAACATGGCGGAAGGGAACGAGGAGCGCTTCGAGGGCTTCGATCTCAGGTAAGTCATTCATAATGAGTTAGTATGCTATGCGATGAAGCTGACTTCCATCAGTCCTGCCTACACACCATCAGTCAAAAATCCGACCGTCCCAAACGCGGTGACGTAAAACACTCAGAAGAGCCGAGAAAAATGAAGTTCAATGCTTCTGAGCATGCGTCGACTTGATTCTGAGCATGCGTGGGTTTTTTCTCCGATGGAGTTCCCCACAGACGATCGGAATTTGCTATCGTTTTTTTTTCCATCGGTAAAATTTAAAACATGTTCTATTTTTTTATACCGATGGGAAAAAAGACCGATGGGGCCCACACATGATCGGTTTGTCCGATGAAAAAAGTCCATCGGTCTTTTTTCATCAGAAAAACTGATCGTGTGTACGCGGCATTACTCATCAAATGATGGGTTCAACCAATAGAACCAACATAGTTTTAAAGGGGACAGATTTACATTATCGGATCCTGGAAGCACGCAACCTTTTGGTGCCCAAAGTAACACCCGGCTAGGAGCACGGAATGTTTTTTTAATTTCTTAATTTTTGTTTTACTGATCCTCACCTGACTTGGTAAGCATGACAAAGTGTGAATAAGCAGATTGATGTAATTCTGATTATGTAACAGATACATACAGGGGGAATTCCCTCTTTGCCTCTGTTGCCTATAAGCATAGGTCTGCTCTGCTAAATTGTGAATCTGATCATGATGAGTATCACGTCTTCCTCTGTGCTGGGTGCAAGTGTTGTGTTTGCCAAACAATTAATGATCTTGATAAAGAAAGAAAGACAGTAATCAATAATTCGCAATAAAAGCTCTCTGTTGATCACAGTGAGATCTGTGTTCTTACATGTCACTAACGGCAAGTGATTCATAAATGTATCTCCTCATTAGAAGTGGGTATGAACTTCAAATTAGATCAGTGGTGTTGCCAACATCCCTGGAATTAGATCAAAAGAGAGAACTCCCCAGAACTGGGACTTTAAGGGCAACAATGAAGTAATATATAAAATATTTTATTACAATTTAATACATTTTGCATTAAATTGTAATAAAATATTTTATATATTACTTCATTGTTGCCCTTAAAGTCCCAGTTCTGGGGGGGGGGTTCTCTCTTTTTATCTCCTCATTAGTGGACAGCTTTTAATTAGGATATATATAGTGATATCTTTCTTTTTAATGACACTTGCTGTGTCTGCAATAGGGACTTATAGGGAGAGACAAGTAAGAACCTATTATAAGTTAACAAGGTGTTGAGGTAATAGGCACTATGGGAGCTTGTAACGGCACCCCAATCTCAAGGGGTATTAACGCCGTTTACGATGTTCTCTCTCCTAGACACACATCCACTCGCTACCAATATCCACAGCTAAACGACCCTTTCCTATAGGAGCCGACCCCTCTGGAAGAAGACGAGACGCACTCTGTCTCTTCTGTAGTAGGAATCCATTTATTATTGAGAAACATTGTAACTTTATACACAATTCAAGGCACATGATTTAACATGAACAAGGGCCCAGCTCCACCCACACATCCCAAGACTCAACACCTCATCCTGACGTCTGCTAGGCTTCAAAAGATCCCAACACAATAGAATATACGATCTCCAATACACATCTTCCCACAAAGGGTTGGCAGCCAGTCTGTCCGGCGACAACAGGTTCTAAACCCTTTACATCTTAAATCCCTTTGTATTGTAAATCCCAGTCTGCCTTTACAATACACACAAGTATGTGTCTAACCATCATGAAGGCGTCACTTTCCAATTAACCTGTTGAGGTCATAATCAAACAGTAGAGAGTTCTTTGCAGGTATCCTGGGGAATATGGTGGATGAATATTACAGACCCAATCTAGATAAAATGTATGTACAGCATTGAATATGGCCATCATAGACCATATTGGGGTTTTCATTCACCCTGTGCCCCTAGTAGAGACACAGGGTGATTGACACATAAGAGCCATTGGGGAAGCTGGCGCAAGGGTATTTCATACTTCCTAAGCGATTCTTAGTTCCCCGGGCCTTCCCGTTACATCTCTCCCCTTTTGGCAGGAGACTAACAGAGGGGGGAACCCCAGACGGGTTGACTCCGAAGTTAGTCCATAGGTCCCTTCTTCTATTGCCGGTATCCACACAGTACCCCAAATAAATTTCTCCAAACAGAGAATCGCTTACCCAGCCAACCTCTGCCTCTCTCAGAGAACACACCCGCCGCTGGGGAGAGGCCTGGACTGGCCCTTCTCCCTGGAGTCCTTTCTGCCGCTGGAGAGAAGACAGGGTGACTGGGCTCAGTCCGTCATGCTGTTGGGGATCTGGGTCAACTGCCCGGCATCCCTGTGGTATACAAGTGGAGACTGAAGTCCCATCCACTTGTGGTAGGTGAAAATCCCCCAGTGCTTGCAAAGCAAGGCTGGCATCCTCCCGTTCCGGTGTCACCCCATTTTCTGGGGTTGTGTCCGTGAGGACTGAAGTCCCATCCAATACCACAGGAACTCCCTCTTCTGTTAGTTGAGAGCAGAGGCCCGTGACACTCTGCTCTGTTGCCAGCTCTTCTGCTGGGTACTCCACACTATCTGCTCTGGTTAACTGTTGGGGGGGGGGGGGAATGGCCTGCTTCTCCTCCCTGCATCTCTGAAATCCACTGGGAAAGAGGAACCATTGCCTTCTCACCTCGGGCCTCCAAAACTGCCACGGGTGTAGAGCAGGGGTCTGCAGTACTTTGTCCTGCCGCCAGTACTTGGGCCGGCGATGCATAATCCCTAACATCCTCTGAACAGTCCCTTAAGGCCATACCCTCTGTAATCTGTGGCTCGGGAGATGAGCCAACTGCTCTAGCTCCCTGGAACTCCATATCATCCACTTCGGCTTTAGGGAGGGCAATCTTCAGCTTTTCCACTGCCGATTCTTCAGCCAGGCTAGCTCCCTGGAACTCCATATCATCCACTTCGGCTTTAGGGGTGGCAATCTTCAGATTTTCCACTGCTGATTCTTCAGCCAGGATTTCATAGTTGTCCACTGGTATTTCCTGATAGTCCCAGGCAAAGGTAGCCCCACCCTGCTGCTGAGCCGAGTCTAGCAGCTGTTTGCAGGCAATCTCCATCTCCCATTCCTGAACGGCCAGAAACTCCAAATCTTCCTGTGCCCAGTGCCCTTCCGAGACATTCAGTCTTTGCTCTCTGTGCTCCATTATTTCCTCCAAACACCACTCCCGATCACTCCCAAAGTCAGGGTCCTCGGACAGCCTCCAATACAACAATCCCAGGCCATTATAGTCAAAGCCCTCCGTGGGGCTGTCATCCGCTGACCACTGGCACTCTTGGGCTACATACCACTGGAGGGCTCTGTAGCTCTCGTCCAACCGCATCTCTGCCCGGATCAGCCTGCTTAACTCAGCTGTCCACTCCTGCTTCGGTTGTTCCCCCAATAACAGCATTCGTACTTCATACTGCGACCAGTACCTTAAAGAGGTTGGCATTGTATGGTGCTAACCCATCAGAGACCGCCATACAGAAAGTCATTAGAGACATCGAGCGGCAGGATGAGCGGCAACATGAGCAGAGAATGGCGGAAATACGGCAATCGGAGACAACACCTAAAAAAGCAGCACCAACTGAAAGGAGAGGAGAGATACAGATACCAGCCGACATGGAAAAGGGTTTAGAACCTGTTGTCGCCAGACAGACTGGCTGCCAACCCTTTGTGGGAAGATGTGTATTGGAGATCGTATATTCTATTGTGTTGGGATCTTTTGAAGCCTAGCAGACGTCAGGATGAGGTGTTGAGTTTTGGGATGTGTGGGTGGAGCTGGGCCCTTGTTCATGTTAAATCATGTGCCTTGAATTGTGTATAAAGTTACAATGTTTCTCAATAATAAAGTCATTCCTACTACAGAAGAGACAGAGTGCGTCTCGTCTTCTTCCAGAGGGGTCGGCTCCTATAGGAAAGGGTCGTTTAGCTGTGGATATCGGTAGCGAGTGGATGTGTGTCTAGGAGAGGGAACATCGTAAACGGCGTTAATACCCCTTGAGATTGGGGTGCCATTACAGAGCTCTATAGGGGGAGAGGGGTAAATGTGTTGATTATATTCTTTGTCACATAACCTTGTATGTGACATTGGCATGAATATTAATTAATTTAAAGGGAGGCTGTCACCTTGCTTATGCAGGACAAAGTAAATGCCACTGCAGAGGTCCCCAACCCCTTATTGTCACCAGTTGCCACAGGCAAAGTTAGTAAACAGTATGTTGAGGAAAGCAATGTTTTTGAGACGCATAGGATCCCTTTGTAAGGTGTCATGTGTGATGAAGGGGTCATGCACCACGCCTAAATATTGCTTTCTTTTGTGATCTTGTAATAAAGATCTGATCTTTGCAACAAGCTCTTAGGTGGGAAGGTCTTACAGAGAACCCCAACTCATGCAGAACTCACAGTTCCCCTCACTGCAAGTGCCAGTGGTCGATCCCAGGAGCCCGTCTTCGCTCCACGTGTATACCACAATGATAAAGGGTCACATTACGGCAACGTCACTGTAATAACTAACTGTCAGTTAATTTAAGGCAGCTAGCAAGCAGTGTAGCCCTGCCTAAAGCTCGTAGGTGTGCTGCTGACATATTTTGTTCATGTGGTTTTAAAGGCTAAAGTTTTTTTTTTTTTACCTTAGTGCATTCTCTGCATTAAAGTAATACACTTTTTAGGTGCAGCACCCCTCACCCCCTCCAGTCCCCCTAAATACTTACCTGGGCCCAATCTCGGTCCAGCTCTGTGCGGCACTGCTATTTCTCTCTCCCTTCCCACTGGACTCAGGCCAATGGCTCCCGCTGCTGTCAATCAAATCCTGTGATGCAGGGGTGGGGCCGAGCCACGCGGTGTGTGTCAATAGACGCACACAGTGTGGCTTGGGATCAAGCTCACACGAGTATTCTACCTAGCAAGTGACTTGCTAGGGGGGTTACATGAAGGCAGGAGGAGCCAAGCACGCCAGCAGGGGACACCAGAAAAGGAGAATCAGGGCCGCTCTGTGAAAAACCATTATACAGAGCAGGTAACATATTTGTTACTTGAAAAAAAAAATCCTCTTCAATCACTTTAAGCTGTTGTTCCCCAATACACTGTAAAGTGTATGTAAAGGCAAAAAACTTTTTTTTTTTTTTAGCTTTGGATAAAGTGGGAGAGGGTTGACCCCCTGACAAGTATTTTTTGGTGTCTTTACCTCTGTGGTGGAGATTAACCTTTCTATATGTTCTGGTGAGCGTTGTCACAAAGACATAAAATTATGGATAATCCTACATTTTAGAGTTGTCATTAGAGCAAGAGGTGAGAGGAAATCCTCCAATGGGCACGAATGTTCTGGTGACATCTAAGATGTGAGCTCCCCTCACTTTGGAAGATTTCCCTGCACTTCCTCATGCATCTCTATGACAGGAAGTGAAGGGAAATCAGCAAGACACAAACACAAAAATAATCTGAAAGGGACTTTAACCCTTTCGTACTTTATTTAAAAAAAAAGGTTTTGACTATACACACACTTGAATATAATCCTTTGTTATTTTGAAAGGATTTATCTTATTTTCTTTTATGTTTTGTTCTTTGAATTGCTTAAAACTTGTGTGGGCCTCTTTTTGGGGGCGTGATGAGAAATGACCCTCCTCAAACAAGATAGCGCACTGAACCTGTAGGTAAATAGGAGAACCAGAACCCTTGCTAAGTGGAAGAATGGGTTTGATAATAAAGTTGGCATTGCCTCCATCCAGAACAGGGCCTCTGTGACCAGAAGGGATTCCCTTCATATTCAATTAACCAGTAATCTATTTAAAGTAATTGGGCATTGAAATAATACAATACAAGGTTTATATAAGAAAAGATTATTAATGTGTCCAATATACAAACAGGTTATATCGGCAAAGGGCCCAATAGGAGTCCTGGTGGAAGTGTCTACATGAACCGGAGCCCACATTTGACCTTTTGGGCTAGGTACATCAATGACGTCCTCCTCCTATGGGATGGTACTTACTCACAGCTAGATGAGTTTTTTCCTCCCTCAATAACAACGATCGGGGCAAAAGATTTGTCCATGAGGCGAGCCAAGACAAAATCAATTTTTTGGACCTCAGAATAACTAAAGATGAAGGCTGCTTTAAGACAAAGTCCTACTTTAAACAGACTGATCGTAATTCATTTATACCTTTGGGTAGCTGCCAAAATGACTCCTGGCTAAAGTCAGTCCCCAAGAGCCAATTCGTCAGGATGAGACGAAACTGTACGGCTATGGAGGACTACAAATCTCAAGCAGACATACTAAAGAATAGACTGCAGGAGAAAGGCTATGATTTGGATTCTCTAGAGGCCACCATTGAAGAGGTAGAGAGGATTGATAGATCAATGCTATTGGGTGTTAGTCCCAAGAAGGTTAGAGATAGACCCATTATACCTTTCATCACAACCTTCTCGACCGAGCACTATTTGATCAAAAAGATCATACGCAAACATTGGCACCTGTTGAGAAATGACAGGATCATTAAAACGTTTCTACCAGTCAACCCACAGGCGATCTTCAGAGGGGTCCCCTCCCTTAGAAATAAGGTGGCCCCCAATGTAGTGGATCCATCAACGAAAAAGGTGTCCTTTTTTCAGAACCTTTCAGGTTACCATCAGTGCCGTAAGTGTCAAGTTTGTACATTGAATAAGAGTAAAATTAAGAAAACAGAGTCTTTCTTTTCAACCAGTACATCTAAAGAACATACAATTGAGCCTTTTATTACCTGTAGCTCAACGGGCGTTGTATATTTCTTACAATGCCCGTGTGGGCTCCAGTATATAGGCCGGACTAAACGGTCCATGCAGGTCTGATTGGGAGAGCACATTACCAACATTAAAACAGGCTTTAAGTTTCATTCGGTCTCCAAACATTACGATATTCACCATAACAGTAATCCAGCCAATACACTATTTTTGGGGATTGATAAATTTAGTGCTCATTGGAGAGGTAGCTCGTTAGTCAGGGAGCTCTCAAGACTCAAGGTGACATGGATCCATAGGGTGCGGTGCTATACCCCTCACGGCCTAAATATAGATACAGACGTCAACGCCTTTATAGATAATGGTTGAGCACTGTGGTAGTGAATCATTTTATAATTGATAATTTTGGATGTGAACTAGCTCTGAGTTCCTGGTAGACTCTCTATTTTGAGCAAGCTTAATCCTGCTTCTCCCTTTATTCTTGACTGGTGAAAAACATAATACATTTTCCCACTTTGAATTTTGAGTTTTATAAGTCAACATTTTACATTGGCCATAACCCCCTATTATATGACAATCTCCAAATTAGGTGAATTTACTTACCGTATATTAGGCCGGCACAACTCAAGTGTGCTAATCTTAGATCTAAATTTTTAAATTTTAATTTATTGATGTATTTTTTTGTTTTTTGGTGTTTGCTGTTACTCACTCTGTAGAAGACTGAAGGGCAACATACAACTAATCTATTGTCCCTTTTTTTCTCTTTTTTTATTTAGAATATTATTTAAAAAAAACAAAAACTTTTTTTAGGCATTTATCATTTTAATTCTGGCTGATAAGTACTGATATTAGAATGCAAGTACAGCATCGCCATAATTTGAGGAATTTAAAGGAACCACTGGGAGGTCCTTTTTTTAACCCCCTTAGGGGGGGAGAGGACCCACTTAGCGGTACTAATAGCTGGTGCTGCCCCAGTACTGCGATGCTCTTCATATGAGTTACATTTTTATGCAGTTATGTTGAGATTACTTTATAATTTGAACCCCTGAGAATACGTTCCATAGACGTAATTTTATTATAGACTGGGTGATATTTACGCCCTTTTAGTCTATATTAGAGAGGCGGAGTAACAATTTAAGTACTCTCAGAGAGGTTTTGCCATCAGACCTAATCTGTTTGGTTTGCTTTGATTTTAATTTTAAACACACCTGGTATTATTGCCCTTAGATAGTATTCTGTCATAGGTGAAACATATATTGGCCAGAATTGCGGTAGTATATACACTGTCTGGTTATGCTAAGCGGTTGTATAGTGCTGGTGATTGCCCCGTTTCAAGATGGTGGTGTTACGTCTTGGACTCCCGGAGTTCAGAGCTGGGCGTTCCCTAGTATAGTACTGGCAATTGCCCCATTTTAAGATGGTGGTGTTACGTCAGGGACTCCCGGAGCTCAGAGCTGGGCGTTCCCTAAGATCTTGTAGGACATAAATAGCGGTGAGTCAGCATGCCGCTCGTGCCCCTGGACGACGTCATCTGTGACGAAACGGCATGGGGAGGAGCGGCGTGCTGACGTCACCGCAAACAACGCAAAGTCTCGGAAGGAACGGGCGGATATCCAGAGCCAGCTGGCTCGAATACATATGACATGCTTTTATATTTCTACCTAATTGTACATCTTTGTTTTTATATAATACATTTTATGCAGTATTACACTATGGTAGCCTTTTTCATCTACATGGGGAATCACTAATACGGAATACACTGAGGATTTCTGGCGCAGGGGACTCAGGAGTGTCTACTGTTCACCATAGAGACCCAGGGCTGGGGCAATAGCCACAAGCGGAAGCGATCCCCCTAAAAAGAGATCAAATTAGCTGGTAAGCGGCATTGATGTAAAAGGTGGAGGATCTTGATCTATCTCATCGTCTCACTTCTTCTTTGGTGTTTATTGATTTGAAGTCACCGTGGATCATCTCATTGAAGATTTGTTTTTTAGAACTGTGTTCCGGAATTATTTAGTGGGGAACCTATACTTAACCTTGTACTGTTTTCAACAATAACAGTGACATGGACACTGGGAAGGGAACTTATCCTGGTTATATGTGATGCGTATCTACCATCAGGGTCCATCAGTCTACTTTGTCACATCATTTTTGACTTAAGCGAAAGATCTCCAGTCTTCTTTGATTGCCCTTGTTTTATGATTCATACATCACGTAATTTATGATCTATATGTCGTGTATATTTTTTGGAATGTATCTTGCAGTGCAGCTTAATTTATTTATTTAAGTGTGCACATATACCCGGGCATATATAGTTATTAACAAAGATATCTCCAGATGAATGTTGCAGTAAAGTCCAGTTACAGGGGCTGCTGAGAATGATTATGATCTGGTATCCGTCTTTGTGTTGGGGAACTGAAGACAAGATCAGTGGTGATGGGGAGATCCTCCAACTATTGTCCAACCAGTCTGGAACACAGCTTTTCGCAGAAACTGTGGTACGGCAATAGAACTCAGAGTCAGTTTATCTACTCTGCGTGTTAAGCCTCGTACACACAGTCGGACTTCTATCTGACTTTTCCGTGGACTTTTGTCTGAACGGAGTTGGCTGGGCACACCCATAGCATACACACCACAGGACTTTTCTGCAAACTTTCCCAAAACTTTTTCCAACATCACGTGGTTTTTTTCCCTGCTCTTTTCTGCTCTTTTCCGCCACCCTTAGGTCAACTTCTGCTATTGTTGGTTGATTTTAACATTATTTGTTTTGTCCATCGGACAAAAGTCCGATGGTTTTCTGTACACACAGTCGGACTTTGCTCCATCGGACTTTTGTTGGCCAAAAGTTTGTCCGTTTGCAGACCGAACTTTTCTCAGATGAAAACAAAAACAAAAAACTAAAAGTTTGTCCGATGGAGCGTACACACGGTCGGATTGTTGGTCCAACTTGCTCAAAATGAAGTTTGTTGGCCAAAAGTCCGACCGTGTGTACGCCGGGGCTTTAGTCTCTCCCTAGCAGTTTCTAATCTGATATGCAACCTGACCTCTAACTACTAGTGTCCTGCGGATACCTAAACTGGCTCTAGCCTATTCTGGATACTGAGCCCTAAACTAAAACTAGCTATAGAATTCCATATCAGAAGAGACAGGGGTTACTAAAATAACAGGTGCTGCATATAAACTCTATTGCAAAAAACAGGTTCACCTACTAATATACTGGAAGGTATCTGGCACAGTGCATATGAGATAATAACAATAGGACAGAGATACTCTGTCTGTCATGAGGATTCATAAACGCACTCAAGAAGCTAAAGGCAGCATCTACAGTTATTGGAACATAGGAATACTTGCATAATAGTCTCTTATGGCATGGATTTAGCAGCATGGATAGGACCTGTGGCAGAGACAGGCATCTGCATACCTGCTTGGGAGGAACAACTGATTAAGCAGTTTAGAAAATTTGCAACATGTTGACAACTTTTTCTGCCACCTGCACTGTACCAATCCTCCCTTCCAATGTGCTCTAATATCCCTCTAGCCTGAATGTGGTCAGGTTAAGCTTTTTGTTGTTTACAATAATAAAGATGGACTCTGGGCTTGCTCACCCTCTCTAACCACTTGGCATTAAAAATAACCTTACTTATATGCCCCTTTTACTCACCTAAATCTGAGTTCATAAGTCTTTTCATCGTTGCACAGGATATGGGGTAATTCTTCAGGTGTCCTCTGAATGTTGTGGGCACTTCCTATTAGTTAGGCCAGCACCAGGGTCCTCTTAGGATCCAGAAGAGAGCCAGCGGACAATGGCGTCAGAGCGAGAGGGCAGACAGGGACAGTGCTTGTGCGGACACCACTGGATTACCTGCCCCCCGCATCTGGACACATTATAGGATGTTGGACATAGGTGAGTAAAAAACACTACATAAGATATCTAAAAAAAATTGCCTGAAGGGTGGCTTTAATAAAATGAATTCCATTTGCATAGTCTGCCCGCTGCTTTAAGAACGCAATGACGAACTTAGAAACTGAACACAAACGGTCCCCGACAGTGACAACGCTGGCGGACGTTTCTAGGGCGCGATCACAACTCAGAGAACTTTATGAAGCCTCTGCACGCACATATGCAGATAAGCTCGCTTTCCATCAATATAAGTTTCGAGATAAATGTGGTAGGCCATTGGCTCGCTCCCTGCACCCAAAAGCAACTTCCACCTTTGTGCCCCATATTCGGGGGGCGCAGGGAGATTTGGTCTCCTCACCCACTAGGATGGCAGAGGAATTCAGGGACTTCTACCGGTCCCTGTACAATATCCCTAAGACTCAAGGGACAGGTTCCCCTTCTTCCGGGGTGGAAGACCAGTTGTCATATGTCTCGGAAACCGCGCTCCCCACATTAGATGAGGACGTCATCGCCGATTTGGAAACCTCAATCACAGAAGACTAAGTTGCCAAAGCCATAGCGGGTACGCCGAGTGGAAAGAGCCCGGGCCCAGGCGGCTTCACTCCTAAGTTTTACAAACTTTTTGCCGCCCTCCTCACACCCTTTCTAACTAAGATGTTCAACTCATTGTCGGAGGGCTCACTGTTCCCCCCACAAACACTGGAGGCCCACATATCCCTCATCCCAAAGCCAGGCAAAGACCCTACTCTATGTGCAAGCTACAGGCCGATCTCTTTGATTGGGGTCGATCTGAAAGTCTTTGCTAAAATCCTAGCCAATAGACTACAACCATTGTTGCCTGGGATAATACACTTAGACCAGGTCGGCTTTGTGAGTGGCCGTGAGGCTAGAGACAATACCCTGAAGACCCTTCTTCTAACCAACTATGCCCGGTCCCACGATATCCCATTATGCCTCTTAACAGTCGATGCCGAGAAGGCATTCGACCGTGTCGACTGGCAGTTCCTTCAACTATCCCTGCAACAAATAGGCGTGGGAACTAATATGATGGCGAGAATAATGTCCCTTTACTCCTCTCCGTATGCTAGGATTAGGCTGAATGGCTCGCTATCTCCAGCCTTCTCTGTATCTAACGGGACGCGACAGGGATGCCCACTGTCCCCCCTCCTCTATGTTCTCACTATGGAACATCTGGCTACTGCTCTACGTAACAATCCCTCTATCCAAGGCATAACAGTCGGGCCCACGCATACGAAACTCGCCCTCTTTGCTGATGATCTGCTCCTGTTCGTGACACCCACACACATCTTTGCCCTCGGTATTACAGGAGTTTCAGAAATTTGGAGAAGTTAGCAACTTCAAGGTTAACTACAATAAATCTGAAATCCTTAACATATCCCTGCCCACGTCGGTCCTACGAAGACTAGCGTCTACTTTCTCCTTCAAAACTGGTTCCCCCTCCATAAGGTATCTCGGAATTCAAATACCGGCGGATGCTTCCCAACTTTTTTCCCTAAACTTTGCCCCCCTACTCCTTAGGACCCAAGCAGATTTAATCAACTATGCATCCAAACAGCTCTCATGGCTAGGTAGAGTGAATGCCCTGAAAATGGACGTTCTCCCTAGGTTCCTGTATTTGTTTCAGACCATCCCTATTCACATACCCAACTCGTACTTCAAGAAAATACGCCAGCTGTTCTCCAAATTTATTTGGAATGCGGCCCGTCCCAGGATACGGTATGAAACACTGTCTCTTCCAAAGGCCCGGGGGGGGGCTGGAGCTCCAGATGCCTCCCTATACCATAAAGCAGCGGTGCTCACTCGCATACTAGATTGGTTTCACCACTCTTCAACCAAGCTTTGGGTTCAGTTGGAAGGCCACATGAACCCAATTGAACTCTCCGCTCTCCCTTGGACCTTGCCCACGGTCCGGGGGGGTTCAGGCCCTCTCAATGACCTTACCCATCAAACGATCCGGATCTGGGACCACATGTTGTCCAGAAGGGGATTATCAAACCACATGGGGCCTATAACTCCCTTCTTTGGGACCCCAGCCTTTCCGCCAGCTATGTCTGTAACAGGATTCGGACCATGGCAAAAAGAGGATCATAGGCGACTTGCCCAGGTCATTCGTGCAGACCCCACTTTAAGGTCAGATACCCCTGCCGGCCCGACCTCCCGTCACCCCATGCAGTGGCTTCAGAGGCAACAGACTACCTCCTACATCCGGACTTTCCCATCTATTACAGACATCCTTGCTGAACCGACGGGATTCGAGGAACTGCCCATACAGGTGGAACCTCCAACACATGTTGTATCTCAACTCTACTCCATTCTACTCGATATCTACTCCCCTGACCTCCCACCATACACGGTGGCCTGGGAGACAGACCTACATCACCCTATCTCCCATATTGACTGGCAAAAATGTTTTGTCCTAACACACAAATTGTCCCTAGCCACTAAGACCCAGGAGAAGGGGTTTAAACTGATAACAAGATGGTACAGATGTCCATCATCTATTCATCACTTCAATCCGGAAGTGTCAGATGCCTGCTGGCGGTGTCTCAGCTCCCGGGGAACCATGCTCCACATTTGGTGGGAGTGCCCTCCTGTGCAGAGGTACTGGCAGCGGATTTTCACACTTTACTGCAAACTAATGGCGACTTCTATCCACCCTTCACCTGAGGTGGCCCTCTTGTCTATACTCCCGGGGCGGCGGGCAGAGTAGTGATTCCCCGTCATTGGAGATCGGCAACCATGCCTTCCCTGGGAGATTGGGCTATTGAAGTGGACCGCATTAGGGACCTGGAACGCTTGTTGGCGGAGGAAAATAATAAAAGTGAACAGTTCTCTCTCACATGGACTTCATGGTCCGTGTTCCGATACTCCTCTGAATTCGTCTCCTGGGCGGAGTGTGACCTGGACGAGTCCACCCTGGGACCGTGATGGAGTGATTCTGATTCCTGTCCCCTATCTGTTTGTCCCCTCCTATCTGCCCCTGACTCTGATTATTTTTCTTTTTCTCTATATCTAATTACACCTTTAGGAATCCAGTGAGCCAACGTACCAGGGCTTCGATCTACCTACTGCCAATAACCCAGTGAGTGACCCTACGTCATATTCTCCAAACAGATTTGTGTATAATCTCATCTGCTTTGTTACATACGGGGGACCTTTGATCCCCTCCACAGAAATACAGATAAAGGTTACCTTACCTCATTTTTTCTACAGGGACTGATATCACAAAAATCCCACGGGGGTCCTCTTACACGGGTGCCCAACCCTTATATGTGTAACTTAGCCCTGCTTTGTCCTGACACACGTGATGCCTGTTGATGGTGTATCCTATCACTGTTTGTAATGTTTAAGACAAAGTATGTCTTTTCTGTCTTTTTCTTGCATATAATAAAATAAAATAAGATTGAATTAAGAACGCAATGACCTGTGACACAACTATAAAGGTGTGCAGCAACTGATCAAGCCTTCAGGAGTCTAGTTTGAGCAAAATAGTGAAAGTTCTGTGATTGGCTGCTAAAGGACACAGCTAACCAATGTTCTGTATATAAGCATATCTAATTCTAATACTACAGTGTATTTAAAAAATAATAATAAAATAAATAAAAATAATGCTTTGCCATCCACCTTCATTTTTGTTATTCTGAAAATGCAAAAATGGGTCATTACTCATTGTTCTAAGTGTAATGAAAGTGCTTCCAAATTAAAATGATACAAAACAGACCTAATATGTTAATCCTAGAACACAATTATGAAAATATGTAAAATCTGCTACAATGTGCTCTGAATCCTTGATAGCCTACTGCTATTATCACATTTAATCATGTAATACTCCTGGTGGGAAGCACTCAAAAAATAATAAAACTTGAATACATTTGTAGCGGCAATTGTAGATCTTTCAAATTCAGAAGTCCTTCAGCCCCATTGTCAGACGTATCCAGCTCTTTGGGAAATTTCTGCCCACAAGAGAAGCACATACAATTTAGAATTATACCCCCTGTGTGACATTAGGGAATTAATATTTTCTAATGTCTTCCTGTTTCTCCTCCTGGCCAATCAGGAAGCGGGTCCTGAGACCCGATTGACCGGGAGTCCTAAGACCTTATTGGCCAGGAGGAGAAGCAACTGCCGGGACTCGGGAGGAGACACCTAAACTGCGACCTGGATGGGGTAAGTGCGGAGTTGGCGGGGGGGGCCTGGCGGGCGATGAATGAGCGACAGGGGAGCAGCGATCGAGCAAGCGCGGAGGGGGTTAGGGGGTGGTTGGTTTGCTGGCTGGCTGGGGGGGCAGCAGTCCACCCCCCCCCCCCCGAAAATTGAGCACCAGCCGCCACTGCCCTGTTCTTTTATCTGAGTATCTGCTGTTCTATCTTTCTGTTAAATTGTTAGAAAATAATAAGTGCTTTTTAGTGTGAATATTGTAGAAAAAGCTGGTATTGTTATTGGTGTTATTGTATCATTTACCAGGCTATTATTTTTTTATCTTATTATTTTTGGCTGGAGTTCTGCTTTAAACATTCTCTCTCTCCCTTCTCTGCGCACCAGAATATTAATTTCACATACTTTACATCTGCTGCATTACAGACTACTGCTTTAAATTGGCATAGCTTTCATTAGAACAAGTTATCTTTAAGGCTAATCTTATCATACAGATAAAAATAGCTCATACTCTTGTCAGATATTCTCCAGAGATATGATGCCATACATAAAGAGAAATGCCTTCCACTAAGGTAAGGCATACAGTATTCGGTTAAAGTGGTTGTAAACCTCAGACATGAAATATGAACAAAGAATATCCCTAGTGTTTACTTGTTTCAATCCAGAGCACAAAGTGTAATTTTTGTCTGCTGCTTCATTCCTCTGTTATCAGCATGAGTCACTTCTGACAAGTTTTCCTGACACCAGGAGAAAAATGGTGACAGGGGAGGGAGCTCCAGCTGATTGACAGCCTCAGCTCTGCTCCTGTGTGCTGTGTAAGGGGGAGGGGGTATGTCCCTTCCCTCCAATCAGCTCTTAAAACTCTCCTGTAAAAAAACAGTAAAAAAAACGTGGATGGCGCAAGGATAATTGGGGTATAATCTAAAATAAACTAAAGAATAGTCCAACAAATCATCCAATGGATAGTCCAAATATAGATGTAATGAATCGTGGTCAAGCACTATCGGCAGCTACCAATAAAGTAGAAGCAGGCTCTGGAATGTAAGATAAAAGAGAAGAAAAGGTGCGCCAATCTAAGTGTAGTAACACTGAAATTTATTATGGCATTAATAAAACACAGCCAAATGGCTACTCACAAAGGATGAGAAGTATAAGGCATATAATGGCTGTGAATGGTCCGGTGTCACTCGGTAATGCAGATGGATGAGGCAGCAGTCTCCGGTGTCTCTCGGTAGTCCAGATGGATGAGGCAACAGTCAGTGTCAGCAAGGAAGTCCTCGACAAGCAGGAGGACTGGTGGTGTAGTAAACACAGCCTCCTAGGAGACTATGTGGAAACAGGAAGCGCTGGTCAGGACGGTGTGCGCCTCAGCAAGGAGCGCAGCATTGCATCGTCGGACCGGAAGTGACGTGGGGAACGTAACGGACCAATAGGATGACGTGTTTCTCAGCATCCGCTGTTTCATCAGATCCATGACGTCCATAGAGGGGGAGGATACTATATAGACCCTAGAGGTGCTGTGATTGGTCATTGGTACACATGCATTAATAAAAAGATCGCTAATACTAAAATGGGATGACATAACCAGTGACAAGAATACCGGTCAAATTCAATACAGATAAAATCCAAAACAGATATTATATATATATACAAAATGGGCAAAACAATATGCAGAGAGTAAGTTAAAATGCAGATACCACATGCATGATGAATACGGCCAGAAACTTAATAAACCAATGGATAAAATGTATATATATATATATATATATATATATATATATATATATATATATATATATTGTGAGGGGGTTAACTCGGTAGCGGGTGTGTGTGACCCCCTGGTTGGGCTCCCCACACAAAAACAGGGCCAGCAGACGGAGGTTGTGGTTTTCAAAATCAAAAGGTGCGGTTTATTTCTCTATGTACAGTGACAAAAACACAGCAAAGCCAAAAAGAAACATAAACAAAATAAATCCTGGTCAGTTTGACCTCTGACTAAACATGCAGGTTTCCTAAACTAACAACTGGGATCAGCCTGGTGCTGTCCTAGTCCCTAAGTCCCTGGTTTAGTAAAAGTCCAAACAAATAGCCACACAGGCTTTGCCTCACCGCACAGGGGTTCACTCTCCCTAGACAGTCCACACAGGTCTGGTTCCAGGCATGAGCTAACATCTAATGAAGCTGGGAGTTTTTTATAGAGGCCTAAATGAGCTGACAAGCTTCAGCTGGCCTCATCAACTCCCTGTCTGCACGACGCCCAGCCCTCTCCCTAGAGGTATGAGTCATCAATGAGCCCACTAGCCTTATACAACTCTCCACCTAGTTGTATAAATCGGCGTAAAGCCTGAATCTGGGCGAAATATATCTACCCCCCTGGATGCAACCAGGTGACTTTACCTTCCTGCTGTCACATACCCCCCCCTCTTGTTTTAACCTCGGGGTTGGAACACCAGCAATCAGGCATTCATGTACTCGAGACAAAGCATCCACATTCCCCATTTGAACGCCAGGGCGATGCTTTACTGTGAAGTTGAATTCCTGGAGGGCCAGGAACCACCTATTCACTCTTCTATTTGTTTCCTTGTTTTGAGCCATCCACTTTAACGGAGCGTGATCCGTAATCATGTCAAAGTGCCTACCTAGCAGATAGTACCGAAGGGAATCTAGAGCCCACTTCACCGCTAAACACTCCTTTTCAACCGTGGCGTAATTTACCTCATGGGACTTCAACTTCCTGCTGAGGTAAATGACTGGGTGCTCTTCCCCGTTCCAGACCTGGGACAATACTGCTCCTAACCCCACATCTGACGCATCACTTTGTACGACAAAGTCTTTAGAGAAGTCGGGTGAGTACAACACTGGCTGGCTACATAAGGCTTGTTTCAAGAATTGGAATGCTGCCTCAGCCTCGGGGGTCCATTTAATCATGACCGACCCTTTCCCTTTCGTCAGGTTGGTTAGGGGCACAGCCTTAGAAGCAAAGTGGGGAATGAAGCGCCGATAATAACCCGCGATTCCCAGAAAGGCTCGTACCTGCTTCTTGCTGTTGGGACGTGGCCAACTCTGGATGGCCTCGACTTTGTTGAGTTGGGGTTTTATTACTCCCCTGCCAATGGTGTACCCAAGATATTTGGCCTCCTCCTGCCCAATGGTACACTTCTTGGGGTTAGCCGTAAACCCCGCTTCCCGAACAGAGTCCAGGACTGCTTGCACTTTTGGCAGATGTGAGGCCCAATCTGTGCTATGGACAATTACGTCATCCAGGTAAGCCGCAGCATACTTCCGATGGGGCCTCAGCATCTGGTCCATTTTCCGCTGGAATGTGGCCGGCGCATTCTGTAACCCGAACGGCATTCTCTTATATTGGAACGCCCCGTCTGGGGTTACAAATGCGGTTTTCTCTTTGGCCGACTTGGCCAGGGGAATTTGCCAATACCCTTTTGTGAGGTCAAGAGTCGTCATGTATCGGGCTGTTCCCAGCCGGTCGATCAACTCATCTATACGTGGCATGGGGTAGGTGTCAAATTTTGTAAATTTGTTCAACTGACGAAAATCGTTACAAAATCGCCAGCTCCCATCCGGTTTAGGCACCAACACAATGGGACTAGACCAATCACTTTGGGACTCCTCTATCACCCCTAAGTTCAGCATTTTCTGTACTTCCTCCCGTATTGCCTCCCGTCGGGCCTCTGGGATCCGATAGGGTTTTAACTTCACCCTTTCACCGGGCGGGGTAATAATATCATGCTCTACCCCAGATGTTTGTCCCGGCAGCTCAGAGAACACCTCCTTGTTGCGAAGCACAAACTCCTTAACCTCCTGTTGTTGGGGTTGTGACAAGGTGGCTGCTATTCCAACCTCCGGAATCACGCAACCAGTTTGAGCTGGTGACCAAGTTTCTGCGACTAGGGACTCTCTATCCCTCCAGGCTTTCAACAGATTAACGTGATATATCTGTTCGGGCTTTCGCCTTCCTGGTTGTCTGACCTTGTAATTCACTTCGCTCACTTTTTCCATTATCTCGTAGGGGCCTTGCCATTTGGCAAGGAATTTACTTTCAACCGTAGGGACAAGTACCAATATCCTATCCCCCGGGGAAAAGGTACGGGTCTTTGCTCCACGGTTGTACACTCTCTGCTGTGCCAACTGCGCTTGGGCCAAATGTTCCTTCACGATGGGCATTACCTGTGCAATTCGATCTTGCATCAGGGCGACATGCTCAATCACACTCCTGTGGGGAGAACTCTCACTTTCCCAAGTTTCCTTGGCAATATCCAACAGCCCTCTTGGGTGTCTCCCATACAGTAACTCAAAGGGGGAGAATCCCGTAGAGGATTGGGGCACCTCCCTAATAGCAAACATCAAATAAGGAAGTAGACAGTCCCAATCCTTTCCATCTCTATCCACCACTTTCTTCAACATTTGTTTTAGGGTTTTGTTGAATCTTTCAACCAGCCCATCGGTTTGGGGGTGATACACAGATGTACGCAATTGCGTCACTTTGAACAATTTACACAGCTCTTTCATAACCCGGGACATAAAGGGTGTACCTTGGTCCGTAAGCAGTTCTTTACAAATACCCACCCGGCTAAAAACAAGAGATAGCTCTTTGGCTATGGTTTTGGCCGAGGTATTTCTGAGAGGGATCGCTTCTGGATAACGGGTGGCATAGTCCATTATAACCAATATGTACTGGTGCCCCCTAGCGGACTTGATTATAGGACCTACCAAATCCATTGCGATTCTCTCAAACGGGACCTCAATGATGGGTAGAGGGACCAGCGGGCTACGGAAATGTGGCATCGGGGCCGACCTCTGACACACAGGGCAGGAGGAACAATAATTTTCTATGTCCTTCATCACCCCAGGCCAATAGAATCTCTGTAATACCCTCTCTCGGGTTTTCTCTGTCCCCAGATGACCTCCAAGAATGTGCCCATGGGCCAACTCCAACACCAACTTCCTGTAAGGTTTGGGCACCACCAGCTGCTCAACGGTTTCTTCTGCCCTTTTTGCCACCCGATACAGTAGGTCCTTCTCTACGCTGAAGTATGGGTAAGTGCAGGTATTATCTGGGTTCACTAACTCGCCATCTATTTCCACTACGTTTTCCCGTGCCTTTATTAGGGCGGGGTCTTTTAACTGTTCTGTGGCAAAATTTTCCCTGTGAACCTCCAGATCAGAAAACTCCACAGACGGTAGGTTTTCGTCTGAGGAGGTGGGCTCCTCTCCAGTTTCTTGAGTCTCCCCTGCCAATACTGACAAGGGAAATTCTGGAGAGTCCTCACCACTCTCAGAGGAGTTCTGGCTATCACATTCCTGGTACATAGGGGCACCAGTGGGGGGCTCAGGATCATCCCACAGTTCCCAGAACTTCGGAAAATCTCTTCCCACAATGGCATCATGCGGTAATTGAGATACTAACCCCACTGGATGAGAGAGGG
Organism: Rana muscosa; assembly: GCA_029206835.1. Lineage (NCBI taxonomy): Eukaryota > Metazoa > Chordata > Amphibia > Anura > Ranidae > Rana > Rana muscosa. The sequence continues at coordinate 204,989,126 of CM055122.1, read as the reverse complement.
TACCTTTGGGGGTCTCGAAACACACTGTAGTCACTGGATACTCTCGGGTGTCCCCATGCACACAAATAACAGCTACCTTGCTATTCCCAGAGACCTCTGTTTTAACTAATTCAGCCTTTATCAGGGTCACAAGGCTACCTGAATCCAGTAATACCACAACATTTCTACCATTAATACACATTTTGCATAAATGTTTCTCAGTTCCCCGAATGGCAGTGCATGCGACTGTCGCACACAGCGACTGACGTCTGTCCATCAGAAAGTCACATTGCATGGGTTCCTCCACAACCGGGCAATTTGCTGCAATATGTCCCGCTTGCCGGCAGCGGTAGCAAACGATCCTTCTTGCGGCCTCTTGAGCCGCTGATTTCCCAGGCTGTTCTCGCCAAACTTGGGGTAGAGCTCCCACCCTCTCACTCTCTCCACCCTCACCCCTTGGAATCCTCTTATCCGCCCCTGGGGATGGTCTGGTCTTAGGGTGGAAAGTCCGAGAGTCTCTGGAAGAGGCCGTCAGGTTCTCTGCAGCCAAGTATCTCTCTACACGATCCACAAGTTTACCGGCCGTTTCTGGGTCTCCATGGCTTACCCACTTTTGAATGGCGGTAGGAAGAGCTCTCAAGAAACGATCCATCACAACACGTTCCACAATCTCCGGTGCGGACAAAGTCTCTGGCTGTAGCCACTTCCTGCTCAGGTGAATGAGATCATACATTTGAGACCTGGGGGGTTTTCCAAGCTGGAAAGTCCAGTTATGCACACGCTGAGCCCGGACAGCCAGGGTGACACCCAGCCTTGCCAATATTTCAGCTTTTAGCATCACATAGTCTTTTGCTTGGTCAGGCTCTAGGTCATAGTAAGCCTTCTGCGATTCACCAGTTAACAGAGGAGCCACCAGTCCAGCCCACTGCTCCTCAGGCCACTTTTCTCTTTCAGCAGTCCTTTCAAATGTGGTCAAAAATACCTCTGGATCATCCTCTCCAGTCATTTTTGTCAATAAACGACTCACCCCAAAGGACGCGGTATTAGTGGGACGGCTTTCCTCACTGGTCTGCGGACGTTGCTGCATTACTGCTTCCATTTGTTGTAGTCTCTGCTCTTGCTTCTGTAACAGGTCTATGAAGCGGGCCTCAGATTGCTGCTGGGCTTGTTGATGAGCTTGCTGCTGGGCTGCAAGGCTCCTTTGCAAACCTGCATTTGTCTGCTGTTGATTGGCATTTGCTAGAGCCAGCTGTTTCAGTATCTCCTCCATGCTGGCTTAAAAAAAACTGCCACTGGTTCTCCACCAACTGTGAGGGGGTTAACTCGGTAGCGGGTGTGTGTGACCCCCTGGTTGGGCTCCCCACACAAAAACAGGGCCAGCAGACGGAGGTTGTGGTTTTCAAAATCAAAAGGTGCGGTTTATTTCTCTATGTACAGTGACAAAAACACAGCAAAGCCAAAAAGAAACATAAACAAAATAAATCCTGGTCAGTTTGACCTCTGACTAAACATGCAGGTTTCCTAAACTAACAACTGGGATCAGCCTGGTGCTGTCCTAGTCCCTAAGTCCCTGGTTTAGTAAAAGTCCAAACAAATAGCCACACAGGCTTTGCCTCACCGCACAGGGGTTCACTCTCCCTAGACAGTCCACACAGGTCTGGTTCCAGGCATGAGCTAACATCTAATGAAGCTGGGAGTTTTTTATAGAGGCCTAAATGAGCTGACAAGCTTCAGCTGGCCTCATCAACTCCCTGTCTGCACGACGCCCAGCCCTCTCCCTAGAGGTATGAGTCATCAATGAGCCCACTAGCCTTATACAACTCTCCACCTAGTTGTATAAATCGGCGTAAAGCCTGAATCTGGGCGAAATATATCTACCCCCCTGGATGCAACCAGGTGACTTTACCTTCCTGCTGTCACAATATATATAAAAAACCCAATATATATATCACTAACAGGTGTACTATAGATCGTATATTAAAAAATGAAAATACTAATTAATTAAAAATCGCTGATAGAGAAATGATGACACTTGCAAAGTAATAGTACAAAAACTATACGTCCATCCAATAATAATAATAATAAAGTGCATATATGTTAGTCTAAAAATGGTAATATAAGTATTAAATCACTGATCTAGGTATATAATGGTGATAAATAAGGTATTGACAAACACCAAATGCAATACTATAACAAAAAAGGCACGAGGTATGCACCAATGCATAGGCATACATACATATGCCCATGCATAACCATAAACTAGAGAATTATAATAAGAATAATAGAAAAAAATTATAAAATTGTATGAAATTGTATAAAAATGTATGAAAAAATAATATATAACTGGTAGGCAAAAAATATATACATATGCATATGTAGCGCACCAACCCCAGACTTTACCTGCTTTTCTTCTGCTTGGCTCTTCCGCAGGAAAAAGAATGAGGCACACCGCACCACAAGCCCGTACCCTCCTGGATGGGGAGGTTGAGCGGTGTTAGTTTCTCGGGCCTGCTTGCGACTGGTGTAAAAAAGCCTCCAGTGCTGACCTCGTTTCTGCAGTAATCAGAACAAGTCTTTAATTTTCCCCAGTAAGCAACTGTCCACACCAACTGAAAGGTCCAACACTTGTTTATTCCTTTTTGCACAATAAACAGTCTCTTTTAGAGCAGACGGGTTGAGACAAACACGGTCAGATAAGGTGGGAGGAGGTCCAGGCACAAACTTAAATTTGGGTTTCTCCTGTTCTGAATAGCACTAACAGGCTTGGCGCACGGTCGCTACCACCGACCATGAGAGGTCCCTGCCACAGACCAGGTGAATAGGGCCTCTGCCACAGGCTCGGTTGTTAAGTCTCTGCCACTGACCAGATTCACAATGAATTACCTTCTAGAAGTAACGTCCCCTGTCAGGGAAAAGGACATCCATCCGGAGAGTTACCAGAGGCCCCACCGTCACCAGCGATACTGTACTGGGTCTTCAGGAAGGGTCACCTCCCTGGCCTCCTCGTCCTAGATTCGGGCACCCACTTCAGGGGGGCACCCTAGGATCCCTCGATCCCTTGTGGGACCCAGTCGAAGGTACTGGGCCCCGGGCCTCTCTCGAAGTACCTCACCCCAGACTGAAGGTGTCTGAGATGGAACAGCAGCTCCGTCTCTGGGCCTAGAGCACCCAGAGACCACCCGACAGGCCTCCGGGCCTAGGGCACCCAGAGGCGACACACCCGCACCCAGGCTTAAGGTGCCTGAGGGCGGAACCGACGACCCCTCTGGAAGATGGCCGCCCCCTTTTATATCCTCTCCCGACAGGCACAGCAGGTTCCCCGCCCCGCTGTACTGCTGCCGAGAGTGGACAAAAAGGACACAACCTCGTACTGCAGTTCAACCTAGACCCACGGCAACAGTGCCACCTATAGGTCCCAGTGAACTTAACCACCAGTACTATCTCCCAGGGATAGAAATGGTCCTTGAGACCTAACAATTGGTACATCTGAGCCTGACTACCACTCAGATGTTTCCCCCTAAATGTAACCACCCGCTACACATATATACACACATGTGTATAAATATATACATATACACATGCACATACATGCACGTCCAGCAATAAATACGCAAGAAGAAAACCATGGAAAGGAAGAGTGGAATATTATACTATAGAGTTGGTATCTAATTCTTCATTTAAGCCATGGGGCGACATGGTATTTAAAGAATATATCCAGTAAGTTTCCTGTCTGCAAAGATGTTGGAATCTTTCAATTGCAGTAGGAGTTTCGGGGTATGGATTCAATGATCCAGACCTGAAGGGCAGTTATGTCTTTGTGGTGGTGTGCCGCAAAGTGGCATGCAACACTATACTTGGGATTACCCACATGGTCTGCGCGTCGATGTTCTCCAAATCTAACACGCAGAGCTCTGATAGTTCTACCTACATATAGAAGGCCACACGGACAGGAAATACAGTATACTACATACGTAGTGGAGCAATTATAGAAAGAACTTAAATTAAAAATCTTGCTATTGGCAGTGAAGTGTTTTTTCCCATGAGTGACATAAGCGCAAGTTAGGCATAAAGCCTTTTTACACTGAAACATCCCGACAAGAGGGATGAGAGTAAGCTGTTTTAACATATTGTTTTTATGACTCCCTGATGATTTCATTTTGCTGGGTGCAATCTTGCTTTTGATGTTGGGCGCCCTACGATAGGCAAATTTGGGTAAGGCCGGTAAAGATGTGGAAAGGTGAGGATCCTGGGTTAAAATAGGCCAATGTTTCTTAAAAATATTTTCCATTTTTTTATGTGTAACATGGTATTGTGTAATGAAACGAGTAGTGGGTTCACAGTTTTTTTTTTTTTAGACATAGGTAAAGTGTCTTGTTCATAGAAGGTACAGGCTTCTTCAATAAGATTCGGGGGATACCCTTTATCAATACATTTTTTCTTTAATATCGCACTTTGTGATCTGTAATCCTCTAGTCTGCTACAATTACGTCTAAGTCGATTAAATTGACTTTTAGGAATGTTATTCACCCACCTGGGGTGAGGACAACTGGAATAATGTAAATAGGAATTCACCACAGTCGGTTTGGTGAAGTTTTTAGCAGTGATAACATTGTCTTTATGAAATAACTCTAGATCTAGGAAGTATATGGAATCAGAGTCCCTCACTGAAGTGAAGGATAGGCCAAAGGAATTACTATTACAAAAAGTCACAAAGTCAATGACGGAAATAGCTGCCACATCCCAAATGATAATGATATCATCTATTTAACGGCCGTAAAAGACCAAATTGGCCGAAAAAGGATTGTTTTTCTCAATGCTCCCAGCCTCCCACAACCCCATGGTAAGGTTGGCGTAACTGGGTGCAAAGTTTGCGCCCATCGCCGTACCCTGTTTTTGTAGGAAGTCACCAGCAAACTGAAAATAATTATGTTCAAGGCAGAAACGGGTGGCCAAAAGAATGAACTCTATCTGTTGTATATTCAAACTAGGATCTTCTTTAAGGAAATGAGATACTGCCTCAAGTCCCACAGAATGAGGTATGGATGTATAAAGCGAACATACATCAAGAGAAACCCACTGATAAGACGGCTCCCAAGTGTAAGGTTGCAATAATTTGAGTAAATGTGTACCATCACGAATGAAAGAAGGGAGAGCTTGGGCTAGTGGCTGTAAGAAATGGTCGATATAAAGGGAAAAACTGGTAGTGATACTGTCCATAGAAGCAACAATAGGAAGACCTGGTGGATTATTAATATCTTTGTGGACTTTAGGCAGATGGTATAGATAAGGGACTTGAACAAAAAGGTTTATGAAAAAAGGTGGCCTCTAACTTGCTCAAAATGCCATCAGCACAGGCTTGTTTAATGATGTAATTAGATTCTTCTATAAATTTAGGTAAAGGGTCTAGATTTAGTTTTGACTAGGTATTTCTATCCGAGAGGAGTCGCGTAGCCTCTGCTATGTAATAAATTTTATCTTGTAACACAATACCACCTCCCTTATCGGCAGATCTAATAATGATGTCCGGATTAGTGCTTAGAGATTTCAGAGCTTGATATTCCAGAGGACTGAGATTATTAGTGAGTCGTTTGGACTTGGAAGATTCAGAATTACACATATCGGTAAGTGCTTTAAACACCACCTGGTAAAAAGTGGAGAGATAAGGGCCTTTAGACTGAGTAGGGTAGAAGATGGACTTAGGTCTAAAAGAGGTGTTGGCTATAGAAGGAGTTGATTGTGAATATTGAGACCATACTATCAAGTCATCATCTTCATCAGCGTTCCATAAATTGCAAAGGTCTTGAATCGCTTGTTGGACCGCAGAAGTGTCTAAATTATTAGAAGTCGCACCAGAAGATATGGCTGGTTCAGTGGTGGTATTATTGGGACCCAGCAAAATGAAATCATCAGGGAGTCATAAAAACAATATGTTAAAACAGCTTACTCTCATCCCTCTTGTCGGGATGTTTCAGTGTAAAAAGGCTTTATGCCTAACTTGCGCTAATATCACTCATGGGAAAAAACACTTCACTGCCAATAGCAAGATTTTTAATTTAAGTTCTTTCTATAATTGCTCCACTACGTATGTAGTATACTGTATTTCCTGTCCGTGTGGCCTTCTATATGTAGGTAGAACTATCAGAGCTCTGCGTGTTAGATTTGGAGAACATCGACGCGCAGTCCATGTGGGTAATCCCAAGTATAGTGTTGCACGCCATTTTGCGGCACACCACCACAAAGACATAACTGCCCTTCAGGTCTGGATCATTGAATCCATACCCGAAACTCCTACTGCAATTGAAAGATTCCAACATCTTTGCAGACAGGAAACTTACTGGATATATTCTTTAAATACCATGTCGCCCCATGGCTTAAATGAAGAATTAGATACCAACTCTATAGTCTAATATTCCACTCTTTCCTTTCCATGGCTTTCTTCTTGTGTATCTATTGCTGGACGTGCATGTATGTGCATGTGTATATGTATATATATATACATGTGTGTATATATGCATATGTATATATTTTTTGCCTACCAGTTATATATCCTTTTTTCATACATTTTTATACAATTTCATGCAATTTTATACATTTTTCCTATTATTCCTATTATAATTCTCTATTTTATGGCTATGCACAGGCATATGTATGTATGCCTATGCATTGGTGCATACCTCGTGCCTGAGCTCTGCAGAGTGTAACTTCAGCCTTCAGTCCCCATTTCTGGAACTCTCAGACAAGCTGTAAATTCAGCACTTTGAAAGGATGTAGCGAAGAGAAAAATACAGATATGCATTCAATGCAGACAATGAGATCACTGTACTCCAATGGCCTCCACAGTCACCAGATCTCAATCCAATAGAGCACATTTGGGATGTGGTGGAATGGGAGATTCACATCATGGATGTGCAGCCGACAAATCTGCAGCAACTACGTGATGCTATCATGTCAATATGGAGCAAAATCTCTGAGGAATGTTTCCAACACCTTGTTGAATCTATGCCACCAAGAACTAAGGCAGTTCTGAAGGCAAAAGGGGGTCCAACCCGGTACTAGCAAGGTGTACCTAATAAATTGGCCAGTGAGTGTATATTTAATATGTTCATATAAATAACCCAATGACCATATCCTACTAGTGATTCTGCCTATGGTGGCAACTCATGCTCACTGCTCCTACAGTGTCTCTCTGCCACTGGCTGCAGTACCTCGCTCACCAGTGAGGAAGCAGCGATGGAGCTACGTCTCTCTGGTTCAGAAACAATTATGGACGCTGTCATTGCTGAGTGGATCAGGATCATAGTGTGTTTAGGAACAACATTTTGTAAGTAAAAATATATGTGTGCTTTTTGCTGTAGCAATTACACAACATTTATAATATTTGGACAACATTTACAGGAACATGCAAGTGCAAAGGTCCTCTAGCGTAATATTCCCAGGCATATTCCCGCACCCATGGAACCACAGGTGGCATGAACAGCTGGCCATAGAAGTGAATGGATGCACACACTTATGCAAAATCAGCCGTTTTCTCCGTAGGGCGAGACATTGATCCTACTGCCCCTCCGGTGACAGCTGTTCTATACTTCCTCTAGGCCGTATTGGACATGAGCCTTAGCCTATTCTCATTGAGCTTGCAAGTGTCGGCTATATCGGCAATAACTAATTTAAATGGGCCAAGAATCCTTCAGTTTGCACAACTTTTGAAGGCAGTTGTGAGGATTCAGTCATCATGGAAAAGAAATCTATTGGTGTTGCTGGACCTCATGTCAGTTCAACCGTTTGTTCCAACAGAGCAGTGTTCTTTTCGGGCCATTACCTACAAGGCAGTAGCTATTGCAAGAACTTTAAGCAGAAGGTTGTCTGAGATTCAAGCTCTTGGAGCTTTAAAGAAAAAAGATATATATATATATTATTTTCTTTCCAGAAGGAGTAGAGTTGGGTCTTGTAGATCATCTTCCATCAAAAGTAGCAACAGTCCTCTATTTAACAGATATCTCGACATTGCCTAACTTTCCAGAACATCACACAGGAAAGTCACATAAACTGGTCATTTTCAGAACTCTAAGGCCCCTTTCACACGGAGGTCCGTTCAGGTCCGCCTGTCAGTTTTTTAGGCGGACCTGAAACGGATCCTCCATGTACCCCTATGGAGGCACGGATGTCAGCGGAGACATGTCCGCTGACATCCGCTCCGCCAAAGTGTGACGGAGGAAAACCCTATTTTTCCTTCCGTCGGCGGAGCGGATCGGATGACAACGGACTCTACGGTCCGTCATCATCCGATCCCCCATAGGGGAGAGCGGCGCTCTGACAGGGCGGTCCCTGCACAGTGTGCGGGGACCGCCCAGTCATCAGTCGGCTCAGCGGGGATCAACGGAGCGATCCCCGCTGAGCAAGCGGAGCTTCACGGGGCGGATCTGCACGGATCCGCCCCGTGTGAAAGGACCCTAAAGAGGTACCTGTCCACAATTTCTCCTTTCAGGTCATCTAATAAACCTTTTGTCATTCCAGCTGGAAATCATTAAAGAAAAAAGGTTACTGCCTGGACTCTAGCAGGCTTGGTTGTGCATACAGGACAAGGGGTCGCGAGTCCTCCGTCAGCGGTGGTGGCGCACTCTACCAGAGCAGTTGCAGCCTCATGGGCAGCACATTCGAGAGCATCTATGGTGTCCATCTGTAGAGGGGTATCATGGTCATCCCAGCATACCTACTCAAACTTTACGGAGTAGATCCGGGTGCCTTGTCATCTGGGGACTTTGTAGGAAGGACTATTCAGTCATCTGTCCCATCCTAATTAGAAGATTGGTTTGGAAAGTAGAGCCCACTCTGTCAGCTAGTTATTATTCACTAGTATGCTGCCGTGTTGGCGCCAGCAAAACTGAAAATTGTATTAAATACTTATCATAATTTTCCTTTCCAGATGCCAAACCATGGCAGCATACGGACCCACCCTGTACGTTTTGGTATGTAGCTTGTTACAAAGAATGGGGGGGGCACCTAACTAGTCCTTTTTTTTATGCTATTCACTGGTCCTGAGGGAGTGGTCAAGAGGCGGAGCTCTATCACTAGTATGCTGCCATGGTTTGGTGTCAGGAAAGAAAAACTACGGTAAGTATTTGATACAATTTTCAATTTTACCTCTGTTTGTGTTGCTGTTGGGGAGTTTCCCTCACTTCCTGTCCTGTAAAACTGTGTCACCAGAACAAAAAAAGAGAAAAACAGAACGCCAGGTAGCAGCAAAACCTGACAGGACTTCTAATCCTTCCCCATTTCATCTAAAACTAGAAAAAAAAATCTAGCTATAGATACGTATTAAGTTACATGCAATAAATGCAACAGAAACTTTATCTAGCAGCTACGGGTTAGCAGAAGTAGTGAACTCAATTACTGTGAATTCTTCAGCCTCAACTCTACCCGCAAAGCCTTTTAAAATAAAGAGTAAAAAAAGAGGATGACCAATAAGAGATTTACAAGTAAGCTGGAATGCAATGGAGAAACGGGAAAAAGACGTTACTGAGCGATCACCATAGTGTTTACAACAATATCCTGTAATTAAAAAATGTTCAGTCAGGTTCCATAGCAATCAAATAAATGTAAAACATATGTAGCAAGGACTCCGGCCTCCTTCAGTCCAATTGGAAACTCCGGGGCCAGAGATAGCTGACATCCTTCTCTATATAGTGGGTTGTGAGGCATAGTGGGTGCAAAGTGGAAGTTATTGGGCGCCAGACACTTCTTGAATGCAAAAGAGATGTTTATTTCTCTTACAAACTTTTATGGGGGAAAGAGGGTTAGGGCCAGGACACCCTTGAGTAGTTGCAAGTTCAATTAGCAGACTCCGAAACTTCAATAGGAGGACAGCCGTGCAGGGAAAGGCCCCAGCAAAGTGCCACACCTGCACCTGAAGAAATTATGTTTCATATGGCAACAGTCTTTAACAGTTCCTAACTAGAGTTGAGCGGACACCTGGATGATTCGGGTTCGACGGGTTCGGCCCAACTTCGGTAAAAAGTTCGAGTTCGGGACCGAACTTGACCCGAACTTGACCCCGAACCCCATTGAAGTCAATGGTGACCTGAACTTCTGAGGACTATTAGTGCTTGTTTCCCATGCTTAGAACTGTCCCTGCACAAAGTGTAATTTCTGAAGGAAAAAAAGTCATTTAAAACTCACTCGCGGCTATTAATGAATTGTCGGCTCCCGGCAATACATAGAAAAGTCATTGATAAAAAAAAATTAAAAAGCGTGGGGGTTCCCCCAAATTCAATTACCAGGCCCTTCAGGTCTGCTATGGATATTAAGGGGAACCCTGCCACAAATTTAAAAAAAAAATGCGTGCGTTTTTTCCCCAAATATCCATACCAGGCCCTTCAGGTCTGGAAAGGATTTTAAGGGGAATTCCACCCCAAATTTAAAAAAAAAATGGCGTGGAGTACCCCCAAAAATCCAGACCAGACCCTTTATCCGAGCACACAACCTGGCAGGCCGCAGGAAAAGAGGGGGGGACGAGAGAGCGCCCCCCCTCCTGAACCGTACCAGGCCACATGCCCTCAACATGGCCCCCCCCCCCATGTGAAATGTTGACCTACCATTTCACAAAGAAAGTGTCAAAAATGTTAAAAATGACAATAGCCGGTTTTTGACAATTCCTTTATTAATGTCTTCTCCTTTCTTCCATCTTCTTCCACCTTCTTCTTCCATCTTCTTCTTTTCTCCATTCGGGTTTCTTCCTCCATCTTGTTCTTCCTCTTCATCTTCCTCTTCATCTTCCTCTTCATCTTCCTTCTTCCTTCGGTGTTCTCGTCTGCATCTTGCTCCGGCTTCTTCTTCCCTTCTTCTTTCTTCGGCCGCTCTGTTTGAATTCGAGGTTCCCGCTGTGTGATGCTTCAGTTCTTCAGTTCTCCTCTGGGTCCCCAGGCACCCGGTGGCCCCGCCCCCCTCTGACACCACGGGGAAAGTCCCCGTGAAATCCATGTGCGTCAGAGGGGGGCGGGGTCACCGGGTGGCAGCGGACCAAGAGGGGAACTGAAGAACTGAAGCGTCACACAGCGGGAACCTCCAATTCAAACGGAGCGGCCGAAGAAAGAAGAAGGGGAACAAGAAGCCTGAGCAAGATGAGGATGAGAACACAGAAGCAAAAAGCAAGAAGCAAGATGAAGATTAAGAAAGAAACAAACACGAATGGAGAAAAGAAGAAGATGGAAGAAAAGAGAAGACATTAATAAAGGAATTGTCAAAAACCGGCTATTGTCATTTTTAAATTTTTTGACACTTTCTTTGTGAAATGGTAGGGGTACATTTGTACCCCATTACCATTTCACATAGGGGGGGCCGGGATCTGGGGGTCCCCTTTGTTAAAGGGGTCTTCCAGATTCCGATAAGCCCCCCGCCCGCAGACCCCCACAACCACCGGGCAAGGGTTGTGGGGATGAGGCCCTTGTCCCCATCAACATGGGGACATCCTCCCCATGTTGAGGGCATGTGGCCTGGTACGGTTCAGGAGGGAGGGGGCCGCTCTCTCGCCCCCCCCTCTTTTCCTGCGGCCTGCCAGGTTGCGTGCTCGGATAAAGGGTCTGGTCTGGATTTTTGGGGGTACTCCACGCCATTTTTTTAAAATTTGGGGTGGAGTTCCCCTTAAAATCCTTTCCAGACCTGAAGGGGGGAACCGCACGCACTTTTTAAAAAAAAAATTGCGGCAGAGTTCCCCTTAATATCCATAGCAGACCTGAAGGGCCTGGTAATTGAATTTGGGGGATTTTTATTTTTTATCAATGACTTTTCTCTGTATTGCCGGGAGCCGACAATTCATTATAGCCGCGAGTGAGTTTTAACCACTTAAGCCCCGGACCATTTGGTAGCTAAAGGACCAGAGGTGATTTCAGAATTTTGCACTGCGCTGCTTTAACTGTAAATTGTGCGGACATGCAATGTTCTACCCAAACGAAATTTGCGTCCTTTTCTTCCCACAAATAGAGCTTTCTTTTAATGGTATTTGATTGCCTCTGCGATTTTTATTTTTTGCGATATAAACGTAAAAAGACCGAAAATTTTGAAAAAAAATGATATTTTCTACTTTTTGTTATAAGAAAAATCGAATAAACTCAATTTTAGTCATACATTTAGGCCAAAATGTATTCAGCCACATGTCTTTAGTAAAAAAAATGTCAATAAGCGTATATTTATTGGTTTGCGCAAAAGTTATAGCGTTTACAAACTAGGGTACATTTTCTGGAATTTACACAGCTTTTAATTTATGACTGCCTATCTCATTTCTTGAGGTGCCAAAATGGCAGGGCAGTACAAACCCCCCCCAAATGACCCCATTTTGGAAAGTAGACATCCCAAGGAAATTGCTGAGAGGCATGTTGAGCCCATTGAATATTATTTTTTTTGTCTCAAGTGATTGAATAATGACTAAAAAAAAAAAAAATTACAAAAATTTGTCACTAAATGATATATTGCTCACACATGCCATGGTTATATGTGGAATTGCACCCCAAAATACATTTTGCTGCTTCTCCTGAGTACGGGGATACCACATGTGTGGGACTTTTTGGGAGCCTAGCCGCGTACGGGCCCCCGGAATCCAAGCACCGCCTTCAGGATTTCTAAGGGCCCAAATTTTTGATTTCACTCCTCACTACCTATCACAGTTTTGAAGGCCATAAAATGCCAAAATAGCACAAAACCCCCCCAAATGACCCCATTTTAGAAAGTAGATACCCCAAGGAAATTGCTGAGAGGCCTGTTGAGCCCATTGAATATTTTTTTTTGTCCCAAGTGATTGAATATGCCATGGTTATATGTGGAATTACACCCCAAAATAAATTTTGCTGCTTCTCCTGAGTATTTTTTTTTTTTTTTTTCAATTTTCAAAACTTTGTGACAAAAAGCGAGGTCTGCAAAATACTCACAATACCTCTCAGCAAATAGCTTGGGGTGTCTACTTTCCAAAATGGGGTCATTTGGGGGGGGGGGCTTGTGCCATCTGGGCATTCCATGGCCTCCGAAACTGTGATAGGCAGTGAGAAGTGAAATCAAAAATTTACACCCTTAGAAAGCCTGAAGGCGGTGCTTGGTTTTTGGGGTCCCGTACGCGGCTAGGCTCCCAAAAAGTCTCACACATGTGGTATCCCCGTACTCAGGAGAAGCAACAGAATGTATTCTGGGGTGTAATTCCACATATGCCCATGGCATGTTTGAGCAATATATAATTTAGTGACAACTTTGTGCAAAAAATAAAAAATAAATTATTTTTTCCGCAACTTGTGTCAACATATAAAATATTCCATGGACTCGACATGCCTCTCAGTATATAGCTTGGGGTGTCTACTTTCCAAAATGGGGTCATTTGGGGGGGTTTTGAACTGTTCTGGCATTTTATACACAACATTAGGAAGCTTACATCCACTCTTCTAACCACTTGAAGACAAAGCCCTTTTTGACACTTTTTGTTTACATGAAAACATTTTTTTATTTTTTTTGCAAGAAAATTATGTTGAACCCCCAAACATTATATATTTTTTTAAAGCAAAGGCCCTACAGATTAAAATGGTGGGTGTTGCATTTTTTTTTTCTACACAATATTTGCGCAGCGATTTTTCAAATGCATTTTTTGGGGAAAAAATACACTTTTTTTAATTTTAATGCACTAAAACACACTATATTGCCCAAATGTTTGATGAAATAAAAAAGATGATCTTAGGCCGAGTGCATATATACCAAACACGACATGCTTTAAAATTTCGCACAAACGCGCATTGGCGACAAACTACATACATTTTTAAAAGCCTTTAAAAGCCTTACAGGTTACCCCGTTAGATTTACAGAGGAGGTCTACTGCTAAAATTACTGCCCTCGATCTGACCTTCACGGTGATACCTCACATGCATGGTGCAATTGCTGTTTACATATGACGCCAGACCGACGCTTGCGTTCGCCATTGTGCAAGAGCAGGGCAGGACAGGGGTGCTTTTTTTTTATTATTATTATTAATTTTGCTTTTTTATTTTATCATTTTTATTGTTATCTCAGGGAATGTAAATATCCACTATGATAGCAATAGGTAGTAACAGGTACTCTTTTTTTTTAAAAACTGGGTCTTCTAGACCCTAGATCTTTCCTCTGCCCTCAAAGCATCTGACCACACCAAGATCGGTGTGATAAAATGCTTTCCCAATTTCCCAATGGCGCTTTTTATATCCGGGGGGGGGGACATTCCCTCCCACTGCTTGTAAAAGCAGTCCAGAGGCTAATTAGCCACTAGGATTGCTTTTACATGAAAGCCGGCTGCTGGCTGAAAAGAATGATACCAAGATGATACCTAAACCCACAGGCATCATTCTGGTATAACCATTCAAAGTCCAGCAACATACCAGTATGTTGCTGGTCCTTGTTGGACATGTATTGTAATCTTTTTTTTTCATGCAGCCAGTTGGCTGAACGAAAAAAGAGATTGATCGGTGGGTATGCCCACCATTAGAATACCGCCCTTCATCCACCCACTTCTAATGATGGGCATACATGCACCATTTATATATGCCGAAGCATGGGGGCATCCTCCCGCAAAAAAGTTATGCCGCACACACATGGTCGGACTTTTCCACGGGCAAGCCTCCGTTGGAATTTCGACCGTATGTACGCGGCATTAGGAGCAAAATCGCTCCTCCGCTCCTCCGCCCCTGATGCCCCAATGCTTCGGCATATATGCTTTTTTTTTTAACTGTGGTGGTGAAATCACCTCCTACAGCACTGGAGTCACAGGGATCAGGCCTGTCTCTGCGAACGCTGCAGTTATGTGTGTTGTGTTTTGTAAGTGACAGTGATCGATCGATACTGCACTTGGGTGGCCTGGGCTGGACGGAGGGGCAAAACGCAGGTGCTAGCAGGTATCTGGGCTGATCCCACTAACACTGCATTTTTGGGAACCCTAAACTGCTGGGGACGCTAGTATAGATCTGATCAGATCAGATATTGATCTGTTCAGATACTATACCACTAAGGGGGGTGTATGCTTCACGCGTGGGTGTTGGCGTTACTGGCACTAACCTGACGCTGCCTGGGGTGTGACGCAGACCCTCTCTGATGCTAAAACCTAATTGATATCACCCGCCGGGCGATCAGGGGGTTAAACCTTTATTGGGTTATATATACGGCGGCTGCCCTGACACTATAAAAAGCAAACTAACTAACCAGCGTCACCCGTAACACTTATATGGTGATCTCTGGTGAAAGGGTTAACTAGGGGCAATTAGGGGGTTAAACCTTTATTAGATAATATATGGGGGTACCTGACGCTATAAAAACCTGCGGCGAACCTAAAAAAAATTACTGGCTACCGATCTGCATCACCGGCACTAAGACAGCGATCAGAAAAATTATCGTATAGCGACAGTGGTGATAGGGGGTGAAAGGGTTACCTGGGGGGCGATCAAGGGGGTTAAACCTTTATTAGATAATATATGGGGGTACCTGACGCTATAAAAACCTGCGGCGAACCTAAAAAAAATTACTGGCTACCGATCTGCATCACCGACACTAAGACAGCGATCAGAAAAACGATCGCTTAGCGACAGTGGTGATAGGGGGTGAAAGGGTTACCTGGGGGGCGATCAAGGGGGTTAAACCTTTATTAGATCATTTATGGGGGTACCTGACGCTATAAAAACCTGCGGCGAACCTAAAAAAAATTACTGGCTACCGATCTGCATTACCGACGCTAAGACAGCGATCAGAAAAATGATCGCTTAGCGACAGTGGTGATAGGGGGTGAAAGGGTTACCTGGGGGGCGATCAAGGGGGTTAAACCTTTATTAGATAATTTATGGGGGTACCTGACGCTATAAAAACCTGCGGCAAACCTAAAAAAAATTACTGGCTACCGATCTGCATCACCGACACTAAGACAGCGATCAGAAAAACGATCGCTTAGCGACAGTGGTGATAGGGGGTGAAAGGGTTACCTGGGGGGCGATCAAGGGGGTTAAACCTTTATTAGATAATTTATGGGGGTACCTGACACTATAAAAACCTGCGGCGAACCTAAAAAAAATTACTAGCTACCGATCTGCATCACCGACGCCAAGACAGCGATCAGAAAAATGATCGCTTAGCGACAGTGGTGATAGGGGGTGAAAGGGTTACCTGGGGGGCGATCAAGGGGGTTAAACCTTTATTAGATAATATATGGGGGTACCCGACGCTATAAAAACCTGCGGCGATCCTAAAAAAAATTACTGGCTACCGATCTGCATCACCGACAATAAGGCAGCGATCAGAAAAATGAGGGGGGTGAAAGGGTTATCTGGGGGGTGATCAGGGGGTTAAACCTTTATTAGGGGGGGTTAGGGGGCTACACTGGACCTAAAACTAAATGTAGTGACACTTTTACAGTCACAAATGTCACTGATTGCAGTGATCAGTAAATAAATGGTCACTGCAAACAGTGACACTGTGACTGGGGGCTGGGGGGTGATCTGGGGGGGCCTGGGGGGGGGGGGCGATTTGTGTGCCTATGTGTCCTGGTGTCAGTGTAGTGTTAGTGCACTAACCTGTATGTCTTCTCTTGTACGGCGCTCGGTATATGTGAGCGCCCCATGAGAGATGACATCACTTCCTCCTGCTTCCTCTGCCTGTGTTTACATTACACAGCAGAGGAAGCATTTCCATTCGCTGGGAGCGATCACGGGGGGGCGGCCGGAATCGAACGGCCGTCCCCTCATGTCGGATCGCTCCCCAACGAATACCGACCGCTCACTGTATAGGAGGGGGGTCCGATCGGACCCCCCAACTGTACAAAGGCAATCACGTACACTGTACGTGATTGTGCCTGTCGGTGCCATTCTGCCGACGTACATATACAGTGAGCGGTCGTTAAGTGGTTAAATGACTTTTTTTCCTTCAGAAATGACACTTTGTACAGGGACAGTTCTAAGCACGGGAAACAAGCGCGACTTTACATGCATATTGCCGAACACCGGACCCGAACCCGAACATACAGTCAATTTTTTCGGGTTCGGGTCCGGGACCCCAAAACCCAAAAGTTCGGTACGGACCCGAACTTTACAGTTCGGGTCCGCTCAACCCTACTCCTAACACAAACATAACAGTTCTTTCAGCTTCACTACGACTTCTCATTGTAGTTCTTCAGCCCACTGAGCTCCTGGCCTCCCACTAGACCCACTGATTCACTGACCCTAAATCCCTTGCGCTCCTCCAATCTTCACAATGGTATCGTCACCCCCGCCTCTCTGCTGGGTCCCTAGGTTGGCAGTGGCACTACAGATACTTCTCAAGCTTCACCCCTGCTGCTCTGCAAGTGTTACCTCCACTGGCTGGGTCCCTGACTTGATCACCGCCTGAAGTTTCCCGATTCTCCACCATGCCCGTTCGGTGAGAATACTGTTCCAGTACTTGCTTTAGTTACTCACTGTGGTCCCTGGTAATAAGGTGGATGGTCCCTTAGTGGCAACAGCTTCCCCTTTACCTCCGACCACTGACAGGTTCTCCGGCTGGCAGAACTGTCACTTCTGGTTGGACTGCAACCCGCAATCCCAACCCTGCGTTGCTCTCTTGCTTCTGCATAGGCCCTCAGACAGCCTAGCAGCCACATGTCCCCGGGATAGGCCCAATCTCCGGCCTAGCAGCCCAGGGCAACACGACACATGTCCACCCAGACAGCCGTCCAGGTGGCACAGAACACAGATCACCCGACTCTACCCGAATATATAGGTGCTCCCAGCAGGCCAAGGGATTCAAGAAAACCCCTGCCCATAGGCTGAGATACCCCATATACCCATAACCTGACCTTGAGTTGCCCTTCTCATATCTAGTACCACCAAGTACCTGGCCACCTAGTGGTAGAAGATAAAAGTGCAACAAGGCCAAGCTTAGGGAGAAATCAGTAGATCTCTAAAAATTGCCCAGGATAACTACTCCTGGCAAGTAAATTTGTGAGGAGCGCCCTACCTAAACTCCAGGGTGCTACACATATAAAATATAGAGATTCAATCCTTGACCAGAAAATTAAGTTCAATGGCTCCAGCAAAGTTATCAAGCCGTTTACAGTCTCTAGAGCAGTGGAGGTTGGCTTACTTGATATAAGGGCTCTCAAATGCGCCACCACAAAAGGGTCACACATAAAATTCAGTGAATATAATGCTATAGAAAGCTGTCGGAGACTGCAAAGGTGCAACAGGAGATGGCCAGAGACGATAAGCATTCTACAGAAGATGGCCAGAGACTATGGGCATGCTCCAAGAGATAGTTGGAGACTATCGGCATTCTACAGAAGATGGCCAGAGACTATGGGCATGCTACAAGAGATAGTCGGAGACTGTCGGCATGCTACAGAACATGATCAGAGACTATGGGCATGCTCCCACCCCTTGTCCTGGCCCTGGGTGTACTCCAAAAGTCCGAAAAGCAAGGCCAGATTTTCATTACTGAAACCTGTAGGCAGGCAATTTTTGGCACCCTTAGAGTTTACACTAGTGATGCCCTGTAAAAACTGAAACTGTGGTGGATTGCTTTTCAGGGGGACATTTGACAGGCACGAGGAGGCACTTTTCACTGTTTCTTTTAACCCATAAAATCCTGCACCACTGTGCTGCAAGGATAATATGTGAGCAAAAACAAACAGACCACAGACAAACACATTACCTTTACTGTTTGACAAACATTTTCTCCCTTAATTTATATAATATAGAATATAAAAAGTGTTTAAAACACATAAGCATGTATTTGAAATGCACATAAACACAGGCAGTTAAGTATATTACTGTGCATGAATAGATACAAAAGGGATCTAAGAAATGGACAAACGTATATTCTTATGAGCAAGTGTAATTAGGTCTAACACGCTCTTAAAGCTGAACTTCAGGCCTAATAACTTTCATTTATTTATTTTACTCAATATCCACAGAGGAAATAAATTCAATTTGTGAGCAACAAATGCCTTGCAAACCCTGTTATTACCTTGTAATTGTAGCAGTGACATCATCACTGGACTGTACCTGAGCAGAGAGGAGAGCTGTGGGAGGGGCTCAGCAGACTCCACCCATTACAGACTGCCTGCAGAAAACTACAGGAGGGGGCGGAGACAAGACCAGTCACCTTGCACAAGGAGAGAGAGCAGCAGTGATTGTTCTTCATTATAGGAAGTTTCTACAATAGAAGTAATGCGGGCCGATTGACTTGAATGGCCCAGGTGACCTCTGATGCCACCTGTTAACTCAACATGAGGCGTTAAACTTGCTGCGGAAAGCATAGTAGTCATGCTACATGAACAGCCCCCTCCTCCTGTAATGGGAAGTTTACGTGGGCAGTCAGGGAGCAGTAAAATGGTCAACCACCTGTTTTTACCGCCCCCTGGCCAGCCATGTAAAAGATGTGGTGGGAGGAGGGCACATCCAGCTCTGTCCCTTCTTTGGAGTACACTGATTACACCTGATTAGTTGGAGGTAGGCTCGTCCAACTGTACACTTAAAGCAGAGCTTAAATGTATCTGAGCACCACAAACCGAAAACTTAATTTAATTAATTTTTCAAATTCAAAGCAAACTCCACATCCATTCATGTTCCAATGCTTCATTTTGTTAAAAAATCACTTTGAAAAACACCCCCTGGCATTTCTAGCTGCGGCCAACTTGAGTAAGGGCAGGTGATTCACATAGCAATAAAGCAGAACATCACTCTCTTAATTAACATTGATTATTTTTAATCCTCATGCTGCTAGCATTAGTAAATAGATAGGAAAGTATATTATGTTTACTTTGTTTTAAATAATTTTTTACATTTCTTTAGTTACTTCCTGGTTTCCAGGCCTAGGCAAATTATGTCATACATCCCAGGAGTCTTCAGGAGGGGAGGAGGGGTTTTCTCAGCTAAGCACACCCTCCTGCTTGTATGCCTAAACTAAGGGCAGATGGATTCCAGGAAGTCAATGCTACATGAATCATCTGCCCTTACTCAAAATGACCTGGGCCAGAAATGCCATGGGGATGTTTTTCAAAGTGATTTCTCAGCAAAATAAAGCATGGAGACATGTATGAATGGTGGGGTGGGGGATAGGCCCAGGATGTATCTAAAGAAGTGTAAAAAACAAAGTGTAAAACAAGTAGACATGTGCAGAACGAAAAAGATTTGTTTTGTTTCATTTCGTTAATTACATACATTTGTTTAGTTAAATTAGTTTAATCCGTTGAATTTTTTTTCAGAATTTGTTTTGTTTATTCGTATTAGAACCAATTCAAATTAAGAGAAGGCGACGCACTAATACCAATAGAGCGATTATGTACCACTGAAAAAACACGTGGGAATATATCTTGGATATATAAAATCCTGATGGAAGTAGAAGAGCTGGAAGTCCCGACATTCATAAAAAACTGGGAGAAGGAACTGGGGAAACGAGGAAAGAACCAAGAAGTGGGAAAAATCTTGAAACTAGTATTTGGATCATCAGTAAACAACGGGATGGTGGAAACAAACTATAAATGTATAACCCGGTGGTATAGAACACCAGATATACTAGGGAAGTACCAAATAGGACAAACAACGAAGAGCTGGCGGGGATGCAAACAAACGGGAACCATGGCCCATATATGGTGGGGATACCCTAAAATTAGAACCTACTGGAAGGAAATATTAAGTTATATCAAGGAGATTACTAACATAGACATGTCCATGGTTCCTCAGGTAGGTCTATTTCATGGAGTAGATATCCCGATAAAGGAATGTAGAAACTCAATGATAATACACATGATGAATGCCGCAAAAAGTTTGATACCGAACAAATGGAAAGAAGTAGAAACCCCAACAATCAGGGAGTGGTTTGACAAAATAGAAGAAATACGGAACATGGAACATCTAAGACACAGTCATGAAGATACTAGAGAGGGATTTTCTAAGAGATGGGAAAAGTGGAAAAAGTTTAAATTGAACAAAGAAATATAGTGAGATTAAGAGCGGGTAGAGAGGAGGTGGAAGAAGGGCTTAGGGGAGAGGGTAGATAGAGGGAAGGGAGGGAACAGATTAGATGGAGGGGAAGGGTTGGGGGAGGGAGGGAAAGGGTAGATAAGGTATTGGAAATTAAATACAGTCATGCTCGAAATTGTTGGCACCCCAGAAATTTTTCCAGAAAATCAAGTATTTCTCACAGAAAAGTATTGCAGTAACACATGTTTTGCTATACACATGTTTATTCCCTTTGTGTGTATTGGAACAAAACAAAAAAAGGGAGGAAAAAAAGCAAATTGGACATAATTTCACACAAAACTCCAAAAATGGGCTGCTCAAAATTCTTGGCACCCTGAACTTAATATTTGGTTGCACACCCTTTGGAAAAAATAACTGAAATCAGCTTCCTATAACCATCAATAGGCTTCTTACACCTCTCACCCGGAATTTTGGACCACTCTTCCTTTGCAAACTGCTCCAGGTCTCTCTTATTGGAAGGGCGCCTTTTCCCAACAGCAATTTTAAGATCTCTCCACAGGTGTTCAATGGGATTTAGATCTGGACTCATTGCTGGCCACTTTAGAGCTCTCTATCGCTTTGTCGCCATCTATTTCTGGGTGCTTTTTGACGTATGTTTGGAGTCATTGTCCTGCTGGAAGACCCAAGATCTCAGACGCAAACCCAGCTTTCTGACACTGGGCTCTACAGTGCGACCCAAAAACCTTTGGTAATCCTCAGATTTCATGATGCCTTTCACACATTCAAGGCACCCAGTGCCAGAGGCAGCAAAACAACCCCAAAACTTCAATGAACCTCCACCATATTTCACTGTAGGTACCGTGTTCTTTTCTTTGTAGGCTTCATTCCGTTTTTGGTAAACAGTAGAATGATGTGCTTTACCAAAAAGCTCCATCTTGGTCTCCTCTGTCCAAAAGACGTTTTCCCAAAAGAATTTTGGCTTACTCAAGTCCATTTTGGCAAACTGTAGTCTTGCTTTTTTATGTCTCTGTGTCAGCAGTGGGGTCCTCCTGGGTCTCCTGCCATAGCCTTTCATTTCATTTAAATGTCGACGGATAGTTTGCGCTGACACTGATGTTCCCTGAGCCTGCAGGACAGCTTGAATTTCTTTGGAACTTGTTTGGGGCTGCTTATCCACCATCCGGACTATCCTGCGTTGCAACCTTTTATCAATTGTTCTCTTCCGTCCACGCCCAGAGAGATTAGAGGCAGTGCCATGGGTTGCAAACTTCTTGATAATGTTGCGCACTGTGGACAAAGGCAAATCTAGATCTCTGGAGATGGACTTGTAACCTTGAGATTGTTGATATTTTTCCACAATTTTGGTTCTCAAGTCCTCAGACAGTTCTCTTTTTCTCTTTCTGTTGTCGATGCTTAGTGTGGCACACACAGACACACAATGCAAAGACTAAGTGAACTTCTCTCCTTTTTATCTGCTTTCAGGTGTGATTTTTATATTGCCCACACCTGTTACTTGCCCCAGGTGAGTTTAAAGGAGCATCACATGCTTGAAACAATCTTATTTATCCACAATTTTTAAAGGGTGCCAAGAATTTTGAGCAGCCCATTTTTGAAGTTTTGTGTGACATTATGTCCAATTTGCTTTTTTCCTCCCTTTTTTTGATTTGTTCCAATACACACAAAGGGAATAAACATGTGTATAGCAAAACATGTGTTACTGCAATACTTTTCTGTGAGAAATACTTGATTTTCTGGAAAAATTTCTGGGGTGCCAACAATTTCGAGCATGACTGTATCTCAATGTATATCCCCACTGAGAGGGGGAATGTCTTTTGTTTGTATATGATAAATTTTGATAAAATAAAGAGTAAGAAAAAAAAAGAATCGATTTCAAATTTTTCGAATTCGAATAGTTTTCGAATTCGAAAATTTTCAAATTCAAAGAGTTTTCGATTTGTTTTCCAATTTCCAAAGAGAATAAAATAAAAAATAAAATAAAGGAATAGAATAGAAAAGAAAAGAATATAACAAAATAAAAGAATGGATTATAATAGAGTAAAACAGAACAAAATAGAATAGAAAATAAAAGAACAGAATAGATTAGAATAGAAACAAATAGAATAGAATAAAAAAAGAATAGAATATAACAATTTTCTGAAATTCAAAAATAAATAAATAGAATCCAAATGAATATAATTATTTTCTATTCTATTCAAATTTGAATTGATTCTATTTGAGTTTTGGGAAATGGTTATATTCTTTCTATTCTATTCTATTGTTTTTTTTATTTCTATTATTTTTCTATTTGTCTATTCTATTCTTTTCTATTCTATTGTATTCTATTCTTTTCTATTCAACTTTCACATTTCAGAAGATGGTTATATTCTTTCTATTCGAGTCTGATGTTTTTTTTCTAAACTATTCTGTTATTTTCAAGTCTATTCTAATCTATTATTTTCTATTCTATTCTATTGATTCTATTTGAATTTTGGGAAATGGTTATATTCTTTCTATTCTATTGTTTTTTTAATTATATTATTTTCTATTCCATTATAGCCTATTCTATTCTATTCTTTTCTATTCTATTCTTTTCTTATGTATTCTAATTTACATTTATTCTATTTGAAATTCGAATTTAAGAAGGCGGTTATATTCTTTCTATTTTATTCTATTCTTTTTCTTAATTGTATTCTATTATTTTCTATTCTATTACATTTTTTTCTATTATATCCCTTTATTTTCTATTCTATTTTATTCTCTTTGGAAATTCGAAAACAAATTTTAAAAAAATTTGAATTAGAAAACTTTTCGAATTTGTAAACTATTCGAATTCGAAAACTATTCAAAATTGATTTGAAAACTATTAAAATCGATTTGAATTTCATACAATTTTTTTCCCGTTATTTCAGATTTGTTTAAATTTGCTACTATTGTAATTAGTAAATTCGGATACATTCAAATTTCTGAAAACTGAAAATTCGTCCGAATTTTAATTCGGAACAAAACAAACTGCTCGTGTCTAAAAACAAGTAAATATACCTTCCTATCTATTTATTAATGCTAGCAACATTAGGACTAAAAATAGTTATTGCTGATTAAGACAGTAAAGGTCCACTTTAAGTAAATCAAATTTCAATAGTGCATTTTGCCTTACACACCTTATTCCTTATAGTTCCTGCCAAATACATCTGGTGTTGTCATCACTGTAAATTCAATAATTTTTCTATGGGGAATTTTGAATAGCTGAATCATTGTGTGGTAAATCCTTTGTTTTTCTCTTTCATTAAAACCCAGATGCGTCTCCCCTGTCAGAAGCCCAATTTGCGGTTGTTTCTATTGCTGCTAATAATTCATTGCCTGTGCCCCCCCTTCCTGTATTCTTATTGTGGAGCTCACTTACTTTATTTATTTACCGTATTTATCGGCGTATAACACGCACCGGCGTATAACACGCACCCCAAGTTTAGGAGGGAATTTTAGGGAAAAAAACTTTTAGGAGGGAAGTTTAAGGAAAAAAAAACCTTACATTTAAATGCAGCCTTACCAGTGTCCGTTGCAGCCTTGTCAGTGCAGCCTTGCCAGCAGTGTCCAGTGCAGCCTTTGCCCAGTGTCCAGTGCAGCCTTTGCCCAGTGCAGCTTTACCAAGTGTCCAGTGCAGCCTTTGCCCAGTGCAGCCTTTGCCCAGTGTAGCTTTGCCCAGTGTCCAGTGCAGCTTTACCCAGTGTCCAGTGCAGCCTTTGCCCAGTGCAGCCTTTGCCCAGTGTAGCTTTGCCCAGTGCCCAGTGCAGCTTTACCCAGTGTCCAGTGCAGCCTTTGCCCAGTGCAGCCTTTGCCCAGTGTCCAGTGCAGCTTTGTCCAGTGCAGCCTTTGCCCAGTGTCCAGTGCAGCTTTGCCCAGTGTCCAGTGCAGCCTTTGCTAAGTGCAGCCTTTGCCCAGTGTCCAGTGCAGCCTTGCCCCAGTTTTCAAAATTGGCGCCGCCGAGATCGCCGCAGAGACTGGGCGGAGCGGGGCGAACGCCGCCGAGAACGCAGGGACTGGGCGGAGCCGAGATACACATAGCCGAGTGTACTCGGCTATACTCGGCTTTTCTCGGCTTCGCTCACAGTCACGCCGAGTCCCGCCCTATGATGGACATATCACAGGTCCAATGGCGGGACTGGGCGTGACTGTGAGCAGAGCCGAGAAAAGCCGAGTATAGCCGAGTACACTTGGCTATGTGTATCTCGGCGGCGATCGCTGCGCTCCGCTCAGTCAGCGGAGATCGCCGGGATCAGTGGGTATCGGCGTATAACACGCACCCACGATTTCCCCCTGATTTTAAGGGGAAAAAAGTGCGTGTTATACGCCGATAAATACGGTATCTATGAAGTTCAGCTGTAAGGAAGAAGGCATCACTAAAGTAGCAATTCTACGCTGCCTCTTTGTCTAATCTAAAAAACTCTATATTAATTTATGTATTACAGGTACTTATATAGCACCATCAATTTATGCAGCGCTTTACATATATATTGTACATTCACATTAGTCCCTGCCCTCAAGGAGCTTACAATCATTCTAAGGTATATTTAAATCAAGGACACAAATATAATAAAGCAAGTAAAATGTGAGATCATTACATCAAGACAAACAATTTAATAATATCTAAAAATATGTGATCATTGTGAACACAGCAAATATAGTAATCCTATCTGCTATATGACCCATTGTCAAGTTTTTATTGCGGTCCAGGTCCCCGATTGGGAGATTTACACCTCTGTTTGATGTGGTTACCATTGTTTCAGAGACTCAAGCCCTGTACACACGATCGGATTTCCTATAGATTCAAATCCAATGGATTTTTCCATCGGAATTCCGATGAAGCTGACATCCATCAGTCTTGCCTACACACCATCAGTCAAAAATCCGACCGTCCCAAACGCTGTGACGTAAAACACTCTGACGAGCCGAGGAAAATGAAGTTCAATGCTTCAGAGCATGCGTCGACTTGATTCTGAGCATGCGTGGGTTTTTTCTCCGATGGAGTTCCACACAGACAATCGGAATTTTCTATAGTTTTTTTTCCATCGGATAAATTTAAAACATGTTCTATTTTTTCTCACTGATGGAAAAAAGACAGATGGGGCCCATACACGTTCGGTTTGTCCAATGAAAAAAGTCCATCTGACTATTTTCATGGGTAAAACCGATCGTGTGTACAGTTCATAAAAGTGAGAGGAAATCTGAGTTTTGCAGTTATGACCAGAGCAAGATATGAGGGGAAGTCCTCCAATGGGTACACCTGTTCCCGTGACTATTCTCTAAAGCCAGCCGTAGATGATTTGAATCTTGACCAGTTCAGCAGGGACCAGCCAAGAGTTGATCCATGTATGGGCAGGCTTATTGTACCCAAGTCGATTCATTGATTGACTTGGGTACAACCCAGCTCTTGGGCTCAAGGCAAGCGACTCTGCCTAGACTGGGATGGTGTCATCACTCTGCTGCAGGCAAGGGAAATAAATCCCTCAGTCTCCTCTCCCCAGTGATCTGCTTCACATATGCACCACCTTTTTCACTGACTGACTTCTACCGCTTCCACTGTTTTTATCCCATTGATCGTTATGTGTTGACAATTTTTATCAAGGCATTGTAAGTACCCCTATTCTTGCCCCGTTCGGACCATGTCATACATATGTGAATGATGAATGCTCTAATGTATGTTTTGTTTTATAGACCATATGTACTACGAGTGTTAAAACTTTACCTGAAGAAGGAGCTTTAAGGACTCTGAAACGCGTTGGCGATTGATTTATATACAACTCTTGTACTCACGTGTTTTTTTTGCCTTATGGCCACAGACCACATATTTTTCATGTTTTATGTATGTACATTTTATACTGCTATTTCCTTTTAAATACTTTTTTGATACCAATACATACAATATATTTAATACTATGTATGTTTGACCTTTGTACATTCCTTGAGCCTGGAATGTCCCAATTTTTTTGAGGGGAGATTTCTTTCTCTCTGCCCCGGTGATCTGACTATATGATCTGATCTGAGATAAAGGTTTGTATAGTCAGCTCTATGATTTTCTTGGCAGTAACATATGACAGTAAGAGAAGGACTATTAAAGTAGACCTTTAATGATAGAAACATGGAGACTGACATACATTAGCTGCTGCAAATCAGAGTTACAAAGTTACTGGTATGATATGGCCCTTTAACTGCTTGTCCACCGCTCACCATCAAATGACAGCGGGCGGAAGACTCTATTGTTCTGATCGGACGTCATATGATGTTGCGCCTTCAGAAGCAACTAGAGGGCACGCGTGGCCGCCGTGTCGCTGGGGACCCGATGCGCGTGCCCGACGGCCGCGATTGCCCAGCAACTGAGCAGGACCATGGATCTCTGTGTGTAAACACAGAGATCCACGTCCTGTCAGGGAGCGGAGACAGATGGTGTGTCCCTTGTACATAGGGACAACCATCGGTCACCTCCCCCAGTCAGTCCCCTCCCCCCACAGTAAGAATCAGTCCCAGGCCACACATTTAACCCCTTCCTCGCCCCCTAGTGTTAACCCCCTTCCCTGCCAGTCACATTTATACAGTAATCAATGCATTTTTATAGCAGGGATCGCTGTATAAATGTGAATGGTCCCAAAAATGTGTCAAAAGTGTCCGATGTGTCCGCCGCAATATCGCAGTCACGATAAAAATCGCAGATCGCCGCCATTGCTAGTAAAAAAAAAAAAAAATTATAAAAATGCTATAAATCTATCCCCTATTAAATATTTTGTAGATGCTATAACTTTTGAGCAAACCAATCAATATACACTTATTGCGATTTTTTTTTTATACCAAAAATATGTAGAAGAATACGTATCAGCCTAAACTGAGGAAAAAAATTGGGATATTTATTATAGCAAAAAGTAAAAAATATTGTTTTTTTCAAACTTTTCCCTCTTCTTTTGTTTATCGTGCAAGAAATAAAAAATGCAGAGGTGATCAAATACCACCAAAAGAAAGCTCTGTTTGTGGGAAAAAAATGATAAAAATGTCATTTGGGTACAGTGTTGCATGACTGTGAAATTGTCATTCAAAGTGTGACAGCGCTGAAAGCTGAAAAATGGCTTGGGCAGGAAGGGGGTGAAAGTGCCCTGTAGGCAGGTGGTTAAAAAATCACTGCTTTTAAAATGTGGAATAGAAAATGATTAAAGTTACCCTGTTAGAAGGCTAACAAAATGACAGCAGCAGAACCCTGGGAAGGAAGCTGCATTGTACTTACCTGTCCACTGGGCAATTTGCTGAAACATCATTCTGTAGCTGAGCTCTTGACACTGATCCTATTCCATACTTCCATGTGTGTGGAATAGTGAGCCCCCCCAGCTGCTGTGGTTCCTCCTGCTGACCCCTACTGTGCCCTGCAGCGACAAGTGGCCAACATCAGGAACCACAACAGCCAACAGGGGGGCTATTCAACCAGTCTGAAAAGGCATCTCTAGTGGAGCTCCTGCAAAGAGGCAAACAAATAGTGCAGCTTTCCTCCCAATTTACTGCTGATGTAATCTTGTTGCCCCCCTGGCAGGGTCACTTTATGGGGTACATTAATAAAAAAAAATTAAATAGTTGTTTGTCCATTAAAACTGCATGCAAATTTGTTCTGTGGGAATGGAGAAAAATCAAATGTTCTCAGGCTATATTCTCTGCAGAAAGTACCACTTTATGGCCTCAAGATGGCAATGAGCACCGTAGAACATAACATGTTCCTCAACTCCATCTAGTGGCCATAATGCAGTTTTTTCCCCATTCACACTTTTTTTCTTGCAATATTTTTATTAAAGTTTGACCAAAGGAGACAAGGTGTCCAGATTGCAAATAATGATAACAAAATAAATCAAAACACCATATTTCTAAATGCACACAGCAGTTAAGCACACTTTTTTTTCAATGAATAACATCCAATCTGCAGAGATCATAGCCTGAGAACATTCGATGTTGACCCATTTGCACAGAATGAATTTACATGCAGTTTTGATGGACAGCTAAGCTACGTTTTTTTATACATACCCCCGTGAGAGTTCTTTGGGCTGAAAAATAATAAATCAGTCACTATCCAAGTAAATAAACACGGATCCCTCACTAGAAAGCAGTAAAATTCAATATTTATGACAGGAATCACTAAAGAAGACTCTAACGCTAAAAAGCAGAAGGAAAAGAAGACAGAGGCTAATGTGGATAGACAGCAGCGTTCATAAAGCAATGACTACAAAGCTACTAGAGCCCAGAGAAGCAACTGCCTACGGACAGCCCTCCTGTGCCAGAGTCTATGAAGTCATTAAGAGTCACTAAACAAGAACGACAAGGCTGCTAGAGCCATGAAGATACCCTAAGGCAGTGATGGCGGACCTTGGCACCCCAGTCCTTTTGGAACTACATTTCCCATGATGCTCATGCACTCTGCAGTGTAGTTGAGCATCATGGGGAATGCAGTTCCAAAACATCTGGGGTGCCAAGGTTCACCATCACTGCACTAAGGGCTCATCCACATATGCTGATATTATTGTCTCCCCTCTGAAAAGTGGCCTGCAGCAGATCACTTTTTGGAGGGTGCTTGACAGGCAGTGAGGAGGCAATATGTCCCCTCCTTACCACATGTTTTAACTCTCAAAATATCGACTCACTTTGCTGCAACTGCATGCATTGTACACAGTTGTTGCAGTGGGGGCCCTTTTTACTTTACAGTATCACCATCAAATGTGACATGCCGGTTCATTTTTGCCATAGCCAAGGCATGCAACAACCCTAAGAGGCTGCATCATAGTGAATGGTTGGGAGGGGAGGGGGTGAAACTGCGGCTCAACCACCTGCTGTTTCTACCCCCTGGCCACCCATGTGAACAAGCTCTATAAGTGAAGAACTGTCCTTTTTTCATAATGATGCTATATGATATGACCATATTAGACAGAAACTATGCTTTGCGGAGCTCTATTTTAATATTGAAAAAAAAGAAAATACACATTACATAAGCTTATTATTGTAACTAAATTATTTCCACTTGATCAGGAGCCCTGTGGGGTTCAGAGAAACAATGACCATCCTCTTCCACATCCTTCGTCTTTTATACTTCACATAATATTATGGAAATAACTATGCGGCGTATAAAAACACGTTTATCTCACTCTTTTGACACTGTACACTTCTATGTATCTTCGCATTTTCTGCTTCAGAGCTATTGAAAACCAACGGAATAGTTCACAGGGAAAATAGACTTGTTGTGACAGATTGAAGCCCGGCATCTTTTGTTACTGTTTAGTGACCTGTGCACAATTTAACAACATGATTCAGCATCTGTTGATGAGGTTGTTATGGTCATGGAGGTTTTGCTGAGCAGTTTAATGGGATGTTCGCCTTATACTGTAAAATATAAATAACCTTGTGGATAACGGACATGCTGAGCACGTCACTGATGGTATGGCATCACAATACATCAAAGTCTTTTAAAGGATTGAGAACTGAAAAAGAAATGTTGGTCCATAATAAGGAGCTGTGGATAACATACCATCATACACACACTCACACCCACACCCACACACACACACACCCACACCCACACAGTTGCATATAAAAAATACTGATAGATGAAGTTATGTTTTTTTATTTTTTATTTCAGGACAGAGACCCACATGGGCCGCAACACCACAAAATCAATACATAGCAGAAAATATTGGTACATATACAAAATCATAGCACGTCATATACTTCCATCACCTCGAGGACAACACTGTAGGCAATAGAGGATAACCAAGTATGCACATACAGTGTAATATTTTCACAGTGTGACTCTATGCTTCCTATAGCCGACCTGGGTTCACCGCTCTATAGAGCGGTTAGAATTTCAAGGTGGCCTCCCACGCCGGGGTGGTCTGGTCGTGTTACCAATGTGGTGTGGCATGTGGCTCCGCGCTGTCTTTTCCGTTTTCTTTGTACATAGAATTCCCCAATACGGGAGTTGGAAAGAACGGCATAGGTAAGACCTAATTGGTCAAGAAAAGTTAAAGAGAAAAAATAAAGAAAAATAATTAAAACAGATATAAAGGAGGAAGGGGGGGACGGGGGGAGTTAAGGGTAGGTGTATGTACCCACAAGCATGGAGTGTCGAGGCCGTATATTTGGAAGTGCATCCGGGATGTCTACTCGAATTACAGTATGACCTAGAGGATGTGCCAGGGCTTCTAACAGGTTTCTACATCAGCAGTGTCACTAAGCATCGCCTGGCCCTCCACCGAAAAAATGAATAAGTTCCACAGTTGCCAGGTGTTGGAGAATGTCTCCTGCCGCTTTTGCGCCGTGAGGATAAGGTCTTCCATGTGTTTTATAGTTTCCACCCTCCGGAGCCACAGGGCGACCGTTGGAGGGTGTGGGGTTTTCCAATGAAGGGGAATGCAAGCTTTGGCTGCATCTAGTAAGTGGCGGATCAGCGATTTTTTGTATACCCTATCAGGTATGGAGGACGCGTGGAGGAGGAAGAATGCTGGGTCGTTCAGGATGTTGCGGTCTGTGAATTTCTGTATAGTCTCCTGGACTACTCTCCAGAAGTGTGTTAGTCAAGGGCAGGATCGAAGTTATGGGTTTGTTATAAAAAATTAAGGAAGGCAATTATAAAAAACATTTGCAGAGCTGTTTGTTCATCGAAACTGCATGTAAATTCTGTGCGAAAAGGGCATAATCGAAGGTTCTCAGGTTATATTCTCTGCAGATCGAATGTAACTCAATAAAAATAAAAGAGTAAATGAGAAGTATACTGATTTACGGCCACTAGATGGTGATGAGTATTATAGGAAATAAGTTTGCTCCTAAGCGCCATCTAGTGGCCATAATACAGTATTTTCTCCACTCACACTTTTTTCTTTTTCAATGACTAGTGTTCAGTCTGCAAACATACAGCCTAAGAACATTTTCATTTTGCCCCATTCACCCCATTCGCTCAGAATGAATCTAAATGCAGTTTTGAAGAGCTATGTAACTTTTTTAGGTTGAGCACCCCTGTCTCAAGTTATAACTAACTGCAGTTTTGGATAGAATAGGATAGGGGGCAGCACAGTGGTGTAGTGGTTAGCACTGTCACCTAGCAGCAAAAAGGGGCGCTGGCTCGAATAGCGACCACGACACCATCTGCCTGGAGTTTGCATGTTCTCCCTGTGCCTGCGTGGGTTTCCTCCGGGTACTCCAGTTTCCTCCCACACTCCAAAGACATGCTGGTAGGTTAATCAGATCCTGTCTAAATTGGCCCTACTAGCGCGTCGGGATCCTACGGGGTAAATTACCGCGCTATATCAAGATGCCACTCAACTCAACTCAGAATGGAGATGGATTAGAACAACTATTCGATTTTTATTGCTGTCTGTGCCCCCATTAGGGAGATTCGCCATCTCTATTTGTCCTGTTTACCATTATCATTGAAAGTAAAAGTAAATCCCAAATTTTGGGTTTCCCCTGGAAAAGTAATAGAGTGGAAATCTTCTAATGAGGACAATAGTTCTGGTTATCTGAGGGACCCCAAGGAATTCCCTGAATTTACAAGGATTTCCTCTCGCTTCCTTTTTTAGCTATGGGACAGGAAGTAAAGGAAAATTTCCCTAATGGAATACAGATGGAACAAAACAAATCTGACAGGGGTTATAACCCTCCCTTACACAGAACATTTTGACAGGAGAAAGGCGAGTTCATCAGTCTTCTGCTTCTCAATCACTGTCCAATTACAAGCTGGGGGTGGGCAAGTGACCCAGCTCTATTACGTAACTGCAGCAGAGAAAAGTTTGGTCACCATGTTGGCTGTGCTGTCTGACAGGGTCGCCTGTATACCAGGACTGGATGAATAGAAATTCAAATTTCCAGGCAGGTAAGTAACTCCATATATGCTTTTAGCTGTTTGCCTGGAGTTTTAGCATTAAAGTGTATGCCCCCTCAAAAGTTATTTTCTTAGTTTTGGATAAAGTAAAGAAGCGTTAGAACCCTTGTCAGGTTTTTACTACTATCCTGGGCTCTGTTAGAGAGATTTACCCTTTCATGTCCTGCTGACCATGCTTTACCAGTCAGGAAGAGAGGGGACCTTACCTATATCAACACAGACAGAAAGAAAAATGCTTTTCTTTAGTAGAGGCGAAGGCCAGACCTCCTGTTTCTGCCTGTGTTCCTGTTGTAGGTTTTCCCTCAATTCTTTCTGGTAAAAACTGTTGTCAGACAGACAGGAAGTTGGGGTAAATCTCACTAGTGGAGCCCTGGATATCAGAAAAAAGTCCCTTTTCTTCCACACTTTATTATAAAGTAGAATAAAAGCTTTCGGTTTGATATACACTTTAACTACAGTATGAATGGTCCAATGTTATAGTGGAACTATAGTCACCTTGGCTCCAGCGATGCGGCGTTCGGAGCTCCCCACTGACCACTGACATCTTCCATCAGCCGGCTTCCAGGTATCCATCGTCAGCTGCTGTTATTGGCCAGGCCGATATGTCGTCACCCTCACACATGCGCAGTAGTGCAGTCAGCTTCGGCATCACCAAATTTCTACAGTGAGCTGCGCATGCACCGCTCACTATACAGGGTCAGACAGGCAGGTAGGTAACTTTAATACAGAAGAGATAAAACAACTTTCTGCTGTAAAACATATCCAATAAACATTTAAAAAAAAAATCACATTTCTTAATAATTAAGGCCAATGTGTACTCTGCTACATATTTTTGGTAAAAAAAAAATCCCAATAAGCGTATATTGATTGGTTTGCGCAAAAGGTATAGCGTCTACAAACTATGGGATATATTTATGGAGTTTTTATTTATTTATTTTTATACTAGTAATGGCGGTGATCAGCGACTTATAGCGGGACTGCGATATTGCGGCAGACAAATTGTACACTAACTAACACTTTTTTGGGGAACCAGTGACACTAATACAGTGATCAGTGCTAAAAATATGCACTGTCACTGTACTAATGACGAAGTTGGGAGATATGGAATCTTGGTCTCCGACGTGTTTGGTCCCCCTCCTTCTCTCTTTTTTTTTTTTTTGCTTATTGTTTTGCAAGGGGTTTTTTTTTTTTTTATGTTTTTTGTTTTCTTTGGGTAAAATGGAATAACACTTTTTTGGTCAATGATGAGAAATAGAGATTGTATTTTTGGAAAATTTTTGTTTTTAGTTATTATAAGTTATCTCATGGACTTTAAACTAAACTGTTAAAGCTGAGTAAATGATACATTTATATCTTGAAAATGTCCAATGACCAAATAAATAAAAAGAAAAATTTGGAAAAAAAAGAAAAAAAAAAAAGTTGGGAGATATGCTTTCACTATGCAGGTACAAGCTGGGGTAGGTCCAATGTCACCAGGGCTCACAGGAAATGAGTTGAATGATGCTGGCTATCAGACCTAGGACATCGAGCAACAGAAAAAATTAATGCTGGGGAAATCTCAGAATTAAAGTGTTTGTAAACCTTCACCTTGTAAAACAACTCATTTAAAATAAAAGGCAAAAACACTTGTGTATAGATATAAAAGAAAAAAACTTGTAAGTAATTTATTTTTTTATAAGTGATCACATTCCCTCTGTTCTCAGCTGCATAACAACTTGAGGGAGGAGAAGCAGCAACAGCACACTGAGCTTCCCAGTGAAATGCTGGGGGGGTGTTAGGACAAGTCTTATCATTGGATGAGAGCAGGCTGAGTCCCCAGCATAGCTAGAGAACCGACCACAGTGTATTCTCCTGCTTAGTGTGGTCAGTTTTTAATAGGAAAGCAAATGAACTGATAGAAACACAAGGGATTTCACCCATAAGAAGCAATACAAAGAGAACAGGATGCTTTTCCATACAAGTACATGGTACAGCAGGCACATATCAGGAATATAAAATGCTGGGGTAACAAACACCTTAAAGTGGTTGTAAACCCACTTTTTAAACAAAGACCTACAGGTAA
Organism: Rana muscosa; assembly: GCA_029206835.1. Classification (NCBI taxonomy): domain Eukaryota; kingdom Metazoa; phylum Chordata; class Amphibia; order Anura; family Ranidae; genus Rana; species Rana muscosa. Next base: position 204,954,265 of record CM055122.1, on the reverse strand, counting down.
GCCTAGATTAAGGCTTACCTGTAGGTGCATGAAATATCTCCTTAACCTACACGGTTAAGGAGATATTTGTATGTAAATGCGGCGACGCTGACGTCACCCCATTCACAAATTCGGCTAGGTCGCAACATTCGACGACGTAGCCAAATTCGAAGCTCACGCGCGCATGCGCGGAGTCACGTCTTCGCCGCTCCGGCCAATCACAGCGCCGGAGCGGCGCTGTGATTGGCTGCAGCGGCGATACCCGGAAGTAACATTCCGGCTATCGCCGCAGCGATGGATGCGGCTAGAGGAGGGACACGGACGACTTCGGGGGCCCCGATCGAAGGTAAGTGGTACATAATGAGCTAGTATGCTAGTCATACTAGCTCATTATAGCTTTGTCTTGCAGGTAAGTAAAAAAAAAAAAAATTGTCTACAGGGTTTACAACCACTTTAAAGGGGAGTTTCAGACTTTTTTTTATGTTTATTAAAAGTCAGCAGCTACAAAAAGTGTAGCTGCTGGCTTTTAATAAACATACACTTACCTGCTCCACTGTCCAGCGACGCGCCGCCTGGAGCTCCGCTCCTCTCCCCCCTCCTCCGCCGGCGCGTCCATTCACAGTGTGGGCACCCGGCCGTGACAGCTTTCGGCTTCACAGCCGGGCACTCACTGCACATGTGCGAACGGCGCAGCGCTCTCTGAGTGGACAGGCGATCGCCTGGGACCTGTCACGTCCCAGGTGATCGTCTACAGGGAGGAGCCGCCAGAAGGCGATATGACGTATCACCTAGGCGACCCCAGGGCAGAAGGAGGAAGTGGGACAGGAAGTCCCACTCCTACTGAAGCCCCCACTCCCCCCCCCCAAAAAAAAATCACATGCCAAAATGTGGCATGTAAGGCGGCAAGGAGTGGATTAAGCGGAAGTTCCAAATTTGGATGGAACCCCTGCTTTAAAGCTGAACATTGCAGCAAAACCTGGTTTTGTTAGTTTATCTTTAATGGATTATTTATTTTTATCTTGTAGATTTTTACCTGGAGTTCTGCTTTAATCTCCTGGGTTGAGCATGCTGGGTGTCATTCAGCTGAGAAGACTGAGGACATCTAGTGTGGAAGACAGGTACTGCTGGGGACAGCTTTGGACATTTAAAAAAAAAAAACAATGAGTCAGAGTTGGGCTAAAACTGATCAGCTCCGCACTATTACCCCATAAGATTATTTGTTATGCTACTATGCCATTTTCCTGCACACATGTTTGGAGATTTCTCCCTGTAAATACAGTCTTCTGATGACAGGATGATGCAGAGTTCGTCTAGCAGCATTTATTTAGCAGCACAACTTTGGAAGCTCTGCAAAAAAATCCACAACTCATTAGCTGATTTGTTGTTTTAATTTGAAATCTATAAGGAAATATTTTGGAATATCATGTTAGATAACGTATAACCAGAAGAGTGCCTATTAATCAGAACTGTCTGGCAATCACAGGGTTAAGGATGACAAGCCTGTGTATTATTATTCCGCTCAGCTCCAGCGCCACCCACTGTCTAAAGCAACGCTCTGCAATCCCACGCTGCAAACATTTAACAAAGTCATTGCGCAACTGGTGATCCACGCAGAAGAATATACGTATTTATCCATCGCTCCACAGCCTCCATATTGGTCGATTATTAGATCTGTATGGGTGATAGAAATGCAGAGAATGGATCTCAGAATACAATATCAGATTGTCTATATCACATTCTCACATTCTAATATTACAGAGATAATGGCTTCCTGGAGTGTGAAATCAATGAGCAGAATTTACAGTAACTCAAGTACAGTCTTCTGTCGTTATATTATCTATCACCTGAAATCCTGATAATTGTCCACTATGACTTATTTAAAAGAACCTATTTGGAGCAAATACAATTGTGATTGAATAGATCAGAAAAGCTCCAGGTCTGATTCCTAAACAAGCTGTCTTTGGGCTCTATTTATTGTAACTCTGTCTGAGCTGAAATGATACAGTGTAGTCAGTCTGCTGCAGGCAGGAGGAAGCATGTCCTCAGTCTCCTCCCCCCCTATTTATTGTAACTCTGTCTGAGCTGAAATGATACAGTGTAGTCAGTCTGCTGCAGGCAGGAGGAAGCATGTCCTCAGTCTCCCCCCCCCCCTATTTATTGTAACTCTGTCTGAGCTGAAATGATACAGTGCAGTCAGTCTGCTGCAGGCAGGAGGAAGCATGTCCTCAGTCTCCTCCCCCCTATTTATTGTAACTCTGTCTGAGCTGAAATGATACAGTGCAGTCAGTCTGCTGCAGGCAGGAGGAAGCATGTCCTCAGTCTCCCCCCCCCCTATTTATTGTAACTCTGTCTGAGCTGAAATGATACAGTGTAGTCAGTCTGCTGCAGGCAGGAGGAAGCATGTCCTCAGTCTCCTCCCCCCTATTTATTGTAACTCTGTCTGAGCTGAAATGATACAGTGTAGTCAGTCTGCTGCAGGCAGGAGGAAGCATGTCCTCAGTCTCCCCCCCCCCCCCACCCCCACTGATCAGACTGCAGCTTACATAGTCACAAGTGGAGAGGCAACAGCACAGACATTTGTGAACACACAAGTACTGAACAGGCACCAGGATTTACATGACTGTGGGGGGGGGATTTACCAAAACTGGGGCACTCAGAATCTGGTGCAGCTCTGCATGATAGCCAATCAGCTTCTAACTTCAGCTTGTTTTATTAAACTTTGACAATAAAACCTGGAAGCTGATTGGTTTCTATGCAGAACTGCACCAGATTTTACACGCTCCAGTTTTAGTAAATCAATCAGGTGTTATTTCTGAACATCTCAGTACAGGAAGTAGATGGTGACTATGGATAATGCCTGAAAAAAGATGGTGCTGTATTCTTGAGAAATAAAACACAGATTAAAGCAGAACCTTACCTGCAAAAATAAAATAAAAAATATTGACATGGGACATGACATACCTTCCTTGTGCTTCTGTCTTCTAGTTCAATAGAAATATTCATCCTTCCGATGCCCCCCCCCCCCCCTTAATCTTCCACTATGGTGGGGGTAAGTAGAACTGAAGGGCCGTCACAGGCTCTCATCAAGAATGCCCACCCTTTCTGCCCACCTTGTCCACTCATAGAATGGAAGAGGATCTATGAATGGGGAATGAGCAGATGAATGATAGCCCCGCCCCCTCCTCCATTCATGGATCCTGTTTTATTCGTAGAAGTTGTAGTGCAGCTTCTATGAATGGAGGAGGTGGGCAGAGAGAGGGGGCATAGCCCACTTGATGAGAGCCTGTGCCATTTTTACTAAATCCCACTGAATCACAGGAGGAAGATTATTAATGAACTAGAAAACAGAAGCACAAGGGACACTGAAAGTATGTAATGTCCCATATGCTTATTTTGTATTTTTTAGGTAAACCTTGGCCTTAAAGCTGATTCCTTACAGTGGGGCTGCATGAGTTAATTGCCTGTTTTGTCTAGGGGGGAGGAGAAACAGTTTTACTCACCTGATCTTCCACTTCTCCAGCAGATGGCGCTCCCCCGCGCTCTGGTGGTGGTCTGTCCCTTGCTGTTATCACATCCATTGCAGTGCTATATACCCTGCTTTGGTATTGATGATGTCATAATCGTAGACTGCTGGAGCGTGGGGGAGAAGAAGCTGCAGGGATCAGTCTAGCTTCAGGATGCAGAGGAAGACTGTGTAAATAAATCTTTTATTTCGGTGCCTCAGACCTAAACAAGTAAGGTCCATAAAGACATGGATGAGCAAGTTTGGGGTGTAGGAACTTGACTGGCCTGCACAGAGTCCTGACCTCAACCCGATAGAACACCTTTGGGAGGAATTAGAGTGGAGACTGCGAGCTAGGCCTTCTCGTCCAACATCAGTGCCTGACCTCACAAATGCACTTCTGGAAGAATGATCAAACACACTCCTAAACCTTGTGGATAGCCTTCCCAGTGGAGTTGAAGCCGTTATAGCTGCAAAGGGTGGGCCAACTCAATACTGAACCTTACAGACTAAAGCCCCATACACACTATTAGATTTTCTGCAGACTTTTGTCTTCAGATTTACCAAAACCCTGTAGTGCAAGGGCTTGCCTGATTGCATACAAATTGAAACTCTTATGGTTTGACCTCATATTAGATGGTTTTGGTAAATCTGAAGACAAAAATCTGCAGAAAATCTAATAGCATGTATGGGGCTTAAGACTGGGATGCCAATAAAGTTCATGTGCGTGTAAAGGCAGGTGTCCCAATACTTTTGGTGACATAGGGGTTTATTTTCTAAAGCTGGAGAGTGGAAAATCAGGATCCCCTCTGCATAGAAACCAATCAGCATCCAGGTTTTATTGCCAAAGCTTAATTGAACAAGCTGAGGTTAGAAGCTAATTGGCTACCATGTAAACTGCACCAAATTGCATCCGTTTTAGTAAATCTAATCCAAAGTGTATTTACCGGCCCCTTCCTTTCCTAAATGAACACGAGTGATCAGTACCGATCACACACTGTGTATATTCATATCTGAAGCATTGGCTGTATGGAGCCCAGTGTCAGGTTGTCTGTATGGGGCCCCGTGTCAGGTTGTCTGTATGGGGCCCCATGGTTCCTAACAGCAGCCCTGGTTACAAACATGACCAAAGACAGATGCATGATGGGACTTGTAGTTCTGCAACAGCTGGAGGACCAGAGTTTGTCTGTATGGGGCCCCATGTCAGGTTGTCTGTATGGGGCCCAGTGTCAGGTTGTCTGTATGGAGCCCAGTGTCGGGTTGTCTGTATGGAGCCCAGTGTCGGGTTGTCTGTATGGGGCCCCATGTCAGGTTGTCTGTATGGGGCCCCATGTCAGGTTGTCTGTATGGGGCCCCATGTCAGGTTGTCTGTATGGGGCCCCGTGTCAGGTTGTCTGTATGGAGCCCAGTGTCGGGTTGTCTGTATGGGGCCCCATGTCAGGTTGTCTGTATGGGGCCCAGTGTCAGGTTGTCTGTATGGAGCCCAGTGTCAGGTTGTCTGTATGGAGCCCAGTGTCGGGTTGTCTGTATGGGGCCCAGTGTCAGGTTGTCTGTATGGGGCCCCGTGTCGGGTTGTCTGTATGGAGCCCAGTGTCGGGTTGTCTGTATGGAGCCCAGTGTCGGGTTGTCTGTATGGGGCCCAGTGTCAGGTTGTCTGTATGGGGCCCAGTGTCAGGTTGTCTGTATGGGGCCCAGTGTCAGGTTGTCTGTATGGAGCCCAGTGTCGGGTTGTCTGTATGGGGCCCAGTGTCAGGTTGTCTGTATGGGGCCCAGTGTCAGGTTGTCTGTATGGGGCCCAGTGTCAGGTTGTCTGTATGGGGCCCAGTGTCGGGTTGTCTGTATGGGGCCCAGTGTCAGGTTGTCTGTATGGAGCCCAGTGTCGGGTTGTCTGTATGGGGCCCCGTGTCGGGTTGTCTGTATGGAGCCCAGTGTCGGGTTGTCTGTATGGAGCCCAGTGTCGGGTTGTCTGTATGGGGCCCAGTGTCAGGTTGTCTGTATGGGGCCCAGTGTCAGGTTGTCTGTATGGGGCCCAGTGTCAGGTTGTCTGTATGGGGCCCCGTGTCAGGTTGTCTGTATGGGGCCCCGTGTCGGGTTGTCTGTATGGGGCCCCGTGTCGGGTTGTCTGTATGGGGCCCCGTGTCAGGTTGTCTGTATGGGGCCCCGTGTCAGGTTGTCTGTATGGGGCCCCATGTCAGGTTGTCTGTATGGAGCCCAGTGTCAGGTTGTCTGTATGGGGCCCCGTGTCAGGTTGTCTGTATGGAGCCCAGTGTCGGGTTGTCTGTATGGGGCCCCATGTCAGGTTGTCTGTATGGGGCCCAGTGTCAGGTTGTCTGTATGGAGCCCAGTGTCAGGTTGTCTGTATGGAGCCCAGTGTCGGGTTGTCTGTATGGAGCCCAGTGTCGGGTTGTCTGTATGGGGCCCAGTGTCAGGTTGTCTGTATGGGGCCCCGTGTCGGGTTGTCTGTATGGAGCCCAGTGTCGGGTTGTCTGTATGGAGCCCAGTGTCGGGTTGTCTGTATGGGGCCCAGTGTCAGGTTGTCTGTATGGGGCCCAGTGTCAGGTTGTCTGTATGGGGCCCAGTGTCAGGTTGTCTGTATGGAGCCCAGTGTCGGGTTGTCTGTATGGGGCCCAGTGTCAGGTTGTCTGTATGGGGCCCAGTGTCGGGTTGTCTGTATGGGGCCCAGTGTCGGGTTGTCTGTATGGGGCCCAGTGTCGGGTTGTCTGTATGGAGCCCAGTGTCGGGTTGTCTGTATGGGGCCCCGTGTCGGGTTGTCTGTATGGAGCCCAGTGTCGGGTTGTCTGTATGGAGCCCAGTGTCGGGTTGTCTGTATGGGGCCCAGTGTCAGGTTGTCTGTATGGGGCCCAGTGTCAGGTTGTCTGTATGGGGCCCAGTGTCAGGTTGTCTGTATGGGGCCCCGTGTCGGGTTGTCTGTATGGGGCCCCGTGTCGGGTTGTCTGTATGGGGCCCCGTGTCGGGTTGTCTGTATGGGGCCCCGTGTCAGGTTGTCTGTATGGGGCCCAGTGTCAGGTTGTCTGTATGGGGCCCCATGTCAGGTTGTCTGTATGGGGCCCCATGTCAGGTTGTCTGTATGGGGCCCAGTGTCAGGTTGTCTGTATGGGGCCCAGTGTCAGGTTGTCTGTATGGGGCCCAGTGTCAGGTTGTCTGTATGGGGCCCCGTGTCGGGTTGTCTGTATGGGGCCCAGTGTCGGGTTGTCTGTATGGAGCCCATTGTCGGGTTGTCTGTATGGGGCCCCGTGTCGGGTTGTCTGTATGGAGCCCAGTGTCGGGTTGTCTGTATGGAGCCCAGTGTCGGGTTGTCTGTATGGGGCCCAGTGTCAGGTTGTCTGTATGGGGCCCAGTGTCAGGTTGTCTGTATGGGGCCCAGTGTCAGGTTGTCTGTATGGGGCCCCGTGTCAGGTTGTCTGTATGGGGCCCCGTGTCGGGTTGTCTGTATGGGGCCCCGTGTCGGGTTGTCTGTATGGGGCCCCGTGTCAGGTTGTCTGTATGGGGCCCCGTGTCAGGTTGTCTGTATGGGGCCCAGTGCCAGGTTGTCTGTATGGGGCCCAGTGTCAGGTTGTCTGTATGGGGCCCCATGTCAGGTTGTCTGTATGGGGCCCCATGTCAGGTTGTCTGTATGGGGCCCCATGTCAGGTTGTCTGTATGGGGCCCAGTGTCAGGTTGTCTGTATGGGGCCCAGTGTCAGGTTGTCTGTATGGAGCCCAGTGTCGGGTTGTCTGTATGGGGCCCCATGTCAGGTTGTCTGTATGGGGCCCAGTGTCAGGTTGTCTGTATGGAGCCCAGTGTCAGGTTGTCTGTATGGAGCCCAGTGTCGGGTTGTCTGTATGGGGCCCCATGTCAGGTTGTCTGTATGGAGCCCAGTGTCGGGTTGTCTGTATGGGGCCCAGTGTCAGGTTGTCTGTATGGAGCCCAGTGTCGGGTTGTCTGTATGGAGCCCAGTGTCAGGTTGTCTGTATGGAGCCCAGTGTCAGGTTGTCTGTATGGGGCCCCATGTCGGGTTGTCTGTATGGGGCCCCGTGTCGGGTTGTCTGTATGGGGCCCCGTGTCGGGTTGTCTGTATGGGGCCCCGTGTCAGGTTGTCTGTATGGGGCCCAGTGCCAGGTTGTCTGTATGGGGCCCAGTGCCAGGTTGTCTGTATGGGGCCCAGTGCCAGGTTGTCTGTATGGGGCCCCATGGTTCCTAACAGCAGCCCTGGTTACAAACATGACTCCCAAAGACAGATGCATGATGGGACTTGTAGTTCTGCAACAGCTGGAGGACCAGAGGTTGACTGCTGCATATGCAGGACAGCTTGTTCCGTTGAAAAAAATAATAATAATAATAATTACTGGCAGGATTACCAGATGGAAAGAAAGTCTAAAAATGTAAACTAATGCAGCCACCATATCTAAGAATTAGTAAACGGGGGGAAGGAGGAGGAGCTGGAAATGTTGTAGATCGCCGAGCGGCGATCTTACCAGGAAGTGGGAGCGGGTACCTGTCAAAACCAGGTACCCGCTCCCCCCCAAAAAGTGCCAAATGTGGCATTGGAGGGTGCGAACAAGTGGAACGTCCCCTTTTGGGTGGAGCTCGGCTTTAAGGCATTATTGGGGGATTATGGAGAGCCCTCCACACGATTGTATTGCTTCATACATGTTATTCTGTGTGTACCTGGTTATCCCCGCCCTCCAGGGTGACATAAACATGGCTGCTTGGCCTTATATTAGCACAGGGAAGAAATGTCATCATGTGTCATTATACATGTTTTGTTTTTTATTTAGGATAATAATACATTTCAGTTAAGACTTTCCAACTATTTATTACTACTAAAGAAACATTTATAATATAATAATAGCTATAATAATTACAATAACACTTTGACAAGCAATTAAAAAAATACAAAAAAAAAAACCTCTGAGGATCAGTTATAAATGGGTGATCCCCTCTATACATAGGTGTGCGCACAGGGTGTGCCAGGGCACACCCTAATTACCCCATGTGGCACATATTAGACCCCTGATTTTTCACACAAACAAAAAAAAATTGAAAAAAAAAAAAAATTGTAAAAAATAAAATAATAAAAATAAAAACTACTGACACCAATCTCTGCCCACTGCTCTAATGACCAGTCAGTATATATAGACATACACGCATATGTGCTTGATCTTTAGGGCGCACCTATGTCTCTATACTGGGGTGATGTTGTGTTGGAGGGTGTGCAGATCAGCCATGGATGGTGGGGGGTTCCGTGTCAGTGATCAGTGTCTATGTCGCCTGCACATACCGATGCGGGGCTCCCCCTGACTTCCTGTGTTTTGGCTTCTCCTGGCCCCGCCCTCTCTCCTCTCCTCTTCTGGCAGAGGGCGGCTGATTTCTACACAGCGAGTGACACTTGTGAGCGGATTAGTGCGGACTGATCCCCCCCCCCCCCCCTCCTGGCCGGGGCTGAGCATTCCTTCCTCCGGTATGTCCCCCTCCTCCTCCCCGAGCCCCGTCCTCCTCCCCCGGGGGGAGGTGTGAGCGCCGATCACCGGGAGGACACTACAAGAAAGTTTTGGTGTGTGGCGGAGCAAAGCATGGGCAGCACCGCCATGGACAGCAAGAAGAAGAAGGAGATCCCGAAGAAGAGCGGCGGCGGCGGCGGCGGGCAGAAGAGGAGGATGCTGAGAGTCCACATCCCTGTGAGTCATTGTTGTCATTGTCCATGTGCTGACATCTCCGATCACTGACAGCTGGCCCCGCCCACCTGTCTGGACACACCCCACTGCTGGGTCAGCCTGACACCACTGTGATCTGTGTTGGTGGACAAACACTTTAATTACATTGTGTCACGTGGTCAGGTTATGTCATGTTGTCATGTAATGGGTTCAACTTATCAAAATGTTCTGTGTACTGAAAACATGTTTGTAACAATTTTGTTCTTCCTGCAGAAACAAATGATAGGCGGATCTGTTTGTTGTTTAGATTTGTTTCCGCTAATCGGCGTCAAGCGGACATCTTTGTAGACGCGGTCATCCTTAAAGAATATCCTACCCAAACATTATATATTCCTGATATGTGCCTGCCGTACTATGTACTTGTGTGTGAAAGTATCCTGTTCTCTTTGTATCCAATCCCAGGTGATCCTGCTTTCTTATTAAGAACTGACCATGCTAGGCATGAGAGCACATCCTTCCCAGAATGGTCAACTTTATGGCTGTGCTGTCCTCCAATGGCCAAGACTTGTGCTGACCCCCCCTCCCCGAACTGCACAGCCATTCACTGAGAAGATCAGTGCTCTGCTGCTTCTCCACCTCCACCTCTCTAACTTCTTATACAGCTGAGAACAGAGGTCATGTGATCACGTGATTTATCTTTTTTTCTATATTTATATACACAAATGTATGTACTTGTATGAGAAAGTATTCTGTTCTCTTTGTATTGAATCCCTGGTGATCCTGCTTTCTTATTTTGAACTGACCACGCTAGGCATGAGAGCACATCCTTCCCAGAATGGTCAATTTTATGGCTGTGCTGGGAGAGCAGGCTGCCTGTCCTCCAATGGCCAGGACATGTTCTGACACCCCCCCCCCCCCCTGCACAGCCATTCGCTCGGAAGATCAGTGGGAAGCACATCCTTCCCAGAATGGTCAATTTTATGGTTGTGCTGGGAGAACAGCCTGCCTGTCCTCCAATGGCCAAGACTCATGCTGACACGCCCCCCTGTACAGCTCTTCCCTGGGAAGATCAGTGGGAAGCACATCCTTCCCAGAATACTCAATTTTATGGCTGTGCTGGGAGAGCAGGCTGCCTGTCCTCCAATGGCCAAGACTTGTGCTGACACGCCCCCCTGCACATCCATTCACTGAGAAGATCAGTGTTCTGCTGTTTCTCCTTCTCCACCTCTCTAACTTCTTATGCAGCTGAGAACAGAGTTCACGTTATCATTTATATTACACAAATGTTTTGCCTTTCATAAACTGAATGGGTTGTTTTACAAGGTGGGGGTTCACATATACTTTGTTTTTACATACACCCTGTGAAGTGACTGGCCTCAGGTGATACTCAGAGATGAAACAATCCTCCTACATAAGTTGTATCTGTTTATCTGCAGGGCTCTCTTCTCTACATTCATTTAAAATGCTGAATGATAAAGCTTGTTTGAGAGTTTAGAAAAAAGGGGACGGAGAGCTAAAGTTACATTATGCAGAGCTCAGTGAGGAGAGCTCTGAGAGCTGATTGGAGGGAAGAGACACACCCCCCCCCCCTTCACACAGCACAAAGGAACAAATCTGAGGCTGTCAATCAGCTGGAGGTCCTTCCCATGTCACCGTTTTTCTCTCAGTGTCAGGAAAACGTGTCAGAAGTAATTATTTCTGATAGAAAGCAGAGGAAAGAAGCAGCAGCAGACAAAAGTGATACTTACCACGCGACTTCATTGCAGATTGCTTGCGACTTCAATAACAGAAGTCAATGCAAGTCGTGAGAAAGTCGCCCCAGAGTAGTACAGGAATCTTTTTCTAAGTTGCTGCGACTTGAGTCACACCAATTAGAACGATTCCATTGCAGTTAATGGGGTGGGACTTGTTATGCGACTTTGAACTTCCAAGTCACATAACAAGTTGCGGCAGTGTGATCCCAGCCTGAATGCTCTTAATTTAGACAAGTATATACTATAGAGGGATATGCTTTGTTCATATTTCATGTCTTGGGGTTTACAACCACTTTAAAGTAAAATTCCAGGCAAAACCTAAATAGTCTTAAAAATGCCTGTGGGCAATGCATATTTGCATACCAATTAGCCCACACAGCTGTGCCGCTAGCAGGCTTTACCAGCAGCTAACTGAACGTTTCCGATCATTTCTTGATCATGTGACAGCTGTGACAGCCAATCACAGCGGTCACATGATCAAAAAACCCTGCCCCGCCTCCCAGCATCTGCAATCTCTTAAAGGCCGGGAGGTGCCAGCGCAAAGGGATTAATTGAACAAGCTGAAGTAAGAAGCTGATTGGCTACCATGCAGAGCTGCACCTTTGCATTCTCCAGTTTCAGTAAATCAATCCCATGTATCACAAACCACCGCCATGTTTTTGCCATAAAGTACCTTTTTTTAACTTTTTGAAATCCATTTTTGAATCTCAGTGGTGCTGATAATCTCAAGCCGCATCCCATCTGTATAAACTCATCCCAGCATCAGGTGCATTGCTCCAGACCAGTTTCCTGACACTGGTGGACCATGCTTGTGTGTCAGCACAGCCACCTGCAGTCTTCACTAGGGGTGCATGTAATAGGGTGCAGGGCTGTCTTATCAGCATCATGGGCCCCTGGGCAAAGTAATGCACTAGGGCCCCTACTAGCCCACCCCAAAGTAATGCACTGGGGCCCCTACCAGCCCACTCCAAAGTAATGCACTGGGGCCCCTACCAGCCCACCCCAAAGTAATGCACTGGGGCCCCTACTAGCCCACCCCAAAGTAATGCACTGGGGCCCCTACCAGCCCACCCCAAAGTAATGCACTGGGGCCCCTACCAGCTCACCCCAAAGTAATGCACTGGGGCCCCTACAAGCTCACTCCAAAGTAATGCACTGGGGCCCCTACAAGCTCACTCCAAAGTAATGCACTGGGGCCCCTACCAGCCCACTCCAAAGTAAAGCACTGGGGCCCCTACAAGCCCACTCCAAAGTAATGCACTGGGGCCCCTACAAGCCCACTCCAAATTAATGCACTGGGGCCCCTACCAGCCCACTCCAAAGTAATGCACTGGGGCCCCTACCAGCCCACTCCAAAGTAATGCACTGGGGCCCCTACAAGCCCACTCCAAAGTAATGCACTGGGGCCCCTACAAGCCCACTCCAAAGTAATGCACTGGGGCCCCTACCAGCCCACCCCAAAGTAATGCACTGGGGCCCCTACAAGCCCACTCCAAAGTAATGCACTGGGGCCCCTACAAGCCCACTCCAAATTAATGCACTGGGGCCCCTACCAGCCCACTCCAAAGTAATGCACTGGGGCCCCTACCAGCCCACTCCAAAGTAATGCACTGGGGCCCCTACAAGCCCACTCCAAAGTAATGCACTGGGGCCCCTACCAGCCCACCCCAAAGTAATGCACTGGGGCCCCTACCAGCCCACCCCAAAGTAATGCACTGGGGCCCCCACAAGCCCACTCCAAAGTAATGCACTGGGGCCCCTACCAGCCCACTCTAAAGTAATGCACTGGGGCCCCCACAAGCCCACTCCAAAGTAATGCACTGGGGCCCCTACCAGCCCACCCCAAAGTAATGCACTGGTGCCCCTACCAGCCCACTCTAAAGTAATGCACTGGGGCCCCCACAAGCCCACTCCAAAGTAATGCACTGGGGCCCCTACCAGCCCACCCCAAAGTAATGCACTGGGGCCCCCACAAGCCCACTCCAAAGTAATGCACTGGGGCCCCTACCAGCCCACTCTAAAGTAATGCACTGGGGCCCCCACAAGCCCACTCCAAAGTAATGCACTGGGGCCCCTACCAGCCCACCCCAAAGTAATGCACTGGTGCCCCTACCAGCCCACTCTAAAGTAATGCACTGGGGCCCCCACAAGCCCACTCCAAAGTAATGCACTGGGGCCCATACCACCCTGCCCCAGTTTACGCACGTACTCCCAAGAAATAAAGTATAAATAGTTGATAAAATTAAACATATATTTATTAGTACTTTAGAAATGATTTTAAACAGTAAGAAAACGTGCCATGAATCAAAGACTAATCAACAAAAAGGGTGCAGAAAGGGGGGTGCAGAAGAGAAGAGTACAGGGGGAGTCAGGAGGGCACAATACATGTTCTGGGACGCTGCCCGGGCCATCCCCCGACAGCTTAGTAAAAAGCATGACTGTGCCGTATGATATAATTCAAGATTATTATGGGGCCCCCATGCATCCGGCGGCCCCTGGGCAGTGCCCATGCATTAAGACAGCCCTGATAGGGTGACAACACTGGAGCACAACGGGAGGGCAGATGTCACCCCATAACAAGAAGTGCCTGATGAAGGACCTTTATGGCACGATTAGCAGGTATTATTTATTTTAACAATAGCGAAAAATTTTAAAAGACTAAAACACATGAGCTTTTAGTAATTTGGGGCTACATCTGTTCTAAAATACTGAGAAAAAGAACTCTTCCTCCTGCCGGGTAACAATACTATTCCACCAGCAGCGTTGCCACCCTGTGCAGCTGAATCATTACGCATGGTAAGGAGGAGAGGTATCAGTATTGTCACCTCTGATAACCCTTCTCATCAATGCCAATCGGTGTTGGCATGTAGTTTAATGGGTGTCACACTCTATGCCCTCTTGGATTCCACATCCAGCAGAATGAAGACCTCCATGGCCATTTGATGAAGTCTTAGGGGCAAAACACAGGAATTCTTCACTTGTAGGAAAGTAAAAAGGAAAATGACAGGATGATATATACGGGGAGAGGTAAAAGTAACAGGTTTGGACAGAGATGGGCTTGAAAGGAAAGGAAACCTGTTTGAGGAATTACAGAGGCTGACCTCTCCTTCAATGCTAGTTGCTTGGTTACCATGCTGAGCCAATCGGGTTGATTTACTAAAGTAGTAGAGATTGGTCACTTTCTAAAGTGAATGCTCACTGAGCTTAGTAAATAAGATGAGACTTCAATCAATCAATTTTATTTTCTTGATCATGATTGGGTAATCAAACGCTCAGTAAAAAGTCACATTGCTATGTGAATGGTCTCTACTTTAGTAAATGTACCTTTTTCATTTAAAATAAATGGACTGTTTGGTAAACAAATTCACTTCTCCAATTTCTATATATCTATATTACATAAATATGACATACTTCTATATCAGTGGTTCTCAACTCCTGTCCTCAGGACCCCCTAACAGGCCAGATTTTAAGTATTACCTTGGTGAGATGCAGACTAGAATACTGCAATCCCAGAGCAGCAAATTATATCACCTGTTATCTAATTCAGTTATCTTGCAAACCTGGCCTGTTAGTGGGTCCTGAGGACAGGAGTTGAGAACCACTGCTCTATACAGTTTGCTAATAGAAAAGGAGGTAATATATTTTCTTATTGGGTACATTCTAGTGATTTAAAGCCTCACTCCAGGCAGGAAAGAGATCCCCTTGCAGTGGACTATCTATGCTTTAGGGTAGTGATCTCCAAACTGGCCGGATGTGGCCCTTTGCTTGCCTTTATCTGGCCCTTGAAGCACCATTCCATCTACAGACACCAATGATGGGGCAGTATTCTTCCCACTGACACCAATGATGGGGCACTGATCCTCCTACAGACAAATGATGGGGCATCATTCCTCCCACTGACACCAATGATATGGCACTATTCTTTCCACTGACACCAATGATGGGGCACTGATCCTCCTACAGACAAATGATGGGGCATCATTCCTCCCACTGACACCAATGATATGGCACTATTCTTTCCACTGACACTAATGATGGGGCACTGATCCTCCTACAGACAAATGATGGGGCATCATTCCTCCCACTGACACCAATGATATGGCACTATTATTTCCGCTGACACCAATGATGGGGCACCATTCCTCTCACTGACATCAATGATGGGGCACCATTCCTCCTACAGACACCAATGGTGGGGCACCATTCCTCTCAATGACACTAATGATGGGGCACCATTCCGCTCACTGACACTAATGATGGGTCACCATTCCTCTCACTGACAACAATGATAGGGCAAAATGGGTAGTGCAGCGCTGTACTAACTATTAGTATCACTAAATTTAAAGTGATAACACGACATGGGGTGAAAATGTCACAGTGATATATAAAACAATAAACCACAAAAGAGATGAATGTGGTGTGGGTACTTCTATGTGGAAGAAGTCCACACACTCAAAGAGTTAATGTGGGTGAACACAAGTGAATGTGAACAGTCCAAACTTCAACCCATATAAGGAAAGAGTCCATGTAGTGAAAACAAAAAACAAAATTGGGTCCCTGTATGGGTAACAGGTGCACCAATGGTAAGTAAACACAACTGTGCAGATAAATGAACAATTGTGTGTGCTAAGAGTCCGAATGCCTGAAACCCATTCCGTGGATATCTTCACACGTGTTGACCACATGAAAGGAACCAACATGTTGACTGATGTAATCAAATCAAAACACTTAAAGTGTAAGTAAACCCTCCTATCGTTTTCAGCCAAGGAAGCTGCCATCTTTGCCTCTTTTTAATCTTCAACTGCCATGATGCTGCACATGTGATCAGTTATGACACCAGCCATTGGATGGTTTAACAGTTTGGTTGAGAGCACAACCAATGGGAGTGTTTCATTTCCGGCACGTGCCGGAAATTAGACTGTTTTATGGATGGGTTTACTTCCGCTTTAAGAGAATGCATAGGTGGGGTACTCTTACCACAATCTATGGACTCAACTGTTGTATGATAGTGAGTCAGATAAGCTTGAGGTCTCAATGACCATGGATGATGGAACAGGATGCCGTGGATGTCTCGAACCTTCCTGAAGAGGGTAATCCGTTGTACTGATCAACAAGTACAAATTTCTCCAGCATACGAGCTCCAAGCGATCAAACGATAAAAAATAAAGACAAAAAAGGGAAGGCTCCCAGTGGTGCAGGTCAATAAAACCGTATCAGGGTTTATTGGTATAAAATTGCCATACAAAAAGTTGACAAGACATTAAAAAAAGTGATCACGAACATAAAAACAATGATGGGGCACCATTCCTCTCACTGACACTAATGATGGGGCACCATTCCTCTCACTGACACTAATGATGGGGCACCATTCCTCTCACTGACACTAATGATGGGGCACCATTCCTCCCACTGACACTAATGATGGGGCACCATTCCTCCCACTGACACCAATGATGGGGCACCATTCCTCCCACTGACACCAATGATAGGGCACTATTCTTCCATTGACTACCAACAATAGAGCACCATTTCTCCCGCTGATACCAACAATGGAGCACTATTCCTCCAACTAAAACCAATGATGAGGCATTGTTTACTTCCAATTATGCCAAGGTGTTTTCTAATCCAATTCCGTTGGCCACAGTCCAACCCCCTAAAAGCTAAAGGACAGTTAACTGGCCCTTTGTTTAGAAAGTTTGGAGACCACCTTTTAGTTGCTGTTCCTCCCCCCCTTCAATAAATACTTACCTAAGTCCTGTATAAACCCAGTGCCTGTCTGTAGATCCTCTGTTCTCTCTCCCTATTCTCACAAGTTTGGCTGAGAACAGCTCCTGCCACTATCAGTCAAATCACTATCCGTGGAATCGTGTTGCGTGTGTCTATGGACACACACAGCTTGACTCGGGAGCACACCGTACGTGTTCCCCCATAGGAATCAGCTTCCTTTGGTGGCGCACAGAGAAGAGGCGGAGTAGACAGCACTGGCAGGGGACCCAAAAAGAGGAGGTTTGGGGCTGCTCTGTGTTATATTTTTGCACAGAGCAGGTACAGTAAGTATGAAAATTAGGGAGAACTAATGCGCAAACCAACAGGGGGGGGAGGGGGGGGTGGAAGGAAAAAAAACGAAACAAATGTGTAGCAGCCACCTAGTAAGTGTTCACACACTAATAGCAAATGAATAAAAGAAGGGGGTATAGGGGCGCTCACTCTAAAATGACTATAAAATTAGGATAAAAGGTGCATAAATCTTAAAATATTCTATTAATAATAAATAAATATGTAGCTATGACTTCCTCTACAGTGCAAAATAAATCCCAAGTGCAACAATCCAAATGTGAAAAAAATTCTTGTGTAAAATATCCGTGTAAACCAATGAAATAAAAAAATTGGTTTAAAATATAAATAAAATAAAAAACTGATAATAACTAATATAAATATTCAATGATAAATAATATCATGTGCATCAAACATCAGTTTTATGTGCAAAATAGGCAAATCCAAAGAAACAGCGACATGTGCAGATGCAGTTCCTTGTGCTGAAAAATTTCTATAAGTGATCCACAGCAATGTGCATAAAAGTCCAAAAACAGTGCAAGTCACAGGCAACCCAATTCCAATTGCAGTGTCATACAAAAAGTGCTGATCCTCCAGTGCTGGTGCCAATCATTTCCCCCAGCCTCTCACCTTAATAGGCTTAAAAATAAGCCTTTCTGTTGTGTTCCTTTGAAAGATCCCTCCAATCTTACGGACCTCCTGCTTTCACAATCTCAGACAGGCACATAAAGGGATAAATAGGCACTCCATAGTGTAGGAATTCCATAAAAATAATGATTTTATTCAAGGTAAAAAACTCACATTTTAGTAGAGTAGTTACAGCATTAAAACGACAGTGTTGAATAGTATTACTTCCGGGTTCGGCCGCAACCCGGAAGTGATGTCACCACGGCTCTCCTGTCCTCACGCGTATACAGTAAGTATAACATCCTTTTTTATTTTAATAAAAAATATTTTGGTTTTACAACAACTTTAACCTGTTGTCTACCGCCCACTGTCAAATGACGGCGGGCGGAAGACTCTCTCGTTCTGACAGGACGTCATATGACGTCCTGCCTTTAAAAGGAGCTAGGGGGCGCGCGCGCGCACCCGCCGCGTTGCTGGGGACCCGCTGCGCATGTGCCGCTGCAGTCACGGGCTCATTGCGAGGGGAATATCTCCTAAACCGTACAGGTTTAGGAGATATTATTTTTACCTACAGGTAGGCTTACCTGTAGGTAAAAGTTCAAATACAGAGTATACAACCGCTTTAAGGCCTCTTCTCTAAGATGCCCTGGATAGCAGTTGCACACGCTATCACCAAGTACAATGCAGGACCAATTGTAGGTAAGAGCTGCAAAGGCACACCCGCAAGCTGGCTGCAGCGGTGGAGCGAAGAGGAGAGTGCCAGAACCTGCGATCACACCCAATTCCTTTACCCTGAGGCGTAATGAGCTTTTAACTCTTGCAGTGCAGGGGACCTCCAGATTTTACTACATTCCCAGAGTTCAGCTTTAATATTTGAAAGAAATATTTACGATCATTGTACAGTTACAGTTCTCAGCTTAGAATAATCTAGAGTTTTGTACCCTTTGCACAAAAATACATGACCTTTCAGATTTAGGCTATTTTCACACTGAAGCGCTGGATGTGCTGGCGGTATAGCAGCGCTATTTTTAGCGCCGCTGTACCGTTTTTTTTTGCCGCGATTTGCGGGCGCTAGCGGGGTGATTTTTAACCCCCCCGCTAGCGGCTGAAAATGGGTTAAAAACGCCCGCAATAACGCCTCTTTGCGGCGTTTTGCGGGCATTTTGGAGGTGCTACCCCATTGATTTCAATGGGCAGGGGCACGATAGGAGCGGCTTGCAGGAGTTTTTTCACCCTCCTGCAAGCGCAACGCTGCAGTGTGAAAGCCCTCGGGCTTTCACACTGGATAAAAAGTAGCAGCTTTTTTTAGGGCGCTTTGCAGGCGCTATTTTTAGCGCAATAGCGCCTGCAAAGCGCCTCAGTGTGAAAGGGGCCTTACTGTTGTTTGGCCTTTTTAAATTCTAGCACACTATTTGATTTAAACATAAGTTGGGTTAGTAAAGGTCATCATCAAATAGGAAATATCTTCTATCAGACAACCTGTGTCCCAACATTTTACTGCAGACAGCTGCCTCCGACAGTCAAAGCTAAGGAGGAAAAATTGCTGTTTGTTGGTCTGACGTTATAAATCCTAATAGTGTATAGTACATACAGTATTTGTAGACTAATAATATAGTACAACAGCACAGAATGGCTGCATTCCAGGCCTTTCACCCCTGAACATGTACAGCCATAATCATGAATACCACTCGGTACAGTATTTCGCCTTGTCCAGCCGCAGCATATTTGAAGCAGCCATAGACTTTGACAGGCAGCGGGGCTAGGCGCTGTACCTGTGCCTCCTCAGCGTAATAAATTGCTGTGATTGCACACACAGGAGCTAGACACCCCATGTACAAGTGGCCTACCTATTAGAGCATTGGTCTCCAAACTTTCCAAGCAAAGGGCCAGTTTACTGTCCTTCAGGCTTTAGGGGGGGCAGACTGTGACCAGTGGGAGTAGAAAATGCCCTATCATCAGTTTTAATGGGATAAATACTGCCCCTTTTTTTTATTTTTATCAATCACTAGATTAGTACCCCATTGATGGTGTCAAATAAGGGGAATGGTGCCCCATCATTGGTGTCAGTTGTCGTAATATTGCCCCAAGGGCCAGATAAAGGCAATCAAATAGCCACATCTGGCCCCCGGGCCGCAGTTTGGAGACCTCTCTACTGTATTAGACCCTTAGGCACACTGGTGATCCTAAAATATGCAAGCAAAGCACTCGCTTGTATATGTTCTTCACCGGCAAAGAATCTAGAAAATATAAGTCAATGGCAAGAGAACAACACAAGGTGCATCCAGCCAATGAGGGGACAACACGTAGAAGTAGGTGAGTATTTATATTTCACCCTCCCTATGTACCATATAGGGACCCACCTGCTGGCAAGTTCTCACCAGTGCTGTGGCTCTGATGAAGAGGGTCCTCCCTCGTAACGCGTAAGCTGTTCGTGATGCCATCTGGTTCCTCCTAACACCCAGTCCAGGTTGCAGGTGTCTAGAGAGTGACACGGTTCCAAAGTGCTGGAGCACTGATATACCCTTTTTTTAACGTTCGTTTGTTAGTATTACTCTTGCTGTTACAATTTTTTTTAGAGATTTTTTCTTTGGTAATGCACAAGGTCAGTGCACCCAACTTTTCTTTTTATATGTTTAAGTTCTCACCAGCGTCAGGATGACTAGTGTGACATCGGCCTTATTATTTATGTAGCACCATCAATTTTCATTGCATTTGGGAGACATCTACAGTACGTTGAAAAAGTATTCATACCCCTTGAAATTTTCCACATTTTGTCATGTTACAAGCAAATGTAAATGAATTTTAATGGGATTTTATGTGATAGACTAACACAAGTCTTGCCACAGATTCTCAATTGGATTTAGGTCTGGACTTTGACTGGGACATTCTAACACATGAATATACTTTGATCTAAACAATTCCATTGTAGCTCTGGCTGTATATTTAGGGTTGTTGTCCTGCTGGAAGGTGAACCTCCACCCCAGTCTCAAGTCTTTTGCAGATTCTAACAGTTTTTTTTTCTAAGATTTCCCTTTATTTGGCTTTATCCATCTTCCCATGAATACTTTTTTTAAGGCACTGTATACTTCTAATGTAGATGTAAATACTAAGGCCCTGTTTACATCTCAGCGTAGCAGAATTATGTAATTCTGCAGCATGCTAAAAGCGCACCGAAACGGTGCCATTTATTGTTAATGGCAACCCAAACGCGCTAAAGAAATGCCCCAAAAACACGGCAGTCCCCGAGTTGCAAACATCCGAGTTAAAAAAGACTTGTTAATCGCAACTCAAATGCGCTAAAGAAATGCCCCAAAAACACACCAAAATACGCTATTAAAAAACACACAAAAGTTGGCGCCACAAAAGGATACAGGAGCTCCTTTGGAGTGTTTTTAGAGCAGAGGGCCTCTCATTGAAATGAATAATGGCTCTACAAAAACACACTACAAAAACGCACAAAAAAAGTATGAAAAACATGACCCTCCCATGTCACTCAGATTGAATGTAGCTTAACTGGATGGCGTTTATTTGGCTAAAATACTGTGTAACACGCAATTTCTATTTTTTTTCTTTTACCCCAAATCATCTCCCTGAATTGGGAGTCGATTCTATCAAACCAGTAACGGGGGATCCAAACCGGGGAATTATGGCAGATATATAGTAATTGTGGTGCCCATACCATCTTTATGAGGTTCACCCTCCCCACCATTTTTTTTCTTTTAAAACATAATGCTTTTACTATTTACCCCCACTTTTCCTTTTCCTCTGGTACCCTGGGCTATGGGCAGTCCTTCTGCATGATCACTTATAATGCAGGTCTATTCACTCTGTATTGTATGTGGAGGAGGCAGGCGTGCGACTGTGGCTGGGAGCACCTTAGAGAAGAGGCTTCAAGGGGCCAGACGCACTGCTTAAAGGATCCTGCTGCAACAAGAAATAAGGTAAGTATTACAGGCAGTCCCAGAGTTACAAATATCTGACTTACATACGACTTGTACTTAAAAACTGTGGCAGCGTGACATCACGCTGGTCCCGGAAACTGCTGGGTGGCCATCTTGCTTCTCACCGCATGCTGCCACCTACTGTCCGGTGGACCTACCAGCAATCTCACATTACTGCATGGCCAGTTACCCTTCCTTATGCTATCCAAAACGTAAAAAAAATGTTTGGGCTGGAAGAAAAAACCTACAGAACCTGTCTTGTTTGTAACCCAGGGACTGCCCATACACAGTGGCGGCTGGTGCTAAAAAAATTTGGACGGGGGCCGCAAACTGAGAAATTATGAAAAAAATAAACATCAATTGCAGCCACTGTGCCCCATAAAATGCAGCCACTGTGCCCCATAAAATGCAGCCACTGTGCCCATCAAATGCAGCCACTGTGCCCATCAAATGCAGCCACTGTGCCATCCATGAAATGCAGCCACTGTGCCCTTGATATGCAGTCACTATGCTCATAAAATGCAGCCACTGTGTCCATAAAATGCAGCCATTGTGCCCATCATATGCAGCCTCTGTGCCCATCATATGCAGCCTGTGCTCATCATATGCAGCCTCTGTGCCCATCATATGCAGCCTCTGTGCCCATCATATGCAGCATCTGTGTCCATCATATGCAGCTTCTGTGCCCATCATATGCAGCCACTGTGACCCCTCCCCCACTCGCCATCTGACTGTTGCTTACCCCACCCTGGTGGCGGGTCAGGCAGCGGGTGACGGCGGCAAGCTGTGGGACATGCAGCAAGTCAGGCGACGGCTCCTGCATCCTCCATGCTTCTTTTTTCTCCCATGCGTCTCTTCTTCCGTTCTGTTAGGCGTCCAATCGGAGCGCCTGTGCCTTCAGCCAATCAGGTGACGGGTATTAGACCCGCGACTCCTGATTGGCTGAGAGGCGGTTCAGTGTTAGAAAAGCAAATATTAATTTTCTTTTCTAACACACCTGGGTGGACTGCGAGCGCAATGCTCTGCGCTCCAAGTCCACCTTTTTTTAACCCTTTTGGAGCCTATGTCCTATGGCTCTAATCAGGTCCTTCAAAAAAACACCCCCGCCACTGTAATTCAGGCACCCGGCGTCCGAAAAGAGGCCAGACGACTGAATAGGGGGTGGCTATAGCAGCCACTTTACATAGAGGGGGGCGGAAAAAAAAGAGGGGGCGGCACTGCCACTGCCCATACACCTTCTTCCTCTATCCATAGGTAAAAAAGAGCATTTAACCCTTGCAGGGGGGGGCATGGGTTTTGCCCGGAGTTATGTTTGTCTATCTATGTATCTACTGTATCTATCCATCCATCTACTGTACCTATCTATCCATCCATAGTATCTATCTATCTACTGTATCAATCCATATATTCATCTTCTGTACCTATCTATCCATCCATAGTACCTATCTATCCATCCACAGTATCTAGCTACTGTATCTATCCATCCATCTACTGTATCTATCTATCTACTGTATCTATCCATATATCATCTACTGTACCTATCTATCCATCCATAGTACCTATCTATCCATCCACGGTATCTATCTATCCATCCATCTACTGTATCTATCTAGCTACTGTATCTATCCATCTACTGTATCTATCTATACATCCATCTGCAGAAGCTATATGTCTATCTATCTATCTCGTATGACATCATTGAGGAATAGGATACACTCTGTATATTACAATAATTTATTATTGAAAACTTGGAGGAATCATCCAGTTTATATAACATAAGAGGCACTTTCAGGAAACACTAATGTAACTACTAACTGAGGCAGCTGCAACTTCAACAAACTGATTTGGTTTACAAGTACAGTAGTTTCACTTTAATCTTCTGGATACATTTCCTCTTTAACTTCTGAAAGGCCATTGTGCGGAACTGCTGTGACCGGCCAAGTTTACATGACACATCCACTTCTTGTTGTGGAAACTAAAGAGAAAAGTTCTCTTTTGATTTGTAGAACAAGTTATAACAACATTATATTTGTAACAGAAGGGTTATACTGTTATAATAAATGTATTACAGGCACTGTCGGTACAATTAATACTGTCTTGTTTGCTTAAGGCCCTGTACACTCAGGGCTGCAGTCAGTTGCTAATCCATTTTTAATTTAAAGTAGAACTGAAAACAAAACCTTTTTTTTTTCATTTTGCATAAGGTAAGGGAGCGTTATAACCCCTGTCAGTTTTCTTCCATCTGTGTCCCATTGGAGAGATTTTCCTTCACTTCCTGTCCAATAGCCAAAACAGGAAGTGAGAGGAAATCCCTGGTTGTCACCAGGGTCACCAGAACTAGTGCCCCCATTGGAAGGTATCCCCACTATTCCTCTTCTGGAGACAACTCAAAATTACACAAAGTAAAGTACACAGCAGGACAAATAGAGAGGGTGAATCTCACTATGAGGGCACAAACAGCAATAAAAACCTGACAGTTGTTCTAATATCCCTCTCCACTGAATACAAAACAAAAAAAATAATAATAATAAAAGTTCTGCTCCAAGTTATAATTTCAACTATTTATTAATGGCATATACAGTAAAATGCATCAGTATGAACAAGTCGTTCGTGGTAATATTGCAAAGGGAAAATAAGTTTATTGCCCTTAACAAGCCAGTCAGAATAATAATTTTTTAAATCTAACTAAAAAAGTAGTTGAAATCTAATCGGTTGCCATATATTGTAAATTGTAGATTGAGGCTGGGTTTACACTTATGCAAATTGCATGCGGATTTCCCCGCATCCAATTTGCATTACAGGAGACTGTGACCGGCTCACAATGGAGCCGGTTCACACATCTCCGGGGCGGCCACGGAGCGCACAGCAGAAGGGTCGTGTGCGTCTTTGGTGCCATTTCAAAATTCTGACCTAATTCAGGCCTGAAACGGTGAACAGGGACGCACTGGACCCACTGCTGCGAGCCGCTCCGCACAGTGTGAACCCAGCCTCAAACTGCTGTGAGTTTATTTTTTTGCTGTTTACATCCTGTTTAGGATTATTTCATTCACTTCCTGTCCCAGAGACACCTCAGGAAATCTCTGCGAAATGAAGGGAGTTCACTTTTAGACAATTGTCACAGAAACAGGTGTTCCCTTTGAAAGGTTTACCCTGACCCTTTATCTGGTGACAACTCTAAAATATCCCATCACTTTCCTCCTCAGTGATAATGGTCACCAGGACAACTAAAGGGGATGAATGTCCCCAGGGGAAGCACACACAGCAATGAAATACTGACAGACATTCTAACCTTCTCTACTCTGTCCAAAACTAAAAGGAAAGTGTAGGCTATATAGTTATGTTAATAAGTTTACATGACAGACAAAATGTCAGCCATTTTTGCTACACCAACGACACAGTACAGCCTGTTTACAATAAGGCCCTTTTCACACTGGCACGTTTTTCAGGCGGTTTAGCGCTAATAATAGCGCTGTTATACCGGCTGAAAAAATCGTGACCTGCAGTCTTCAGTGTGAAAGCCCGAGGGCTTTCACATTGAAGCGGTGAGCTAGCAGGACCGCTCCAAAAGTCCTGCTAGCTGCATCTTTACAGCGGTGAAGGAGCGGTGTGTTCACCGCTCCTTTACCGCGGCTGCCCATTGAAATCAATGGGACACCGCGGTAATACCGCCCGCAATAGCCGCGGTTTGCGGGCGGTATTAACCCTTTTTTGGCCGCTAGCGGGGGTTAAATTCACCCCGCTAGCAGCCGCATACCGCGGTAATAACGACGGTATAGCGGCGCTGAAAATCGCGCCGCTATACCGCCACCGCACCTGCCCGCCCCAGTGTGAAAGGGGCCTAAGCCAAACAGCACCTGGAGAAGCCTTAAAACTTAAAAACTAGAATAAAATCATTTAGGGCTCACTTACACTTGCTTCGGCTTCAACACACATTAACGGCTAGTTTACACTTGCTTTAAAACAAGGCTTCGGACACACTTTGTTAACCACTTAAGGACCGCCGCACCCCGATGTACGTCGGCAGAATGGCACGGCTGGGCACAAGGGCGTACAGGTACGTCCCCTTTAAGATCCCAGCCGTGGGGCGCGAGCGCACCGCCCGCGGCACTCTCGCGACCCGGTCCTCTTCTCCGTGACCGTCCCCGCAGGAAGAGCGGACCCGATCGCCGCCGGTGTCCCGCGATCGGGTCACAGAGAGGAGGAACGGGGAGAGGTAAGTGTAAACAAACCTCTCCCCGTGCTTCCTAGTGAGACTGTCACTGATCGTCTGTTCCCTGTCATAGGGAACGACGATCAGTGACGTCACACGCTAAGCCATTCCCCCCACAGTAAGAAACACACATCAGGGCACACTTAACCCCTACAGCGCTCCCTCCTGGTTAACCCCATTCACTGCCAGTGTCATTTTTACAGTAACCAGTGCATTTTTATAGCACTGTTCGGTGTAAAAATGACAATGGTCCCAAAAATGTGTCAAAAGTGTCCGATGTGTCCGCCATAATGTCGCAGTCACGATAAAAATCGCTGATCGCCACCATTACTAGAAAAAAAAATTATTAATAAAAATGCAATAAAACTATCCCCTATTTGGTAGACGCTATAAATTTTGCGCAAACCAATCAATAAACGCTTATTGCGTTTTTTTTTTACCAAAAATATGTAGAAGAATACGTATCGGCCTAAACTGAGGAAAAAAAATGTTTTTTTATAGATTTTTTGGGGATATTTATTATAGTAAAATGTAAAAAATATTGCATTTTTTTTTAAAATTGTCGGTCTATTTTTGTTTATAGCGCAAAAAATAAAAATTGCTGAGGTGATCAAATACCACCAAAAGAAAGCTGTTTGTGGGAAAAATAGAACGCCAATTTTGTTTGGGAGCCATGTCGCACGACCGCGCAATTGTTAGTTAAAACGGCGCAGTGCCGAATCGCAAAAAGTGGCCAGGTCTTTAGGCTGCATAATGGTCCGGGTCTTAAGTGGTTAAAGCTCTCTGAATGCCAGTCAAAGCTCATGTCACCAAATAAAATGGTTAGCTTACAGTTCTGTTTACACCTTGCTTTTGCTTTGCTTTGCTTCGGCTTTGTTTAAAAAATTATACCCCATGTAGCTTTAGTGGTGCTTCAAAGCATCTTTAAAGCCTTCAAAAAAGTCTATGGCAAAGCTCGCTTGAAGCCCCACTAAAGCCTCATTGAAGCTCCACGAAGCCTCACCGAAGCCTCATCGAAGCCCCACCAAAGCTCCACCAAAGCCCCACCAAAGGCTCATCGAAGCCCCATCGAAGCTCCACCAAAGCCCCATCAAAGCACCACCGAAGCCTTATCGAAGCACCAAGCAAAAGCAAGGTGTAAACAGGACTGTAAGCTAACCATTTTATTTAGGGACAGGAGCTTTGACTGGTGTTCAGAGAGCTTTAGCAATGCGTGTCCCAAGCCATGTTTTGAAGCAAGTGTAAACTAGCCCTTAGGCTCCATGTACACTGAAGCTGATAAACTGCAGTTTATTGGCGTTTTGGCATTTTTTTAAAAAGCCCATTAACTGCACTCTATGTTAGCCTATGTGTTCATGTAGACATAGCGTTTTTTTGCGTTAATGAGCAGTGGAGTTAATGGGCTTTTTTCTGAACGCAAGAAAAGCTGCGATATCTGGCACCAAGCCGTCAGTAGCACATCCTTTAACCACTTCCTGCCTGCGCTATAGCCAATTAGTGTCCTGATTATCATTGCAGTCCCAACTGTGCTCACCTGTGCTGCCTATCAGTGCCTACCAATGCTGCCAATCAGTGCCCACCAGTGCGGCCAATCAGTGCTGCTAATCAGTGCTGCCAATCAGTGCCCACCATTCCATCTTCATCAGTGACGCCTATCAGTGCCACCTTTCAGTGCCCATCTGTGTCGTCTCATCAGTGCCCATCTGTGCCGTCTCATCAGTGCCCATCAGTGCAGCCTATCAGTGCTGCCTACCAATGCTGCCAATCAGTGCCCACCAGTGCGGCCAATCAGTGCTGCTAATCAGTGCCCATCAGTGCTGCCAATCAGTGCCCACCAGTGCCTCCTCATCAGTGACGCCTATCAGTGCCACCTTTCAGTGCCCATCTGTGTCGTCTCATCAGTGCCCATCTGTGCCGTCTCATCAGTGCTGCCTATCAGTGCCTACCAATGCTGCCATTCAGTGCCCACCAGTGCGGCCAATCAGTGCTGCTAATCAGTGCTGCCAATCAGTGCCCACCAGTGCCTCCTCATCAGTGACGCCTATCAGTGCCACCTATCAATGTCCCTAAGTGCCACCTTTCAGTGCCCATCTGTGCAGCCTATCAGTGCCCATCAGTGCAGCCACATCAGCACACATCATTTTCAAAATATTCAGTCTTTTTTAGTTTGTTTAGCAAAATATAAAAAAAAAGCCAGTGGTGATTAAATACCACCAAAAGAAAGTTCTATTTGTGTGAAAATAAATGATAAAAATGTCATATGGGTACAGTGTTGCATGACCGCACAATTTGTATTCAAAGTCTGACAACGCTGAAAGCTGAAAATTAGCCTGGGCAGGAAGGGGGTAAAAGGGCCAAGTAGGCAAGTGGTTAAGTCCTGTAGGTTGCAAGGTGGGGCCTCCATGGATCAAACTATTTATTCCAGAACATCCCACAAATTCTCAATTGGATTGACATTAGGAGAATTTTTGGAGGTTAACAAATTAATCAAACCAGGCCACCTTCTTCTATTGCTCCGTGGTCCAGTTCTGATGCTTATGTGCCCATTTTAGGCACTTTGAGCTGTGGACACTGGTCAGCATGGCACCCTGACCGGTCTGCAGCTACACTGCCCCATATGCAACAAACTGCGATGCACTGTGTGTTTTGAGATTTTTCTATCGGATGTGAATAAATTCATGGCTGCTTATAGTGTTCCACCTCCATATTTTTACAACTCCAAACCCAAATTTTTATGTGGACTTTACTGGTACAAAGAGAACTAACTATACAAATAAAAAAGGTACAAAAATGTTTATTACACAATTTCCTTAAAAACACAGCTTAAAAACAATGGGAGAAACTATTCCTAATTATTGCATAGAAACCATTAGCATTATTCAGAAGTATCTCTGCCTAGTATGACTAAGCACTAAGTATTAGTGTGAAACGCGTCAGCTGTGTGTCCTATTTTCGCTGTGGCTTGTAGTTCTTTTTATCCTGTTTTACTATTAAAGCAACAAAGATTTTTCGGAGTGCGCCTGTCCATATATATTTCTTTGTTCTTTGCTATACGCATTGCCAGCACCCATGGCTTCTGAGAGGAGGTTAATCACCAGGGCAGACCCACCTGGAGCGGTAACTCCCTTTCCCTAGTAATGTCCAGGAGGTCGATGCGTTTCGCATTGCTTGTTTCTTCAGGACCTTAATTCCTTGGAGATAGGAAATGAATAGTGCAACTGAAAGAGAATATATTCACAATGAGTATATACATAATTGAATACATCATATTTTTTGCATTATACTTAAAAAACGAAAACAAATCTGTACAACTTACATATGGTTTCTAAAACACAAGAACTGGCTGTGGACTGGTGGCGGATGTGGAAATGAACCTCCACCAAATTAGGACAAAACTAAAGCCACAAAATAAGTTCACTTACATCAGTGAAACAATCTGAATGCCAGTTTCAGTGGGGAGCATATAGAAATAGAAAATTATTTTGCAGGGACATTCAGCATCAAAAAGCCCAGAAATGGAGCAATACCATCTGCAATCACAACTAGACTGTCCATGTCCATATCCATACATACATACATAAATTAATACATACATACATACATGTATTAACACATACAGTTATATATTTGGGCACAGGCACAATTTTTATACTTTTGGCTCTGTATGCCACCAAAATACATTTTAAAATAAACAATCCAAATGAATTTGAAGTGCAGCTTTTCAGCTTTAATTCAAGGGGTTGAACATAAATATCAATTACAAATTTTAGGAACTGCAACCATTTTTATACACAGTCCCCCCATTTTAAGGGGCTCAAATGTAATTGGACAAATGTATGTAATCATATAAAAAAAAAGGTTAATTTTTAATGTTTTGTTGAGAATCCTTTAGAGGTAATGACTGCCTGAAGTCTGGAACCCATGGACATTACCAAAGACTGGGTGTCCTCCTTTATGATGCTTTGCCAGGCTCTAACTGCAGCTGTCTCTAGTTGTTCATTGTTTGAGGGTCTTTCTGCCTTTAGTTTTGCCTTCAGCAAGTGAAATGCATGCTCAACTGGGTTGAAATCAGGTGATTGACTTGGCCATTGCAGAATATTCCACTACTTTTCCTTCAAAAGCTCCTGGGTTGATTTTGCAGTGTGTTTTGGATCATTGTCCATCTGTACCGTCCAATCAACTTTGCTGTATTTGGCTGAATCTGGGTTGACAGTATATCTCTAAACACTGCAGAATTCATCCGGCTGTTTTAGTCTTCTGTCACATCATCAATAAACCCCAATGACCCAGTGCCACTGGAAGCCATTCATGCCCATGCCATCACACTGCCTCCACCATGTTTTACAGATGACGGTTTGTGCTTTGGATCATGAGCTGTTCCAAGCCTTCTCCACACTTTTTTCTTCCCATCATTCTAGTACAGATTAATCTTAGTTTCATCCATCCAAAGAATGCTTTTCAAGAACTGGTCTGGCTTTTTTAGATGTTTTTTGGCAAAGTCTAATCTGGCTTTTCTATTCTTCAGGCTTATGAATGGTTTGCACCTTGTGGTGAACCCTCTGTATTTCCTCCCGTGAAGTCTTCTCTTGATTGTAGACTTTGACAATGATACGCCCACCTCCTGGAGAGTGTCCTTCATTTGGCTCGATGTTGTGAATGGGTTTTTCTTTACCATAGAGAGGATCCTGCGATCATCCACCACTGTTGTCGTCCGTAGACATCCTGGCCTTTTTATGTTGCTGAGCTCACCAGTGGGCTCTTCTTTCCTCAGAATGTACCAAACTTTTGATTTGGCCACTCCTAATGTTGCTACTATCTCTCTGATGGATTTGTTTAATTTTTGAAGCCTTACAATGGCCTGTTTCACTTGCATGGATGGTTCTTTTGAACGCATGATGTAGGTTCACAGCAATAGATACCAAATGCAAATACCACACTTAAGCCTCATACACACAATCAGATATTTGGAACATCGAACGTCCGTTTTTTGTTGCATGATAGTCTCATGTTGAAAGTGAAGAGGTTACTCGCCATACGAAAATTCTCGTACGACAGAATACAACTTCAGAAGTGACGTAATATGTTGACTAGTTTTGTATGTATTTTTTAGTTTCTGAGCATGCATAGTCTTGTACGAAAACCGTAGGAAAATTGGACGTTGAGTTCACGTACAACAAAATATTTATAGTTTGCACATCCAGCTTTTGTCTGACGAAAAAACAGAATCGGCTGTCGAAAGGACCATACTAACGATCCGAAAATCAGCAGATCGTTTGTTCGGACGAAATTTTAGTTCCGATTTTCGTATATCGTGTGTAGGGGCATTTAGAATCAACTCCAGACCTTTTACCTGCTTAATTGATGAAGAAATAACGAAGGAGTAGCCCACACCTGGCCATGAAACCACTTTTGATCCAATTGTCCAATTACTTTTGGTGCCTTGAAAAAGGGTGGGTTGGCTATTCTTAAGAACTGTAATTCCTAAACTCTTCCTCTGATTTGGATGTACATACCCTCAAATTAAACCTGAGTGTGCACTTCCAGCCCATATCCGTTATATAACTATAGCTTGAATATTTTTTTGTAAATACCTGAAAAAATCTAAAATTGTGTCCAAATATATATGGACCCAATTATATATCAGTGACAAAGAAAGTATTAAAGACCATAGAAACAATATGGCAGCCAAGCAACTAGCATTTTCAGAAGGAGAAGACAATAAATGAAGTTTCTGTCCAATGATGGGTTGATTTTTGTATAGTGCTTTAGAAATGTTCCAGTGCGTATTCAGTTTGATTTTAAATCTTAACTCCCGCCTTAGCTTTCGTCTTGCACAGTTGTACAGGCACCTCTCATGTACTGAAATTTCTTTCATCATCCAGCCCTCTCCTTTACATCCTGGCCATGTCTAGCCCTCCTGCTGGTTGAAGGAAAAAAACGTATACATCTATTGCCAGCCGTAGCCTCTCATGACAGGTTTGAGTGATTTTTTGCATGTTTCCCGAAGCATGACAGTGCTGAACATGAAGATTCCCATTATAACCAATGGTGCACATTCACTTCTCAGTGTTACTGTATGTGAGCGAATAAGTACATGAGCCTTTATTGGGAAGAATGGTGGCTTTTGGTCCTCCAGACATCAATCGGAGCACCTAAAAAAGTGTGACGCAAGTCTTTTTGCAACAGCTGCTCTCCCCTTTCTAGCAATTTTTTTTTCTGTAAACTAACCCTTTATGCTCATGTTTGGATATCAGTGGGTCTAATCCTCATCTCCCTAAATCTGTGTGGTTGCCGATATAATTTATGAAAATTGACCTAATCTATGAAATATAGTTCAGCTTTTTCCTTGTCCCTGTAGTTCCAGAATGTGGTGTGGGAAACCCACGTTCTGTGCGCATTTCCCGAACCATGTTCCAAATGCGCTTCAGTTCCGATCTGCAGAGGGTGTCAATGTGAAGTTATCAACACCCGAAATGCAGTGCGTTTTCCTGCACTGGATCGTCTAGTACAAAAGTACTGTGCAATCTGGTTTCAGTGCGTTCTTAAAAGTAGTGCATGCGCTACTTCTGATGCAGTCCAATTCAAAATAAATGGGCTCAAATCGCACTGCATTGCATGTGAATTGCAAAGAAACGCACAACGCATTCCTGTGCAGTTCCTGATGGGGACCGGAGGTTAACCTTAAAGTGATTCTAAAGGCAGAAGGTTTTTTATCTTGATACATTCTATGCATTAAGATAAAAAACCTTCTGTGTGCAGCAGCCCCCCTAATACTTACCTGTGCCCCATCTCGATCCAGCAATGTTGCATGAGAGTCTCGGCTGTCTGGGACTTTCCCTCCTCACTGGCTGAGAGAGCAGCAGACGCCATTGGCTCCTGCTTCTGTCAATCAAAGTCAATTAATTCTTAAGCCCTAAACACACTTGTAGCGATACCCCCAGCTAAGAGGGCCGCTGATTTGATTTGTTTCGGGCCCTGTAACACTCACTGTCAACCCCCAGCAATTGGCTCTACCCTCCCCTGGCACAGTCAGTGGGGGATGATGGGATTGTGTAACCTGTGATTCTTGGCAGCACAATCCCACAATAAAGGCACACAACAGTATGGCGTAGCTATCACTAACCGTTTCTCCTGTACAGTAAATGACACCAACAACTGATATACTTAACCCTGGTACTTTACTGAAAATAATGGTTAAGCAGGCAAACAGTATACATAGACATATGCAGAGCCCTGCAATGAAAGAAATGTTGATCACACAGACAGATATACAGTTCTATAATAAGAAGCTAACGAACCCCGCTGCAGCTCTTCTCCCTCGTGGGCAAGATGGTGCCCAGCAATCTCACTACTACTACTAAGTCAGGCCTGACTGTACTATGTGAAAGTTCTGCAGAGAAAGATCTTCACTAGCAAACGGTGGTGCACTTCGGGAACATTTTGTAATACACAAGAATAAAGGAAAGTGATAACTTGGTGACCCAGAACAAATCTACTAGTGTTATTCAATGCACTGTCCCTCCGATGTGCAAACTGCAAACACTAGCGTTAGTTCCGAACAACAGTTACTGGGTCTAGAGATCCTATATTATCCTCACGAGCAAGTGCTCTCTCACCCAACCGGAACAGTCTGTGTCCGTATCTTCCGTTGCTGTGTCTTGGTACACAGATTCCACGACACCCGGGTCTTCGGTCCTCCTGAGAGCAACAGAACAGCAGCAGGATGCGACGTCCCTCAGACTCCTCGGTGGGTACGGAAGGCTCTTTGGAATAATACAGGCCTATGCTTCAGGCCCTGTATTATCAGCAGACTCAGCACGGAGGTCCACTTGCTGGCCGGGCGGTGTCCAAAGAGAGAGTTCTCAGCCCTGCCCTCTGGTTAAATACCCCACCCCTGCAGTCCTTGCGCGGGGAAATGCATCTTGGGTATGGTAGTCTCTGGGCCTTAAAGCAAACACCCGCTACACACTATTAGATTTTTCTCAGATTTTTGTCTTCAGATTTACCAAAATCATATAATATGGGGGTCAAACCTTAATGCCGCGTACACACGATCGGACATTCCGACAACAAAACCGTGGATTTTTTTCCGACGGATGTTGGCTCAAACTTGTCTTGCATACACACGGTCGCACAAATTTTGTCGGAAATTCCGATCGCCAATAACGCGGTCACGTACAACGCGTACGACGGCACTATAAAAGGGAAGTTCAATACCAAGTGTGCCACCCTTTGGGCTCCTTCTGCTAATCTCGTGTTAGTAGAAGTTTGGTGAGAGACGATTCGTGCTTTTCAGCCTCGTGCTTTTCAGTCCGTGACGTGTTTGCAGCGTGACGAATGTGCTATCTCCATTACGAACGCTAGTTTTACCAGACTGAGCACTTCCGTCTTGTACTTGATTCAGAGCATGCGTGGATTTTTGTGCGTCGGAATTGTCTACACACGTTCGGAATTTACGAGAACGGATTTTGTTGTCGGAAAATTTGAGAACCAGCTCTCAAATTTTTGTTGTCGGGAATTCCGACAGCAAATGTCCGATGGAGCCTAAACACGGTCAGAATTTCCGACAACAAGCTCCCATCGAACATTTGTTGTCGGAAATTCCGAGCGTGTGTACGTGGCATTAGAGTTTAAATTTGTATGCAATCAGGCAGGTCCTTTCACTACATGGTTTTGGTAAATCTGAAGACAAAAATCTGCATTAAATCCAATCGTGTGTATGGGGTCTTAGAGCCCTTTCACACTGATGAGTTTTTAAAAAAAGCACCTGAAAAGCTCAAGGAAAATGCTTCC
Source organism: Rana muscosa (assembly GCA_029206835.1). Taxonomy (NCBI): domain Eukaryota; kingdom Metazoa; phylum Chordata; class Amphibia; order Anura; family Ranidae; genus Rana; species Rana muscosa. The sequence continues at coordinate 204,919,751 of CM055122.1, read as the reverse complement.
CATTAAAATCAATGAATGCTTTCACACTGGGGCAGTGCGCTGTCGGGGCGGTGAAAAAAAATCCTGCATGCAGTATCTTTGGAGCTTGTTTGGGGAGCTAAAAAAAATTCCCTTTGAGAGTTTCTCACCTAAAATCTAATTTTTGTTGCAGAGGATGCCCAAAATCTGATTTGTATCTTAGTGCAGACTTCGGGGAAGATCAGTGAGCCAATCACAGTAGGAAAGACATACTGAGAGCGTTCTGTTCATCATCTATGTACAGAACACCTCCAGGTAGCCATATTGCTTTACATTTTAAAGAAAATTACAGAGATGCAGATTGAAAAGGGAAGGTAATTTATAATAACATTCAAATACAATATGACTTGTGTGGCAATTATATATGCTATATCAATTTTGCAATTTAATTTTCCTACGAAAGTGGAGTTAGCCTTTAACCTTTTGCCGACCGCCGCACACACATTTACGTCGGCAGAAGGGCTTGTACAGGCAAATGGTCGTTAGAATCACTCCCTGGGACACACTTAACCCCTTGATCGCCCCCTAGTGTTTTACCCTTTCCCTGCCAGTGTCATTTACTGTACACAGTAATCAGTGGCTATTTATAGCACTGATTGCTGTATGAATGACAATGGTCCCAAAATAGTGTCAAAAGTGTCTGATGTGTCCGCCATAATGTCGCAGTCCCGATAAAAATCACAAATCGCCGCCATTACTAGTAAAAAAAATAATAAAAATGCCATAAATCTATCCCCTATTTTGTAGACGCTATAACTTTTGCGCAAACCAATCAATATACGCTTATTGCGATTTTTTTACCAAAAATATGTAGAAGAATACATATCTGCCTAAACTGAGGAAATTTATTTTTTATATATGTAGCAGGTGGTCATATTTAGGGGAGGCATCTGAGTGGTATCACGCTCAGAAGCAACAATTGTTAGGATTCCTGGACCAATTTATGCCAGTGGAGGATATCAATGGTGTTCAGTTCCCTGCGGCCTATAGGTGGCGCTGTTGCCATAGGCCGGGGTTGAACCGCCATTGGAGGGCTGCGCCCTTTGTGTCCTCTTGCGGCAGTGGTACAGCGGGGCGGGGAACCCGCTGTGCATGATGGGAGATGGTATAAAGGGGGCAGACATCTTCCGCTCGGGGTCCACTCTGGGTGCCCTAGGCCTGGGGACGGAGTTGCGGTTCCACCCCAGACACCTTTAGTCTGGGGTGAGGTACTCTCTGGAGGCCTGGGGCCCAGTACCTTCGACTGGGTCCCGCAAGGGATCAGGGCTCCTAGGGTGTCCCCCGGTGTGGACGCCCGAATCTGGGACCAGGAGGCCAGGGAGGTGACCCTTCCGAAGATCCAGTGCAGCATTTGCTGGTGACGGCGGGGCCTCTGGTAACTGTCCGGATGGATGTCCTTTCCCTGACAGGGGCCATTGCTTAAAGAAGGTAGTCAACGTTCTCATGGTCTGTGGCAGGGACCCATTGTGAATTAGGTCGGTGGCAGAGACCCAACAACCAGGTCTGTGGCAGAGGCCTTATTCATCTGGTCTGTGGCAGGGACCCCCTCACGGTCGGTGCAGCGACTGTGCGCCAAGCCTGTTCGCGCTATAACGGAACAGGAGAGAAACCAAGTTCAAGTTTGTGCGGAGTCACGTCTTCGCCGCTCCGGCCAATCACAGCGCCGGAGCGGCGCTGTGATTGGCTGGTGCGGCGATACCCGGAAGTAACATTCCGGCTATCGCCGCAGTGATGTCTGTGTCTGGACAGAGGGACGCAGACTGCTTCGGGGGCCCCGATCTAAGGTAAGTGGTACATAATGAGCTAGTATGCTTTCTCTTGCAGGTTGGCAAAAAAAAAAAAAAAAAGTTAGTGGGTTTACAACCACTTTAAAGGACTATTTATGGCTCTGAAGAATAAATAAGTGTTGGACTTTCAGTGGTGTGGAACTTGACTTTCTGGGAGCTAAAGCGTCCTACCTCCACCTGTGTGGAGGGTGGGAATCATTCTCAAGGGAAGTTTTGGCTCTGGACAGGGGCACAGGCCCGAAGGTAAAGGTTATAGCTCACACCTCTGCACACAAGAGGATACGAGCTGGTGGTGCGCCGCACTCTCCTCCCTGGTCCCCTAGACGAGAGCCATTGACCGAGAAGTGTAATGCCGCGTACACACGATCATTATTCACGGTGGTTAAAAAACCGCCGTGAATAATGACATTAAAAACGAGGGAACGGCTTGTTCCCCACACACGGTCGTTTTTCACGTCATTTTTTCTCTTGTCGAGAAAAACGACCGTCTGTGGGCTCCACGGCAGTGTTTCCCTATGGGAAAACTGCCGCAGAAAAAAATGTCGAGAAAAACGACGAGAAAAATTAGAGCATGTTCTAATTTTTCTCGTCGTTTTTAATTCCGTTTTTCCCATCGGGAAAAATGACAAAATGCCCACAGACGATCGTTTTTCTCGTCAAAAGGAAAAAATGAAATTTTTCTCGACGAGAAAAACGGTCGTGTGTACACAGCATAAGAGGGAGTGAGAGGTGAGGTTGCTACACACACATATATATATATATATATATATATATATATATATATTACACATATACACACACACACATATATATATATATATATATATATATATATATATATATATTATTTTTTTTTGGAGGATATTTATTATAGCAAAAAGTAAAAAATATTGCTTTTTTTTCAAAATTGTTGCTCTTCTTTTTTTTTTTGTTTATAGTGCAAAAAATAAAAACCGCAGAGTTGATCAAATACCACCAAAAGAAATCTCTATTTGTGGGGGAAAAAAAAGGATGTCAATTTTGTTTGGGTACAATGTCGTACAACCGCGCAATTGTCAGCCAAAGCGACGCAGTGCCAAATCGCTAAAAATGCTCTGGTTAGGAAGGGGGTAAATTCTTCCGGGGCTGAAGTGGTTAAAGGTACACTTGGTAGGCTTCCTGACTTTATTAGTTGCAGTATTTCCAAGAAAGCATTAGCAGTTCACTTGCTTTTTAAAGACTTAGCTAAAACCTTTTCTTTACCATAAATCGTAGCGAGTGAATCTAAACTTAGCCGAGAACCTCTTTCTGTCCATCCTGAAATGACACGAAGCCTGCAGTTGTCACAGTACATCAGCAAGCAAGCAGAGGCAAAACACAGCTCTTTTCAGGCACCTCTTTCCACATTTCTTGGCCGGGAGCCACATACCGAATCTCATTTTTTGGAATTACGCAATCAATGGTGAGTGTTGAAATTTTTGGGTGTTGTAATATGTTACCTTCCCTGTTTGCTATTTTCTGACATTGTGTGTAGCTGTCTGTAGATAAACGCTAGTCCTCTTTCTTAGTTCCCCATTGTCCTGGAAATAACCGATTTACGAAATATCGTTTAGTGGAACATTTGATTTTTATAAGCAAAATATAGCTTATAAAAAAAACGATGTTTCTTTTTTTCTAAATGTTACATAACAGGATTGGAGGAATTCCAGGAATCTGGTAGCCATTGTGCCAAATAAGATTACAGCTAGTGCAGAGCTTTTCAAAGCAATTTCTAATCTCAGACCAGAAATGGTTGTCCGGAACTTGAGTTCTTCTGTTTAAGTTGAACTCCGGGTCAATATATGCGTTTGTGTGTTCATTAAAATATAATTCTAGTACACATGAACCAATTATTGTCGGCCGCTAGCATTAATCACTGTGTTCTGCTGGCTGGGATGGCTCCCTGTGTCCCCACCCCCTCTAGGAGAACACAATAGCTCCACAGGAGAGATTCCCTCATTGACGCTGTCTGTGTTGATGGGGGAATCTAGCGATTTTCTTTCCTGAAACCTGTTTAGATTCCAACCTCAGCTCTCATTTTCCAGGGCAGACCAATATCTGATTGGTAGGCCCACTGTCAAAACAGGGTTGGTTAGAACCCCCTGTCACCAAACGGTTGGCTCTTGTCCTCTGTAGAGTAATGCCGCGTTCACACGATCGGACATTCCGACATCAAAACAGTGGATTTTTTTCTGACGGAATGTTGGCTCAAACTTGTGTTGCATACACACGGTCACACAAATGTTGTCGGAAAATTCCAAAAGTCAGGAATGCGGTGACGTACGAAAACGTACGACGAGCCGAGAAAAATGAAGTTCAATAGGCAGTGCGGCTCTTCTGCTTGATTCCGAGCATGCATGGATTTTTGTGCGACGGAATTGCACACACACGATCGGAATTTCCGACAAGAACTTTTGTTGTCGGAAAAATTGAGAACCAGCTCTCAAACATTTGTTGTCGGAAATTCTGACAGCAAATGTCCGATGGAGCCTACACACGGTCGGAATATCCGACCAAAAGCTCACATCGAACATTTGTTGTCGGAAATTCCGAAACGTGTGTACGCGGCATAAGGTGTGAATTTTGCATTGGAAAGTTGTCCAGATATGCCAAGTAGTGGGTGGCTCTACCAACTTTATCATAAGCTTCAGTTCATTTTTAGCATGGGAAAGACACTGAAACAAAAACAGATGTTCTGATAAATTTTTAATGTCTTGCAATCACGTCTAGAATATTAATAGATATAAAATGGCATTTTTTGTCTAGTGAAATTGTCTTTTTTGTCAGGATGCTGAGAGATAAACTAGAAAAGGATACTCAGCAGGCACTGTGATCTATGATTGCACTAATCTTCTTCCAGTGCCAGTATGTCATACATTAACAATTGTAGGAGCCCATGTTCAGGGAAAGGATTAAAAGCTTCTACAAGCAGAATATGACTGGCATTGGGGGTTGCAGCAGATTGTAAATCTAAAGCCTCATACACACGATCGGACTTCAAACAAACTTTTCCGTGGATTTTTGTTCGAAGCGCGTTGGTCGTGAACTTGGTATGCATACACACGGCAGGACTTTTTCAGCCAACAAACATGAACGTAGTGACGTAATTGACGTACTACGTGGTTTTTCTGCTCTTTAGTGCCACCCTTTGGGCAACTTCTGCTATTGCTGGTTGATCTTTTGCATTGGTTCTGAGCATGCGTGTTTGTACTTTGGACTTAAGTCCAGTGGACTTCTGTACACACGATCGGACTTTGCTCCATCGGACTTTTGTTGCCGGAAAGTTTGTCTGTTTGCAGAGCGAACATTTGTCCGATGAAAACCGAAAAAGTTTGTCCGATGGAGCGTACACACGGTCGGATTTTCCGAAAAAACTGGTCATTTGGAAGTTTGTTGTCAAAAAGTCCAATCGTGTGTATGGGCCTTAAGTTTTTGCTAGGAAATGACTAGATAGCTCACCAGCATTCATCATGTTGCATGGACAACTGTATATATTGATGTGTTGCTGATTGACACTAAGGTCTCATGTACATAGACACTTGACTAGGGTAGCTCAGAGGTCGCCACCAAACTCCTACATAACTCCTCCCCCTTTCACCCCAATAAAACGCATGACACTAGGTGGAGTTAAATGGCCATCAGGCCTTTTATTAAACAAAATAAGTAATAAATAACAAATAAATAACATTAACCAAAGATAGATGTCCCCAGCCGCAAAACACTGCCTCTGGGATATTAACACTTGCCCAGAGACATTACAGGTCTACCACTACCTGGTCACTCCTAATGGACCACACCCAACCAGAGGACACCATACCATACCAACTGACGGTTTGCCACTTGTATCAACAACAGATTTTTAACCCCATCCAAGGGTCCAACCGCCATCTCAATGCCTACATACCTCCAACCTACTTACCCTATCTCAGGGAGGGAGGGAGGGATGTTCATTCGATGGCTTCCCAACTCTGACTGTTACTGTCCGACCCTTTCTTACGCTCCTCCCCATCACCCAGTCCTCATATTGTATCGCATAGTCACGATCCTACCCTTTCAGCATCGGCATCTCTCCCCCCAGCTGCCCATAGAAAGAGTTAAAAACCGGCTTCCCCCTAGGCCTAGGCTCTGACATGTCTAGAGGACAAGATGATTATTTTTAGATGGGGAGGGGTTGTACCCCTCTATTCAGAGGCATTGCTAGGGGGGTGCGGGGGGTGCGGTCCGCCCCCGGGTGACACCCGCTAGAGGGGTGACACCCTCCCTTTTTTTTTTTTAATTTTTTTTTATTTTTTTTTTTTTATTTTTTTAATTTTTTTTTTTTTTTAATTTTTTTTTTTTTTTTTTTTTTACAGCTGACCCATTCATTGATTAATTTCACCCCGCTGGGCTGGAAGCCTGGAACAACACCTCCAGCGCCGTGGCCGCGCCTGGTGTGTGTCCTCCGGCTCCTTATTCTTCCTATTCCTAAATTCCAATCCTCCTCCCTACCCTACAGAGCCAGCGAGCGACTCAGCCTGTGACATCATCACACTGCACTGTGATGATGTGACGACACGCACTAGCGTTGCTAGCCAGGTGCGGGGGGGCGGGCCGCACCCGGGTGACACCCGTGGGTAGCGCAGCGGCACCACACTGACATTGCCCGCTGCCCTGTGCCTTAGGCTCACGCTGCGGCTGTGTCCCTCAGCGGAGCGGAAGGAAGCCGCCGCCCCCTCTGCCTCCTCTCTGTTTACATCCACAGAGGAGGAGGAGGAGCCCGCGCTCGAGAGACACACCGCTGTGTGTATCTGCCGCTCTGTTCTGAGGTCTGTAAGGTAAGGGGGGCATCTTTACTGATGGGGGGAGGGGGTGTCTGTACTGCTGGGGTCTGCACTAGGGGGAGTTTGCACCAGGGGGGCTGTAACTGAGGGGGTGTCTGTACTGAGGGGGGTCTGGTACCAAGGGGGTGTCTGTACTGAGAGGGGTGTCTGTACTGAGGGGGGTGTCTGTAACTGAGGGGGTGTCTGTACGAGGGGTGTCTGGTACTGTGGGGGGTGTCTGTAACTGAGCAGGGTGTCTGTAACTGAGGAGGTCTGCACTGAGGTGGGGGTGTCTGTACTGATGGAGCGGTCTGTACTGAGGTGGGGGTGTCTGTACTGAGGTGGGGGTGTCTGTACTGAGGGGGTGTCTGTACTGAGGGGGGTGTCTGTACTGAGGGGGGTGTATGTACTGAGGGGGGTGTCTGTACTGAGGGGGGTGTATGTACTGAGGGGGGTGTCTGTAACTGAGGGGGGTGTCTGTAACTGAGGGGGGGTCTTTAACTGAGGGGGTGTCTGTAACTGAGGGGGTGTCTGTAACTGAGGGGGTGTCTGTAACTAAGGGGTGGTCTGTACGAGGGGGAGTCTGTACGAGGGGGTGTCTGTACTGAGGGGGGTGTCTGTACTGAGGGGGGTGTCTGTACGAGGGGTGTCTGTAACTGAGGGGGGGTGTCTGTAACTGAGGGGGTCTGCACTGAGGTGGGGGTGTCTGTACTGATGGAGCGGTCTGCACTGAGGTGGGGGTTCATACTGAGGGAGGCGGGTCTATATTGATGGCGGAGAGTCTGTACTTAGTGGAGCGGGTTTGTACTGAGGGAAGGGATCTATACTGTGGGAGTGGGGTCTGTAGTTAGTGGAGGGGGGTCTGTACTGAGGGGGGACTATAGTTGTTGGGGGGTGACACCATTTTTTTTCGCACCGGGTGACACCAACCCTAGTGACGCCACTGCCTCTATTCTCCTTTGGTCTGCACTCTCTCTCCTCCCTGACATCCTGGTTCAGTCACATCTGTTCTCTGCTTTCCTTCCCCACAACTAATTCTCCAGCTCCGATATTCCTTTCTCTGCAATCAGTGACTTTTGTCCCACAGCTCTGTTTATCTCCAATCCCAATACAGATCTCCCCTTCTCAGTCATAAATCATTCCTGTCCTGACACAGCAGACCTACGTTCTTACAGGCACTCTGCTTCAGTCACCAGCATCCCCCTTTTCCCTGCCAGCAGTGGCGGTGCATCTATAGAGGGCGCCGGAGCACCGCCCCCTCTCGCTCCCGCACCGCCACTGAAAGACAATACACAGATTCATGCATTGCATGAATCTATGTATTGTCACCGCTGCCCACTATACATATGGCCGGCCTCCTGGTGAGCGCCGGCCATATGAATTAGAGCGGCGGCCGGCGGTGGGTGTAACTTGGAAGTGCCTATCAGAGCCAGCGGCTCTGATAGGCTTTCCGAATACAGCTCTCACGCTGTATTCGGCTTCCAAAAACTCCTCCCAGGTACGCACGGTGGTGCGTTCCTGGAAGAAGACTGTGTGGAGGTTTCAGCCAATCAGGTTCACCGGATCTGGTTACCGGTAACCTGATTGGCTGAAGCGACATCGAGGGCGGAAGAACACATCGAGGACGGCGCGGACCGAGGAAGGTAAGTGCAGGGCTGGGGGGGACAGGCTGCATTTGGGGGACAAACTGGCTGAATATGGGGGACAAACTGGCTGAATATGGGGGGAACTGGCTGAATATGGGGGACAAACTGGCTGAATATGGGGGGAACTGTCTGAATATGGGGGCACACTGGCTGCATTTGGGGGGAACTGGCTGTATATGGGGACAAACTGGCTGAATATGGGGGCACACTGGTTGTATTATGGGGGACAAACTGGCTGTATTTGGGGGGAACTGGCTGTATATGGGGACAAACTGGCTGAATATGGGGGGAACTGGCTGTATATGGGGGACACGCTGGCTGCATTTGGGGGGAACTGGCTGTATATGGGGGACAAACTGGCTGCATTTGGGGGGAACTGGCTGTATATGGGGGACACGCTGGCTGCATTTGGGGGGAACTGGCTGTATATGGGGGACAAACTGGCTGCATTTGGGGGGAACTGGCTGTATATGGGGGCACACTGGCTATATATATGGGGACACACTGGCTGTATATGGGGGCACACTGGCTATATATATGGGGACAAACTGGCTGTATATGGGGGCACACTGGCTATATATATATATATATATATATAGGGGCACACTGGCTGTATATGGGGGCACACTGGCTGTATATATATGGGGGCACACTGGCTGTATATGGAAACAAACTGGCTGTATTTGAGGGGGCAAACTGGTGGCGTTTGGGCACAGTGGCTGCGTTTAATGGGCACAGTGGCGGCAATTGATTTCTTTTTTTTCTTTTTTCAGTTTGTTTGCGCCCCCCCAAAAATTTGGAGCACCAGCCGCCACTGCCTGCCAGTAGTTCCTGATAGACTCCTCCATTGCCTAGATATTTCCCCATCCACAGCCCAACATCCCTCCACTTACTGTAACATTGTAATCCAGCCTGCAGTATCTCCCTTTCAGCTCCCCACATCCTAAGTTTAGGATACCTGTCCCAGTCCTTATCTATTTTATTCATATCCCCAGCAAACCCCTCCCATGAAAAGATAGGATTCTAATGTGAAAAGAGGACCTCATATGCTAAGTATGTGAAAGGGGAATCCTGATGCTAAGTATAGGGGGCTCCTAATCTAAAGGGCCACTGCTGATGTGAAGGCAGAACTGCTACTGTAAAGGGGGACTCTGATGTGAAAGGGGAACACCTGATTTAAAGTGTGTCTCTTAATGCAAGAGGGGATTCCTGATATAAAAGGGGGAGTCCTGATATAAAAGGGGGATTCCTGATGTAAAAGGGGAACTCTACCATTTGGGGGATTCTGTTGTGAAGGAAGACACTGCTCATGCGAACGGAGGAACTCCTGATATGAAAGGAGGACTAATAATTTGAAGAAGGGACTCCTGATGTAAGGAGGAACTGCTGATGTGAAGGAGGGGACTCATAGTGTGAAAGGAGTTTGCTTTAATGTGAAGGGGGACACCTGATGTGAAAGGTCGGACTTCTGATGTGAAGGGTAACTAAATATACACCAGTCCTTGTCTGTATCTGAGTGTATACATGGCAGGTTTATGTCAGTGAGCCTCTCACTCATAGCACAGAAATTAGGGAGTATTTTGTGGGTACAAGGACTGTGTACAGTATATACCATATGTAGACTTAAAGCGGTATTAAACCCCCCACCCCCAAAAAAAAAAAAATATATTGCAGGCCAGGTTACCAATCATTAGATGTGGTGGCTGCATTTATTTTCTTTTTTAGGTTTTTTTCCCCTCTGTTGTCACCTGGTGATTTGGCCAGTAACACACCTCCTGTATTAGAGTGCCTACACTCTGGAATAAGGAGCACAGGGGGCACCTTTGGACAGCAGCATTATCAGTCTGGGGGGAGGGGAGTGTTAGCTGGACTAGCAGTTTTAAATACACTAACACTTTATAACGTGTAGCACACAGATTAAATAAAAGCTGATCATTGTAAGCACCCTTGTCGGTGGTAAATTGTTTGTCTCAACACACTAACTGCTACATCTGCAGGCCAGCTTGTTCTTTTGAAAAACAACAGATGTACTGGCTGGATCATCAGGTGAAAATAGAAGAAAGCCTAAAAAAGAAAGAAAAAGAAAACGAATACAGCCATCACATTTAGTCTCTGTTTGACCATGCTTCTTTAAGCCACCTCAATATTAAGCACATTTTATCCACACCCATTTTTGTTGCAGTGCACTCAGCATATGTTTTCCATCCATAGGTGTCCCTCATTCCCAATTTCCAAAGTTGGGAGGTATGCTCATGTAAGTAAACCTCACACCTCTCCCTTTGAACACTTTAACTCTATGCTGTCTGGTTCCCCTCCAGCCTGTCATGCCAGCCTTATGCTTCATTCATCTGCCAGGTCCGTCTCTCCACAGTGAGCAGAGACGGACCTGTCATCTGCCGTGAGCATGCAGTCCATACAGTCAGCAGCCCCCAGCTACACAAGCGTGCCTCAAAACGAATAACTGTGGGTGAAGTCAGTGCAGAGCTTGTCAATCAGTATGGCAAACCAGCCACATGGCGATTCTTGATACAATTATACTCTGGCTTTGGAGCATTATTTGAATGGACATATTGAACTCAGAGGTGCACAGGGTTAATCATTATGCTAATATTTATACAATTTTTCTGTGTCCTTGGGGTGTTTATCATAGCTTGATGTTCAGTCTGATTACTGGAAGTTAGAGCGGGGTCCACAACAGGAATTTCACAGAAACGCACTAAAGTCTCTGTGCTTTTTTAATCCATTCTTTTGAATGGGCTGAATACACCGCACCAAAAGTAGTGCATGCACTGCCTTAAAAAATGCACAGAAAGCAATTGCACTGCGCTTGCAATCTACATTTAGGGTGTCATTAGCATTGCATTGGTATTCGGTGCAGATTGCAAGTGTAGTGCATTTTGAACACAGTGTCGAATGCAGGTTTCCTGCGCTGCGTTCTGGTGTGAATGGACCCTCAAAGTAGATTTAAACCCTACCTAAATAACATTTTGTTTCCTAAAACACAGTAGACCGTGCCTATAGATTTGTGTTCAAATAGCCACTGGTAGTCCCCAATGGAAATGCATTTGACAGGGTTAAAATGCAAAACCACAGCTGCGAGATGGGGACAGAGCTTTGTCACCCTATAACTGGAAGTGGCTGAACAAGGACCATTATATCAAGATCATCAGGTATTATTTTAAAGTGTCACTGCTATACTTTTTATGCTGAAAGAACTCTCTAAGCCATAGTAATGCCCTACACATCCCCATTTATTTTGAATGTGGACACAAAGTTTGCAAACCGTTTTTTTCTCTTACTTTCACTATCCTCTTGCTCCAGGTTTTGTTCTCTTCATATCCAATCTCTGGTTGGTGCACGCACTGTATATTGTGATCCTTGAAAACGACAAATCCCATGATTTGTAGGTTCCTGCCAAATGCTGATCACCACAGCAGCTGAGAACTAGACATTGTTAGAGCCCATTCACACAGAGGCAACTTTGGATCCGACTTCAAGTCGCCCCAGGTCGCCCCTAGTCGCCTCAAGTCGCGCTGCATGAGAAAATCAATGTAAGTGAATGGAGCCGTCTTAATGCACACTACTGCAGTCGCTCCGACTTCAAAAAAGGTTCCTGTACTACTTCAATCCGACTCCTAGGAGACTGCTAGGCGACCTGTACCCATTGATTTCAATGGAAGTCGCATCACTGTCTTAACAGAATCAACTTTCCAGGAAGAGAACATACATTTCTCAGGCAGACCTCTCCCTCCCACAGAGCGGATCCTTGTTTTATTGGCCACTGGAATGTCTCCTGTCCTGGAAGCAACTTCAAGTTGCCTTGTAAGTAGCTTCATGTCGCGCTGTGATTCATACTCAAGTCGTGTCCAAGTTGCCTCCCAAAGTCACGCTGGAAGTCGTGTTGCCCCTGTGTGAATGGAGTCTTAGTGGCCGGGCAATAATGTACCGGTGGTGGTTGTGTCAGCAAATAATACTATAGTACATTTCGGTGGCTACATTCCCACATACAATGGGACCAAGTAGAAGAAATGTAGCCACCTTTATAGATGTTGAGTCACAGGAGATTTAAAATACAAATCGTGGGATTTGCTGCTGAACCTAATGCGAGCAGGCGAGTGGAAATTTTGAGGGCTGCCATAGTCCATAGTTGATAATGGGGATCAGCAAGAAAGGGTGACTACATTCCTACTTACAGAAGGATCATGGAGAACAAACGTAGTAGTCACTCGAATAGGATGTCAAATTACACACAGGTGGACTCTATTTACTAATTAGGTGACTTCTGAAGTTCCACTCGATTTTAGTTAGGGGTATCAGAATAAAGGGGGTTGAATACAAATGCACGCCGCACTTTTCACATATTTATTTGTAAAATAAATTGAAAACCATTTATCATTTTCTTCCACTTCTGCCACTGCCACTTTGTGTTGGTCTATCACATAAAATCCCAACAAAATACATTTACATTTTTGGTTGTAACATGACAAAATGTGGAAAATTTCAAGGGGTATGAATACTTTTTCAAGGTACTGTATATGAATAGAAATCTTTTTTCAAACCAGATTTTATTGTAATTGTAAGGTATCTCATCCTGGGGTATTTTAATAATTAGTCAAAGGTTGGATGTGGAGCAATGATTGGGCTAAGCAGAATTCATGATTGCAAGTGACTTATTCTGTTACTCTGTTCTAAATAAATTTGACAGGTTCACATACTTATGCATTATGTAATGGTTAGCCAGTCATAGTATTCTTCTTGTGTTATCCGGCCAATCTAGAGTTTCTTGAAAAAAGTTTTGGCTCCGTGATTTGTGCGCCGTGTTTCTCAGGAAACGCCCGACATTCATACGCCAGTCTTGTGCAGCCACCTGTATAGAGTGTTTTCTTAAACCTGTTGTAGCTGGTACATGAGTGATCTGTCACTGTGCTCTAAGTGTAGTGTGACAAGATAAACTGCTTGATATTGTGTCACTTCTGATTGTGGATCCAGGTAAATCTGCATTGTATAGAATGAAATGACTTCCAGTTTGGAAACTCTCACATTTAACAAATAATCTATTGCACATTCAAAAAACATATGGGTCAGCACAGTGGCTTCTGCCTTTTAGCACTGGGGTTATCGATTCAAATCCCAACAGGAATGGTACCTGCATGGAGTTTGTATGTTCTCTCTGTGCTTGCATTGGTTTCCTCTGGGTTGTCTGGTTTCCTCCCACGATCCAAAGACATGCTGATGTGTGAACTGGCTTCTGCCTGAAATTGGCCCTAGTATGTGCATGTATGCATGTGAGGTAGGGACCTTAAAGTATAAGCTCTGCTAAGCGCTACACGCTCCAATGAGCGTGGAGGAGCGGAGCAGGAGAGCTGCTGATTTACAGTCAGAAGCTCTCTGCTCGGGGAGCCTAGAGAACCGAGCCATTGGCGATGTTCGATTGCTCGGTTCTCAGTGCAGAGACGCCGGGGGACAGATGCAGCATCGGACCGATGCTGCATCCACCTAGGTAAGTATGATGGGGGAAAAGATCCCCAAACCCATACTTCTCCTTTAAACTAACAACTCACCAGAGGTAATAAGCACCAGCTCTTATCACTCTCCCAGGTACAGGATCCACTCTCTGTTTAGAAGAGTGATAAGAGCTAGTGATTATTACAAGTTTAATGTTAACCCTGCACCTCTATAGTACTGCATAGTAGATATATACAGGGCTTTTTTTCTCAGGCAATAGGTGCAGGAACTCCCCCTTTCCAAATAACCCCTTTTCTCCGCCCCTACCCACCTTCCAGGACCGCCCCTTTTTAGACAATATAAAACCAAGTATAATTTTGTGGTGCCAAGTAATTTGTATGAAATTTGGTAATGATATCAAGAAAAACAGTAAAATAGATCCCCCTAACAACAATGGACCACCCACAACAAAGTTCCCCCCCCCAGCAACAATAGACTCCCGGCAGCGTCAACAGATCTCTGCACAGCCAGCATTAATAGACTCTCTGGCTGCCATCAACAATAGACCCCTCTCCCAACAGTAGGTCTCTTCCAGCAGCAACTGACCCCCCAGCAACATAAGACCCCCCCAGCAACAATAGGTCCCCCACCAGCAACAATAGACCTCCCCAGCAACAATAGACCCCCCCTGCAAAAATAGATCCCCAGCAGTGAGCATCAATACCCTGCAGCACACCCCAGCACCCCTTGTCATTACTTACAGTCAATCCAGGAGGTGCCGGAACTGCGTTCCCCCGCATTCCCGCTGAAAAAAAGCCCTGGATATATATATATATTGAGACACCTTTATTGTTTATTGTAGTAGCCAGGGCCAATTAGAATGAGACGCGGGTATAACAATAAACTTGTAATAATCACCAGCTCTTATCACTCTTCAATCCAGAAAGTGGATCCTGTACCTGGGAGAGTGATAAGAGCTGGTGCTTATTACCTCTGGTGAGTTGTTAGTTTAAAGGGTGGAGGACAGGAGGTGTGAGCACTGTGGAATGGGAAGATTAAACACTCTGATTGAAGCACAAGGCACTTTGTGGATGGACTTTTATTACATTGGACACTTTATATATTGTACAAAATGTTGACATCACTGGACAGCTTAGCACACATGTGTCAAACACCAGGCCCGTGGGTTGAATCTGGCCCTCCGGGCAATTTTATGTTGCCCTTACACTTCTCCTGCATCTGCAGGAGAGCTCCAGCCCTCCTCTGGTCCTCTTCCAAACCCTGCACTTTCTGCTTCACAGCAACGCCCCAGCTTCTTCCCAGCAAAAGCACAAGGTAAGGGGAGTGCTCTAAGATGTAAGAGAGGGTGTGGGACTCTTGACTTCTGATGATGGAGGTTTTTCTTTTTCGTACATCACGGGACACAGAGCGACATAGTCATTACTAATGGGTTATATAGATACCGTCAGGTGCTGGCACTGGCAACTTCCAAAACCGGAAGTACCCTCCCCTATATAAGCCCCTCCCATCCGGGAGCACCTCAGTTTTTTGCCAGTGTCTAAGGTGTTGGCCAAGAAGAAACATGTGTTTTTCACTGAGCTTGCGTACAGGTTCTTTTGGGCCTCAGTAAGCTATTCCGGATCCGACCAAAAAAGCTTCATAGCTAAACGGTCGGTACCCGGGCCTTGCAGAGAAGAGCAAGGTTTTGCCTGTAATGCTTCTCTTAGGAGAGCTGGACCCTGGGATCCAGAGCTCTGGTCATACCCACGACCAAGATGTTTTCTGTGCAGGGTGCTATACAGGTCCAGGGGAGTGGAATCCTTGGGAACCCGGTCCCTGAAGGTTTGATTACAATGCCTGCCGTGATAGGTGAAGTTTGGGCTTTTGTGGACCAAACAAAGTCCTGCGGCGGGGAACAGGTAAGTGGGGGCCCCCAGGAACTTGGTTCTATTGGGGGACCCCCAAGCCTAATTTGTCTTTCTGTCTGTTACCTAATGGTATTCCCGCAAAATTCTGTGCATGCCTGTAACTACTAAAAAAATGTAATAATTTTTAATGGTGGTCAAGAAAAAAAAAAAAAAAATGTTTTTATATATATTTAATATATTAGACTGCGGTACCTGTGTTTGTCCACTAGAGGCCGCTGTGGAATGTTTTCTTGTCATGTGGACTAGCTTCTTCTCAGCAGAGCAAAGTCCAGGCAGATGGTGAGTTCTCTTATAGGAAACTGCTTCCTCTGCCATGTTGCAGTGTTTGTCCATCCCCCGGCCTGCGGCAAAGAGGGGCCCTGGCTCCTGTCCCTTGTTACCATATTTGAAATTAGCGCCGAAGGCGCACGTGCCCGCGCGCGTGCGCGTGCACGCGCCTCTATATATAGAGGTGAGCCGGGAAAGGGGGCGGAGCCTGGGGGATGACGCTCTGTGCGCGCCGCAGCGCTTCTGCGCATGTGCGGGCGTCCCAGCAGTTTTAAAAAAACCACAATATTGTAGTGAGCTGGCTATGAAGTACAGAGACAGAGCTGGCAACATTTAAAGGCATACAGCAAGCGGTTGATACAGGCATCCCCTAGAAAGGCACATTAGTAGACACCAACTGTGATATAGCAGCAATTGTGCTAGACTATTCTCAGTAAAAGTGGTGTATTACGGCTGGAATACCTCAGCTTTAGGCTTAGGAATATGCCGTCCAGAAGCTCCGGAACTGAATCTTCCAGGAAGCGAAGGGGGTCTCATCGGGCTCTGAGGATCTTGGGCATACTTCTGCTGCACCAGTCTCCCCTGAAGTTCAGAGGTAAGTGACCGTAGAGACCCCGCAGGGGTACTTGGTACTGTGGCTGTCCTCAGTCACCTGCTCCTGTGTATGTAACAGAGGAGGTTTTTTCCTCAGCTCTGGGAGGATTAGAGAGAGATTGTCAACATTTATCGCTGCCTCCCTGTCAGGGAAAGCACGCCCGATCTCCGTCTCCTCCTTCAGAGTGCCTGTTAGCAGAGCAACAGTCCCATACAGGGATCGACCTGCCTGAAGGGGATCAGGATGAGGTTGATTCTGTTATAGAGGAATCAACAGTGGGGGAACCTTTTCTCAGCATCTCAAGCTGAAAGATTATGGGTTCAGTCTCTGACTAACATGGTCCGATCAGCATTTAAAAATGCACCTTGCGGAACCATCAACCACTACTGTATCCTCGTTGGGGTCGCTAGAAGCCCCCAGACTGTTTGTTCTTTTCCACTTCACCCTTTACTGAAAGGGCTCATTTACCAGGATTGGGAACGTCCTGAGAAAATATTTATTCCCCCAAGAGATTTCCGGTGGTCTATCCCATAGGGATAAGTTCATCAAAAAAAAAAAAAAAAAAAAAATGGAAGGTCCCTACAGTGGACGCAGCCATCTCTTGTATGTATAAATCACTGACATGTCCAGTGGATAATGTCCAAATGTTCAAGAACCCAATAAATAAAAGATTGGAGTCCTTATGAAAATCTGCTTGGTGATACAACCAGCAGTAGCAGCTATTGGGGTCTGCTAAGCAGTGAAGGATCAGTTGAAACAGGTCTTGAGGCGGTTGACGCCATAGAGGATTCAGTCCATCAGGCCTCCCGCCTTACGCTGTCTATAGTACATACGCGTAGGCTCCTATGGCTCAAAAACTGGTCTGCTGAAGCTCCCTGTAAAGAATGGCTGGTTAGCGTCCCATTTCATGGTGAACGCTTATTCAGGGAAAACCTGGACAAATATATCCAGAAGATTTCCAGCGGTAAAAATACGCTCTTGCCGGTTAAAAGCAGAGTTAGAGGTCCCTCTTTAAGAGGCCTGCTTCTCCAGTCCCTGGGGCATCGGCTGTGTAACAGTTCCGACGGCCTCCTCGGTCAAATCCCGGGGGTAAAAAACAGGGACAGTAGCAGGGTAATGAGAAACCCTGGGTCAGGGGAGGTACAAAACCTCCCCCAAAGTTAAATTCATTGAAGCCCCCACTCAGTCGGGTGGGGGGAGGACTCCAGTTGTTCGCAAGAGACCTGGCGGGACACGATCAAGACAGATAGGTGCTCTCCGCAGTAGGTTTGGGATACAGTTTGGAGTTAAAAGACTCTCCTCCTTCCCATTTTTGAGGTCAAACGTGCCAAGGGATCCCCGGAAGAGAGAGTCCCTCCTGTTGGCACTAGAACAACTATTGCTCCAAGGAGTAATTATAAAGGTTCCCCTGGAAGAATGAGGGTTCGGGTTTTACTCAAACCTCTTTACAGTCCCGAAGCAAACGCGGACGGGAGGCCCATATTAATTCTAAAAGGGCTATACAAATTCCTGTATATCAGGTCTTTCCGATGGAGTCGATCCGATCGGTGGCCACTGCCCTACAAGGGGAGGATTGGTTAGCCACGATCGACATCAAAGATGCTTATTTGCACATTCCCATCTTTCCAGTCCACCAAAAATTTCTACGCTTTGCAGTAGAAGGGCGCCATTTTCAGTTCAGAGCCTTACCCTTCGGTTTGGCCACAGCACCACGAGTGTTTACAAAAATTCTGGCCCTTTATTGGCCAATCTAAGAACACAAGGTGTAATGATAATGGCATATCTGGATGACTTGTTGCTGATAGACCACTCAGTGAAAAAACTAGACGTGGTCGTTCACAAGACGATCAAGTATCTGGAATCTCACGGTTGGATTATCAACCGAGACAAGTCAGCCCTAAAAAACAGTCAAAAGTCTGGAATACTTGGGGCTAAGGTTGGATTCAGGCCAGAGAAAAATATTCTTGCCTCGAGGAAAGGTGTTGTCTTTGAAAGATTTGATCCACTTAGTGGGTACAAAAAAGACAGCCGTCCATACGCCTGTATATGAGGCTGCTGGGAAAAATGGTGGCATCATTCGAAGCAGTACCCTACGGTCAATTACATTCAAGGAATTTGCAAGGGGCCATACTGTCAGCCTGGAACAAAAAAATTCAGGCCTAGACTTACAATGTCCTTGTCCCCTTCCGTTCGCAAGAGCCTCCGTTGGTGGTTGGTTTCCCAGAATCTGGAAAAAAGGAAATCCTTCAGTCCGATTTCTTGGAAGGTGGTCACTACAGATGCCAGCCTTATAGGCTGGGGAGCAGTACTGGAGCAATAGTCTCTCCAGGGCAGATGGTCGGATGCAGAAAAGGCCCTGCCCATCAATCTCTTAGAGATACGAGCAGCCCGGTATGCCCTAGTAGCATGGACATCCAAACTCCAAGGGTCCCCTGTCAGAATTCAATCAGACAATGCCACAGCAGTGGCATATATCAATCATCAGGGGGGCACCAGGAGTCGTGCAGCCCAGAGGGAAGTAAATTACATCCTAAAATGGGCAGAAAAAATATGTCCCAGCCATATCTGCGGTATTCATTCCAGGAGTGGAGAATTGGAAGGCGGACTTTCTAAGTCGCCAGCAATTAGGCCCAGAGGAAGGGTCCCTTCACCCCGAGGTTTTCTGGACAATATGTCAGCGGTGGGGAACATCGGATGTAGATCTTCTAGCATCCAGATTCAACGCAAAGGGGGACAGGTTTGTCTCTCGGACAAGGGATCCCCTAGCTTGCGGCTCGGATGCCCTAGTGTTCCCTTGGGATCAGTTCAAGCTGATATATGCATTCACACCGCCACAATGGTTACCTCGATTACTCCGCAGAATCAGGGTAGAAAAGAAACCAGTGATTCTGGTGGCTCCAGCGTGGCCCCGAAGAGCGTGGTACGTGGAGATTGTAAAATGTCAGTGGGGAGTCCTTGGACTCTCCCACATCGTCCGGACCTGCTTTCGCAAGGACCGATATACCACCCTTCCTTATCAGCCCTAGGTTTGACGGCCTGGCTATTGAAGCCCACATTCTAAAAAAGAGAGGGCTCTCTAATTCTGTGGTATCTACCATGATCAATGCCAGGAAGCCGGTATCCAGGCAGATCTACTATAGAATCTGGAAGGCGTACATCGCCTGGTGTGAAGCCAAGAAATGGCATCCACGTAAGTACGTAATAGGTAGGAGTCTGGACTCCCTACAATGGGCTGTAGATAGGAAGCTTGCCTTGAGTACTATCAAGGGTCAGATTTCGGCCTTGTCAATATTTTTTCAAAGGCCCTTGGCTTCGCATTCACTAGTCAAAGCCTTTATACAAGGAGTGATGCGTATTAGTCCTCCGGTTAATATTCCCATATGTCCATGGGATCTAAACTTGGTTCTGTCGGTTCTACTGAAACAACCATTTGAACCATTACAGCATATTTCCTTGGTGCTTCTCACCAGGAAATTGATTTTTCTAGTAGCCATTTGTTCGGCTAAAAGAGTATCGGAATTAGCAGCTATGTCCTGTAAGGAGCCATATCTGGTTATCCATAAGGACAGAGTAGTGTTACGTCCTCATCCAGCCTTTCTTCCTAAGGTGGTATCGAGGTTTCATTTGAACCAAGATGTGGTTCTTCCTTCTTTTTTCCCCAAACCTACTTCGGTAGAGGAAAAGTTATTGCATTCTTTGGATGTAGTAAGAGCAGTTAAAGCTTATCTAAAAGCCACTGCTCAGATTCGCAGAACGGATACTTTGTTTATTCTGCCGGAAGGCCCCAGAAGGGGTCAGGCAGCGTCAAAATCTACTTTAGCCAAGTGGATTCGACAGGTCATAATACAAGCCTATGGCTTGAGAAATAGACCGCCTCCGTTCAAAGTTAGGGCGCACTCCACGAGAGCAGTTGGAACTTCATGGGCAGTGCATCACCAGGCCTCCCTGGCTCAAATCTGTAAGGCCGCAACATGGTCTTCAGTACACACGTTTACTAGGTTCTACCAGGTGGACGTTAGAAGTCAGGAGGATGTCGCCTTTGGGCGCAGTGTGTTGCAGGCCGCAAAAGATCCTCATGTCTGATAGCGCTCAGCTTATATATGGTGTATCCCCCCCCTCATTTGGCATTGCTTTAGGACATCCCATTAGTAATGACTATGTCGCTCTGTGTCCCGTGATGTACGAAAAAGAAAATAGGATTTTTATAACAGCTTACCTGTAAAATCCTTTTCTTGGAGTACATCACGGGACACAGAGCTCCCGCCCCTCTTTAGGGACACTTATTGCTTTGCTACAAAACTGAGGTGCTCCCGGATGGGAGGGGCTTATATAGGGGAGGGTACTTCCGGTTTTGGAAGTTGCCAGTGCCAGCACCTGACGGTATCTATATAACCCATTAGTAATGACTATGTCGCTCTGTGTCCCGTGATGTACTCCAAGAAAAGGATTTTACAGGTAAGCTGTTATAAAAATCCTATTTTTTTTACATCTTATGTAAGGTGGTTTGGTGCATCTAGACATCTAGTCTTACAGAAACAACCGGCCTTTTGAGAACATTCATAACGCTGATGTGACCCAGGATAAAATTTAGTTTAACACCCCTGGTTTAGCATATGCACTTTATATTATTTATTTCATTATTTGAAAATATTAAGTATTGATATACAGGGGCGCCATCAGGAGTTTTGGGGCCCCTTACACAGCTTCAGGCATGGGCCCCCTGGAGCAGAGGAGAAGCAGGGGGGGTGCTGCCGCCGCAATTGGGAAGCGGGGAGGGCCACGAATTGAGCCGCAGCAAATTGTTGAGGTGGGGGCTTTGGGTGCTGACGAACAAATAAAGAACAAAAAAAAAAGGGGGGTTGCCATCCGGGGCCCTGGGGACCTCTGGGCCCCTTACAAAAAAATATAAAAATAAAATAATAATTTATAAAAAAAAAATATAAAAAAAAATATTTTTATATAAATAAAAGGGGGTTGCCATCCGGGGCCTCTGGGGACCTCTGAGCCCTTTACAAAAAAAAAAAAATATATATATATATATATATATATATTTTTTTTTTAAATACATGAAAAAGAGGGTTAGTATCCGGGACCTCCGGGCCTCTGGGCCCCTTAAAATTTTTTATTTTTTTTTTATAAAAAAATAAATGTTTTTTATAAAAAAAAAAAAAAGGGGGGGGGTTGCCATCCGGGGGCCCTGGGGACCTCCAGGACTCTTGGGACCTTTGGGCCCCTTTCAAAAAATAAATAAAAATAAATTTAAAAAAAGAAAATACATTTTTTTTTTTTTTTTATAAAAAATACATAAAAAAGGGGGTTACTATCCGGGGCCCCGGGGACCTCCAGGCCTCTGGGGACCTCTGGGCCCCTTAAAAAAAAAAAAAAAAATTATTAAAAAATAAATAAAATATTTTTAGAAAAAAAAAAAGGGGGGGTTGCCATCCCGGGCCCTGGGGCCCCCCCCCGGGCATAAAAAAGGGGGTTACCATCCGGGGCCCTGGGGACCTCTGGGCCCCTTACAAAAAAAAAGATAAAGAAATAAAAAAAAATAAAAAAAGGGGGGGTTGCCATCCGGGCCCCTTACAGGTGTACTGCCTGTACCCCCCTGATTGCGGCCCTGTTGATATATGTCATGAAGTTTGGTGGTTTTGGATGAATTAGTACAGCATGTAGCATATTAATTTATTTATTGGATCATGTTTTAGAGTTATTAACAACCTCAATACTAGACATTTTTACCCCCCTTCCTGCCCAGGCCAATTTTCAGATTTTAGCACTGTCACACTTTGAATGACAATTACTGCTGCCATACAACAGTTTTTTTGCTATATAAATGAAAAAATAAAGGGAATTTTGAAAAAAAAAATCTTAGTTTCTGCAAATTAATAATCTTATTTCATAAATGTATACCAAAATGTATTCTGCTTAGTTTCTATGGGCACCCCCCCCCCCACACACACACACAAATCATTGTATATTATTCAGTCCATGTGACAGTTATATAGTCTACAAACTATGGTGTATGTATATACAGT
Organism: Rana muscosa; assembly: GCA_029206835.1. Classification (NCBI taxonomy): domain Eukaryota; kingdom Metazoa; phylum Chordata; class Amphibia; order Anura; family Ranidae; genus Rana; species Rana muscosa. The sequence continues at coordinate 204,897,213 of CM055122.1, read as the reverse complement.
GGGTCAAAAAAGTATTTAGTCAGCCACCAATTGTGCAAGTTCTCCCACTTAAAAAGATGAGAGAGGCCTGTAATTGTCATCATAGGTATACCTCAACTATGAGAGACAAAATGTGGAAACAAATCCAGACAATCACATTGTCTGATTTGGAAAGAATTTATTTGCAAATTATGGTGGAAAATAAGTATTTGGTCAATATCAAAAGTTCATCTCAATACTTTGTTGTATATCCTTTGTTGGCAAAGACAGAGGTCAGATGTTTTCTGCAAGTCTTCACAAGGTTGTCACACACGGTTGCTGGTATGTTGGCCCATTCCTCCATGCAGATCTCCTATAGAGCAGTGATGTTTTGGGACTGTCGCTGGGCAACACGGACTTTCCACTCCCTCCAAAGGTTTTCTATGGGGTTGAGATCTGGAGACTGGCTAGGCCACTCCAGGACCTTGAAATGCTTCTTACGAAGCCACTCCTTCATTGCCCGGGTGGTGTGTTTGGGATCATTGTCATGCTGAAAGACCCAGCCACGTTTCATCTTCAATGCCCTTGCTGATGGGAGGAGGTTTGCACTCAAAATCTCACAATACATGGCCCCATTCATTCTTTCATGTACACGGATCAGTCGTCCTGTTCCCTTTGCAGAGAAACAGCCCCAAAGCATGATGTTGCCACCCCCATGCTTCACAGTAGGTATGGTGTTCTTTGGTTGCAACTCAGCATTCTCTCTCCTCCAAATACGACGAGTTGTGTTTCTACCAAACAGTTCTACTTTGGTTTCATCTGACCATATGACATTCTCCCAATCCTCTTCTGGATCATCCAAATGCTCTCTAGAAAACCTCAGACGGGCCTGGACATGTACTGGCTTAAGCAGGGGGACACGTCTGGCACTGCAGGATCTGAGTCCCTGGCGGCATAGTGTGTTACTGATGGTAGCCTTTGTTACGTTGGTCCCAGCTCTCTGCAGGTCATGTGGTTCTGGGATTTTTCCTCACCGTTCTTGTGATCATATTGACCCCGCGGTGTGAGATCTTGTGTGGAGCCCCAGATCGAGGGAGATTATCAGTGGTCTTGTATGTCTTCCATTTTCTAATTATTGCTCCCACAGTTGATTTCTTCACACCAAGCTGCTTGCCTATTGCAGATTCAGTCTTCCCAGCCTGGTGCAGGTCTACAATTTTGTTTCTGGTGTCCTTCGACATCTCTTTGGTCTTCACCATAGTGGAGTTTGGAGTGTGACTGTTTGAGGTTGTGGACAGGTGTCTTTTATACTGATAACAAGTTCAAACAGGTGCCATTAATACAGGTAATGAGTGGAGGACAGAGGAGCTTCTTAAAGAAGAAGATACAGGTCTGTGAGAGAGAGTGCTGCTGCGGGCACCTGCGCCCAGTTTGAAGGTGGTCAAGACACCTCGGCACCCAGAGTTGATTATCCTGCCTGGTGAGGGAGACCGCTCCACGATGCCACCCTTGTCCAGGCTACAGAGACTTTTCTGCCAAAAGGTTGCCAGTGAGTACGGGTGGAAGTACGGGTACTTGTCAAAGAAGTTGTTGTACGAGGTAGAGGCCTGTCGGCGGCGGTGGTACGATGACTTCGTATGGACACACATTAAGGTACCCCATGCCCGTCGTTACCTCACATGTTCACCCACAGCTTCAAAGCGATTTAAAGACTGCAGGGCAGAGTGGATGTTGGGTCGGCATATCCATGCTGACCAGGTTGTTATCTGTCAAAAGGATGGGGAAGATGTGGAGTACCATATGGAGACTTTCGATCAGTACTTGAAACCTCTTGTGCTGCCGCATCCAAAGTTTTACTTGTAGGAGGAAAGACTCCTGTTTGTTCTTTTTCTTCATTGCCGGACATTCCGGAACTCTGGAACTGTACCCTGTCTAGGGGTGGTTTACTCTTTGGAGGCATGGGAGCAGTTGTGTGTTTTTTTTTTGGTCTCCCTCTGCCTTCCACCGCAAGGATAAAAGGACTTTGGGGTGTAGCTTTGGGGCCACAGTACAGAGAAGAACCTGGATTTGTACAAATGCTTTTACCGCAGCGCTGTCACCAGGTGGCAGTGTTGTGCACCGTTCATCACATTGCAACACACACTTCTTGGAAGGAAAGAGGTTTCTTTCCGGAGAGACCTCTTTCACTCCAACACTCACACACTGTGTTAGGAATTGTGTGTTTTTTTTTCTCTTTCTTCCCTCTGCAGGAGAACATCGGTCAAGACTGCTGAGAATGGGCAGGTCTTAGTTAGTGATGTGGGAGGGAGGAATGCATTGGTGGTTAATGTGATGTGTGTTTCCCACATGTTCCCTTTCCCTGTTGGGTTCAGGCACAACTTCCAAGTTTTTTTTAAATATTTTTTTGTATTTTAGTGAAGCTAGTCTCTGGATCGGGTCTATGTTAGCTCCCTTTGGGGCATGGCTTGTTCCAGACACTGGGGACCAGTGTCTATCTGTTGGGGGGTGTGTGTAGCGGGTATCAACATTTAGGGGGAGTATCTGGGCGGTAGCATGGCCCAGATACACTAATTATTAGGGATTTATGGCCAATTTGGTTCGTGGAGGATAATGATGGTGTCCTGTTCCCTGCGGCCCCTGGGTGTCGCTGTCGCCTGGGGCCAGGGTTGAACCACATTGTAGGGCCGTGCCCTTTGTGTCCTCTCGCAGCAGTAGTACAGCGGGGCGGGGAACACGCTGTGCCTGCTGGGAGAGGATATAAGGGGGGCGGACATCTTGCGCACGAGGTCCGAGCCCCAGGCACCTTCAGCCTGGGGGCTGCTGTCCTGTTCGTCCGCGCCCAGGTGCCCTCGGCCTGGGTGCGGGGGAGTTTGAGTTCCATCCCAGGCACCTTAGGCCTGGGGTGAGGTACTAGCCGAGGCCTGGGGCCCAGTACCTTCGACTGGGTCCCGTATGGGAGAAGATACCTAGGGGCCACCGAGTGAGGGGACCCGAGTCTCGGGCGAGGAGAACCAGGGAGGTGACCTGACCTGAAGATCCAGCGCAGCATTGGCTGGTGATAGTGTAGGCCTCTGGGGACCGTCCGGGATGGATCATCTCCCTAACATGGGTCACAATTAGAAGGTAGTCCATGTTCTATGGTCTTTGCAGAGACCCAGCTACATCAGGTCGGTGGTAGAGGCCTATTCTAAGGTCTGTGGCAGAGACCTCATCGTTCACCCGGTCTGTGGCAGGGACCAACCTCATGGTCGGTGGCAGCGACCGTGCGCCAAAAGTTGTTGTGAACTCCTAACAGCTTCTCTGATCCGAAAGGATTGTGCCTGAACCCTCACCCCATCAAGTTGTGTTTGTATCAACCTGTCTGCTTGCAAAGAGGCATATTTATCTCTGCGGAAATAAATATAGATGTTGTACTGTCACCTGGTGTGGGCTTACTTTTCTGGGAGCAAAGTGTTCTACATTCACCTATCTACTGGTCATTTTAGAAGTGGAAGCTCCGGACCGGATACAGACCCGAAGGTAAAGATCTTAGCTCAAACCTCTACACACATATGAGGTGCGAGCTGGTGGCAGCATCTCACCCCTCTCCCTGGTCCCCCTAGACGAGTTGACCAGCCGTAAAGAAGAAGGGAGAGAGCGGGTGAGGCCGCTACACTAATATCAGTTTTTTTTCCCTCAATAAGTCTGTAGATAGTATAGTTAAAGTGTTAAAAGTTTATTCCTCTGGTCGATACAACAAATAAGTGATTTAATTGCGGTGAACAAGTGGAATGTGTCACACTGGAATTTTCCATTGGACCTGTCACTAAATGCTGATTCTCTGCTGGAAGTCACTTTAGTAACATTAATATGCACCTTCTGGTTTAGACTGCTAGAAAATTCAGATTAGCTAAAACGAATAATGTGTTGTGCCGTCATGGAACAATATACAAACGTATGAACAGGTCTTTACTAGCTGACTTTTCAAAAAAAAAAGAAAAGAAAAAGGCCTTGACAGCAAAAGGGTAAATGGGGTAAAGGGGTAGTAAACTCTTCTTTAAAACTTGAACCTATAGGCTTATAAATTATAGTAGACTTACCTGTAGGTACAGTGAATATTAGGGTTGCACCGATACCGGTATTGGTGCCGATACCCATGTAAATGCTCTGATACTTGAAACCGATAACTTTGCGGTGCAAGGAATCGCATGTGATTTGAACAGGATTGCGGTGCGATTCCTGTCCGAATCACACGCGGTTCCCCCACCGTTCCTTTGTGAATCCAGGCTTGTCAAAGTGACTTCAGCCTGGGTTCACACAGGAGCAGTGTGGGAAATTGCGTGCGATTCAGACAGGAATCGCACTGCATTCCTGTTCAAATTACATGTGATTCTTTGCAGTGCAAATTGAGCCTATTCATTTTGTATGGGCTCAAATCGCACCACAAAGGTATCGGTACTTGGTATCAGTGAATACTTGACCAAAAGTATTGGTACACATACTCACTGGTAAAAAAAACTTGCGCTGTTTAGGAGATATCCACAGTGCCAGCAGCCAGTGACATCACCAGCACATGAGCAGTGCGCTCTGCATTCAGTATACATTGAGTGTGCCATCAATCCAGGGCGGCATGCCAGGATCATGAGTCCCATGCACATGCGTGGAAGTGACATCATTGTGGCCCGACCATGCAAATGGTCAAAGCGTATGGACTCAAAGGAAGGTCAGGCAAATACTGAAGCGCCTGCAGCGGTGACAGCGTGCCGCTGGAGGGTTTTGCTTAAAAGGTAAATCTGTGCTAGTATGCGGTGCATAATTTTGGCATTAACGCGCAGAGGGCCCACCGATTTTCTTATTCTTTACTACTGCTTTAATAACAATCAAAACCGTAACTAGAATTGACCTTTTAAAAAAGAAAAGAGAGGGAGGGGGTCTAGCATGCTGTGCAAAAAAAAAAAAAAATGACAGCCTTTCTTATTCTTTTTTAACCCAGAGGTACCTTTCAATAATAAGACCCTTATGCCGCGTACACACGACCATTTTTAATGACGATAAAAATGAAATTTTTTAAAATGGTCATTAAAAATTATCGTGTGTGGGCTTTCCAGCAGTTTTCCGGACGAGAAAAACGCAGAGAATCACGACGAGAAAAATTGGAACATGCTCTAATTTTTCACATCGTTTTTTACATCGTCGTTTTTTCTCGTCATGAAAAACGGGCGTGTGTAGGCTTTAACGACGTGAAAAAAAATTAGCATGCTCAGAATCAAGTATGAGACTGGAGTGCTCGTTCTGGTAAAACTAGCGTTCGTAATGGAGATAGCACATTCGTCACGCTGTAACGGACTGAAAAGCACGAGGCTGAAAAGCGCGAATCGTCGCTCAACAAACTTTACTAACAAGAAGGGTGGCGCCATTCGAACGGAACTTCCCCTTTATAGTGCCGTCGTACGTGTTGTACGTCACCGCGCTTTACTCAAACATTTTTTTCCACGATAGTGTGTAGGCAAGGCAGGCTTGAGAGGAAAAAACGGTCGGGTGTACGCGGCATTAATCTAGCCATACATTATACAATTTTCTTTGTCAATTTCCTTTTGATTTACCTTCAACTATGTAGTGCAAGGGCCTGGATTATTGCATCCAAATTTAATGTGTTTAGGTTTGACCTCATATTATATGGTTTTGGTAAATCTAAAGGAAAATTGTACCAGAAAATTGTATAATGTGTAGCCAGCCAGTGGGAAGAATGCTCCCCTTATGCCCCATACACACGATCGGTTTTCCCGTCAGAAAAACCATCCAACTTTTTTCCGATGGGAAAACCTTTGGAAAAAGGTTGGATGTTTTTTCCGACGGAATTCCTCTCAAGCCTGCCTTGCACATGGTCACACAAAAGTTTGGTGAACTTCTGACTGCCAAGAACGCTGACGTAAAATATTACGACGAGCCGATAAAATGAAGTTCTGTGCTTCCGAGCATGCATCAATTTGTTTCCGAGCATGCGTCGGAATTTAGCGCGTTGGAATTTGTACACACGATCGGAAATTCCGATCAGTTTTTTTCCTGACGGGAAAATAGAGAACCTGCTCTCCATCTTTTTCCAGCAGTTTTTCCGTTGGAAAAAGTCTGATGGAGCATACACATGATCGGGATTCCCGTCTAAAAGCTCTCATCAGACTTTTTCCAACAGGAAAACCGATCGTATGTACGGGGCATTAGGCTATTTGCACACTGAGTGTTTAGCAGCTGTGCCTCCTGTTTAGTGCTTCCGGGCGGCACAGGTGCAGAGTCCAGCCCTGCTGCCTACAGCCTGTCAAAGTTAATGGCAGGCTGAAATATGCCACAGCTGGATGGGAGCGAATTCTGTACTGAGGTGTACTTACTTTAGGGCCCTATGCGCCCAGGGACTAATGCAGAAGACGTCTGTTCTGGGCATTCATCTCTGAATGCATAGGACCTTAAAAGCGAGTACTGCTTTGTATAGCATTTAGCTCCGCCCAGCTGTAGCCTGCTATAGATTTGATAGGCTACAGGCAGAGCAGCTGGATGCTACACCTGTGTGCCCCGAGTGCATTAAAATGCCGGGAGGGACACAAAATGGCTAAACACCCCGTGGTCAAGGGACCTTACGGTTGGTGGTCAGAATGCCACCCCTTCTGACAGCTAAAAGGAACATTGGTGTTATGCTGCAGACACTGCCAAGAGGCATTGGACCAGGAACTATGCAGGCACCATCAGAGAGCATGCTTAAAGAACCCCTAGCAACTTCTGGAGGAACCTTTGGGTTCTGTGTAACCCTGGTTAGGAATGGCTGCTGTATACCAAAAATACAATAGTTAAAAATATAATTATTGTAGTAATACAATGAAAACAATATCTTATCCTACATGTAAAGCCATTCTGAACCTTTTTTTTAAAATAAGATGCATGTCATACGTGCCTGTTCTGTGCAATGTTTTACACAGAGCAGCCCTGATCCTCTTTCTCTGGGGTCCCCCACCGGCACTCCTGGCTCCACCTCTAAAGTGAGTAGCAGTTTCCTATGGGGGCACTCATGCAGGCTGAATCCGGAGCCACGCTGCATGTGCATGTGTCCATGCTCTGTCTGTATTCTTTCAGACAAAGAGTAATTGTTATGAAAATTGAGGCTTTTAGAGCTGAGATTGTCTTTCCCTATTGTTGTTATATTTTGCATACACATATTATGCAAAAGCTTTCAGTTCTACAAGTAGCCACATTTATTAGACGCCGGTCATTCCTTGAACTAGACCACAAGGATTGAGCATGGCTCAGCCCCTTTGTCACAGGTTTTGATTGATAGCAGCAGGAGGAGCCAATGGATCCCACTGCTGCCTCTCTGTCTTGTGAGAAGGAAGAGAGCAGAGAGAGGCGCTGCTCATGTGCACAGTACTGGATCAAATTCTGGCTCATGTTAGTATAAGGGGGGCTAGGGGGGGATCCTGTGCACAGAAGGTTTCTTATCTTAAGGCCCCTTTCACATGTGCGGATCCCGTGAGGATCCGTTTTTAAACATCCGCTTGCTCAGCGGGGATTGTTCCGTTGATCCCCGATTAGCTGGCGGATGACTAGTCCGTCTCTGCACACTGTGCAAAAACGGACCAGTCAGATCTCCGCTCTCCTCTATGAGGGGATCGGATGAAAACAAACCGTCTGTCCGTTTTAATCCGATCCGATCCGCCAGACGGATGCAAAATAGGATTTGCATCCGTCACACTTTAGCGGAGAGGATCGGATCAGGGCTGATCGGATGTCAGCAGACATGTCACCGGATGGACTGTATAGTGTCAATGCGTGTATATTTATAAGTGTACACACAAGTAAAAACTAGCTGTTCTTTGTCAGGGGTGTGATGTGTGCATGTATAAGTGTGTAAAATACTGAGCAACAATGAAAACGTTTGTATATATTTTTTTTTTACTGATCTATGCGCAGCGCTAGTTTACATGCCCGTGTGTACAGGCTCATGAAAAACAATGCATTTAGATCTGTAAAAAAAACTTGTTTTCGGTGTCCATGTGCAAGAGTCCTTAAACATTTACGAGTCGCAGCTGACAGAATGTCTACTTCTGCTGTAAATCTGATACTGTATGTAAAACATACATTCAGAAATGCAAGTCCTACATTCAGGGTGCCTTTGACATAGTCTTGTTTGACGAAACGCGCCTGGCAGAGCTACTGCATGTACCACGTGATGATCCTGGAGTGCGAGAAGACTGGATTTTGTGAAGCAAGGAAGGCGAGTGATTAACACTGTCATATTGCTAGTGCTGTGAAGCGCTTCCGCTTTGTAAGTGGATTGATGTGCTTGTGGAATAAAAGAGTTCCGCAATGTGGAGCTGATTTGTCATCCTTTCTTTGAGCGGTGCGGCTGATCCTTGCTGAAAGGTTTGTTGCTCGGATTACATTCAAAGGGAGCTGAGGAGGATCAGAGCTACACTGCCTTATTAAGCAATATATTCTTTCCATAATAGAAAGGATATAACTAAGGTGAGAGTTTTTTACCAGCTGGCTGGGACACTTTGCTAGGGCACACGTTTTATATTGGAAGCTCACAAGGATTTCTGAGGAACTTTTTTACTGGTTGGCAATTAATAGAAGAGAAGATATGGACTGAATCATCTTGTTCACTTTACAGACTTTTTTTTTATCTGTTGTTTTTCAATGTTTTGGCCAATGTTATTTTGGCAGCATCTCTTTCCCTATGTCCACTTCTATCATACACTGAGCTTAAAAACATCAGTGTGGCCCTTGGGGGCCATAGGGGCCCCGCACACTCCTCATTACCCCAAAACACTCAGGTGCCCTCTCAAGTAACTTTCAGTCTAACTCATCATCAGTGAGATGCTAAGTGTGACCGTCAGGGCCGTGAATAAGGGGGTACCAGCAGTCCCCCTGTACAGGGCCCAGTCCAGCAGGGGGGCCCAGGAAGCAGGGTAAATCATAGTTGGGCAGGGAGAGTGATCGGCAGCTGAACGCTAGCTTCTCATCGTGCACCAATTACTCTCACTCTGCACCATACGTTTCCCCCGAACCCCTCCCTTTTTTTAAAGTTAATTAGAGCCTTAGGCTCTAATCACGTGCTTCAAAAAAAAAAACACATTGAAATCCATTCGTCCGGCGGCCTGCATGTAGATTAGGGGCCAGGTGCATGGATTAGGGGGGCGGCGCCCCTGCGCTCCATATGGATGGGCCGCAACTGCAACTGACCAGTGATTAGACTGCAACATTGTAAATTTAATAATATAATATCTCTACGCTACCCCCCCCCCGGAGCTAGCCCGCACTAAATGTGATGTGTATTAGAAAATGTCTATAACAATGTATGTGCTCAACTACTTTAAAAGATTCTGGAGAAACACATGGAGACCATACATACTCCATGCAGATCATGTCTAGTTTTCACCTGAAGAATACGTTATCCCAGCATTTCATATTCCTGATATGTGCGTGCTGTACCATGTACTTGTATGAAAAAGTATCCTGTTCTCTTTGTATTGCTTCCCATGTGTGAGATCCATGGTGTTCCTACCAGTCCCTCTGCTTGCCTATTAAAAACTGACACACTAAGCAAGTGAACACGCCTTGGTCAGTTCTCTATCTATGCTGGAAACTTAGCCTGCTCTTCTCCAATGATCAGACTTGTCCGGACACACCTCCCCCTGCACAGCAATTTACTGGGAAGCTCAGTGTACTGCTGCTCCCCCCCCTCCACTCTTATGCAGCTGAGAACAGAGGGAGTGTGATCACTTATAAAAAAAAAAAAGGGGATTTATAATGTGTTTTTTTATATGTATACACAAATGTTTTGCTTTACATTTCTATTTAAAAATGAACGGGTTGTTTTACAGGTGATCGTTTACAATCACTTTAACTCAGGAACTCATAAACTGCTATTGTTTTATGTCTATGGGTACCACTAATCTAATTGCAGAATGCTAACAAGCATCTGGGGTTCACATAGGAGAACAGTAAGATTTGGTGTCGGGAACGCAGGACCTTAGTACTGTACACAGCAGTGTATGCTAATTTTAGGATAAAGCTGTCACTGGCAAGTGATCAGCAAACTGAAGAAATGCTGTGATGAGCTGTCGCCTCTCTTGCACAAGGACGTGATAATTTGCTGATGTTTATAGACTAGACCTTGCTAGCAGAAAGATCCTGATTAAAAAAAACAAAACCCACAAGATATGTACCATAAATACCTCATGTATACATTAGAGCTGCACAATTCTGGCCAGAATGAGAATCGCGATTTTTTTGCTTAGAATAAAATTCACGATTCTCGCGGCGTAACATCATCTTTCACATTATACAAAAAAATTGGGTTAACTGTACTGTGTATTTTTTTCAAAATAAATTGCATTTGAAAGACCGCTGCCCAAATACAGTGCGACATAAAATATTGCAACAACCGCCATTTTATTCACTAGGGTCTCTGCTAAAAATATATATATATATATATATATATATATATATATATATATACTGTGAGGGGGTTAACTCGGTAGCGGGTGTGTGTGACCCCCTGGTTGGGCTCCCCACACAAAAACAGGGCCAGCAGACGGAGGCTGTGGTTTTCAAAATCAAAAGGTGCGGTTTATTTCTCTATGTACAGTGACAAAAACACAGCAAAGCCAAAAAGAAACATAAACAAAATAAATCCTGGTCAGCTTGACCTCTGACTAAACATGCAGGTTTCCTAACTAACAACTGGGATCAGCCTGGTGCTGTCCTAGTCCCTAAGTCCCTGGTTTAATCAATGTCCAAACAAATAGCCACACAGGCTTTTTCTCACCGCACAGGGGTTCACTCTCCCTAGACAGTCCACACAGGTCTGGTTCCAGGCATGAGCAAACACCTAATGAATCTGGGAGTTTTTATAGAGGCCTTAAACGAACTGACAGGCTTCAGCTGGTCTCATCAACTCCCTGCCTGTACGACGCCCAGCCCTCTCCCTAGAGGTATGAGTCATCCATGAGCCCACTAGCCTCAGCTGGGCTTCATCAACTCCCTCCCTAGTTGTATAAGTCGGCATAAAGCCTGAATCTGGGAGAAATATATCTACCCCCCTGGATGCAACCAGGTGACTTTACCTTCCTGCTGTCACATACCCCCCCCTCTTGTTTTAACCTTGGGGTTGGAACACCAGCAATCAGGCATTCATGTACTCGAGACAAAGCATCCACATTCCCCATTTGAACGCCAGGGCGATGCTTTACTGTGAAGTTGAATTCCTGTAGGGCCAGGAACCACCTATTCACTCTTCTATTTGTCTCCTTGTTTTGAGCCATCCACTTTAACGGAGCGTGATCCGTAACCATGTCAAAGTGCCTACCTAGCAGATAGTACCGAAGGGAATCTAGAGCCCACTTCACCGCTAAACACTCCTTTTCAACCGTGGCGTAATTTACCTCATGGGACTTCAACTTCCTGCTGAGGTAAATGACTGGGTGCTCTTCCCCGTTCCAGACCTGGGACAATACTGCTCCTAACCCCACATCTGACGCATCACTTTGTACGACAAAGTCTTTAGAGAAGTCGGTTGAGTACAACACTGGCTGGCTACATAAGGCTTGTTTCAAGAATTGGAATGCTGCCTCAGCCTCGGGGGTCCATTTAATCATGACCGACCCTTTCCCTTTCGTCAGGTTGGTTAGGGGCACAGCCTTAGAAGCAAAGTGGGGAATGAAGCGCCGATAATAACCCGCGATTCCCAGAAAGGCCCGTACCTGCTTCTTGCTGTTGGGACGTGGCCAACTCTGGATGGCCTCGACTTTGTTGAGTTGGGGTTTTATCACTCCCCTGCCAATGGTGTACCCAAGATATTTGGCCTCCTCCTGCCCAATGGTACACTTCTTGGGGTTAGCCGTAAACCCCGCTTCCCGGATAGAGTCTAGGACTGCTTGCACTTTTGGCAGATGTGAGGCCCAATCTGTGCTATGGACAATTACGTCATCCAGGTAAGCCGCAGCATACTTCCGATGGGGCCTCAGTATCTGGTCCATTTTCCGCTGGAATGTGGCCGGCGCATTCTGTAACCCGAACGGCATTCTCTTATATTGGAACGCCCCGTCTGGGGTTACAAATGCGGTTTTCTCTTTGGCCGACTTGGCCAGGGGAATTTGCCAATACCCTTTTGTGAGGTCAAGAGTCGTCATGTATCGGGCTGTTCCCAGCCGGTCGATCAACTCATCTATACGTGGCATGGGGTAGGTGTCAAATTTTGTAACTTTGTTCAACTGACGAAAATCGTTACAAAATCGCCAGCTCCCATCCGGTTTAGGCACCAACACAATGGGACTAGACCAATCACTTTGGGACTCCTCTATCACCCCTAAGTTCAGCATTTTCTGTACTTCCTCCCGTATTGCCTCCCGTCGGGCCTCTGGGATCCGATAGGGTTTTAACTTCACCCTTTCACCGGGCGGGGTAATAATATCATGCTCTACCCCAGATGTTTGTCCCGGCAGCTCAGAGAACACCTCCTTGTTGCGAAGCACAAACTCCTTAACCTCCTGTTGTTGGGGTTGTGACAAGGTGGCTGCTATTCCAACCTCCGGAATCACGCAACCAGTTTGAGCTGGTGACCAAGTTTCTGCGACTAGGGACTCTCTATCCCTCCAGGCTTTCAACAGATTAACGTGATATATCTGTTCGGGCTTTCGCCTTCCTGGTTGTCTGACCTTATAATTCACTTCGCTCACTTTTTCCATTATCTCGTAGGGGCCTTGCCATTTGGCAAGGAATTTACTTTCAACCGTAGGGACAAGTACCAATATCCTATCCCCCGGGGAAAAGGTACGGGTCTTGGCTCCACGGTTGTACACTCTCTGCTGTGCCAACTGCGCTTGGGCCAAATGTTCCTTCACGATGGGCATTACCTGTGCAATTCGATCTTGCATCAGGGCGACATGCTCAATCACACTCCTGTGGGGAGAACTCTCACTTTCCCAAGTTTCCTTGGCAATATCCAACAGCCCTCTTGGGTGTCTCCCATACAGTAACTCAAAGGGGGAGAATCCCGTAGAGGATTGGGGCACCTCCCTAATAGCAAACATCAAATAAGTAAGTAGACAGTCCCAATCCCTTCCATCTCTATCCACCACTTTCTTCAACATTTGTTTTAGGGTTTTGTTGAATCTTTCAACCAGCCCATCGGTTTGGGGGTGATACACAGATGTACGCAATTGCGTCACTTTGAACAATTTACACAGCTCTTTCATAACCCGGGACATAAAGGGTGTACCTTGGTCCGTAAGCAGTTCTTTACAAATACCCACCCGGCTAAAAACAAGAGATAGCTCTTTGGCTATGGTTTTGGCCGAGGTATTTCTGAGAGGGATCGCTTCTGGATATCGGGTGGCATAGTCCATTATAACCAATATGTACTGGTGCCCCCTAGCGGACTTGATTATAGGACCTACCAAATCCATTGCGATTCTCTCAAACGGGACCTCAATGATGGGTAGAGGGACCAGCGGGCTACGGAAATGTGGCATCGGGGCCGACCTCTGACACACAGGGCAGGAGGAACAATAATTTTCTATGTCCTTCATCACCCCAGGCCAATAGAATCTCTGTAATACCCTCTCTCGGGTTTTCTCTGTCCCCAGATGACCTCCAAGAATGTGCCCATGGGCCAACTCCAACACCAACTTCCTGTAAGGTTTGGGCACCACAAGCTGCTCAACGGTTTCTTCTGCCCTTTTTGCCACCCGATACAGTAGGTCCTTCTCTACGCTGAAGTATGGGTAAGTGCAGGTATTATCTGGGTTCACTAACTCGCCATCTATTTCCACTACGTTTTCCCGTGCCTTTATTAGGGCGGGGTCTTTTAACTGTTCTGTGGCAAAATTTTCCCTGTGAACCTCCAGATCAGAAAACTCCACAGACGGTAGGTTTTCGTCTGAGGAGGTGGGCTCCTCTCCAGTTTCTTGAGTCTCCCCTGCCAATACTGACAAGGGAAATTCTGGAGAGTCCTCACCACTCTCAGAGGAGTTCTGGCTATCACATTCCTGGTACATAGGGGCACCAGTGGGGGGCTCAGGATCATCCCACAGTTCCCAGAACTTCGGAAAATCCCTTCCCACAATGGCATCATGCGGTAATTGAGATACTAACCCCACTGGATGAGAGAGGGTACCTTTGGGGGTCTCGAAACACACTGTAGTCACTGGATACTCTCGGGTGTCCCCATGCACACAAATAACAGCTACCTTGCTATTCCCAGAGACCTCTGTTTTAACTAATTCAGCCTTTATCAGGGTCACAAGGCTACCTGAATCCAGTAATACCACAACATTTCTACCATTAATACACATTTTGCATAAATGTTTCTCAGTTCCCCGAATGGCAGTGCATGCGACTGTCGCACACAGCGACTGACGTCGGTCCGTCAGAAAGTCACATTGCATGGGTTCCTCCACAACCGGGCAATTTGCTGCAATATGTCCCGCTTGCCGGCAGCGGTAGCAAACAATCCATTTGGCTGCCTCTTGAGCCCCTGACTTCCCAGGCTGTTCTCGCCAACCTTTGGGTAGAGCTCCCACCCTCTCACTCTCTCCACCCTCACCCCTTGGAATCCTCTTATCCGCCCCTGGGGATGGTCTGGTCTTAGGGTGGAAAGTCCGAGAGTCTCTGGAAGAGGCCGTCAGGTTCTCTGTAGCCAAGTATTTCTCTACACGATCCACAAGACCACCGGCCGTCTCTGGGTCTCCATGGCTTACCCACTTTTGGATGGCAGTAGGAAGAGCTCTCAAAAACCGATCCATTACAACACGTTCCACAATCTCTGGTGCGGACAAAGTCTCTGGCTGTAGCCACTTCCTGCTCAGGTGAATGAGATCATACATTTGAGACCTGGGGGGTTTTCCAAGCTGGAAAGTCCAGTTATGCACACGCTGAGCCCGGACAGCCAGGGTGACACCCAGCCTTGCCAATATTTCAGCTTTTAGCATCACATAGTCTTTTGCTTGGTCAGGCTCTAGGTCATAGTAAGCCTTCTGCGATTCACCAGTTAACAGAGGAGCCACCAGTCCAGCCCACTGCTCCTCAGGCCACTTTTCTCTTTCAGCAGTCCTTTCAAATGTGGTCAAAAATACCTCTGGATCATCCTCTCCAGTCATTTTTGTCAATAAACGACTCACCCCAAAGGACGCGGTATTAGTGGGACGGCTTTCCTCACTGGTCTGCGGACGTTGCTGCATTACTGCTTCCATTTGTTGTAGTCTCTGCTCTTGCTTCTGTAACAGGTCTATGAAGCGGGCCTCAGATTGCTGCTGGGCTTGTTGCTGAGCTTCCAGACTCTGTTGGTGAGCTTGCTGCTGGGCTGCAAGGCTCTGTTGATGAGCTTGCTGCTGGGCTGCAAGGCTCCTTTGCAAACCTGCATTTGTCTGCTGTTGATTGGCATTTGCTAGAGCCAGCTGTTTCAGTATCTCCTCCATGCTGGCTTAAAAAAAACTGCCACTGGTTCTCCACCAACTGTGAGGGGGTTAACTCGGTAGCGGGTGTGTGTGACCCCCTGGTTGGGCTCCCCACACAAAAACAGGGCCAGCAGACGGAGGCTGTGGTTTTCAAAATCAAAAGGTGCGGTTTATTTCTCTATGTACAGTGACAAAAACACAGCAAAGCCAAAAAGAAACATAAACAAAATAAATCCTGGTCAGCTTGACCTCTGACTAAACATGCAGGTTTCCTAACTAACAACTGGGATCAGCCTGGTGCTGTCCTAGTCCCTAAGTCCCTGGTTTAATCAATGTCCAAACAAATAGCCACACAGGCTTTTTCTCACCGCACAGGGGTTCACTCTCCCTAGACAGTCCACACAGGTCTGGTTCCAGGCATGAGCAAACACCTAATGAATCTGGGAGTTTTTATAGAGGCCTTAAACGAACTGACAGGCTTCAGCTGGTCTCATCAACTCCCTGCCTGTACGACGCCCAGCCCTCTCCCTAGAGGTATGAGTCATCCATGAGCCCACTAGCCTCAGCTGGGCTTCATCAACTCCCTCCCTAGTTGTATAAGTCGGCATAAAGCCTGAATCTGGGAGAAATATATCTACCCCCCTGGATGCAACTAGGTGACTTTACCTTCCTGCTGTCACAATATATATATATATATAATGTTTGAGGGTTCCAAGTAATTTTCTAGCAAAAAATAATGATTTTAACTTGAAACCAACAAGTGTCAGAAAAAGGTTTAGTCTTTAACCACTTAAGCCCCGAGCCTGTTTTTCAAACTCGGTATTTACACGTTAAAAACAAGTTTTTTTGCAAGAAAATTATACTTTTTTTCCCCTAACACCATAGAGAATAAAATGGCAGTCATTGCAATACTTTTTGTCACATCGTATTTGTGCAGTGGTCTTACGAGCGCACTTCTTTTAGAAAAAAATGTACTTTTTTGAATTAAAAAATAAGACACCAGTAAAGTTAGCCCAATTTTTTTTATATTGTGAAAGATAATGTTAGGCCGAGTAAATTGATACCCAACATGTCACGCTTCAAAATTGCGCCCGCTCATGAAATGGCGTCAAACTTTTACCCTTAAAACTCTCCATAGGCGACATTTAAAAAATTCTACAGGTTGCATGTTTTAAGTTACAGAGAAGGTCTAGGGCTATAATTACTGCACTCACTCTAACAATCGCGGCGATACCCCACATGTGTGGCTTGGACACCGTTTTCATATGCGGGCGCTACTCACATATGCGTTCGCTTCTGCGCGCAAGTTTGTCGGGACGGGGCGCTTTAAAAAAAAAAATGTGGTCACTTTTATTCCTATTACAAGGAATGTAAATGTCCCTTGTAATAGAAAAAAGAATGACAGGTCCTCTTAAATATGAGATCTGGGGTCAAAAAGACCTCAGATCTCATATTTAGACAATAAAAAAATAAATAAATTGTAATTTGAAAAAATTACAAAAATAAATTGGGCCTTTAAGAAGTATGGGCAGAAGTTACGTTTTGACGTCACTATCGCCCTGCTATGGTATGGAGATGGGTGGGGGCCATCTTGCCCTCACTTGTATCCATACCCAGCCACGAGAAGGACCCGATCGCCTCCGCCGCTCCCGACGACTCCGGTAAGCGGCGGAGGGCGCGGGATAGCGGCGGGAGGGGGGCCCCTCTCCCGCCGCCGATAACTGTGATTTTGCGGCGAATCCGCCGAAAAGACAACCATTATCCTTTATAGGACCGCCGCCTGAAGAGATGGATACCTCGGTTGTGGCAGCAGCTGCTGCCATTACCGAGATATCCCTCTTCAAAAAGAGGACGTATATAGTCGTGTGGTGGGGCTTAAGTGGTTAAACTTCCCTCATTTACAGACCAAAATTCATTCCTTTGATCTAAAACTTTACAATGTTTATAGTTAGCTCAGCAGCTGAAGAATGAAGTGATACTTGGCAGAATGCCTGTTTTTTTTTTGTTTTTTTTGACAGCTGCCTTCAGCAGAGAATTCTCTGCATAGAAAGAATCGGGAAAAAGGTTGTAGCTGTACTGTACGTCAGTCCCCTCCCGCCACAGTTAGAACACACAGTCAGGGAACACAATTAACCCCTTGATCGCCCCCTAGTGTTAACCCCTTCCTTGCCAGTGACATTTTTACAGTAATCAGTGCATTTTTATAGCTCTGATCGCTGTGTAAATGCCAATGGTGCCAAAAATGTGTCAAAAGTGTCCGATGTGTCCGCCATAATGTCGCAGTCCCGATAAAAATTACTAGTAAAAAAATGCCATAAATCTATCCCCTATTTTGTAGACGCTATAACTTTTGCGCAAACCAATCAATATACGTTTATTGTGATTTTTATTACCAAAAATATGTAGAAGACCATGGATCACATTTGGTGTGGATGCCATATGGTGAGGGAGTTCTGGAATAATGTTCATGAGATATATCAGAAAGTGTCGGGAATAGAGAGGAACTTAAATATAGATACCTCATTATTATCTATAATGCCAGAATCAATAATGAACATTAAGGCCTCGTACACACGACCGATTTTCTCGTCGTAAACAGTCAAGAAAAGTGCCGCGAGAGTTTTTTTGTCTAGAAAAACGTTCGTGTGTATGGTTTTACGACGAGAAACTTGACGAGAATCTCGACGAGAAAATAGAGAACCTGCTCTCTATTTTCTCGTCAGGAGTCCAGATTTCCTCGTCGTGTTTCTCGTCGGCCTGTTTTGTGACGAGAAAATGGTTCGTGTGTATGCTTTTACGACTCTTCCAAAAGCGCGCATGCTCACAAGCAACTATGAGACGGGAGCGCATCTTCTGGTAAAACAAGCCTTCATAATGGAGAGAGCATATTCGTCACGCTCATAAATATTTAATCGTTTAAATGTTCTGCATTGAATTCTTCGTTAGAATGTTACATTAATCAAAACGAGTGACCTTCTTTTGCTGCTGATATTCACACAGAGTTCTGCCTTATTTTTAACCTTTTTCATGCTGCTCTTTATAAGATTTATGTGTATTATATCGTGCAAGTTTTTAGGAATAATTTAAATGGTTAGATTTTTCAAAATGATGTTAATTATAATTTCTCAATGTTTTGATAGCGATCTCCCATTTAATTTTCTAATCTATATTTTTAAAATTTCACACCATGTTTTTGAGCTAATCAGATTTAGTTATTCTTTTGGGGGGGTGATATCTGTGCCTTTTATTGTCAGTCAAATGTATCTGCTTACTCCAAAGCTTGTTTTTTTTTATTTAAAAATACACATAGTCAAGTATGAACTTAAACAAAAAACACATTTATTCATGTTTATAAATTAAATAAAGAGAAGGCAGCGCTGGAGAAGCTGCTGCCATTTGTGCATCCCAGGGACCCCAGAGCACACAGCAACCCTGTGTGGACACTAAAATTGGGAGCTTGAGAAGGCCCACATTTCAGAACACAATCTGATGCTGGCCTCCCAGAGGTCAGGAACAGCAGCAGGTGAGATATATGTCCCAAGTGTGTGGTACTACAACAGGCTGCCTTCTGTCCGACCAGTGCGACCACAATGAAGCAAGGCCATCACTTCCTCTTCTTCCTGGCAACCTTCCCTGCAGCCTTTACTGAAGCCTTCCTTCTTCGTTTAGCTGGAGGCTGGCCCACTGGAGGGGTACTCCTGTCAGGAGGAGGAGGTGGAGGTGTAGCAGAAGGGGGTGGGGCAGAAGAAGAAGGTGGAGGTGTAGCAGAAGGGGGTGGGGCAGAAGGTGGAGGTGTAGCAGAAGGGGGTGGGGCAGAAGGTGGAGGTGTAGCAGAAGGGGGTGGGGCAGAAGAAGAAGGTGGAGGTGTAGCAGAAGGGGGTGGGGCAGAAGGTGGAGGGGTAGCAGAAGGGGGTGGGGCAGAAGAGGAAGGTGGAGGTGGAGGTTGAGGTTGGGTCAGTTGGGCCACCTCACATATGGCGGTATTGGGGGTAATTTGCTCCATCACCCCCTTGTTGAGCAAGGTGATGAGCAGGGGTTCGCATAGGAGGCGTTGCTCCATGCTCATCACCTTGAACTTAGCCTCCACTAGGCCGGCAATGGCCTCTTCAGGGGATGTGGGCTCCTTGAGGGTGGCATGGGCCTCTTTAATAAGGGCCATTGCTGCCTCACTGGTGGTCCTGTCCCTCCTGCCTCTTTTGTGAAGCCTGATGGGAGGCACCTGGGATCTGGTGCTTCTCCTTTGCCCTGCCACCTCCTGTCTGCCACTGGGCCCTGCCACCTCCTGGCTGCCACTGGGCCCTGCCACCTCCTGTCTGCCACTGGGCCCTGCCACCTCCTGGCTGCCACTGGGCCCTGCCACCTCCTGGCTGCCACTGGGCCCTGCCACCTCCTGGCTGCCACTGGGCCCTGCCACCTCCTGGCTGCCACTGGGCCCTTCCTCCTCCTGCCTGACAGTTTCCAGACCCTCCTCCTGGCTGATTTCATCCTGTGTATGAAAAAGAAACATAGTTTAATATGTTGGTTTAATCTTTGCATCAAACTTTGTAATCCTGATGGAAGCAATTAGAATGTAAATGCATAAATCCTTGCTTTAAATTTACCACTACATCAGCTTGACTATTTACCACACAATTAAGTGCAGAATAATGTCTACAGATCATGATTTCACTTGTTGAATACAAAATAATGTATGTTTCTCATCCTGACATATTTGGGAAACATTAATTTTATCCCACTACATTTTCAGTTAATACTATACCTGGCTCCAGATGGCCAAATCAGGATCATCCAGGATGGCTGCCTCCTCTTGCTCCAGAGAAGGCTCAGGTTGGCTGCAGGGAAGTCTGGGGGGAAGAGTGGAGAGTGATGGCCTTGGCTCAATGTGGTCATCCAGGAAGGACATCCTGCTGTAGTACCACAAAACCGGGACATAAACATCATCTGCTGCTGCTCCTGACCTCTGAGAAGCCAGCACCTTAGAGCGTTCAGTCCTGTAGGTACCTCTCAAGCTCCCAATTTTAGTGTCCACTTGTTTTGCTGTGGCTGTGGGCACCTTGGTATGCACAAATGGGAGCAGCTTCTCCAGCGCTGCTTTTCTCACCCCTTTTTTTTTATGGATGGGGTTTTTGGTCTCCCACAGAGCCGGCAGCTCCCTTACCCGGTCAATAAATTCCGCCAGGAACTCTTTGTCGCTAATAAATACATTCATATTGTATCTGCAAGTAAAATAAATTATATTTAAATAATGTGAGGCAAACAGTCTAACCTCCTTCACATCCTAGTCACCATATATATCCTCCAACAATCTCAAGACAGTATAGGCCAACAATTTTAACAAGTCTCACAAAATCACATACCTTCGTTCGCACGTCCGTCACTTGAACTCCTCTCTCCGCACACCGAACGTACTATAGTCACATGTGTGTTTGCTATATACACACCACGCATGCGTCCAAATTCGAACACGTCGCTCCGCACACGTCGCCCGCCCATGACGTTCTAACTAACATCTTTTCCCCGCCCCTTCTCTTTCGGCGCGCAGACAGATATGGCGGAGTTACAGCAGGTGTCTGATAATTCCGCAACTAGCGAGGAGACAAGCCCGGAGACCGAGGACACGTCACGATCAAGGAGGAGATTCAAGGAATCGAATATGTCTTTGGCGGAGATGGCGGAGATGGTGGACATCTTGGTCAAGGCTGATTATGATGCCAAGCATGGGCCGTATAGCAAACCAAATAGAAGGAAGGCCAAAATCCTCACTAAAGTTGTGAAGAGTCTGAGGGCGAAGTTCGGGGTGAAACGCTCAAATGAGCAGCTCAGAAAGAGGTGGTCAGACCTCAAACTGAGGGAGCCAGACCAGTTGAGGAGCATAAAGAGGATGCTCGCTAAAAGTAAGTAAAATGACGACCTTTCTGCTATTAATCTTTTTAGAAACTGACTTTTTTTTTTTTTAAAGCATATTGGACTCCCTTCCAAAATGTATTATTTTGAACTAGGTTGGGCACAGTAATCGTTCGTTACGTTACCGACACTTCGTTCGGCCACTATCCGTGGTTTTGGCTTATTTAAGACCCCCAAAAGTAATTAGACATCTGCCATTTTTGATCAAGTATTGTGGATAATTTTTAAGTCTAGATGATGTGTTTGTAAGGAGAATGAAATGCAAACTTTAATCAGTGTAAAGGAGAGGACACTCAGCAGCTGCTTCCACATCTGTACTTTGGAGCACTATAGTGTGGGCCACCAGACCCGCCTTTTTTGGGTGTCCCACACAGGTGCATCAGAGTTTATTTGTGGTGCCTCCATGTCCAAAAAATTACATCCAAATGTGAATAATAAACATATTTGGGGTCATAAAGAATGCATTTTTCTTTAAATTCCGCACAAACACACACTTGTACCCCACTTCCAAACAATTTAGCCTGTTTTAAGTTTAAAAATGAGATTTTTACAGTGTGATAAATAGACCTTTGGTTTTATTCTCATAGGGGAGAGAAGACTGGGAGGAGGACACTCCAGGGAGCACATGCACCCCACAACTTCCAAGCAACCCCAAACTCCCAAAGATCCACAACCGAAAGATGTGCAGGAAGTTGAGGTGGAGGAAGGAGAAGTGCAGGAAGGAGAGGTGGATGACGTTGTGGATCTGGTCACCACAACAGGTCAGTATCTGACACCACAGCTTAAGGTAAGCGAGGTAGGCCTGCAGAGTTTTATTAATTTTTTTTTATGGTTTTTAGGGGATGGAAATGTTGTGAAGGATAGCACACCGTTCTCTGCTGACAGTGCCCTCCGCCTCATCCAGCAAGTGATGGAATGTAGCACGGAACTGGACCTAATTAAACAAAGAATCCATGTGATGGAACAAACATTTAAAGACATTCTCGATGTTTTGGGGAGAATTCAATAAGCCATCCAAACACATTTGTTTTTACATGTTTGTTTTTATATTTTTACTAATTTTTTGAGTAACAAAGCAGCCAAAAATTGAATATGCACACAGTGTGTGAACATGTGCTATCTGCCATCAGGGGATATCCATGTACGTCTTTTGTGGGTGCAACCCCTTCCTCGTATCAAAAGTCGGTGAACTGAGGAAGGGGATGCACCCCCAAAACACATCCATTGATCACCCCTGATGGCAGATAGCACATGTTGACAATAGGGATCAGGATTGTAAACTTCCTATTTGCAAAAAAGTAAAAATGTGTGCATATTGAATTTTTGGCTGGGCAAGGGGTGGCAGGACCCCATATTAGGACGGGCACATAGAGACATAGTTTGTGTAACTGAATGTCTCAGATTGCTCAGAGGTATCCAATGTTGTCATTTTAGAAATGCAAGTGGTATTTTTGTATTTTCATAAGCCAAAATTTGACGGGTTGTGGTCAGGCCAACCCCAAAGTAAAACAAAAAAAAATGTGCAGAGAGTAAAATATTTGACCACAAACAACGTGTAGCTTCTTTTTATAATACACTCTAAGCTTATTTGGTTCTTTTGTAAGGTAACATAGTGAAATTGGTTGTTATTTACTAAAGTAAAATACACTTGCCACTACAAATGCACAAAGACAAACTAGGAGACAGGAAAGAACAAATAATTAAAGGTTTAAACAAGATTTTTATTGGGATACTTAGACATAGGCTGGCATAGGAATTGCCCCCCTACCCGTGAAATACTCCATGTATTTGTCCCGAACCACACGGGCATTTTGGGGGGGCAAGCCAAGACGGGCAGATTCCAGGCCCGGAAGGGGATTTGCAGGGGAAAGTCCAGCCTCTGGCAAAACTGAGGCCATATATGAATTCGCTTTGCGGCAAAGAAAATTGTGTAGCACACAGCAGCATAACACTACATAGTTTATTTTGTAGTCCGCCAAGTGGATGGAAGTCATAAAAAGGCGGAACCGGCTGGCCATTATGCCGAAGGCATTTTCAACGACTCTTCGGGCCCTGGCCAGCCGGTAATTGAACACACTCTTCTCTGGGGTCAGGGTCCTCTGTGGAAATGGCCTCATAAGATGCCGTCCGAGTCCGAAGGCTTCATCAGCCAAGAAAACAAAGGGGAGTCCTTCAATATTCCCTGCATCCGGTGGCAATGCAAGGTCGTCACTCTGGAGACGGAGGGCAAACTCCGTCTGGATGAAGGATCCCCCATCGGACATCCGGCCATTCTTCCCTACATCAACATAGAGGAATTCATACCGTGCTGACACCACCGCCATCAGCACAATGCTATGAAACCCCTTGTAGTTGTAGTAGTAGGATCCAGAACGGGGTGGCGGCACGATGCGGACGTGCTTCCCGTCTATGGCACCACCGCAGTTGGGGAAGTCCCACCGCGTGGCAAACTCCGATGCCACAGTCTGCCATTCCTGTGGCGTTGAAGGAAGCTGTGGAGTGAAACAAGATGAAATAATATTAGAAAAACAAAGGCATACATTACAAGCAAATTCAAGACCAAAAAATTAGAGACCAACATCAATCTAATTATACGTTTATTAAGGTGTGTAAAAAAAGTATAATGGAAGGCTCATTTATCATATTCATCACCCCCTCTGATGGGCCATTACTAAATTATTTTGGGGGGGGAGATGTGTTTGGCCACAGGATAGCATTGCAGTGGCGGTGCGTCCAGAGTGGGCGCTGGAGCACTGTCCCCTCTCTCCTGTGCCCATCACTCAGAACAATACATAGGTTCATGCGTTGCATGAACCTATGTATTGTCTATGCCGCACACTATTCAGGTGGATGGCCTCTTGTAAAGCGACCGACATATGATTAATTGCGTCATTTAGGGGGTTAAAATTGCAGAGCAGAAACAGGTATTAAAAAAGTCTTGCAAATTACAACCTGAGGGATGTAATTGGCTTCCTCAAAGAAAAATCGGGGACGCAAGGAGGGGGCATTCCTTGTGTAAACACTGACAGGCAGCTCTGGCAATCATGTTCACCAAGTCTGTTTAATGGTAACATGATTGGCTGATGCAACATGAAGGGAAGGAGAAGACATCAAGGACAGAAGAAGGATGGCGCTGACCACAAGAAGGTAAGTGCAGGGCTGGGGGGAAACTGGCTGCAATAGAGGGGACTAAATGGCTGCATTGGAGGGGACAACTGGGGGCGTTTATTAGGCAACAGAGCAAAAAAGGAGGAAGTTTATTTCCGAAATTGGGGTTGTAACCCCCCAACATTTGGAGCAACAGGCGCCCCTGCTGGAAAAGTTAGTGAGGGGAAATATTTAGGGAGGATAAAAAAGGGGCATTTAAAAACTTCCAGCATGCATGGGGACAAAGGGGACATTCTCAGCATATTACAATCATGGTAATTAGGAAAGGATGAAAGAAATACAATACATTAGCATACATGTAATACATAAAATGTGATGTGAAGGGAGAAAACTTACCCTAATATAGTCCTCCTGCAGGACTTGTATAATAGCAGAACAGGTGTCTGGGATTATGAGGCCCAGAGCCTGGGGGGAGATGCCTGTGGTGAACTTCAAGTCCTGAAGACTTCTCCCTGTCGCCAGGTAACGCAACGTGGCGATGAGCCTCTGCTCAGCACTGATGGCTTCCCGCATAACGGTGTCCTTCCTGGTAATATAGGGGGACACCAAAGCCAACAGTTCCTGAAAAACGGGGTCAGACATCCTCAGAAAATTCCTGTAGTCCTCAGGATTATTCTCGACGATCTCCCGCAGCAGAGGCATGTGGCAGAATTGGTCCCGCTGGAGCAACCAATTCTTGGTCCATGAACTCCTCCTCACACCATTCATGGACTGGTCTTGGTCCAAAACAAGCAGACCAACACCAAGCGCACGCACAGCACGAACTCGACGACGAGAACGTCCAGGCGACATGGCTAGGAAACGGTCGTCTAATCAGAACGTACAGAACAGAACGCACTTTAGAACAGCAAGGCCTATGAATAACGAACTGAAATTCAGAAACGAACAGGCAAGAACGCACTGTAAAACAGATACGACCTGCCTAGACGCCCTGAAAGTCAAGATACGAACCCACAAGCACAAACTGAACGGCAGAAAACGATCTGAAAAGTACGAAGACTGAAAAGCGCGAATCGTCTCTTCCCAAACTTTTACTTCACACGCGGTAACACGAGATCAGCAAAAGCAGCCCAAGGGGTGGCGCCAAGAAAAAAGATCTTCCCCTTTATAGTGCCGTCGTACGTGCTGGACGTGAGCGCAGAGAACCACGAGGAAATTGGGAAATGACAGTGTGTACGCATAGAAAGCTTGACGAGAAAATCGACAAGCTTAACAAGAATCTCGTCGAAAAAAACGACGTGTTTTTTACGACGAGAAAATCGGTCGTGTGTACGAGGCCTCAGAATTATATTTTTCATCATATGGCCTCAGCAGCTAGAACAATAATAGCTCGCAACTGGAGAGAAAATAAAAGACCAAGCATAGGAGATTGGGTATGTGAAATGAACGAAATACAATATATGAAAAGACAGATAAGAGAAGAAGGATATATAGAAACCCAAATGCCAGCAGTATGGCTAAAATGGGATGAATTTCGGTCCTCAAACAGATTGAACAAGTAAATGGAGGAGTATGGGAGAATTAGAGGTTTCCTCCCCTCCCCTCC
The DNA here is from genome assembly GCA_029206835.1 of Rana muscosa. Taxonomy (NCBI): domain Eukaryota; kingdom Metazoa; phylum Chordata; class Amphibia; order Anura; family Ranidae; genus Rana; species Rana muscosa. Next base: position 204,871,215 of record CM055122.1, on the reverse strand, counting down.
CTCTCAACCTTTTTTTTTTTCTTCTCTTTCCCCCTCCCTAGGTCGAATGGATGAATGGATGTTGGAATGAAAGTGCATGTATGTTAGTAGTATATATTTGTAGGAGATTGCTACGGCATTCTGTTTTTAGGATAGAGTAGATAATACTGTAGATACTGACCTAGATCTGTTTATTTTGTTTACTGAACAATGAGAATGAATTATCTTATTGAAAACAAAAATATGTAGAATACATATCAGCCTAAACTGAGAAAAAAAATTGCTTTTTAAAAAAAAAAATTGGGATATTTATTAAAAAGTACAAATGGGTATATTTAGCAAAAAGTACAAAATATTGTGTTTTTTTTCAAAATTGTCGCTCTTTATTTGTTTATAGCACAAAAAAAAAAAATCGCAGACATGATCAAATACCACCAAAAGAAAGCTCTATTTGTGGGAAAAAAAGGACGTCAATTTTGTTTGGGTGCAACGTCGCACAACCGCACAATTGTCAGTTAAAGCGACGCAGTACCAAAGCACAAAAAATGGCCTGGTCATTGAGCAGCCATTTCTAAAGTGGTTAAGATCGCAAAGGGGGGAAAAAATTGCGATGCCGATTCTTAATGATTAAAGGATCAGTAAAGGAATATTTTTTTTTTTTTAAATAACAAACATGTTTTACTTACCTCCACTGTGCAGCTCGTCCTGGTCTTCTGGGGTCCCTCGGCTGCTGTCTCGGCTCCCCCCCGCAAGGACTCCACACCTTCATGCGAGCGAGCTCACATGGTGTGGAGCTATTGCGGGCGCGCTCCCGTGATACAGCGGCAGCCATAGCCGCCGACTGTATCACTCGGCCCCCGCCCCCTGGTGCGCCGCGTCATTGGATGTGATTGACAGCAGCGCCAGCCAATGGCTGCGCTGCTTTCAATCCATCTAGTGTAGCCAATCGACGGCCAGGCTGAGAACCGAGGAGGATGACAGGGACGAGCGTGGGACTTTCGAGGGGCCAGGTAAGTAAAACGGGGGCTCAGGGGGGGGGGGCAGTACTGTCGGATGTTTTTTTACCTTAATGCATAGGATGCATTAAGGTGAAAAAGCATTTACCTGTACAATCCCTTTAATCGTGTAGCTCTAGTATACATGCGTATAGGTGCACAAACGTGCGTATGCCTATACATACCTACGTAAAATTCTTCACCCTTCCATCGCTGCCAGTGTTGCAGTTTACACATATACACTCATGTATATTCGCACATGCATGTGTATGCGTGCAAATTTCTGCACTCAGAATAATAAGCTGTAAATAAACAGACAATTTTTTATTTTTTCATTTTTTTTTGTTATGGGTCTGAACGCACCCCTGCATTACGGATCTTTACACAGCTGTGTGCAATGTCCTTTAGACAACCATACACCTTTCACATCCCCAAAAAGAAAAAAAACGTTACATGGCTACGAACAGCGTTTTTTCACCCGTGAGGCCTTACTCCTTCCCACCAACATACTTCTCTCCTGGCTCTTATTGAATGCTGTCTTCCCTATTTGTTTAGTCAATTTCACTATTCATCTGTATCCAACATAAACCACCAATTAGGATTTGCAGTAGGTTCAGGTTGGTGTGAGGATTACAGTACGTTACTGGCAGCTTTAAAGTAGTATTAAACCCTCATTCCCCTGTAAACTGTTAAAACTCTCACCCCAGAACTTGCAGATTGCAACTTTCTATCCTGCTTGGCTCATGTTCTCTTAGTGCCACTTCCCTGAACTTCTGGTATTCACAGGAAAGAGTTAACAGTGGACAGCGCAGTCCCCAGTCAGTTTGTTAGCGTGTGAAAGGAGGGAGGAAATAAAGGGTGGCGAGTGCCATTGCTATCCCAGGCTTTGGAGTTGTGTGTTTCTATTGATGCACACAGGGTAGGGAGACACAACTGCATGCAAGGGTGGCTCCATAGGATGCTGCAAGATAAAGGAGCCACCATGAAACAGGAAACCTGGAGCATCAGTCATGAAAGCTTAAACTTGGGCATAGGCAAGCATTAAAAGATGAAAAAGCTGCATACTAAGTAAGTAATTAAATCAGCTGCTGAAAGTGCTTATAAAGGGGTTGTATGGGGTGTTTTTTTTTTTTAAATAACAAACATGTCATACTTACCTCCACAGTGCAGTTCATTTTGCACAGAGTGGCCCCGATCCTCCTGTTCTGGGGTCCCACGGTGGCTGTCTTGGCTCCTCCCCGCTAAAGCTAACCCCCTCTGGGAAGCTCTTTCCCAAGGGGGGTTAGTTGGCGGGCGTGCTCCCTGTCATACAGTTGGTGTCCATAGACTCCAAGTGTTTAACTCGGTCCTGCCCCCCCCGGCGGCCGCGTCATTGGATGTGATTGACAGCAGCGGGAGCCAATGGCTGCGCTGCTATCAATCTATCCACTTAACAGCCAGACTCAGTGGAGGAGAGGATGCCGGGGAACGCGCACAGCACGTGAACGGGCTCAGGTAAGTAAAACGGGGGCTGGTGGGCCCATGACAGTGAGGTGTTTTTTCACCTTAATGCATAGGATGCATTAAGGTGAAAAAACACAAACCTTTACAACCCCTTTAAAGCACTTAAGCCCTGTACACACGACCGAGAATCCCATCGTAAAAAAATACGTTGGTTTTCTCGACGAGATTCTTGTCAAGCTTGATGGGATTCTTGCCAAGCTTTCCTTGCATACACACTGTCAATAAAAAATCTCGTTGTTGTAAAGCGCGGTCATGTACAACACGTACGACGGCAGTATAAAGGGGAAGTTCAATTCCAATGGCGCCACCCCTTGGGCTGCTTTTGCTGATCTCGTGTTACTGCGTGTTAGTAAAAGTTTGGGGAGAGACGATTCGCGCTTTTCAGTCTTCGTGCTTTTCAGTCTTCATGCTTTTCAGTCTTCGTGCACCATTTAAACGATGCAATAATTTACAGCGTGACGAATGTGCTATCTCCATTACGAATGCTAATTTTACCAGAAGGAGCGCTCCCGTCTCATACTTGATTCTGAGCATGCACGGTCTTTTAAGACTCGGAAAAGCATACACACGACCGGTTTTCTCGTCGGGAAACAGGCCGACGAGAATCCCGACGAGAAAAACAACAATCCTGATGAGAAAATAGAGAGCAGGTTCTCTTTTTTTTCTCGTCGAGATTCCCGGCAGTTTTCTCGACGAGAAACCATACACACAAACGTTTTTTTTGGCAAAAAAACGGTCGTGTGTACGAGGCTTTAGGGTTTATTATCACTTTTAAGGGAATCTGTCCTGAAAGTATAATGGAGGTGGCCAATGCTGAACCCCTTTTTTTGCCACATGCGGATCATGTCCGGTAAACTTTGCCATAGGGATAAAGCATAGCGACCGAGGCATGCAAACATCCCTTGCCTATTGCAGCTTAAGGGGGTGGTTGGTGGCGGAGAAAAATTAGCCTCCGCCGTTAATTTTTGCTGCCCCCCAACTGCACGTCTGAATGAAGCCCAATTGATTTAAATGTTTCAATCTGATTGGTGGTTAATCAAGCAGAGATACAGGCAGTTGCACTGCCCACATTCAGAAAGCAGACCTACCCATTCCACATGTGAGGAGCTTTGTGAAATGTGGCAGCAATGAATTATAGCACAAAAAGTGAGCGAGCTTTCTGTCTCTTTCAAAACTGCATTGTCTTTTGCATTGCAATAGCACTTTTGATTGTTGCCAGAACTGGTCTGCTTTCACACTGCTTTATTGCAAAAACCTGGTAAAAACGCATATGCGTTTTTGGTGCGTTTCCGGTGCGTTGTGCACTTGTGAAAAAAAAAGCGTGTAACGTGTTAAAAAAAAAACATGTGACTCAAAAAGTGCAACAAAAAAGCAACCACATTTTCAATGCATTTATTTCAATAGGGAAGTGCTTTTTTGTTGAGTTTTCTTTTACTGCACCAATCATGTACCAAAAATGCAGCATGCAGGACTCTTAAAAACGCAACTGATCAGTAATGCATAACATGGGTCTTGCATTTTTCTTCCGCCTTTGGTAAGGCAAAGACAGAAGAAAAACTGAACATATAATTAGCTGTACATTTAGGATATTTGAAGCATAACTGGGCCATGTCAAGCAACAGGTTTGCTTTACTATCCCCCTCCCAAGCAGGTTATACTTATCTTCTTCGAGTCCCCCGCTGCTCCATTCAACCACTAGGATTGAGAAAAGGAAGCTCTGAGTCCCCATAGTCGGCACTTTGACAGCTCTAGTCTACTCATCAACTATCAATGCTATTGAGTGAGAGTAAGGGAAGAGAGTGACATGCTCCTCCATACTTGGAAGCAGTGGCGGCTGGTGCTCAAAATTTTTGGGGGGGCGCAAACAAACTGAAAAAAAAAAAAAAACAATTTCCGCCACTGTGCCCATTAAACGCAGCCACTGTGCCCAAACGCCACCAGTTTGCCCCCTCAAATACAGCCAGTTTGTTTCCATATACAGCCAGTGTGCCCCCATATATATACAGCCAGTCTGCCCCATATACAGCCAGTGTGCCCCATATACAGCCAGTGTGCCCCCATATACAGCCAGTTTGTCCCCATATATATAGCCAGTGTGCCCCCATATACAGCCAGTGTGCCCCCATATATATATATAGCCAGTGTGCTCCCATATACAGCCAGTTTGTCCCCATATATATAGCCAGTGTGCCCCCATATACAGCCAGTTTGTCCCCATATACAGCCAGTTCCCCCCAAATGCAGCCAGTTTGTCCCCCATATACAGCCAGTTCCCCCAAATGCAGCCGCTTTTTTAATTTGTAACTTTTCCAATTACAGTTCCTGTCCACCACACCTCCCGGGAAATGGAGCTGGGAGATGTTGAGATTATATAAATGTGATTATATGGTATTAGGCTTTAAGAAAATGGCATCAATCCCACTTCTGGACCAGCCTTGGGGGACACCCTCCAATCAGGGCATTAGTTTAAGTATAAATACCCTCAGCAAAATGGTGTCGGCTACTGCTGTGTCTCAGCCAATCGGGAGGGAGAGTCCCGGACAGCTGAGGGACTCGTGGACATCGCTGGATAGAGATGGGGCTTAGGTAAGTATGAGGGGAGCTGCTGCACACAGAAGGCTTTTTATCCTAATGCATAGAATGCATTAAAGGGGTTGTAAAGGTTCGTGTTTTTTCACCTTAATGCATCCTATGCATTAAGGTGAAAAAACACCTGGCAATGACGGCCCCCCCGTTTACTTACCCTCTTCTCCACAGAGTCTGGCCGTTGACTGGATAAATTGGATAGATTGATCACAGCGCAGCCATTGGCTCGCACTGCTGTCAATCACATCCAGTGATGCGGCCGCCGGGGGGCGGGACCGAGTCATACACTCTGTGTCTAAGGACGCAGCATGTATGACAGGGATAGCGCCCGCAAGCTAACCCCCTTGGGAGAGAGCTTCCCATAGGGGGGTTAGCTATTGTGGGGAGTAGCTGAGACAGCTGCCGAGGGACCCCAGAACAGGAGGATCGGGGCCACTCTGTGCAAAACAAACTGCACAGTGGAGGTAAGTATAACATTCAAAGTAAATAGGTAAAAAAGAGAGCTGCGCTCAATTAACCACTTAAGGACTAGCCACTGTATATATACGTCGGCAGAATGGCTCATACAGGCACAATCACGTACCTGTATGTCCCCTTTAACTGCCCGACGTCGGGGTCGCGTGCGCGCCCCGCCGGAGGCGCGTTTGCGACCCCCCTGCCTTCCCCATGAGTCGGGCCGCGGGTCCCGCGGACTCGATCGCCGCGGGGATCCCCGTGATCGTTTCACGGATGTATGGAGCGGGGTAGATGTTAGTGTAAACACAACATCTCCCTGCTCGCCTACTGACACTGTCACCGATCTCTGCTCTGTGTAATCAGAGCAGAGATCAGTGACGTGTCACTCCTAGCCACGCCCCCACACAGTAGTAATCACTCCCCTAGGCACACTTAACCCCTTCAGCGCCCCTAGTGGTTAACCCCTTCACTGCCAGTGTCATTTTTACAGTAACCAGTGCATTTTTATTGCACTGATCGCTGTAAAAATGGCAATGGTCCCAAAAATGTGTCAAAAGTGTCCAATGTGTCCGCCAAAATGTCGCAGTCACGAAAAATGCCATAAAACTACCCCCTATTTTGTAAACGCTATAACTTTTGCGCAAACCAATCAATAAACGGCGATTGCGATTTTTTTTAAATCAAAAATATATAGAAGAATACATATCGGCCTAAACTGAGGAAAAAAAATGTTTTTTTATATATTTTTGGGGGATATTTATTATAGGAAAAAGTAAAAAATATTGCATTTTTTTCCAAATTGTCGCTCTATTTTTGTTAATAGCGCAAAAAATAAAAACCGCAGAGGTGATCAAATACCACCAAAATAAAGCTCTATTTGTGGTAAAAAAAGGACGTCAATTTTGTTTGGGAGCCACGTCGCACGACCGCGCAATTGTCAGTTAAAGCGACGCAGTGCCGAATCACAAAAAGGGGCCTGGTCTTTATGCTGCGTATTGGTCCGGGGCTTAAGTGGTTAAATATCAAATCAGTGACAGTGATAAACGATAATTGAATATTGAATCAAACACAAATAAACCAATGATGTAAATATATCTATGAGTCGATAAATTAAATATAGAAGCTGGATGTGGCCAACCACTTGGCGATGTAGTAGATAGAAGTGTGAACCTCAAGGATAACACCACAATCACACATGTGCCACCACCATATAGATTTCCTGCTTACTGGAAAGCGAGCTGTATAGAGCCTGTATAATGATCTCACTCCAGGTCTGCAGCGAACTCCAACTCACAGCGGTGGACAGAGAACCGGACTGAATGGGCTCAATACACCAGGCGACCCAGGAAACCAGCAATCATATCCCCATAAATAAAAAACACTGACATAGTGTAATACAGACTAAAAGGAGGATTTAATGACTAAAGGTTACACTTACACAAAACTAAGATAAAAAACGTCCATAAATAGAAATAGCCGGCCGGCATGCAGACACCCGTCCACGAGCGATGACGTCAGCGTGTCAGCCTTCCCAAGTAAGTATAACTTTATAGTTTGTTATTTAAAAAAAAACAAAAAAACAAACCCACACAACCCCTTTAAGATAAAAAACCTTCTGCCTTTACACCCCCTTTAAATACATTGCAATATTGTATGTACGGTTTTTCACTATTGTTTTACACATATTGGGCCAGCGCCCCTTTCCATCCTATTTATTTTGTTTTACAAAGTGGCATTTTGCATTTTAAAGGGACAGCTTATCACAGGGGCATTTATCACATTTATAACATAACCTATATATGTTATATGTTCTTATGCACAGAATATATATATATATATATATATATATATATATATATATATATATATATATATGTGTGTATGTTTGGAAGGATTTCCCACTGTTTGCCTGTAGGTGGCGTTACCACCCCAGGCCAATATTGGAACACAAGCAGGCCAAAGTGTATTTGGTATTTTTCCCTGGGAACCGCTCAGTGGGAGTGGTCTCCACGCTGAGCATGCTGGGGAAGGGTACTTAAGGGGCAGACGCCATTTCTCGGGCTCTCTTCGCCTCGTGGCCCTCCTGGCTCGAGGTATGTGATACTGGAATTTCAGCCACGGAGCCATGTTGGCCCGAGGCTGCATCTCTGCCACGTAGGCCCAGTTGTCCTGACTGGGGCCTACACTTTGAAGGTGATCCAGTTCTGTCTGTCCTGCGGGAGGAAGTCTTTCAATGGAGCAAACCAGGGGAGGACCTGTCCTGGAGAGGACCAAGTGGAAGGCTGGTATCTTGAGGAAGGCCTGGTGACCCTATTGGAGGATGCACCGTAGCTAAACTTACCTTACAGTCTGCCGGGTTGGCTTAAAGGCTCTTAAACTGTAAGGCTGGATATCCGGGCACTTAAATCCTGTGGCAGAGGATTATTGAACAGTGCAACTTAATCATCCTAAAGGTCTGTGGCAGCGACTGTTATTTCTTTATGTGTTCGTGCATCATCACGGCTGCTAGGCCAAGTGAGAGGGGCCTATCCAGGTGAGCAATGAACCTTCCCCTAACCCTCCATCCCTCTACCTATGCAAGTTTGTGTGGAAATAAAGCCTAACGAAAAGGTGAATAACTTGTGTGGACATTGAACTTTTTGTAGACTCTCATCCCCTAGACAACGAACAGTGAGGTAACGTGCAATGTCCAAATTTAAACCAGCAGCTCCTGCGGGGGTAGTGCTATATATATATATATATATATATATATATATATATATATTGTGACAGCAGGAAGGTAAAGTCACCTGGTTGCATCCAGGGGGGTAGGTATATTTCTCCCAGATTCAGGCTTTATGCCGACTTATACAACTAGGGAGAGAGTTGATGAAGCCCAGCTGAGGCTAGTGGGCTCATGGATGATTCATACCTCTAGGGAGAGGGCTGGGCGTCGTGCAGGCAGGGAGTTGATGAGACCAGCTGAAGCTTGTCAGCTCGTTTAAGGCCTCTATAAAAACTCCCAGATTCATTAGGTGTTTGCTCATGCCTGGAACCAGACCTGTGTGGACTGTCTAGGGAGAGTGAACCCCTGTGCGGTGAGACAAAGCCTGTGTGGCTATTTGTTTGGACATTTACTAAACCAGGGACTTAGGGACTAGGACAGCACCAGGCTGATCCCAGTTGTTAGTTAGGAAACCTGCATGTTTAGTCAGAGGTCAAGCTGACCAGGGTTTATTTTGTTTATGTTTCTTTTTGCTTTGCTGTGTTTTTTGTCACTGTAAATAGAGAAATAAACCGCACCTTTTTGATCTTGAAAACCACAACCTCCGTCTGCTGGGCCTGTTTTTTGTGTGGGGAGCCCATCCAGGGGATCACACACACCCGCTGCCGAGCTAACCCCCCCACAGTTGGTGGAGAACCAGTGGCAGTTTTTTTTTAAGCCAGCATGGAGGAGATACTGAAACAGCTGGCTCTAGCAAATGCCAATCAACAGCAGACAAATGCAGGTTTGGAAAAGAGCCTTGCAGCTCAACAACAGAGCTTCGCAGCCCAGCAGCAAGCTCATCAACAGAGCCTTGCAGCCCAGCAGCAATCTGAGGCCCGCTTCATAGACCTGTTACAGAAGCAAGAGCAGAGACTACAACAAATGGAAGCAGTAATGCAGCAACGTCCGCAGACCAGTGAGGAAAGCCGTCCCACTAATACCGCGTCCCTTGGGGTGAGTCGTTTATTGACAAAAATGACTGGAGAGGATGATCCAGAGGTATTTTTGACCACATTTGAAAGGACTGCTGAAAGAGAAAAGTGGCCTGAGGAGCAGTGGGCTGGACTGGTGGCTCCTCTGTTAACTGGTGAATCGCAGAAGGCTTACTATGACCTAGAGCCTGACCAAGCAAAAGACTATGTGATGCTAAAAGCTGAAATATTGGCAAGGCTGGGTGTCACCCTGGCTGTCCGGGCTCAGCGTGTGCATAACTGGACTTTCCAGCTTGGAAAACCCCCCAGGTCTCAAATGTATGATCTCATTCTTTAGAAAGTGAAAAAAGAAATTGCGCTACAGGTATGGAACTACGCAGATATATCAAATGCCTAGGAACAAACAAAGGGAAAAAGCAGCAACTATTCTGAAAACTAACAGTGCATACAAATAAGAAAAAATATATAGTCGCGCTAACTTATGAATATAAACATAAGCCCACCACTGAGTAATTGAAAAAATTGTTTCCAAATCACCACAGTGATAAATTATGTGAGTGCTCAGTGAAGAACAATAACTAAACAATGTAAACAAAGCATATAAATTAATAATAATACAAACTTAATTAATAATATTATTACATGCTTGTATAGGACCCTTAAATGATCAAGTCTAAAGTCCATACAAAAAAACACACCCGTGATCAAGTGTCCATACTAGATAAAAAAGAAAAAAGGAAAAAAGAAAGAAAACAAAACAAAAACGATTCCAAATCTTCTTGTATTCGTGACTTTCACCACCACCAGTAAAAATTCCTGCTTACCAAAAAGCGATGGTCCCCTATGACGGAGGACCCCAAACAGCCTCAAATGGTAATCAATAGGACTCCAAGCTTCAGTATATGTTGAGCCTCAATTAATTTGGTAGCCAAAACGCTCATATACCATCATGCAGTACTCGATGCAGAACATGAAAGGAAGGGAGGACACTACATAGTGTAAAATCCTTGGTGGATGTTTATTTAAAAGAAGAAAACATACTTACAAAAATGCAGTTTAAAAACAGCCTTAGAAGTGTGACAGCGCCGACCGGTCAAAGGCGCTAGTCACACACATACGTCCGTGGAAGTCGAGCAGTGGAGGGTGACGTCAGCACAAAGCTCGTATCCTGCCCTACGCGTTTCGTGAAAATTCACGTCGTCTCGGGGCACGGGCGATGGGCTGCGTCACCCCCTCTTTATAGGGAACACAAGAACTCAAGGGTCCGGCCCGAGGGAGGGCGCGCGCGCGCGCACCTCGCGCCGCGAGGTAACCACGCCACGCTATCGCATCCGCCAAACAGCAAAAACGGCGGATGCGCGCGCATCTCTCCCCACGAGGAAACCAAGCCTCGTTTGCAAATACATACCGTGCGCGTCATCACGCCAAGCGGGATGACGAAAACAGGGTGGGGAGTATGCCGCACATACGCGTGTCCATGGCAACAATGGCCACGACCGCAATACGCGCGCCACCCAAGGGGGAGGAGCCTCCAGGTGTGTCACAGGAGACAGTAAGACCCACAACCTCCGCCGCAACCATAATGTGCGGTGAACATAATGGGACCTTAAACTGCTCCAAATTTAACAACCTAACTATAGAGGACATATACATACATGAATAAAATATAAAACATAAATGTCATAACAATATCTAAAACCATACATGTTTGAAAGTACGTAGATAAATTGCCTCATAATAGTTAATAGTCCTTAAATGATAATAAAATCACCAAGGTTACAACAGTTACCATCTAATCTCGTCCCTCTTACAACCCCGCTTAACATGGTAAATGTCCATTACAAAACGGGAAAAAGAGACGGAAATAAACGGTTAAATTTAAACGGAATAAGGAAAAGAGGAAGAAAAAAGTGTGCATACAGCACAATCTGCATCTCCCAAGAACTATAATTCAATATAATTCAATAGTCCACCCCAAACAGCCATTATAAAAACACAATTAACTGATTGGCTAGATTGATTCAAGAATTGTTAATAAAAGCGTTGACATCGGTGTCCACGTTGAGTCCATGCGGAACATAAGTTCTCAACCTGTATACCCATGCCATTTCCTGCTTGGAGATTTCTCTCACAAGCGAGCTGCCTCTCCAGTGGGGTCTATATTTGTCAATAGCGATGAATAGTGTACCAGACGGGTCTCTCTTGTGAACTTGATCGTAGTGCCTGGATACAGAGTGTTTATCGAAACCTTTGCGTATGTTCGCTATATGTTCGTTAAGTCTCACCCTTACTGCCCTTTTGGTCCTCCCCACGTATTGGAGACCGCAAGGGCATTGTATGAGGTAAATAACCCCCAAAGATGAACAAGTAATAAAGGGTTCGATTTCATAGGAACGGCCCGTGCTCGTTGAAGAAAAATGGCTAATCTTCCTATCCCTGCAGCTATTCAGGCTGCACACTTGGCATTTTTTGCATCTATAGTATCCTGTCAAGTTCTCTAGAAATGTTCTATTGGCCCGTGGGGGGTCCTGGACACTTGGGGCCACCCTACTGGACAGTGTAGACGCCCCCCTAAATACAATAGCTGGTCTCTCTGAAAGGGACGGTGCCAACACTAAATCACTGGTTAACACATGCCAGTGCTTACGTATCAGACTTTTAATGGTCTGATGCTGTACGGAGTAGGTGGTAATAAATGGAAGAGAAAACTTACCATCCCTAACCACCCTCTCCCTGTCAGCCAACAATGATTCTCGATCGATCTCACTGACAGATTGTATCAATTGAGACAGATCACTCTGTTGATAACCTTTATCAACAAATCTCTTAGAGAGGATCTCGGCCTGGCATTTGAAAGCCTCTAAGTCTGTACAGTTACGTCTCAATCTGGTGAATTGTCCCTGGGGGACGGCCTTCAACCAAGGGGCATAATGACAACTGTCAAGCGGAATATATGAGTTCCTGTCAGTTGGTTTGAAATAAGTGGTCGTAACAAATTTGCCATCAACCACTGAAATTTTCAAATCCAGATAGTGTACTGACTCCTGACTGGCCTCAAAAGAGAATCTGATACCTCTGTTGTTATCGTTTAGGGACAACATATAATCCCGCAAAGCAGATTCGCTGCCATCCCATAGGAGGAGGACGTCGTCGATGTACCTAACCCAGAGAACAACCTCTGGTCTCCGGCAAACATCGACGACATCCTCCTCCCACTTGGCCATGAACAGGTTGGCCAGGCTAGGGGCGTACTTCGCCCCCATCGCCACACCTCGATCTTGGCGGAAGAATTGATTATCACACCAAAAATAATTGTGACCAGCTGCATATTTCAGTAGGGTCATAATAAAATTAATTTGCCGCAGTGGTAGATCTGATCCTCTCACTAAATACATCTCAACAGCCTCAAAGCCACGCTCATGGGGGATGATGGTATAGAGCGAGGTCACGTCTGCCGTGACCATCCATATACCATTTGTGGGAGTGAGATCTCTGAGTAAATTGATAACGTGTTTAGTGTCCCTTACATAGGAAGGGATCTGCTGAACCAAAGGCTGCAGGAAAAAATCAATATACTTCCCGACCCGGGACGTGGTAGAGTCTATCCCACTTACAATGGGTCGTCCCGGGGGGGAAGTAAGGCTTTTGTGGATCTTCGGGAGGTAATATATAACGGGAGTCCGAGGGGCACAGGGTATCAAAAACAATCTCTCCCTGTCACTGAGGATGCCCTCCCGGTGTCCCTCATCCACAATAATCTCAAGGTCTCTTTTGTATTTGACAACGGGGTCCCTATTCAAAGGGGTATAGGTTTCGGTGTCATCGACGATCCTGTGTAACTCTTTCAAGTAGTCACACCTATCGAGAATGACTATCCCTCCCCCTTTGTCTGCAGGTCTGATGACCAGGGACTTGTTGGAACAAAGGGACTCAAGCCCATTCTCCAGATTCCTTTGCATCTTGACCTTTTTTACCTTGATCTTTTCAAGATCTTTGAGTACCACATCCCTAAAAACTTTAATACTCGGGGCCAATGAACCAGGGGGATTAAACAGTGAAGCATTGGCCAACCCAGTATGTTTGTACTCAGGTAAGGGACTCACTCTATCCATTGTAGGATTAGACAGAAAATGCCTCTTGATATTGAGCTTTCTTGCAAACTTGTGGACATCCATAAAAGTTTGAAATTTGCTCAAGCTCCTAGGCGGAGCAAATTTCAGACCCTTATCCAACAAGCGCTGCTCAGTCTCTGACAAGGCCTGTTGGCTCAAATTGAAAATACCCATACCTAGATTCTTTTTCTTTTTGAGCAACTGGGCCCTCCTCCCCCCTCTGACCCCTCTCTTCGTTCTGATGGACCGAACCGGCCCTGGTGGCCCATGGGAAAACCCCAACTGGGGTTCATATTGACCTGGGGGATAGGAGGGTCTAGAATAATCATAACCCCTGTCAAAATGATTAGACTGAGGAAATTGACCGTTCCCGTCCAGATTATTGAATCCATATCACCTTTCCATGGGTTCACGGCCTAATGGCCCCAATGAGTCTGTTAAGGGAAAAAACCGGTTATGGGTGGGGATATTAAAATCCCGCATACCATTGGACTCAAAGCTGGTTCTTGGAAATCCCTGATTATGTCCCGCATCATGATGGATGGGTCCAAATGAGGGATGCTCCCATCCTCTCATGGATTCACCCTGATAATGCTGGAACTGTACATCAGACCTATGAGGTTTCACATTTTTAGGCATTTTAGATGAAAAATTGCCCTGTTTGGACCCGTTCTTAGTCTTGACCTTATTGTTACGTTGAGCTGGGGTGGGAGTGGGGGGGTTAGAAACCCCTCTCCTACCAATCATGGGAGGGTTGGCAATCGGGCCGGATGGCACCGCGCCCTGAGGGGCAGTGTCCATCACTACCTCATTTATCTCATCTGCTGCCAACTTTTTCTGCCACAGAAAAACAAGGCCGGACTGGTAATCCTCAAAATCTCTAAGGTATTTTTTCTTCTTTTTTGTTTTTTGATCCTTTTCTTCCCTCTCTAAGGTTTTTTGGAGAGAGTTGGAACACTCCCTATATTCCTCTCCATTTTTGAAAGAGGTCAGCAGATCTCTAACCGTTTTGATTTCGGCATCAAGTCTCTGCAGCTTCTCGCTTTTTCTTTGGGCCAAAAATCGCAAAAAAGAAACTCCAGCATCATTAAAGTATTTAGCCCAAACCTCCAAATCAGGCTCACCTTTTTGTGGACTTACCTCCCAACGGAGGCTTCTTGGGACCATGGCATTCCGAATATAATTCTCAAGGAACGCTATGTCCCACTGAGTGTGTATCTCAGTTGTCATGATGTTCTTTAGTCGCATAAAGAGACCACTGACATCAGAGCTACCAGAGGCCGGGGTGGAGTCGAACACCCCGGTCGTGTTGACTGTCCGTTTCGCTCGGAAGTCGAAAATATCCATTGTGGTCGAATTAATGACCACTCACTAAGCAGCAATTAATGGTAGTTAATATAAAAGGTTAGAAAGTGAAAAAAGAAATTGCGCTACAGGTATGGAACTACGCAGATATATCAAATGCCTAGGAACAAACAAAGGGAAAAAGCAGCAACTATTCTGAAAACTAACAGTGCATACAAATAAGAAAAAATATATAGTCGCGCTAACTTATGAATATAAACATAAGCCCACCACTGAGTAATTGAAAAAATTGTTTCCAAATCACCACAGTGATAAATTATGTGAGTGCTCAGTGAAGAACAATAACTAAACAATGTAAACAAAGCATATAAATTAATAATAATACAAACTTAATTAATAATATTATTACATGCTTGTATAGGACCCTTAAATGATCAAGTCTAAAGTCCATACAAAAAAACACACCCGTGATCAAGTGTCCATACTAGATAAAAAAGAAAAAAGGAAAAAAGAAAGAAAACAAAACAAAAACGATTCCAAATCTTCTTGTATTCGTGACTTTCACCACCACCAGTAAAAATTCCTGCTTACCAAAAAGCGATGGTCCCCTATGACGGAGGACCCCAAACAGCCTCAAATGGTAATCAATAGGACTCCAAGCTTCAGTATATGTTGAGCCTCAATTAATTTGGTAGCCAAAACGCTCATATACCATCATGCAGTACTCGATGCAGAACATGAAAGGAAGGGAGGACACTACATAGTGTAAAATCCTTGGTGGATGTTTATTTAAAAGAAGAAAACATACTTACAAAAATGCAGTTTAAAAACAGCCTTAGAAGTGTGACAGCGCCGACCGGTCAAAGGCGCTAGTCACACACATACGTCCGTGGAAGTCGAGCAGTGGAGGGTGACGTCAGCACAAAGCTCGTATCCTGCCCTACGCGTTTCGTGAAAATTCACGTCGTCTCGGGGCACGGGCGATGGGCTGCGTCACCCCCTCTTTATAGGGAACACAAGAACTAAAGGGTCCGGCCCGAGGGAGGGCGCGCGCTCGCGCACCTCGCGCCGCGAGGTAACCACGCCACGCTATCGCATCCGCCAAACAGCAAAAACGGTATGATCTCATTCACCTGAGCAGGAAGTGGCTACAGCCAGAGACTTTGTCCGCACCAGAGATTGTGGAACGTGTTGTAATGGATCGGTTTTTGAGAGCTCTTCCTACTGCCATCCAAAAGTGGGTAAGCCATGGAGACCCAGAGACGGCCGGTGGTCTTGTGGATCGTGTAGAGAAATACTTGGCTACAGAGAACCTGACGGCCTCTTCCAGAGACTCTCGGACTTTCCACCCTAAGACCAGACCATCCCCAGGGGCGGATAAGAGGATTCCAAGGGGTGAGGGTGGAGAGAGTGAGAGGGTGGGAGCTCTACCCAAAGTTTGGCGAGAACAGCCTGGGAAGTCAGGGGCTCAAGAGGCAGCCAAAAGGATTGTTTGCTACCGCTGCCGGCGAGCGGGACATATTGCAGCAAATTGCCCGGTTGTGGAGGAACCCATGCAATGTGACTTTCTGACGGACCGACGTCAGTCGCTGTGTGCGACAGTCGCATGCACTGCCATTCGGGGAACTGAGAAACATTTATGCAAAATGTGTATTAATGGTAGAAATGTTGTGGTATTGCTGGATTCAGGTAGCCTTGTGACCCTGATAAAGGCTGAATTAGTTAAAACAGAGGTCTCTGGGAATAGCAAGGTAGCTGTTATTTGTGTGCATGGGGACACCCGAGAGTATCCAGTGACTACAGTGTGTTTCGAGACCCCCAAAGGTACCCTCTCTCATCCAGTGGGGTTAGTATCTCAATTACCGCATGATGCCATTGTGGGAAGGGATTTTCCGAAGTTCTGGGAACTGTGGGATGATCCTGAGCCCCCCACTGGTGCCCCTATGTACCAGGAATGTGATAGCCAGAACTCCTCTGAGAGTGGTGAGGACTCTCCAGAATTTCCCTTGTCAGTATTGGCAGGGGAGACTCAAGAAACTGGAGAGGAGCCCACCTCCTCAGACGAAAACCTACCGTCTGTGGAGTTTTCTGATCTTGAGGTTCACAGGGAAAATTTTGCCACAGAACAGTTAAAAGACCCCGCCCTAATAAAGGCACGGGAAAACGTAGTGGAAATAGATGGCGAGTTAGTGAACCCAGATAATACCTGCACTTACCCATACTTCAGCGTAGAGAAGGACCTACTGTATCGGGTGGCAAAAAGGGCAGAAGAAACCGTTGAGCAGCTTGTGGTGCCCAAACCTTACAGGAAGTTGGTGTTGGAGTTGGCCCATGGGCACATTCTTGGAGGTCATCTGGGGACAGAGAAAACCCGAGAGAGGGTATTACAGAGATTCTATTGGCCTGGGGTGATGAAGGACATAGAAAATTATTGTTCCTCCTGCCCTGTGTGTCAGAGGTCGGCCCCGATGCCACATTTCCGTAGCCCGCTGGTCCCTCTACCCATCATTGAGGTCCCGTTTGAGAGAATCGCAATGGATTTGGTAGGTCCTATAATCAAGTCCGCTAGGGGGCACCAGTACATATTGGTTATAATGGACTATGCCACCCGTTATCCAGAAGCGATCCCTCTCAGAAATACCTCGGCCAAAACCATAGCCAAAGAGCTATCTCTTGTTTTTAGCCGGGTGGGTATTTGTAAAGAACTGCTTACGGACCAAGGTACACCCTTTATGTCCCGGGTTATGAAAGAGCTGTGTAAATTGTTCAAAGTGACGCAATTGCGTACATCTGTGTATCACCCCCAAACCGATGGGCTGGTTGAAAGATTCAACAAAACCCTAAAACAAATGTTGAAGAAAGTGGTGGATAGAGATGGAAAGGATTGGGACTGTCTACTTCC
This sequence comes from Rana muscosa, assembly GCA_029206835.1. Taxonomy (NCBI): domain Eukaryota; kingdom Metazoa; phylum Chordata; class Amphibia; order Anura; family Ranidae; genus Rana; species Rana muscosa. The sequence goes on along the minus strand of CM055122.1, from coordinate 204,853,699 downwards.
TTATTTGATGTTTGCTATTAGGGAGGTGCCCCAATCCTCTACGGGATTCTCCCCCTTTGAGTTACTGTATGGGAGACACCCAAGAGGGCTGTTGGATATTGCCAAGGAAACTTGGGAAAGTGAGAGTTCTCCCCACAGGAGTGTGATTGAGCATGTCGCCCTGATGCAAGATCGAATTGCACAGGTAATGCCCATCGTGAAGGAACATTTGGCCCAAGCGCAGTTGGCACAGCAGAGAGTGTACAACCGTGGAGCCAAGACTGGTACCTTTTCCCCGGGGGATAGGATATTGGTACTTGTCCCTACGGTTGAAAGTAAATTCCTTGCCAAATGGCAAGGCCCCTACGAGATAATGGAAAAAGTGAGCGAAGTGAATTACAAGGTCAGACAACCAGGAAGGCGAAAGCCCGAACAGATCTATCACGTTAATCTGTTGAAAGCCTGGAGGGATAGAGAGTCCCTAGTCGCAGAAACTTGGTCACCAGCTCAAACTGGTTGCGTGATTCTGGAGGTTGGAATAGCAGCCACCTTGTCACAACCCCAACAACAGGAGGTTAAGGAGTTTGTGCTTCGCAACAAGGAGGTGTTCTCTGAGCTGCCGGGACAAACATCTGGGGTAGAGCATGATATTATTACCCCGCCCGGTGAAAGGGTGAAGTTAAAACCCTATCGGATCCCAGAGGCCCGACGGGAGGCAATACGGGAGGAAGTACAGAAAATGCTGAACTTAGGGGTGATAGAGGAGTCCCAAAGTGATTGGTCTAGTCCCATTGTGCTGGTGCCTAAACCGGATGGGAGCTGGCGATTTTGTAACGATTTTCGTCAGTTGAACAAAGTTACAAAATTTGACACCTACCCCATGCCACGTATAGATGAGTTGATCGACCGGCTGGGAACAGCCCGATACATGACGACTCTTGACCTCACAAAAGGGTATTGGCAAATTCCCCTGGCCAAGTCGGCCAAAGAGAAAACCGCATTTGTAACCCCAGACGGGGCGTTCCAATATAAGAGAATGCCGTTCGGGTTACAGAATGCGCCGGCCACATTCCAGCGGAAAATGGACCAGATACTGAGGCCCCATCGGAAGTATGCTGCGGCTTACCTGGATGACGTAATTGTCCATAGCACAGATTGGGCCTCACATCTGCCAAAAGTGCAAGCAGTCCTAGACATTGGGCAGGAGGAGGCCAAATATCTTGGGTACACCATTGGGAGGGGAGTAATAAAACCCCAACTCAACAAAGTCGAGGCCATCCAGAGTTGGCCACGTCCCAACAGCAAGAAGCAGGTACGAGCCTTTCTGGGAATAGCGGGGTATTATCGGCGCTTCATTCCCCACTTTGCTTCTAAGGCTGTGCCCCTAACCAACCTGACGAAAGGGAAAGGGTCGGTCATGATTAAATGGACCCCCGAGGCTGAGGCAGCATTCCAATTCTTGAAACAAGCCTTATGTAGCCAGCCAGTGTTGTACTCACCCGACTTCTCTAAAGACTTTGTCGTACAAAGTGATGCGTCAGATGTGGGGTTAGGAGCAGTATTGTCCCAGGTCTGGAACGGGGAAGAGCACCCAGTCATTTACCTCAGCAGGAAGTTGAAGTCCCATGAGGTAAATTACGCCACGGTTGAAAAGGAGTGTTTAGCGGTGAAGTGGGCTCTAGATTCCCTTCGGTACTATCTGCTAGGTAGGCACTTTGACATGGTTACGGATCACGCTCCGTTAAAGTGGATGGCTCAAAACAAGGAGACAAATAGAAGAGTGAATAGGTGGTTCCTGGCCCTACAGGAATTCAACTTCACAGTAAAGCATCGCCCTGGCGTTCAAATGGGGAATGTGGATGCTTTGTCTCGAGTACATGAATGCCTGATTGCTGGTGTTCCAACCCCAAGGTTAAAACAAGAGGGGGGGGTATGTGACAGCAGGAAGGTAAAGTCACCTGGTTGCATCCAGGGGGGTAGGTATATTTCTCCCAGATTCAGGCTTTATGCCGACTTATACAACTAGGGAGAGAGTTGATGAAGCCCAGCTGAGGCTAGTGGGCTCATGGATGATTCATACCTCTAGGGAGAGGGCTGGGCGTCGTGCAGGCAGGGAGTTGATGAGACCAGCTGAAGCTTGTCAGCTCGTTTAAGGCCTCTATAAAAACTCCCAGATTCATTAGGTGTTTGCTCATGCCTGGAACCAGACCTGTGTGGACTGTCTAGGGAGAGTGAACCCCTGTGCGGTGAGACAAAGCCTGTGTGGCTATTTGTTTGGACATTTACTAAACCAGGGACTTAGGGACTAGGACAGCACCAGGCTGATCCCAGTTGTTAGTTAGGAAACCTGCATGTTTAGTCAGAGGTCAAGCTGACCAGGGTTTATTTTGTTTATGTTTCTTTTTGCTTTGCTGTGTTTTTTGTCACTGTAAATAGAGAAATAAACCGCACCTTTTTGATCTTGAAAACCACAACCTCCGTCTGCTGGGCCTGTTTTTTGTGTGGGGAGCCCATCCAGGGGATCACACACACCCGCTGCCGAGCTAACCCCCCCACAATATATATATATATATTACATTTTATTTGAGTTTTTGATTGAGGTATGATTTATAGGTTTATGTAAAATTTATAGGTTTAGGTTTATATAGCACCTATCGCTCACTTTTTAAGTTGTACAACATTTTAGAACATACCTTATGGGCCAGTTCACATCAGATGCAGTTCCGTTCATTTCCATGTGCATTTTTTCTGCACAAAATGCATGCACAGTGTTTTCCATGTATTCCAATGGCTCTAGTTCACACCATGCAGTCAGTTTGTGGTCAGTTTCCAGTGCAGAAACTGACTGCATGGTGTGAACTAGAGCCATTGGAATGCATGAAAAACACTGTGCATGCATTTTGTGCAGAAAAAAAGCACACGGAACTGAATGGAACTGCGTCTGGTGTGAACTAGCACTAAAACAAGAAATCTTTCATTGGGGACACCTGTTTTAGGGACAACTGTCTAAGCAGAGAATTCCTCTCACTTTGGGAGATTTCCTTTAACTTGCTGTTGTGCCTCTGGGGCAGGAAGTGGGGGAAAAATGTCTCAATAGTGGTTTTACCCTTCTGTACTCAACTCACATAGACGAGCATAACATTCGCCTCCGGGCGCCTCTGGTGGCGCATTCACACTGCCGGATTGCAGGTGTGTGCAGATGACCTACATGGCTTCGGGGCCTTTGCGCTTAGACGTCCTGGATCTCAGGTTGTCTGCTAAATGAGCAGGACAATCTACCGTGTTCTCAGATGTGCTGCAGATACCTGCCAGGTCCTGAAGGCCAGGCAAAGCCCTTCAGCATCAGAGCTAAAATAGATTAAAAAAAAAATGCACTCGCCACCCTAATGTCAGATATGTAAAGTGCACACCCAGGCGCAAAACGGTTCTAACGCACAAATTCAAATCATTTAAAACGAAAAAGGAAAGGGTATTATATGAGAACAACAAGTCCATAAGGAAAGTCCATAAAAACATGAAAAGTTCATACGATAGCAGCATCAGAAGTCTCTTCTTCACGCAGGATGTGGGACAGTTCCCACTAGCAGAACATGTAAACACCAAAAAGGCAAGAAAGAGGGAGAGATAGTGCCACTACCTGAGTGTAGTATTTGTTATAAAAATGAAAAGTATACTATACAGTATATTGTACTCGCATGTAAAATTAAAATAGGACCACATCTGTCAAGTGTCCAGTGGGTGGTAGTATACCATATAGTCAGTGGTGTTACAGCAGACCCCTCTAGGCACTCTCCAAAAATAGGAAAAACATTTTTTTGGGAGAAGATGATTTGGTTACTGGTATAATCATTGATAGGGATCCGTTGATGCTATTGTTTAGTTGTGGTCAAGTTGAGGTAATGGACACTATTAATAGTCAGATATCCAATCTGCAGTGGATTCATTTATGCCCATTATTAGCTTAGAGAGTTCTTATGAGGCACTAGAGTACTAGTGCCTCCACTACAGTGGCAGAATTAAGAACGGGTATGAAAAAAACTGTTGTATATGAAAAAATTATGTTTGGAATTATACAGAGGTTAAAAACTTTTTTAAAAGGTGGAAACAATTAAGGTTGTAGGATCTGCTATGGTGACCTATCTAAATACTTTTTTGCATATGCCATACTGATGTGATTTTTGTGTAGCTGGATGTCTATAACATAATTTTTGGAGTTGTACTGACTATAAATGCTGATCTACTGTTTTGTGTGTTGTACTTGTGGTTACAGTTGTGTTGTGTATACTATTGTATACTATATACTTTGTTTAAAACAAATAAAGAGAATTTTCCCTCCCAAAAAAAGAAATCAATTTGTAGACCACATATCAGGTCTGGGGGAGATATAACAGTTTATGTTTACATTTAAATATATAGAATGGTATTCTAAATCTGGTATTTTTAACCATTTCAGCCTCCGTGATGTGCCCCTACATTGCGAGATTGAAGTGGTTATACCGGGATGATGCCTGCAGCCCGGTATCTTTCTTTCCAGTTGGCGATGCTTTTTCATATAAAAGCAACCCTAGCAGCTAATTAGCCACTGGATCACTTTAACAGTTGGCGGAAAGGGGTTGGGGGATGGGGGTGCTTTAAAAAAAAAAAATTGTATTATTTATTAAATTTTTTATATTTTATCTTTTTACACTGTCTCTTTAATTGTTTTAAACTTTAATGCTATCACAAGGCATAAACAATATCCCTTTTGATAGCATGGACAGTGACAGGTACTCTTTACTGAGACATCTGGGGTCTTTTAGACCCCATACCTCTTCTCTACCCTTATATTCACCTGATCAGACCAATATTAGTATGATCAGATGCCTTTATGGGCTGGTAATGGCCTGCCTGTTTACATTAGACTGAAATAAGTATTTTGTCACTTCCAGTTTCTTAGACCACAGAGATGATCCAGGACGTTCCGATCCTCAGTCATCTCTAAGTTAAGCCGGTGGAACCACTGACTTCAGTCCCGGGCTCCCTGGTGGGGCGGGAGAGCCCAGTGGAAGGAGGGGGGCTTTTTAGCCACTAGCATTGCTTTTACATTGTACAGCATTATTGGCAGAAAAAAACAATACCGGGGTCATGACTGCAGTTGCAGCCATGAGCCATGGCCCTGGTATGACCCCTTCAAACTAAGGATGTACAGGTACGTCCTTTTGGGAGAGGGGATTAAAACGTATTCATAGTAAAAATGTATTTTGGAAGGTTATTTGACGTATTTATATTATTATTATTATTACTATACAGGATTCATATAGCGCCAACAGTTTATGCAGCGCTTTACAACATAATGGCAGACAGTACATAAACAATACAATTTAATACAGTATATATACACTCACCGTACACTTTATTAGGTACACCTTGCTAGTACCCCTTTTGCCTTCAGAATTGTCTTAATTCTTTGTGGCATAGATTCAACAAGGTGTTGGAAACATTCCTCAGAGACTTTGGTCCATATTGACATGATAGCATCACGCAGTTGCTGCAGATTTGTCGGCTATGTGACATGGTGCATTATCCCGCTGGAAGTAGCCATCAGAAGATGGGTACACTGTAGTCATAAAGGGATGAACATGGTCAGCAACAATACTCAGGTAGACCGTGGCATTTAAACCATGCTCAATGCATGCTTTCATGTTGTTTACGCCAAATTCTGACCCTACCATCTGAATGTGATCAGAATTTAGGATATTGATTTTGTTTTTATTTGTTTGCTTTGACATTGTACCATTTGAAAAATTATGAATAAATATCTGCTCCCTAGATATTACAACCGTAGTATACAGCCAGCACAAGGACACAGTTCTCATTAGAAAATTTGACATTTCTTTGCTTCTCTTTCATTGTTGATACCCTCCTCATCATCCTTCCTTCTCATCTGTACTACATACCCCTGTGCCCATTCCTGCTATCCCATCTTGCCTGCTGTTCAGTAGTAGCTGTCAAGCCTTCTGCACTTTGCCTGCCATTAGCTACCTCCCCTCCTTCTTTCTGGCTATGATCAGCTGCCACATTTCCTACATTCAGACCATAAACTGCTAAACCTCCTGCCAGCTGTCTAATGCTTTCTGTGGAACATCTTGCCCTGTGCTCATGAGCTACTGTTGTAGATAGGAAGAGTTACCCCTGGGGGCTTTGTGTTGCAACAAATAGTAATACAATAGTAATATAAGAGTGTATCATTTATTGAAAGAGATATGCCATGGGGAGAACAATGTTACAAATGAAACAAGAACTCCAAATGGGTACATAAACATATACATAAAAATAATTAAAATACAGCCATATGGGTACATGTACAATACATAACATTGATATCCTGTAATAAATTGGTCACTGACGCGTTTCGACCTTGAGGTCATCATCAGGGGGAAAGGAAGAGATGCTCTGAAATTGAAAACACTGTATAGGTGAAATTGTTATGGACAACAAGAACCCTATCAACAATGGAACATCTAGAATATGTGTACTTGGTATTAATGGTATTATTACCAATTTATGGCTGGGGGAGAGGGCTCCCCTGGTGTTGAGTTTTGAAAACAACCGCGGATCCCCTGGCCATGGCCGGCACCCCAGGGGGCCCACACGGAGGGGCAGTGTGGAAATGCCCCCGGCCGCAGACGCATGGACAGTCTCCAGGCCTACGAGAGGTTGCACTAGTGCCCCACACGCACCAAGGCGGGGAGGGGTGGGAGAGAGGGGCTGGGGGAGCGGGGGCAGAAGCCAAGAAAATGAAGCCAAACCAGGCACCCATAACTGTAAGAAAATAAATAATAAAGAAAGGAGGGAGGGAGTATTAAGAATGTTCCAATATAGGTGACTTAATTGTGTAAAGCAGTGTGTGATGTGTGAGGTGTGCTAGTGGGGTATGGACATAAAAAAAAGGTGGATAAAATAAAAAAAATAAAATGTGTGTGAAAACCAAAAAAGGGGATGGTATGGTGGAAAGCACTGAAAATGTTGTGATAATGTGTGTATGGTACAGGTGTGGTGGAGAGATATAATGGAAGAGGATTGTGTGCAAAAACATGAAAAAAAAAAAAAATGTATCGCTTTTCCCTGGCATGAGCTACTGTTGTACCTTCTGCCCTGAGCCCAGAAGTATCTGCATAACTCCTGCTCCATGTTCACCATTAGATGCTGCACCTGATAGCCTGTGTTCACTGCTGGTTGCTACAGCCCATTGTCCTCTATCCACCTCTGCTCTGTCCACCGCCTCTCCCTTCTACTACATTCCTTGCACTTTTGGATGACAAACACCACCAGTCAAAGCTTTCATTTTCTGCCTTAAAACTGTTTTGCTCCTCTCTCTTCCACTAATACCAGCAATCACATCAAACACTGTCCAGTCCATTTATTGAACCCTTTACCCTTTTACCTGAACCTGCCTGAACCCTTTCACCCTCTCATTTCTTTGCCCAGTGCTCTAACTACAGTCAGTGGCCTGCCGAAAGTCATTCTGACGTTATCCACTTGGAACTTTTTTTGTAAAAACACTCCACAGTACTCAAAATGTCTTGTTTCCTTTTTTCCAAGAATTTTTGGATTAAGCTTTGACCATACAAATACAGTGGTGCTTGAAGAGAAACATTTGGCTTTAATCTGCCATGAACAGTATGTTGAGGTCAAAACCAAACCAACTGCAGGAACTGCAGATCTGATTGCCTAAGCAGTAAAAGGCCTAGGCCTTTACAAAGCAAAGTTTGTATTTTCAACTTAGTGATCCTGGTATGACTTACAGTTCCGTAATACAAAGACCTCCCACCGGTTGCAGTGAAGGGAGCAGGCACCTATGCATCATTAAGAGGTGTAGATGCTTCAATAGAGAAAGGAAGAAACACTGTTCACTGACCCAGTGCATGATAATTTGAAAGAGTGGGACCTCAGCTGGCGCTGCTCCAGCTCTCCGACCAAGCCCCAGTGAGTAGGCCGAAACATGTTAGAGGGCATGACTGGAGCAGCACTGGCTGAGGCCACACTCATTCACATGATCATGCACTGGGTTGGTGAGCGGTGTTTCTTCCTTTTGTCTGTTGATTCATCTTAGTGATATCACAAAAAATTAAGGAAAGTCTGGATGGCTGCACACCAAACTGGGATCCAAATGCATTTATTCGCATGAAACTATGAAGAACATGAACAGCACTACATGTATAAGTAATGGAGGAACGGCTTAACAATTTCACACACAAATTGTGCTTTATCAAAGCCCCATTTTTGTTAGTGATTATCACCGCTGTGTTTGAATATGCCTGTGCCGCAGCAGTCTCATTTTGAAATGTTATATAATATTGGCACCATCTTAAGAATGTTGAGGTGGGTTGCAGTATTCAGTAATAGTGACCAGAGAAGTCGCCAGTCATAGCTGATGTTCAGATTCCCTCATCCTGAAGTTGGGAAGTTGGTTGTGTTCAACGCAGAGGCTTTCTAAATGTTCCTCCTTTATAGAGTAAGCAGCCTAAAGAAAGAGCTCCTGTTACTGCTACTGCTTAAAATGCAAGACTGATATCTGAACTGTGAAGTTGAGTCTAATTTTTGTACCGTTGAATAGGACCATTCCATGAAAGACAAAAAACGCTACACTGTGGCAGTGAGCCACAGTGATGCACATAAGAGGGTGGGACTTTGTATGAAGCTCATGATGACAAAAAATGTATGCCATGCCTCCTGGTACCTGCACAGCTGTAAGTCAACCTTTTCTATACGGTCCTGGGGGGTATTACCTCCCCCCCTCACCTTGATATAGTTAATTGACCTAATCAATTTATCCTCCTATTACAGACACTACACATATATGCTCCTGATGAGCGGCTTAAAGCCGCAAAATGCGTCAAGCTACCTTGACATCGTGTATGAGATACACACCCACCTAGATATGTGTCCATACCATCTTTACCCTATAGGGATGTGAAGACTGTTGAAAGTGCAGATGTTATTATTTTAACAGTATTATCCAATATCAATATGGTGGACCCCCTTCTATTAACATGCTTAACAAACATTGATATTCATGGTAAAGTACCAGTGATTGCTCTGTCAGAGATTGGCACCATGCCATGGGTGCAATTTTCTGTACATGGAATTAAATGTATGTAAACATGTTTTGTATGCAACATTAAATATTTATGTTTCCACCATTTTACGTTTTTTGTCATCATGAGCTTCATACAAAGTCCCACCCTCTTATGTGCATCACCGTGGCTCACTGTCGCAGTGTAGCGTTTTTTGGCCAAATGACAGGAATGGAGGCGCATGACTTTACCCAGTCATGACCTCATGTAAAGTCCCAATTTCCCCAATCCCCCCCTTGTTTTACCATTTCATGAAAGAAGAATTTATTTTGTTCAAGGAATGGCAGTTGTTTGGACTTCAGTTACTCAAAACACACTATAAAGATTGTCTGTCTGGAGGTATTTCAAGTAAAGAATAAGGGCTCTTTCACAAGGGCGGATCCCGTCATGATCCGCCCTGTGAATATCCGCTTGCTCAGCGGAGATCGCTCCGTGGATCCCCGCTGAGCCGGCGGATGACTTGTCCATCTCTGCACACTGTGCAGAAACGGACCGGTCGGATTGCCGCTTTCCTCTATGGGGGGATCGGATGAAAACGGACCATCTGTCCGTTTTCATCCGATCCAATCCGCAGACGGATGGAAAAGTAGGATTTTCCTCCGTCATGCTAAACGGACCATAGCGGAGACTTATGTCATCGGATGTCAGCGGATGTTCATCCGCTGACATCCGCTATCCCATATGGATACATGTATGTCCGTTTTTCATCCGAAAACGGATGGATGAAAAACGGACATACGGAACGTCCGTGTGAAAGAGCCCTTAGGAGAAGGGGCTGAAAAGGCTGAAAAGAGACTGCGGGTACAAGGTTGGTTGAGGTCTGGTAGAAGCAGCAAGTGAAGGAACACTTATGAATAGAGTAAAGCCTAGTACACACCACTTGTTCCTCCCCCCGCCAGAACACTCCAGTCAGCGCTCTCAGCTTCCAGCATGTTTTGTGCGACAGAAGCCAACTGAACCGCCTGCTTCTGTCGGACACGCTGCCCTACACATGGGCAGCCAATTTTTATTTAACTGGCGCCCGACGTTCAGCCCATGTGTACTGGGCTTTAACCAGATTTGGTGACATGCTGTGTTGGAAATTGTAGGTCCCTTTTCCTTCATGAGGTCTGTGGTTGGGTACAAAGCATCTGGATTACTGGTGAAAGACCAAGTTCTGCCATAGGATAGCTGGTACTAAAAGTAAACCCTCTCTTTTGCCTAGCCACCACCAAGTTCCATATTATCTCACAAGTTACAACACTACACACATTACCTGGAGGAAGGCAGTAGGCACAGAAGAGCCCTAAAGGGAGTAGTCATTGTAGGGAATGCCACTTCTCAACACGGCCCGACTTGTGTAAATTTCAAGATGAGGGCAGTGTACATTAGTATTGCCAACCACATCCCCATCCTCTGTGGTATACATGCACAAGAAGTCTGCTTCTTTAAATAAAACAAGATTCAAGAGCTTATAAAAATATTAGTCCTTGAAAAGTTTCCATGAATGTACTTATCATTATGTGGCAATCATTTACTTTACATAACCTTCTGCAGGCTACTGCTATAGTAATTATTTTAATAACATTTGCAAAAAAATAAGGTAAAAAAACTTCAATATGTGTTTTTTATTTTACACTGAAAGAGTGAAATGTCAGCAATGATTGCTGTAATCCGTACACCTATTGTTTGATTAACAGGCTTATTGTTATTCCTCCAATACTTGCAAAAAACAGGAATTCCATATCCAAGGGTACACTGCTTACATTATCTTTCAGAGTATAAAATGGCAGAAATCTTGTCAAGGCTGCAAGGACTAGAAACAACAGAACGTTATATAATGCTGGAAAATCGACTCTCAATTCTTCTGTTTAGGCTGCATTCACACCTGAGCGTTTTGTAGCCTGAAGCCTGAAGCTACAAAACGCTAGAGGGGAAAAAATCCATTATTCTCTATGGAGATGGTTCACATCTCCACTCCATGTCGCCTGAAGCCGAACGCCTGAAGCTCAAACAAGTTCCGGACCCTTTTTTGTCGCGCGAATCGGGCAGATTGGGCGTTTTAGGATTCATATAATGTAATGGAAACGCCCGATTCAAGCGTCTAGCGCGACAACGAGCGTTCCGACGGGCGCAAATTCGCGCGACAAAACAATGGTAAAAACGACGGTAAAAACGCCCGATTCGCTACGCTCAGGTGTGAATGCAGCCTTAGTGTTTAGGTGCTTTGCTTATGTAATTGAACCACGGAGATATAAAAAGAGGAGTTACATAGATCATGTTTCTTTTCATTGAATTGAAACAATGTGAACAAGAGGTAGTGTCTAGTAGCCAAAACATTTCTTTTTTTTTAGCTTTTAATGGAGTGGAAAAGGATTATTATTATACTTATTATACAGGACTTATATGGCACCAACAGTTTGCGCAGAGCTTTACAATAAAAAGAGAAACAGTACAGCTACAATACGATTAAAGACAAGAGGGTTAGCGGATTAGAGGATTAGAACCCCTGTTGGTTTTTGCCAAAATCCATGACTCTATTTGAGTGATTTCTGCTCCCATTGACAGCTATTTCACTGAATAGGAAATGTTAAATCTCTAACAGCAACACTGACAGAAATAAAATCCCTTTTTCGGTAAAGTAGGGGAAGGCTTTTTATTAATTGTGACTCGGTCAGCTGCTTTGTGTTAATTTATATGGGTATTTATATGTTTGAACCTTGTGTGTTCTTATTGTCTTTGTTGTGCTCTTGAAACATCAGTGGTTTCTTGTTGAGACTTCATAAAACTTTGCTATCTGGATCGATATATATTTATTAGGTGCCACCTGTGCACCAACCCATCTAACTAAGGGCTTTTGGAGGTCTCTGCGGTGCATATGATGTATTTTGTCTTTTTATCTACGTGTTTGTCCTTGTTGTAGTTTTTACCCATCTCCTGTTTGTTAGAAGTCACGTGATCAGTGACGACACGCGTAGGGACGATACAGACGTTACAGGCACTGGAGGTGATGCGGACGAGCTCGGCGCTCGTAATTTGATTTGCACTTTACCTATTTTTAAATGTGAGTACATATATAATTGTTTTTACTCAATAAAACTTTAATATTATTGAAAACTACTACACTATATCGGGATTCCTTTACCTTCCCCCCTTGTTGCTATATGCACAGCATTTTGGAGATTCCATACCAGCAAGGACAAGTGAGTGGTTCCCCACACCTAGGCACCTTATCCACAACTCCTAAAGAGCCATCCAGACAGCCCTAGGCTGGACCCCCATCGGATTCTTTTACATGCTGTAACCTCACAGCAGTGAGGTAAGGGGCCACCCTTCTTTTTACCCAAGGAGGACTTTCACTTACAACAGTACAAGTCACTGAAGAATCACCATCCAGCACTTCTATTCAGCACCTATCACTTTATGTGTGATTGCTAATAATTGTTTTGGACTCTATCCTAACCACATCACACTGTGTGTGTTTAATTGCACGTTCACAGCTTTGGATTGTTTCATTTACTTTGCGCTAATTAACTTTTTACTGCCAGTCCATGCTCAGTATCGGATTGCTGGCAAACTTTTATTTTGATTGTGACATATTTTGGATGTCACATGATTGCACACCTTCACTATATTTATGTTAGATATCATTTTAGTACTGCCAGTACACCAAGATTTGGGTTGGTAGGCATTAGATTTTGCACTGTGCACTTTACCATTGTTTCTGCATTTTACCTTTGCTTCAGCACTTACTGTTTGCATTTGATTATTATCTTAGGATTATCTGTTTGCACTTTATTATCATTTGTGCAATATTTTACCTTGTTAGTACTGTTAGTACACTAAGAGCCCATTTACACAGGGGCGGCACGTCTTGTCCCGCGACTGTGCTGGGCGATCTGAAGACGACTTCAAAGGTGACTTCAAAAATGACTTCTGTATTGAAGTCAATGGAAGTCGCCCTGAAGTCGTCTTGAAGTAGTACAGGAACCTTTTTCTAAGTCGGAGCGACTTCAGTCGCTCCGATTAGAACGGTTCCATTGTACAGAATGGGACGCGACTTATCAGGCGGCTGAGTCGCCTGACGAGTCGCCCCTGTGTGAATGGGGTCTAAGGGTTTCATTCATTCTTGTTTTGGCAACTTTGCCATCACACAGCACAACTATGTAAGACACTTTATATATTTACACTCTTTGACCATTTGGGTCATATACAACAGCTCAACACTATTTTTATATTCATTGTTAGAAGCATTGCCACCATTGCACTGAACCATTGCATCCATGACAGTAAGTGAGGGAGAGTCCCAGGTAGCAGTTTAAATTAGGGTTTTAATGCTTTCTCACTCTATCAAAAAAAAGAAAAGCTGTGGCTGGTTATACGCTGTGTACATTGTACTTTGCCTAGTGTTGCTAAACTATGCTTACCCCTAGATACTAGGCTTCATTGTTGCCAGACACTATTGTTTGTTTCTGAGGCTGGTGGATCCCATAGAATCTCCTGTGCAAATAAAGACTTTATACATTTTTGGATTGGTTAGGCAAACCCCCATGTGACAGAGCTCAGCGCTTTCAGGTGGGGGTGGCAGGGCCAACAGTTTTTTTTAAAGGGTAGGTACAAAATTTGCTTACATTACTTACTTTATTTACTTTACCCTCCCCGCTAACTGCAAACTTACAGAATGTTCACCTCCTGCTTGCCTGGATCTTCCGACTGGCGACACATACTCACAGGGGCCTCATAAACCTCTTTAGGGTTTTCTTCTCAGGAGACACTCAAAAGACAACCCCTTATATGTCTGGTATCATAGAAAATAGGTAGAATATCTGGGCTGTCCCTAGACGGGTAGGAAAGCAAACAGACAGAAAGATATGACATAACTTTATGTGTGCAAACCAACAATGCACAGCCACCGTTGCCTATCATGGCAACAATAGGCAATCTTACTAATAGTCAGCAACCTTTAGTTCATGTTTACTTGTTGCTTGAACTAGCAAGTTATAACTTGTCTGATTTACATTAAATGGCTGCATAATTTTTAGCTTTTGTTTTCTATGCATTATTTATACCTTTTTGTTTTTCGTGTGTTTCAATTTTCGTAATCTGGGTGCCTTATGTCTTTTTCAGCAACACAACTATTACTGTCTTGTGCTTTAGGTTTAGGCAGGCTTTATTTAGACAAAAGCTTGTCATTTGTCATAATTATGGAATGCGAATAGAAGATGTTTTACACTGCCTATAGTGTGCTTTGATGGCTACCACCTTGATATAAATAGTCGCTCCCATAGGCATTAATAGCTGAACTGACTTTGAAAAGTACTTCTATCTTGCCTGCTGCACAAACAAAAAAAGGTCAGTCAACCACAGAGATTTCGGTTTAGAGTAGATTGGTGGTTAAATCACATGCCCAAGAAGTATAAGCAGGAGGTAGCTGACATCAAAAGCTGTCAACACAAACCTTCTAGAAACGACTGCGGTGCCACTTGGAGTTCCCACAGTCCTCCACTCTCAGGCATGTCCCCACAATCTCCTTCATCAGTACACCCAGAACCAAGGACTAGAAGAGTAGGATATGTTCACCTCCACCTGTCTGTTAGTTTGGTTCCAGGTGTACGGACCCAGAGTGAACAAACTGTACAAAGTACATTATTACACCGACAATAATACGTGCACGTACGTATAGAGATGGCATGTTTATTTTTGTTGTCTGTGTCCTATTGGGGCAATTTCACTTCCTGTTGAGGAGACGCAATAGGAAGTGAAAGGAACTCTATCCAAGCAAGGGGAAAGTTTTTTTTGACAGTTGCCATCATAACAAGGCCCCATTGGAAGATTTACCTCACCTTTTCTTTTGGCGACAGCTATAAAACTTTGGAATTCCCCTCACTTTCGGGCTTGGTCACAATGGCCAGCAGAATAAATCTTCCAGGCGGGGGCAGAGACAGCAATAAACACTTGATAGAGGTTCTAAACCAGGAGTAGGCAAACTTGGCTCTCCAGCTGTTTTGAAACTACAAGTCCCATGAGACATTGCAAGACCCTGACAATCGCAGGCATTAGGCATGATGGGACTTGTAGTTTCACCACAGCTGGAGTGCCGAGGTTGCCTACCCTTGTTCTAAACCTTCTCTACTCCAAAAAAAAAAAGAAGAAAGCTAAGACTAGAGATACACTTTAACTGTGCAGAATTAGCTACAATAGGGATATGCTCAATAAAAATTACAGGTGCTGCTCAAGGCTCCACCAGGTCCTCTTGCTTGACAAACCGCAAGGGGTGCCGACAAGGACAGAGCTTGTCCCAGCTCAAAACATCCAGTCTGGAAAGAAAGTCCTAAAGGTCACACATCAGAGCAAAACACTGAGGAAGTGTATGACCGCCACAGCCTGGGCTCCAACCAGCCTTTGCCAACCCCACGCATTTCACTCCCCTCTGGAGCTTAATCATGGGGATTCCTGGTCTGGTTGGAGCCCAGGCTGGGGCTATTATATACTTCCTCACATGGTTTTGCTGTGATTTGCGACCTATCCAATATGGATATGGCTGAATTACTCTGGAATAAAGATTGCAACCTTTTATTGCACATGAAAATGTGGTACTGAATATCAGCAATATGAAGTGTTAGGGGCTGTGTGCCACTACTAGCAGCCCTGCTGCCCTAGACCACAGTCAGTGTTGGCTGCGCAGAAATCTGATCTTGCCATGGGTATTTGCTGTCTGGCATTATTAAACTGGGAAAATGTTCCTTTCTGCAAAGCGTGCCAAGGGACACAGACATGCAGAGGCTGCTCCATACATCTTGTGTTTGTCCATGTTGGCAGAATCTTGCGCCAGTAATTACTAGCTTCCCTGTCTGTCATTGAAGATCTTCTGTGATCACCCCTCCGTAGGTGTGCTTTGTAGAATTGTACATTCCCCAGTAGCTAATGCTGCCGACATGAGACCAAACTCAAATACCAAGTCTAAATCTCTTGTATAAGTAATAGCTATGGAAGGTGGAGCTGAGATGGAAAAGAGTATTTGATTCAGTATGTGGCAATGTAGTGAACCTTGAGGTTCATAACTATATGGGTGGTAGACACCCTAATGTCACCACTTGGGATTTTCTTCTATCATAGGAGGGGTCCTTCTGCACTGCACCCACTTGTATCTCTCTTTTTTTTACAAAGTAAGAACTTTATTTAAAGGCAATATTCCCATGTCAGTATCACAAAACATTGCAGAATAAAAAGATGGTGCAAAAAATATCCATTGTATACATTATTTACATATATCTGTATGGGGAACAGCAGTCAATCGTATTCAACAGGGTCATTAGAAAAAGAGATTATCAGACCTTTACTAGGAGAGCACTCTCACCCGGACCAGTGAGTCTTGGATAAGTTTGGAGGATCCCCAAGGGGGGGGGATGAAGAAGGAGGGGAGAGGAAGCAGGGTATGGTGGAGAGGACATGGGGGACTGGGCAGGGAGGATATGTAGAAGGCGGAAGGAGAGATTGGAGGGGGGGCAGATAACAATCGGGCCATGGTCCACCCGGCCCTGTATTGGAGATGAAACGAAGGGTCCGCTTCCGGGCTGGGTGGAGAGGTCTCCAGCTGTAAAGAAACCCAGGTATCTATCCAGGAGGACCATATCTTGTCAAACTTACTCAGACAGTTCCTGTTGATATACGTTATTTATATATACCCTTATATATACCTAGTGAAGTGACTGCCCTCAGGTGATAAACAAAGATGAAACAAATCCTCCTTGATAAGTTGTACCTGTTTATCTGCAGTCACTTTTACTGTACAGCAGTGTTAATTTTGTCAAAAACATTTTATTCAGCGGCATATTTCCAGTGACGAAAACTAAAAGAAAATTACCCCACATTTTTGTCAATTGATGAAAACTACGATGAAAATAAATAAAATTTTCGTCAATAAATTAAAATGGAACAAAAATGTGAGGGAGAGACGTTTTACCCATGTGAACTTCTGGTTTCCTTGGAGCTCCGCCTGTAAAACCCATAAGTATCCCCTCCCAGCAAGCAAGGGTAGCGACCATAGCATGCTTAGTGGTGTGGTGTGCTTAGCACTGTGCAATATTACAGGCCTCCTCAGATGACCATTCAGAGCACTGTGCATTACAGGCCTCCTCAGACCACCGTCAAGAGCACTGTGCGTTACAGGCCTCCTCAGATCACTGTCGAAAGCACTGTGCAGCATTACAGGCCTCCTCAAACCACTTTCAAGAGCACTGTGGAGTATTACAGGCCTCCTCAGACCACTGTCCAGAGCACTGTGTAGCATTACAGGCCTCCTCAGACCACCGTTCAGAGCACTGTGGAGCATTACAGGCCTCCTCAGACCACCGTTCAGAGCACTGTGCAGCATTACAGGCCTCCTCAGACCAATGTCCAGAGCACTGTGTATTACAAGCCTCCTCAAACCATTCAGAGCACTCTTCACTGTGCATTACAGGCCTCCTCAGACCACCCAGAGCACTGTGTGCATTACAGGCCTCCTCAAACCATCCAGAGCACTCACTGTACATTACAGGCCTTCCAAGTTCCCCCTAATTCAACCCCACAGATGCAGATACAGAAAAACTCCAATGATGGGCCATGTCAAGCCAGTGTACCACAGCAAACTATTTGCACTGCTCTTTTAAGTGCTTAAAAATAAAAAATTGACTCTAAGGAACAACAGGCCACTGAGGCCAGGAAGGAGGCCATAGCAAAATGGATTGTGCGCATCGGATTACCAGTCAGACTCATCTGCTGCTCTATGCTGTTTGGGGTGATCATTTGCCTGGGCATTTTGAAAGAATGTCAAAAGCGGGCAAAAGAATTGGGGCCCGCTTTCTTGGGACTGGGGCCACCTGTCCCCTCTCTGGTTAGGAAGGGGTTAAGGAGTGATAGGTGAGGGGATGGGCGGTACGGTCCCTTTAATTAATCTAGGTTTCAGGTGTGGGCAAGCCAATAGCGGTCCAAAGAAGGTTCTGGTTTCCCCAGGAGGCTATTTAAGGGCCGCAGAGGGTCCAGGGCGTCCTTTTGCAGCGGCCCGGGAAGAAGGAAGAAGAGCTGCACTTACCTGTAATGGAAGATTTGATCCGCGGATTCGTGGAGAGAGCAGAGAGCCGAGGGGGGGAGGCCTGGCTATGGCGGTGCCTGGAGATGTCCCTGGAAGAAGACGTGCCATCTGTGGTGGAGGAAGTGGCACAGCAGCATGGCGGCGGAGCCTTCCCCTAGGCGACTCACACGCCGGAGTGTACCCCCGGAGCGGCAGGCGAGGGAGGACGAGTGCCGTGACCCCGTGGCCAGTGCGGGGGCAGTCGGCGAAGAGACGGAGCCCAGGCGGCGACCTGGGCAGAAGAGGAGAATCCAGTCACAGTCCCCTGCAAGAGGGCGGGGCAGGAGCTCTGGGCCTCGGGGAGGAAGATTCAGAAGAATGGCGCCGCCTGCCTCAGCGGGCGCCGGACGTCAGGTGGCAGCTCCCTCTCAGCTGCTGGCTCTGCAGGATGGCCTGGTCCCAGGCGCAATGTTCAGCATGGTGCGGCCGGGTCCGGCGGCGTCAGCACATGCTACAGCTCCACCTAGGGTTCTGGCTGATCAAGCGTCAGCTCCTGTTCCAGCAGCTCAAGTACCAATTACAGTACCAGCTACAGTGCCAGTTCCATTACCCGTACCAGCACCATCCTTGCTTTCAAGTCCAGTGGCAGCTCCGGTGCCAGCTCTGTTATCAGGTCCAGTGCCAGGTCCAGCACCAGTCCCAGCTCCAGCGGCACAGGGTGAGTCAAGGCATAATGTGACACCTGATTTAATGCTTTACCTGTCTGCTATTTCTGCTGCTCTTTCTTCTGCTGGTATTCCTATTCCTGCTTTCCCTGCTGCTGCACCTACACTGGGTTCTACTTCCTGTTCTTTCCATGCCTCTAATGTTACTAATCCCGTGTCAGATAGTTTGTCAGGTAGCACTATGTACAGCCCTGAGTTGCGCTTGCCTAGGGAGATGGCTAGAAGGTCAGTCCCGGAGGTGAGTATGAAAGAAGTATTGCCGTGTGAGATGTCCCCGTTAGGTTATCACCTGCCGGGGTCAGTGAAGGATAAAATTTGGGCTGGAGAGTTTGTTGATATGTTATCCCTTCTCCCGTCAGCTAAGGATTTTATTTTTAAAACTGAGAGGAAGGGGGAGGACAGGCAGGAGGAGGATAGGCGCAGGCCGGTGGCTCGCTCATTTAATAACTGGTTGCAGGCATTTTTTGTTTTTGCCAGTGTATTGGTTGAGAGACAGCCAGAGCTGAGCGGGGGCCTTTTTCAACATATGGATCATGTGTTGGAAGCGTATAAAAGTTTTAGCGGTTTGGGCTGGTACTTCTACGACGAATCCTTCCGCCAGAAACTGGCGGTACATCCGTCGTTGAGGTGGGGGATGAAGGACGTGGGCCTATGGCTTAACCTGATCGTTCCTCAGAAACCGCCATTGGGTAAGTTGAGTCAGGGTATCCCTGGTACCGCTGGGTATCGCAGAGGTTGTTGCTTCGCCTTTAATGAAAGCTCCTGCCGTTTTAATGCGACGTGCAAGTATAGGCACGAGTGCTCGGTCTGTGCTGGGCCCCACCCGATGGTGAAATGTTTCCGGAGGGCAGCGCCGCAGTCTTCGCGGGATATTTTTCCAAAGAGCCTGCACGCCGGTGAGGCTGGAAAACATGCGCCCCTGGTTGGATCTGTACCCAAACAGGGAGAAAGCGCTTTTATTAATTGAGGGTTTTTCGTTTGGTTTTCCCCTTCCGGTTTTTTCAGGCACGGGCTGTACGGTAATTGAGAATTTGAAGTCCGTTCAACGCTTTCCGGAGGTGGTATGGGAGAAGGTTTTGAAGGAAATAGCGGAGGGGCGGATGGCAGGGCCTTTTTCTGCGCCGCCTTCTCCTAATTTACGGATTTCACCAATTGGAGTAGTGCCAAAAAAGGAACCGAACGCCTTCCGTTTGATTCAGCACCTCTCTTTCCCTAAGGGGGGTTCGTTGAATGACGACATTGACGTTAATTCCTGTTCGGTGGTTTATGCGACTTTTGAAGAAGCCATTGTCAAAGTTAAGGCACAAGGCCGTGGTGCGCTTGTGGCAAAAGCAGACATCAAGTCGGCTTTCCGGCTCTTGCCCATTGCTCCGGTGGCGTTCAGTTCTTTGGGCTTTTGTTTTGAGGGTGCTTATTTTTTCGACAAGTGCCTCCCAATGGGGTGCTCTTTGTCTTGTACATATTTTGAGTCATTTTCCACATTCCTGCATTGGGTCATGAGTTTTGAGGCACGTCAGGACACAGTGGTACATTATTTAGACGATTTTTTGTTTGTCGGCCCGGCGGAATCGACTCTCTGTTCCCGTTTGTTGAATTTGTTTACAGTGATGGCGGGCCATTTTGGTGTCCCTCTGGCGAGTGAGAAGACTTGTCTGCCGACAACGCAGATGGAATTCTTAGGAATTCACATGGACACGGAAGCTATGGAATTTAGTCTGCCTATGGCAAAGGTGGTAAGGACGCTGAATCTTATCGCCTTTTTCTTGTGACGCTGGAAGGTGCTTTTGAAGGAAATGCAGTCGTTACCGCGCATGTGTTGGCTATCTTCTCCGTTGCATAGGGTGATGGAAAAAATGAGGAAGAGGATTAATCGGGCAATGGCTAAATTTATGCCATCCTTGGGGGGTTTTGCGTATCGGCACGTGGATCTGGAGGGGGGATCCCAGGCTTGTACCGGCAGGATGGGGTCCATCTTTCAGATGTGGGTACCGATATATTTAACCTCGGGTTACAATATTGTATTGAGAGGGCCGTGTATGTGGGGTAGGCCGGGGCTTGTTGCTCAAGTCCGGCTGGTGGGGACATATTTGGTGATGTTACAGTGATGCTGCCTGAGTTCCAAAAACTGGGCAGAACTTATGTGAATGATTTATGGTTTTTTATTATACAAGTTTCAATTATATTGGTTATGTTGAAAATTGTGGTAAACCAATAAAGTGTTGCGGCCTTTTTTATGCCAAAATAAACATGTTGTAGTGTTGGTTTGTGGGGTTGTATCTGGGGTATAGGTGGGGAGCGGGTGTGGCCTACAGTCCCATGTGAAAAGCGGGCAAAAGAATTGGGACCCGCTTTCTTGGGACTGGGGCCACCTGTCCCCTCTCTGGTTAGGAAGGGGTTAAGGAGTGATAGGTGAGGGGATGGGCGGTACGGTCCCTTTAATTAATCTAGGTTTCAGGTGTGGGCAAGCCAATAGCGGTCCAAAGAAGGTTCTGGTTTCCCCAGGAGGCTATTTAAGGGCCGCAGAGGGTCCAGGGCGTCCTTTTGCAGCGGCCCGGGAAGAAGGAAGAAGAGCTCCCTCCCCCCCTTCCCGTCGCGACATTTTATGTGGTAGGGTCACCCCGGAAGCGGGGGGGGACATATTTGGTGATGTTACAGTGATGCTGCACGAGTTCCAAAAACTGGGCAGAACTTATGTGAATGATTTATGGTTTTTTATTATACAAGTTTCAATTATATTGGTTATGTTGAAAATTGTGGTAAACCAATAAAGTGTTGCGGACTTTTTTATGCCAAAATAAACATGTTGTAGTGTTGGTTTGTGGGGTTGTATCTGGGGTATAGGTGGGGGGCGGGTGTGGCCTACAGTCCCAAGCAAAAGACTGGCTGCTTTTTTTTCTGTATTCTCCTCTTCCACATCATCTTCAGACAGATCCTCATCTTGTATGTGGGGAACTGGGGATTTTCGAAAGGCACAGGCATACTGCTCTGCCTTTTTAAGCAGTTCCTGAATATTATCATCAGCCACATCAACAAATGTTTCACGGACAGGGTTGACAAAACAAGAGAACATTTCATTAGTTGTATCTAAGAATGAATGAAGCAAAATGCTGGTTTACATTCCCTTTCATTTTCTGTGCAATTGTTGCAAGGTCTTGGTAGCATGGTGTCACTCTGGAATGTTTTAGTATGTTCCGCAAAAGGCAGCAGTAGGTCATGCAATGATGTGAGCTTTTACCATTCACTGGGGAGCAAGTTATCCCATCCCATGTTGTTTACGATTTGGCAGACCGACTCTTTCAGTTTGAGGATTCTTGTGATCATGTTGAATGTGCTTTGACCAGCGTGTGGGGGCAGTCATTTAAAAGAGTAAGGCCACACTACTCCAATATCTTCTGTGTTGCAATGGAAGACTTGTGGAAGAGGTTCGCTATTGATCTTGCTTTTTCAAGGATTCTCTTTAACACTTGCCTCCTTCTGCACCATGTGGACCACAAGTTGTAAGGTATGCAGTATGCATGACATGTTAAAGACCGATCCTTGGCTTTGACTTACCCTCTACCACCTTACCCACCCCCTTGTACCATTCTAATAAATAACGACTGACAAGGTTGTGGAGTAAAATTAGCCTTCCGGCCTATTTATTTTAACAACTTTATATGAAATAAATAACCACTTAAATAACCGTTTAAATAACATTTATAACACTTCCAACACCACTGGTGGGCTTATAGACCACCAACTCCCAACTTGGGCACTGGGACTAACATATCCCTTAGGCCTCCAGTCGCAAGACACCGACTCGGAGACGGTACACCTGGCCGCAGTGCCCTACCATTTACCCCCCTTCATGGTTAACCCTTGTTGACCAGAAGGTACTCAAAAAACCCCATACCACGTATGGGTACCACCTTTTTCTCCAGACCTTCCCCTTTTACCTCCTTTTCCAGGAACCAAACTCCGCCACATCCAACTAAACACCGCCCATGACGCTCGCCCTTGTCTTACCCCTCACACAGGGAGGGTGGGTGGGAAGCTTTCTACCTCGTGAGTGAAATGGAGGAAGTGAGAAAACGTCACTTCCTCCCTGACTAACTGCGCTCCCCCTCCCCTTCTTCCCCACGGCCACCCCCCTTCTCTTAAAGGGAAACACAACCTCTGCTGGCTACTGCCTGTCTCACCTGTCATGCCGTCCCTCCGCTTATTTCCCCTTTTGTCATTGCTCCAGGACTCTCTTGACATGTTAAAGACCGATCCTTCGCTTTGACTTACCCTCTACCACCTTACCCACCCCCTTGTACCATTCTAATAAATAACGACTGACAAGGTTGTGGAGTAAAATTGGCCTTCCGGCCTATTTATTTTAACAACTTTATATGAAATAAATAACCACTTAAATAACCGTTTAAATAACATTTATAACACTTCCAACACCACTGGTGGGCTTATAGACCACCAACTCCCAACTTGGGCACTGGGACTAACATATCCCTTAGGCCTCCAGTCGCAAGACACTGACTCGGAGACGGTACACCTGGCCGCAGTGCCCTACCATTTACCCCCCTTCATGGTTAACCCTTGTTGACCAGAAGGTACTCAAAAAACCCCATACCACGTATGGGTACCACCTTTTTCTCCAGACCTTCCCCTTTTACCTCCTTTTCCAGGAACCAAACTCCGCCACAGCTCGCAAGGGGTAAAACCTTACCCTTGCGAGCAACCCTACACCCTAAGGGCCTGCTGAATTCCTTCCTGCAAACCCATGTTCCACAGGTCAATGCCCACTGCATTCAGGTGGACCCCATCTCCCCTTAGGTACCTCCACGTATCCACCTCCAATTCACGGTGGCGCACCACCAGGCCCCCGTTCCTCACAAAAAATCTCCCCACTTCCTTATTGACTTTTATCCGGGCCTTATTGACTTTGTCCACCGACCATGCCCACCGCCAGGATGTCCTGCCTACCATGTCCGACCAAATAACCACCATACCCGGGAATGTAGTGCGCAACCTTAAAAAATCAGACTTAACGTCCCGTATCAGTTGGTGCATTGATCTGGCCCCCATGTCGTTGCCTCCCGCATGTAGCACCAATACATCCGGTGCCCTCTCCCGACCAGCGAACCTCTGTATTTCCGGCATAACCCCACTCCACGTCATACCCGGCACCCCGATCCAACGGACCCGTGCTTCTCGTAAGGGAATTCCTAACTGCCGTCCATTGGGCCGAACATCGGCCCGTTTCGCCCCCCAGAACACGTACGAGTGACCCAAAATCCAAACTAGTCTGGGTTCACCACCTGAAAAACATGGAAATAACATTAGGACAACAAATTAATGGCACATTCTAAACTGCCAACGCCCAGACCCCATACAACACCTACCCAAATGCCCTTTACTCCTGTAACAGCTGAGGGCGAACATAAAGGCGAAACCTATCAGACTCCCACCTCCCAATCTTCCTCACCGCGTCCGCCTGCAGTCCTGCCCTAGCCGCCTCCGTAGCTGCCCCAATGCGGAAGGAGTGAGAGGCATAACCCGTCGGGTCATACCCCGCTGCCACCAAACATTTTTTGAACACCGCTATGAATTGAAACCTTGACAACGCTGCCCCATCCCGATGCATAAGAAAAGAACCCTCTAGTCCCGGACGCATGGAACAAAAGGATTCCACCGCCCGTACAGGACAGATTGACGCCTCTGGGATGCGAAACAACTGAAGCCGCATACCTTTTCCTAATTGATCCGTTTTGGACCTGCTTACCCATATGCCCACCGAATCTCCCGAACATTCCACATCCTGCGCCAACAACCCCCCCGGAGCCATTTTGGAAGAACTGACCAGCTCTCCTACCCTCAGGGCCCCAAAAAAGGCAAGCGCGAATGCTGCCCGGAACAACTGACACTCATATTCCGAACTGCACACGGAGCGCAGCTGCAGAAACAATTTTTCCAACATTCTGAACGAGACCGGCCTGCGGCTATCAGCCGCCTTCCGACCTTTTCTGTACCCCTTCACTGCCTGCTTCACCCAAAATTCTTTAGTATGGTCCTTGCAACCCTGCCATTTGAACAGAAACGCCAAACCCGCTAGTGTACGGTCCACCACGGACACAGAAACGCCTTGCTCCATTTTCAATGTGAGAAAATAAATCAGAGCCGCTCCCTCTTCTCCACCCCCCGGGGAAACTCCCAGCCCCCGAACAAATGACCCCCACTCCTGCCACACCTTAGCATAGGCATTCCACGTGGCCCCACTCACCGACCGTTTAATCCACTGTGCTGCGCTGTCAAGGCAATGTCCCACATCCAGTCGGGACAGGTAACCCCTCGTTGCTCCGCTGCTGGTGCCAACTCCCGGAACCTGTCCCACTGAAAACGAGACAACGCGTCAGCCAGGGTGTTATCCACCCCAGGAAGATGTACTGCGTACACAAATACATTGAACTGCAAGCAGCGCAAAACCAAATGCCTCAGCAAACGCACCACTGGCTGTGATGTGGCCGACACTTTATTCACTACCTGAACCACTCCCATGTTATCACAGTTCAGGCGCACCTTGCTATTCCGAAATGAATCCCCCCATAACTCAAACGCCACCACAATTGGGAAAAGTTCCAATAGTACCAGGTTCTTCAAGAACCCCGCTTCCTCCCACGCCTTTGGCCATGGAGCCGCACTCCATTTTTCCTGACAGAACGCCCCATACCCCGTGGAGCCAGCCGCATCTGTAAACAATTCCATATCGAAATTGCTAACGGGCCCCTTCATCCACAACGCCCGCCCGTTGAAGGATTCCAGGAATCCGTGCCACACTTCCAAATCCTCACAAAGCTCTCTGGTTAGGCTTACAAAATGAGTAGGAACCCGCACCCCGGCTGTCGCAGCCGACAACCTGCGGCTAAATACCCTGCCCATGGGCATTATCCTGCAAGCGAAACACAACTTACCCAATAGTGACTGCATCTGTCGCAACTGAATCTTACGACGGCCGATAACACCTCGCACCTCCTCCTTCAATGCTTCCAGCTTATCCTCCGGCAGCCGGCATTCCATCTTCTCTGAATCCAGCTCTATGCCCAGAAAAACTAAGGACGACGTGGGGCCCTCTGTCTTCTCAGGGGCCAAAGGGACCCCAAAACGGTCGGCCACGTATTGCAGCGTCCCCAGCAGGACCTTGCAAACGGTAGACCCCGGCGGGCCCACACACAGAAAGTCATCCAGATAGTGGATGATCGAACTGATCCCCGACACGTCCCGGACCACCCATTCTAGGAACGAACTAAAAGTCTCAAAGAGCGCGCAAGAGATGGAGCAACCCATGGGCAAACAACGGTCCACGTAGTAAGCCCCCTCCCACATGCAGCCCAAGAAACGAAAGCTGTCCGGGTGTACTGGTAGCAACCGAAAAGCAGATTGAACATCGGCTTTTGCCAACAGCGCTCCCCGTCCACACCTACGCACCCATGTCACAGCCGCATCGAAGGAGGTGTACGATACCGTGCAGTCCTTCGGCGCAAGAGCAACATTCACCGACCCACCCCTGGGAAAGGACAGGTGATGAATCAAGCAAAATTTTTGAGGTTCCCTCTTGGGGACAACCCCCAAGGGAGACACCACTAAATCAGGTATGGGCGCATCTGTGAACGGTCCGGCTATCCGCCCTAACTGCACCTCCTTCTCCAGCTTCTCTGAAACCACCAAAGGATGTAGCAATGCAGACCGGAGGTTCTTGGCTGCCGGGGGGACTGCAAACGGAGCGCAAGGAATTCTGAAACCACCGGCGAAACCCTCCTCTAACAACTTGGCTGCACGCCTGTCAGGATACCTATTGAGAAAGGGGAGCATCCTTTCCACCCGTATTGGCGTCGTTCCCTTTTCCCCCAGAATCCCCGGGGCGACCCCTGCCTCGCTTAAAGCATTTGGACAAGGCATGACTGCCCCCACATCCTGAACACACATGCTTGAAGCGACAGCTTGCTCTGTACTTGCACGTGCCCTCGTTGAACTGCCAGCAGTAGCCCCACCTTTTCTCGGTCGGTTGTCCTGAGGCCGCAGCACCTCCGACCCCCCCCCTGAAAAAAACTGATTGGATGCCCGCGACGCTGTCATCAGTCGCATCCACAAGTTGATGTCCTTGTGATCCCATCGCAGTCCTGGTCTCATGGCCATCCTCTGCCGGAACTGTTCGTCATACCTCAACCAGGCTACGCCACCATACGTCCTGTACGCTTCGCTAACCGCCTCCAAATAAATGAACAGCCCAGAACAATGTTCCGGGGCCTTCTGCCCTATCACACAAGCCATGATCGCAAACGCTTGCAACCAATTGGTGAAAGTACGGGGTATAAGACGATAACGCCTCTTTTCTTCGTCCTCCTTCTTGCTCTCCTCCGGCTTCACCCTATCCAGGTTGAATTTGTCCAAGGGGAGCAACGTGAAGATCTCCACGTACTCACCTTTCCACAGCTTTTCTCTGACCTCCGGCTTGAGGTGAGTTCCTAACGGTGCCTCAAAACAAATGTACATCTCATTCTTAGCGGCGTCCGCCAGCCTGATCACTTCCTTGTTTTTCTCTCCCGTAGCCACTTGCCCCCCTGTTGTGGCCGCCCCCCCTTCCAATGGGGCCTGCACCTCCTCTGACACCTCTACCGCTTGCACGCCTGGGGCCCCGGTTGCATCCGAAAGCCCCACCCCTTGCGATGAACCCCCTGTTTTCCCCCAAGCCGCCGCGGGCGACCCCATGTCGCCCCCGCCCGGCCTAAAACGCCTGACCAAATCCTCCAACCCAGACCACAAGTCCTGCGTCTCCCCTGCCGCTTTTTTCCCCGGTGGGGAAGAACGCGACCCAGGTGTCGCGCCTAAGCCCCCCCCAACACCCCCTTGACCCAATAAATCTTGTAATAAGGAACAAATGACCACCGAAGAGTGGGACTTACCGGGCTGCCTGAGACTGGGTCCACCAGCCGCCGAACTGTTCGCCATCGAAGCCAGTTGTCCCGAGTCCTCGCCACCGTCTGACCCGGACAGCTCCCCTTCAGACCTGTTGTCATCCGATCCCGCCGACACAAGCGCTGGCTGCACACCCTGCGGACGCGACCAACGTGGCAAGGGTTGTCGCGGCTGGGCCTCACGTCCCCTCGATCCCGGCACACCTGACCCACTCGCAACCTCCACCGACGGACTGCGGGTCCGCCCCCTGGCCCGGGTGTCATCCGCTCGACTTCCATCCGTCACTCTAGGCGCCAAACCCCTCACCGCACGTCCTGCTGGCACCGCCGGACCCCTGACCGCCACCGCCTCCCGGCCACTGGCCCGCGAACTGGATCCTCCACGCCGGGCCGCACGGCTGTTCCGGGTATCCCCCGCAGCCTCGACCGCGATCTCCGACGCGCGGCAGGGGGAGGGGCAAGAGGGCCACTCGTCTCCCCCACCGCCGAACTCCGTCCACGGCGCGGATTCCTCCCGGCCCCCCCAGCCGACACAGGCTGCGTGCGGCCAGGGGATGCGGCCGGAGGGCCCCCAACGGGTCTCCGGACGGAAGTTGAACCACTCGGGGATGCCTCCGGACTGTACCGCTCAGGCGGCCTAGACCGCCTAGCGCGCCCCGGAGCGACCCCCCCCCCCGGCGGGCGCCGCCGCCCGCTCATCCACCACTGCAGCAACCTGCTCCTGCAGCCAATCTGCCCCCTGCGCGGCCACCGCGGCCCGCAATTGCGCTAATAGTTCAGCCACATCAGCCATGGCACCGGCTGTGAAGCTTTCTACCTCGTGAGTGAAATGGAGGAAGTGAGAAAACGTCACTTCCTCCCTGACTAACTGCGCTCCCCCTCCCCTTCTTCCCCACGGCCACCCCCCTTCTCTTAAAGGGAAACACAACCTCTGCTGGCTACTGCCTGTCTCACCTGTCATGCCGTCCCTCCGCTTATTTCCCCTTTTGTCATTGCTCCAGGACTCTCTCCACACACGGTGTTCGGTCCATGTCGATTTGTTGGTACCTAACAAGAGGAACACAGCAAAATAAGCATAAAGAATAGAAAAAGGTTACCGTTTGCATTCTATTTTAACCCTCAGCATCTTATGTGAATACTTTTACATGAGATTACAAATTAAGTGGAAAAATAACAAAGATACACTAGTACAGTAGAGCAGACAGCCCCAATATCTATCATCTCATATCCATGGGATAATTTACTGTCATGTAAAAGAATAATAACATATAAAAATGACTATCCGCAGATCATCAATTTCGAGCTCAGTCTCAAGCCCTGTACACACGATCGGATTTCCTATGGTTTTTAAACCGATGGATTTTTCCATCGGAAATCCGATGAAGCTGACTTCCATCAGTCTTGCCTACACACCATCAGTCAAAAAACCGACCGTTCCAAACGCGGTGACGTAAAACACTCAGATGAGCCAAGAAAAATGAAGTTCAATGCTTCTGAGCATGCGTCGACTTGATTCTGAGCATGCGTGGGTTTTTTATCCGATGAAGTTCCCCACAGACGATAGTAATTTTCTATCGGTTTTTTAACCATCGGGTAAATTTAAAACATGTTCTATTTTTAAACACCAATGGAAAAAAGACCGATGGGGCCCATACACGATCGGTTTGTCCGATGAAAAAAGTCCTTTGGACTGTTTTCATCTGTAAAACCTATCGTGTGTACGCGGCTTCAGAGTCACCTTCCGCCATGGGGGAGTCTTCTTCACTAGATCTGTGGGTTCTTCTGCAGTGCTGCTGCTGCTGTGATTTGTTTAAATGCTGCCACTCTATTACTCCCATCGTCTGTTATCACCTTAAGGATCTTCCTCTATGGTATGTCCCATTTTTGAAAACATTTGTCTACACATGATTTAATTGACTGTGCAGTGTGCAGGTGGGCTACATGTTCAAGGGCCAACAATATGTGTTCAGGTTTATTTTGTTCAACACAAAAGTAGCGTGCACTTATTATAGGAAGGAATTAATCTGTGAGTCCTTTTTTTTTTTTTGTCCACAAATCAATGCAAATAGATACTCCCCAGGGTCCTAGTCTCTCTTAGCATTGACAAATTTGACAAAAGAGGTAAATATCACACTAATAAAAAAGAAAAATAGATCAGTAACTGTCAATTAGATGTTGCTATGAATGCTGTCAATAGCAGTGAATAGTATTAACTACTAATGACAACACTTTCTAAACCTATATGCAGGGCCAGATTTATTTTATTCATTAGGCAGAGTAGGCACATGTCTAAGCGCCCTCCATAGAGGGGCACTGTGCATGTGCCTTCTTTGCCTATTTTCTGAGGTGTCTGGTGTCTTGTGGTGCATTGACAGGACACCACACACCTCATCTTAAGGCTGCCCTATACAATGCCGATTCAGGATCAGGGTCCTGCCCATTGGGGAGCCTTAGTGTGACATTTACCTCTATTGTCTATGCTGAGAGGGAGAGGATTTGATAAAAAGTGGTGATTGTTATCATCCACACACTGTTGAAATAATAAACTGTGAACAGTAAATTGAATCTTGTTGTAGAAATAAGCATTACCCTTGAGTATTGGTTTATTATTCTGTGCCAGTGGCAGTGCCAGTGCTTGTAGCTGCTGAAATGTTTTCCTATGTTCACTTACTCGAACTGTTAAAGCAGAACTCTGGGATCGTCAAAAAAATCCCCCCTCCCTCCACAGACACACAAAACACTAAACAGTTATTACATTTGTGAAATTCCTTACCATTGAAGAGAAAAGTCTAATTGAATTTTCAGGAAGTCCTCTCTGTAATTCAAAAAATGCATCATGTATTCTGCCAAGGAGGAGCTGTTAGAACAGGGATTACATCATATCCTCTCCTCTCTCTTACACTATAATCAAACTACACTTCCCATCATGCTTCAGGAATTGGAGAGAATGTGGGAGGGTACACTAGGCTTGTACATGTTAAATGTGAACAAGCCCACTTCAACATAAATCACACCCCTCATTCTGCAGCCAGCCAGCCAGTAACAAACAGCAGGATAGGTAGGTTACACCTTATAAATGCAAAGCATGTTTGTGCTCTCCCCATCCATCCACAACAGCAGATAAACATATTACCCTTACTTGCTTTATGTAATCATTACTGAACTGTAGACACATCCCATAATGATATATTATACACACTGTACTCTGCTGTAATTCAGTATTAGACATATTCCTCCTCCTCCTGCTGTAGCTTTGAGATCTTTCTAACAGCAATCAGTGCTGGTATGGTGTGTGAGAACATCCCTAGCCGCACAACAGAAAGAAAGAGCCGGGCCATGCTGCTTTACATCAGTAAATTAAAGTAAATGACGACATGAGAAAAAAACAAAAAAGTGCAGCGCTAACTTATTAATCAATAACACAATAATAGTGGAACCCTCTAATGTATGAAAATCTCAATAAACTTCAATATCAGTGCGGTCTCATCAGTGCCCATAAATGCGGTCTTAACTGTGCCCATAAGTGCAGTCTCATCAGAGCCCATAAGAGCGGTTCCTTTTGTGCCCATAAGTGCCGTCTCATCTGTGCCCATGAATACAATCTCATCTATGCCCATAGGTGCGGTCTCATCTATGCCCATAGATGCAGTCTAATCACAGCCCATAGGTGCGGTCTCAAAAGAACCCATCAGTGCGGTCTCATCAGAGCCCATAAGTGCGGTCTCATCTGTGCCCATAAGTGCGGTCCTATCCATGCCCATAAGTGTGGTCCTTTCTGTGCCCATAAGTGTGGTCCTATCTGTGCCCATAAGTGTGGTCCTATCTGTGCCCATTAGTGTGGTCCTATCTGTGCCCATAAGTGTTGTCCTATCTGTGCCCATAAGTGTGGTCCTATCTGTGCCCATAAGTGCGGTCCAATCTGTGCCCATAAGTGCGGTCCTATCTGTGCCCATAGGTGCGGTCCTATCTGTGCCCATAAGTGCGGTCCTATCTGTGCCCATAAGTGCAGTCCTATCTGTGCCCATAAGTGCGGACCTATCTATGCCCATAAGTGCAGAGCAGGGATCATTACTAAACATCAGCCAGATGACACAGTGGGAATTTTGGACTGTGATCGATCTTGTCTTTGAAACACCAATCGCCATACAGCCCGCCTCCTGGGTCGGCATTGTAATTGACAGCACACTGGTTCAATGCCGGCCCAGGAGACGAGACGTTACAGTAATCAGTGTTTCAAAAACAAGATCTGTCACAGCCTGAGATCCCCGCTGTGTCATCCGGCTGATGTTTAGTAATGATCCCTGCTCTGCAGGGAGAGATGCCGGGCGGCGGCAGCAAGAGGGTGGATTGGAAGCGGTGACTAGTGTGCTGGCAGGGAGCAGAGGAGGAGGGAGGAAGACAGGAAACCACCTCCATGTGTGGTACAGACCGGGGGTTGTGAGGCCCCTCCTCTCACTGCAGCAAGCGGGGACGAAATAGAAGTCCCTGCTTGCTTTTAGAGAACTACAACTGGGCGGTGACAAGACCGCTTGCTGGGAGTACAGGAGGAATAGCAGCCAGCGGTTTTGCAAACAGGATACCACAGGGCAGTAACGGTTTTTCTTTAAAATCAGCAGGCTATTACAGAGGAACTACAAAGCTCAGAAGAACATGGATGGCATAGTCGGTGAAGGTAGGAGATCAGCAACAAGGACATGGAAAAGGTTTTTCCCCAGAGTTCTGCTTTAACTGGTATGACAGGCAAAGAGTTTAACTTTTTTTTTTTAACGTTATACTTCTGTCAAAAAAGCAATATTACTTCTAAAGGCATTATATAATGGGTTAATCTGTGTCTGTGTAGTTTGTTCAAACCTTAAAGCGGAAGTAAACCCATCGATTTAATAGTTTCAAAAAACAGTTACATTCCCGGCATGCCGGAAATGCTAACTGTCACATTGGTTGTGCTCTCAACCAAACTGTCAAACCATCCAATGGCTGGTGTCATAGCTAATCACATGTGCAGCACCATGGCAGTTGAAGATTATACAGAGGCCAAGATGGCAGCTTCCTTGGCTGAAAACGATAGGAGGGTTTACTTCCACTTTAATACCATGAATAATAAGACAATATTAAACAGTATCTCACAAAAGTGAGTACACCCCTCACATTTTTGTAAATATTTTATTATATCTTTTCATGTGACAACACTGCAGAAATTACACTTTTCTACAATGTAAAGTAGTGAGTGTACAGCTTGTATAACAGTGTAAATTTGCTGTCCCCTCAAAATAACTCAACACACAGCCATTAAAGGGGTTGTAAAAGTTTGTGTTTTTTCACCCTAATGCATCCTATGCATTAAGGTGAAAAAACACCTGGCAATCACCGGCCCCCCAGCCCCCCCTGTTTTACTTATTTGAGCCCGTTCGTCTCCTCGGCGCGTCCTCCTCTCAGTCCTCCTCCAATCAAAGCCACGGAGTCGCGGTTTTGATTGGATAGATTGATAGCAGCGCAGCCATTGGCTCCCACTGCTGTCAATCAAATCCAATGACGTGGGCACCCGGGGGCGGGGCCGAGTCATACACTCAGCGTCTATGGACGCCGAGTGTACGACTCAGGAGCGTGCCCGCAAGGAAACCCCCTCGGGAGAGCGCTTCTCCTAGGGGGTCATCTAATGCGGGGAGGAGCCGCGAGAGCCACGGAGGGACCCCAGAAGAGGATGTTCGGGGCCACTCTGTGCAAAACGAGCTGCACAGTGGAGATAAGTATAACATGTTTGTTATTTAAAAAAAATAAAAAAGGAACCTTTAGTATCACTTTAATGTCTAAACCGCTGGCAACAAAAGTGAGTACACCCCTAAGTGAAAATGTCCAAATTAGGCCCATAGTGTCATAATTTTGTGTGGCCACCATTATTTTCCAGCACTGCCTTAACCCTCTTGGGCATGGAGTTCACCAGAGCTTCACAGGTTGCCACTGGAGTCCTCTTCCACTCTTCCACTCCTCCATGATGGAGCTGGTGGATGTTAGAGACCTTGCACTCCTCCACCTTCCGTTTGAGGATGCCCCACAGATGCTCAATAGGGTTAAGGTCTGGAGACATGCTTGGCCAGTCCATCACCTTTACCATGAGCTTCCTTAGCAACGCAGTGGTCGTCTTGGAGGTGTGTTTGGGGTCGTTATCATGTTGGAATACTGGCCTGCAGCCCAGTGTCCAAAGGGAGGGGATCATGCTCTGCTACAGTATGTCACAGTACATGTTGGCATTCATGGTCCCCTCAATGAACTGTAGCTCCCCAGTGCCGGCAGCACTCATGCAGCCCCAGACCATGACACTCCCACCACCATGCTTGACTGTGGACAAGACACACTTGTCTTTGTACTCCTCACCTGGTTGCCATTACACACGCTTGACACCATCTGAACCAAATAAGTTTATCTTGGTCTCATCAGACCACAGGACATGGTTCCAGTAATCCATGTCCTTAGTCTGCTTGTCTTCAGCAAACTGTTTGCAGGCTTTCTTGTGCATCATCTTTAGAAGATGCTTCCTTCTGGGACGACAGCCATGCAGACCAATTTGATGCATTGTGCAGTGTATAGGCTGAGCACTGACAGGCTGACCTCCCCACCCCCCACCCCTTCAACCTCTGCAGCAATGCTGGCAGCACTTATACATCTATTTCCCAAAGACAACCTCTGGATATGAGGCTGAGCACGTGCACTCAACTTCTTTGGTCGACCATGGCGATGTCTGTTCTGAGTGGAACCTGTCTTGTAAAACCGCTGTATGGTCTTGGCCACTGTGCTGCAGCTCAGTTTCAGGGTCTTGGCAATGTTTTTATAGTCTAGGCCAGGGGTCTCCAAACTTGCTTGCCTTAATGCGGCCCTTGGGGCACTATTCCATCCAACTCCAATGGGGCATAATTCTTGTTGCTGACACCATTGAGGCACTATTCCTCCAACTGACACCATCAATTCTTTCCATTGACACCAACGATGGGGCACTAGTCCTCCCACTAACACCAAAGATATGGTATTATTTACTCCCACTGGACATTTTCTACTCCCAATGGCCCTAGTCTGGCCCCCCTAAAGTCTGAAGGACCATAAACTGGTCCTTTGTTTAGAAAGTTTGGAGACCCCTGGTCTGGGCCATCTTTATTGTAGAGCAACAATTTTTTTTTAAGATATTTAGAGAGTTCTTTGCCACGAGGTGCCATGTTGAATTCCAGTGACCAGTATAAGAGAGTGAGAGCGATAACACCAAATTTAACACACCTGCTCACCATTCAAACCTGAGACCTTGTAACACTAACGAGTCACATAACACCGGGGAGGGAAAATGGCTAATTGGGCCCAATTTGGACATTTTCACTTAGGGGTGTACTCACTTTTGTTGCCAGCGGTTTAGATATTATTGGCTGTGTGTTGAGTTATTTTGAGGGGACAGAAAATTTACACTGTTATGCCCTGTATACACAAGTCTGATGAGAGCTTTTGGTGATGCTCCATCAGACTTTTTCCAACAGGAAAACTGCTGGAAAAAGATAGAGAGCAGGATCTCTTTTTTCCTGTCAGGAAAAAAACTGTTCGGAATTTCCGATCATGTGTACAAATACCGACACGCTAAATTCCGACGCATGCTCGGAAACAAATCGATGCATGCTCGGAAGCAAGGAAATTAATTTTGTCGTCTCGTCGTAGTCTTTTACGTCACCGCATTCTTGGCAGTCAAAAGTTCACCGGACTTTTGTGTGACCGTGTGTGCAAGGCAGACTTGAGAGGAATTCAGTCGGAAAAAACATCCAACTTTTTTTCGACGGGAAAACCGGTCGTGTGTACGGGGCATCATACAAGCTGTACACTACTTTACATTGTAGCAAAGTGTCATTTCTTCAGTGTTGTCACATGAAAAGATATACCGGTAATAAAATATTTACCAAAATATGAGGGGTGTACTCACTTTTGTGAGAGACTGTATATTTTTTTACTCTAGGCGTTTATAATGAGTTTGGAAATTCTAGAGAAATGCTTAAATAATGCATTACAATTTAACTAAACCCATTAGACTTTAGATCAGTGTTTCTCAACTCCAGTCCTCAAGGCGCCCCAACAGGTCATGTTTTCAGGCTCTCCATTGTTTTGCACAGGTTATTTGATCAGTTTAACTGCTTTAGTATTTCCCACAGCTGTTTCATGAGGGAAATCCTGAAAACATGACCTGTTGGGGCGCCTTGAGGACTGGAGTTGAGAAACACTGCTTTAGATGACTAAAATGATTTTAGTCTACTTTTAGTCGACTAAAACTAAAACAATTGCAGATGACTAAAATACGACTAAAACTAAAATGGCATTTTAGTCAAACTATGACTAAAACGAAATCGAAATTTGAAGCCAAAATTAACACTGCTGTAGAGTCTTTAAAACTCAGAAATATAGAGCAGTGTTTCTCAACTCCAGTCCTCAGGTCATGTTTTCAGGCTTACCATTAGTTTGCACAGGTGATTTGACTAGTTTCACTGCCTTAGTAATTACCACAGCCCTTTCGTCTGAGGGAAATCCTGAAAACATGACCTGGGGCGTCTTGAGGACTGGAGTTGAGACATTGATATAGAGGATTTTTCACAGACCCACAAAGCAGGGAGCTTGGAGTTGAAGCTACACATAGTAGAAGCACTCTGAATGCTGATTAGAGGAAGGGACACCCCCCTTCCCCCCTTTGCACACCACACAGGAACTGAGCTAAGAATGTCAATCACAGGCTGTGTGCTGGAGATCCCTCCCCTGTTATCTTTTTATTTCGAAGTTGATGAACTGCACAGTGGAGGTAAGTATGATATGTTTGTTATTTAAAATAAATAAATAAAATTAAGCCTAATGCCTTGTACGCACGACCGGATTGTCCGTCGGAATAAAGTCTGATGGTTTGTCCCGACGGAGTTCCGACGGAATTCCGCTCAAGCTGTCTTGCATACACACGGTCACACTAACATCCGACCGTCAAAAACGCGGTGACGTACAACACTGACGAGCCAAGAAAAATTAAAGGAGTTGTAAAGGTTTGTTTTTTATTTTCTAAATAGGTTCCTTTAAGCTAGTGCATTGTTGGTTCACTTACCTTTTCTTTTGATTTACCTTCTAAATGTTTTTTTTCTTTGTCTGAATTTCTCACTTCCTGTTTCTACTCAGTAAACTTCACACCATCATCCGAGTGGTGTGGAGTCACCCAGAACAGCTTACTGAACAGTTTACTGAGGAGGAACAGCAAGTGAGAAATTCAGACAAAGAAAACAAAGAAAAAAAATATTTAGAAGTGAAATCAAAGGAAAAGGTAAGTGAACCAACAATGCACTTGCTTAAAGGAACCTATTTAGAAAATAAAAACCTTTACAACCCCTTTAAGTTCAATGCTTCCGAGCATGCGTCGACTTGATTCTGAGCATGTGTGGTTTTTAGTCCGTCGGAATTGCAATCAGGCGAACGGATTTTCTGATAGAAATTTTTGTCCGTTGGAAAAATACATGTTCTCTATCTAAGTCCGTAGGAATTTCCAAAGGAAAAAGTCAGATGGGGCATACACACGGTCGGAATATCCGATGAAAAGAGCCCGTATGACTTTTTCCATCGGAAAATCCGGTTGTGTGTACAAGGCTTTACAATCAGTTTAAGCTGATAACAGAGGGCTGATGCAGCAGAGAGAAATGACACTCAGTGCTTTGGATTGAGACAAGTACACACTACAAGAGGGATACGCTTTGTTCAGATTTCATGTCTGATGTTTGTAACCACTTTGAATGAAGGCCAAAATGTCTGTACGTTGCTACCTTTTATAACTCCAGTAAACTTTTTATTTTTTTTAAATCAGAAGAAGTTTTATTGTGCCAGCAGAAATGAGAAATACATTACATAACCATATACCGTATATACTCGAGTATAAGCTGAGTTTTTTTGTGCTGAAAATGCCCCCCTCGGCTTATATTCGAGTCACCTTTTTGCGCCTGATCTCCCGGACTTTGGGGACCCAGTACCGGCTGGCCGTAGGTCCCCTGGACCCCAAACTTGGCATACATGTAACCCCACTTTTCCTCTACAAGTGTGCAAAGTTTGTTGTCCGGGGGACCTACGGCTAGGGAGCACCGATTTTTCAAACCCGGCACCCCTTCCATAGACTCCCATGTTAAACGTCAGTCTAGTCATGAACACAGTGAGGCATGGGCACAGTGAGGCATGGGCGCAGTGAGGCATGGGCACAGTGAGGCAAAGTAAGGAATGCAGATGGATACCCTAGGCTTATACTCGAGTCAATACGTTTACCCAGTTTTTTGTGGTAAAATTAGGTGCCTCGGCTTATATTCGGGTTGGCTTATACTCGAGTATATACGGTAATGTAAAAACATCCCAAAAAAAACAGCACATTTCAATGATGAAGGCATATAAAATAGCGGCACCATAGTAATACACACAACATATTATTATTTTTTTTGTATGAGAAAGAGAGAGTCCAGATAGGCAAGAAAGCGTAGACCCGCCTACCTGGCGTTACAAGAGAAAGGGCCAACGAGCCAACAAACAGTAAATATTGCCCACAATATTCTACCTGAACAAACAGGATCTCCCCCTCTGTAGCAGAGGCCAGTAAACTTTAATTATGTGAAAAAAAGGAAATCAGAGTTGATAACGGAGTTAAAGGCAGAAGCTAGGGTGGTAGACCAGAGTAAAGTCAGGAGCCAGTGTCAGAACATGAAGGACAGTAGCAGAAAGTGAAAAGCACCAGAACTCCATAAAGGTACAGAAGAGTTTTTACACAGGAGAATTTTGATGGCACAGACCCAAACCAACAGATCCACACAAGTATTGGAGCCAGCCAGGCATTACTACCTCCAAGCTCTATGAACAAACGTAGAATGCAATGCACGGATAATTTGCCATCCTGAAGATTGGCGGATTGTGTCTGAACATCTAACTGCCCTCCAATGTTTCTGGTTAGACTTGCACAGAGTGACCCAAAGCAGATAATGGACATCATCAAAACTGGAAAGCCTTTTTAAAAGGAATATAGTACACAGTGTAAGTACAAATATAGTTCTTACATACAAGCCAGTATTAAATAATTACAAACATGACAAGTACACAGTACAAAGGTTGGTGAGTTCCCACATTCTGTCCATTTCCTGCCAGGATCCAGATACAATGTGAACTGTGCATGGTTTGCAGCTGTACTAGAATCTGCTCATACTAATGATGTGGGAACTTGTCAACCATGCAGCAGTCACACTGAGTATTAATATGATGTATAATTACTCTTCTTAAGGGCTCAGTGAACCCAAAACTGACAGACTAAATCACCTCGCAGCTTATTGGTCTCTCAGGGACCGTAGAAGTGAATTCTCTGCAATGGAGTTCTGCACTCCTGTCATGGCTATTATAGCATCTAACTGTCTACATTGTGCTTTTAGTACATTTAAATCTTAAGACATTTAACTTTTCTCTTATGCCTAGTACACACGTACGGGATTCCCGGCGGTAAAAAGTCCAACGGGAATCCTGAGGGGAAAACCGAGAACCTGCTAGGTAAGTTTTTTCCCCTACACACGAGAGGTTTTCCCAACAGGAAAACATAGGAAAACTGCCGGGAAAAAGACCGCCGGGAATACCGGCGGGAAAAAAGAGAACTTGTTCTCTTTTTTTTTCTGGCAGTTTTCCTGTCGGGAAAACTGCGATGAAGCATACACACGGCCGGGATTCCCGGCCAAAAGCTTTCATGGCAGTTTTCCCGACAGGAAAACCGGTCGTGTGTACGAGGCATAAGGAGCACATGGAATGCCCTTGCAGTAGTGGAGGAAGGTAAACTCTAATGGGCAGAAGCAAAGCTGGAAAAAATTGTAGGAAGATCTCACCACTTGGATTTCTTGGAAGTTAGAGCGTATATAAACCTTTCTGTTAAACAGTAAAATGAATTCAATATTGCCCTACCACTTACTCTTTCCAGTTTCTCTATTCTTTTGAATTTCTTCCCCTTATTTTTCCTTTTTTCAACTATTGATCCTGCCATTTACAGCCTCTATTGCATGTCCTGTCTTCAGGTTGCAACTCTACCAAAAAAGCTGTCTTTTTATTAATTTTGATTCTGTTCTAGACTAGAGCATAGGCATTCATTGTTTTTCATTTTTTTTCTCAATAAACTTTATTGGTTTTAACCATGCTCACTAGGCTGACACACGCAGGTACACTTACATTTTTATTTTTTGTTAATCCTATTTTTTCTATGTGGATAAATACATCAGTCACGTTAAAAGAAATAACTTATTAATAATAATGACACCAGTCACCTTAACCACTTGCCGCCCGCCCTATAGCGGATTGACGTCAGCAAAGTGGTTGCAGAATCCTGACAGGACGTCATATGACGTCCTCAGGATTTTGAGCCGCTGCGCGCCCCCGGGGGCGCGCACCGCGGCGATCGTTGCTGCGGGGTGTCAGTCTGACACCCCGCAACACCGATCTAGGTAAAGAGTCTCCGACGGAGACTCTTTACCACGTGATCAGCCGTGTCCAATCACGGCTGATCACAGTGTAAACAGGAAAAGCCGGTCATCGGCTTTTCCTCACTCGCGTCTGTCAGACGCGAGTAGAGGAGAGCCGATCGGCTGCTCCTCTGACAGGGGGGGTTTGTGCTGATCGATTATCAGCACAGCCCCCCCGAGGATGCCCACTGGACCACCAGGGATGCCACTAGACCACCAGGGATGCCACTAGACCACCAGGGAAGCCCACAATAAGGTATGCCACCCTAGACCACCAGGGATAATGGATGCCAATCAGTGCCACAATAGATGCCAATCAGTGCCCACAATGGGCACCACTGATTGGCAGGCATTATTGTTTGGCACTGATTGGCATCCATTAGTACAGTACAGTGCCACCTATCAGTGCCCACCCATGCCACCTATCAGTGCCCACCCATGCCCACCCATGCCACCTATCAGTGCCCATCCATGCCGCCTATCCGTGACTATCTGTGCCCACCTGTGCCGCCTATCTGTGCCCACCCGTGCCGCCGATCTGTGCCCACCCGTGCCGCCGATCTGTGCCCACCCGTGCCGCCGATCTGTGCCCACCCGTGCCGCCGATCTGTGCCCATCCGTGCCGCCGATCGTTGCCCATCCGTGCTGCCGATCGTTGCCCATCCGTGCCACCTCATCGGTGCCCATCCGTGCCACCTTATCCGTGCCCGTCAGTGCAGCCCCATCAGTGCCCATCAGTGAAGGAGAAAACTAACTTATTTACAAAGTTTTGTAACTGAAACCAAAGAAAAACTTTTTTTTTCAAAATTTTCGGTCTTTTTTTTATTTTTTAGCAGAAAATAAAAATCGCAGAGGTGATCAAATAC
Organism: Rana muscosa; assembly: GCA_029206835.1. Lineage (NCBI taxonomy): Eukaryota > Metazoa > Chordata > Amphibia > Anura > Ranidae > Rana > Rana muscosa. Next base: position 204,812,528 of record CM055122.1, on the reverse strand, counting down.
CACCAAAAGAAAGCTCTATTTGTGGGAACAAAATGATAAAAATTTAGTTTGGGTACAGTGTACCATGACCGCGCAATTGTCATTCAAAGTGCAACAGCGCAGAAAGCTGAAAATTGGTCTGGGCAGGAAGGTGTTTAAGTGCCCAGTATGGAAGTGGTTAAATGAATAACTCACTGATATTGTTTTGCAATTTTTTTTCAGTTTTATTATTCCAATTTTTCTTTTTATATGCACTGATCCAAAAAAAAATAAAGGAACACTTTGAAAACACATCAGATCTCAATGGGGAAAAATATCATGTTACATATCTATACTGGTATGGACTGGGTAATGTATTAGGAACAAAAGGATGCCACATCGTTTGATGGAAATGAAAATAATCAACCTACAGAGGGCTGAAATCAAAGACACCCCGAAAATCTAAGTGAAAAAATGATGCAGCAGGCTAGTCCATTTTGCTGAAATTTCATTGTAACAACTCAAAATAGTCCTCAGTAGTTTGTATGGCCCCTACGTGCTTGTATGTATGCCTGACAATGCTGGGACATGCTCCTAATAAGACGACAGATGGTGTCCTGTGGTATTTCCTCCCAGATCTGGACCAGGGCATCACTGAGCTCCTGAACAGACTGAGGTGCAACCTGGTGGTGTCGGATGGATCGAAACATAATGTCCCAGAGGTGTTCCATTGGATTTAGGTCAGACAAGTGTGGGGGCCATTCAGTGGTATCAATTCCTTCATCCTCCAGCAGGGACTGGCTGCATACTTTCACAAAATGAGGTCGGGCATTGTTGTGCACCAGGAGGAACCCAGGACCCATTGCACCAGTGTACGGTCTGACAATTGGTCCAAGGATTTCATCCTGATACCTAATGGCAGTCAGGGTGCCATTGTCTAGCCTGTAGAGGCCTGTGTGTCCCGCCATGGATATGCCTCCCCAGACCTTCACTGACCCACCACCAAACTGGTCATGCTGAACGATGTTACAGGCAGCACAACGTTCTTCACAGCTTCTCCAGACTCTTTCACATCTGTCACATGTGCTTAGGGTGAACCTGCTCTCATCTGTGAAAAGCACAGGGCGCCAGTGGTGGACCTGCTAATTCTGGTGTTCAATGGAAAATACCAATTGAGCTCCACTGTGCTGGGCAATGAGCACAGGGCTCACTAGAGGACGTCGTGCCCTCAGGCCACCCTGAAAGTCTGTTTCTGATTGTTTGGTCAGACATTCACACCAGTGGCCTGCTGGAGGTCATTTTGTAGGGCCCTGGCAGTGCTCATCCTGTTCCTCATTGCACAAAGGAGCAGATACCGGTCCTGCTGATGGGTTAAGGACCTTCTACGGCCCTGTTCAGCTCTCCTAGAGTAACTGCCTGTCTCCTGGAATCTCAGTGCTCTTGAGACTGTGCTGGGAGAAACAGCAAACCTTCTGGCAATGACACATATTGATGTGCCATCCTGGAGGAGTTGGACTGCCTGTGCAACCTATATAGGGTCCAGGTATCACCTTATGCTGCCAGTAGTGACACTGACCCTAGCCAAATGCAAGACTAGTGAAAAACAGTAAAGATTAGTAGGGGAAAAAAATGTCAGTGGCCTTCACTTATAAAATCATTCCTGTTTTGGAGGTTGTCTCATTGTTGCCCATCTAGTGCACCTGTGGTTAATTTAATTAGCAACAAAGCAGCTGAAACTGATTAACAACCCCCTCTGCTACTTAACTGACCAGATCAATATCCCAGGGGTTTAATTGCCTTGATGCTATATTCTTATTAAAAAGTGTTTCTTTCATTTTTTTGAGCAGTGTATATCTGCTGTATAGCAATCTTGATGTTTGTGACCAGCTTTGATGTTTCTGGTCATTTTTATCCACTTGATTGCTTGCTTGAGCACCTGTGTGTCATCCATTTCTATCACATGACAGCCAATGATGCTCTTATAAACACCCCTATATGCTCAGAACTCCTATCCCCATGATTAAGCTCCAAGGGGCAGAACGAAACACGTTGGGGCATGGCCTGGCTGGAGTATGGGCTGAGGCTGCTAATAATCTCACTTCATGCACATGGCTTTGCTTCATGATGTGCAGTAGGGCCAAAACAACTAATCGACTAATCGATTATGAAAATAGTTGTCAACTATTTTCATAATTGATTAGATGGTCAGCCGATTAGTTGACCTTCATACAGAATGCATTATTTGTTTACATGTCAAGAAATACAGTGAAGCACACGTACAGCTCAGTACACCATCCATACATGTCAGTAAGTGCCTGAGAACTTGTAAATGTGAATGTGTGAGGAGCAATGCCTCATGGGACTTTGTGGTGTGAGGGTCTACTTAATTAGATATGCAGGTGATACTCCAAAAATTTGAATATTGTGCAAAAGTTCATTTATTTCACTAATGCAACTTAAAAGGTGAAACTAATATATGAGATAGACTAATTAAATGCAAAACAAGATGGTTCAAGCCGTGATTTGTCATAATTGTGGATTTGGGGTTTTCATGAGCTGTAAGCCATAATCATCACAATTATGATAAATCACGGCTTGAACTATCTTGCTTTGCATGTAATGAGTCTATCTCGTATATTAGTTTCACCTTTTAAATTGCATTAGTGAAATAAATAAACTTTTCCACGATATTCAAATTTTTCGAGTATCACCTGTAAATCAATAGGATTGTTTAGGTCGGACTTCGGATACATAGTTACTGGTAAATATAAAGGGAACAAGTTTTTGGGCCTTTGTCAAAGGGGTTTTGTTTCCTTCAAGTGGGTTTTGCATTCATATACAGGTCTATGAGAATGCAAAACCACTTGAAGCATGTTAAATGCAGATCAGACCACTTCTTTTAGATTTTTATCTCACTGAGCTATCACGGAAGTTCAAATATATGAAAAAAGAAAAGAAAAAACAAAGTAAAGACATACACTATATATGACTCTTATGCAGCCAACTTTCCTTTTTTTTTTTTTTTTTTTAACAATATGAATTTTTATTGATTTTTACAAAACAAAAGAAAGAATCATAGAGATTTGGTACAAAACTGAAACAAACTTGTCTCAATACAGAGGAGTTTTACATAGTCAAGTGTGACATTTTTAAAAGGTACAAGTGCATGGACTAATTAATATCAGTAGTCTTCATACCATACCCAATGATACAAGCAACATTTATACTATCCGGTATTCATCTTGGTAATCAAAACATGAGAATGCAAGCCAAAGTAATATTTAAGAATAGGGCATGGTGCTAGTCTGGTTATAAATAATTTAACAGCTGGTGAAGGTAGGAGGTATAGATAAAAGGAAAAATAAAATAAAAAGTATAGAGTGAAGGTATCTGCATCAGTAAATTGAGGTGATTAGTAGGAAGGATGTGGGGTGGTAGGAAACTGTATGTGTTTTATCTAGAGCTTAGATAGTCATTTGGTCCACCTATTGACCACTAAGTGTATCATATATTAGCTGGGAGACAGATCAGCTTATTAACTATAGAGTTAGAAGAATAAAGCCCTGTACACACGATCGGATTTCCTATGGATTCTAATCCGATGGATTTTTCCATCGGAAATACGATGAAGCTGACTTCCATCAGTCTTGCCTACACACCATCAGTCAAAAATCCGACCGTCCCAAACGCTGTGACGTAAAACACTCCGACAAGCCAAGAAAAATTAAGTTCAATGCTTCTGAGCATGCGTCGACTTGATTCTGAGCATGCGTGGGTTTTTTGTCCGATGGAGTTCCACACAGACTATTGGAATTTACTATCGTTTTTTTTCCCATCGGATAAATTTAAAACATGTTCTATTTTTTCTCACCGATGGAAAAAAGACAGATGGGGCCCATACACGATCGGTTTGTCCGATGAGAAAAGTCCATCGGACTGTTTTCATCGGTAAAACCGATCGTGTGTACACGGCATAAGGATTACAGTATTTGTGTAGGTTACAGAACATTTAGATTTTTTATGCCTGTAATGGATCTTGTTCTTTCATCAGTGCCGTATAGACTGCCGAGTATTTAAATAGGAGTCATGCTGTCCAAGTTTTGTGGAATCTGGTTGTTGTGTCCCTGGCAATGGCCACTGTTTCTTCCATAGCTTCAAAAGTATTCACCTTATGTAGCCATTCCCTGATCAATGTACTTTGTGTCCATTTCCAATGTAGATAAACAGCAATGTTTGTAAAATATTAAATTCTAAAAAGACACAAAACAACACAGATTAAAATCAAAGTATACCTATTAAAAACAAAATATCCAGCAAAATGATTCTGAAAATGGAGAAATGTATAAATACATACTAAAGTATAAATATGTATATAAACCTACCGTGTTTCCCCGAAAATAAGACCTTCTCCGAAAATAAGCTCTACTGTGATTTTCGGGGAGGGCTGCAATATAAGCCCCACCCCAAAAATAAGCCCTAGTTCGGAAGGGTTGTGTTGTGTGGTCTAGACTGTGCATGTTTCTGTGGTGAATACCTTCGTTGCGGCTTTGCTCAGCTCTCGGGCCCCCCTCCCTCTGCAGTGCTCGGAGCGGGAAAAGACCGTTCAGGCGGTACATTGAAGTGGCGAGCGGCGCTCAGCTGATTCCCCACTGCTCTCCTTCTGCCAGCTGTCAGTGGGGGATCTCGGGCCCCCCTCCCTCTGCAGTGCTCGGAGCATGGAAGACCGATCAGGCGGGTCACGGAAGCGCCGAGGAAGGTGCTGTATGAAGCTACGGTGCACACTTTACATTGTATAGAGCTGTAATGCAGTGCAATTTATGATTTTAGAGGCACTTTTAACTCCGTTATACTGGACACTGGGGATTTCAGGCAGGAAGGGGGTTGGAGAGAGAAGACAGCACATGACAAGCCCTACCCCGAAAATAAGCCCTACTGGGTCTTTTTTTGGAAAAAATTATATAAGACCCGGGCTTATTTTTGGGGAAACATGGTACTTATTTAGAATATATTAAAAATTTTGTGAAAACACAATGAGGATGTAATAGCAATATAAAAATGGTTGTGCTCCCTCAAAATACAAAACAGTCCCTTAATTGCTTCCAAAAGTGAAATTATGAATCTTTGAGTGATTAAAACAGCTATCGAACAATCTATCAAGGGTATACTAGGTCATCTGCATCATCTAAATGGAACAATATAACTATAAATCCTCCAGAGCAAGTTAAGGAGTGCCACAATCAGACAAGTGCTCTTAGTTGGCACAACTTTCCAAGCACGACAATTGCATTCATGAGCTGAAGTCAGTACATTGGGGTGACATAGCCAGGGTCGCGGCCAGGGGGTTACCACAAGCCCTACTGTGCAGGGCATGGCCTTGCAAATTCAGCAAGGGGGCCCGGAGGCAGAGAGTGGACTCCCAAATTATAGGTACATACTAATTTTGTGCTCTGCAGCTGTCTTAACCACTTCAGCTTCGGAAGGTTTTAGCCCCCTCCATGACCAGGCCATTTTTTGCGATACTACACTGCTTTAACTGACAAATGCACAGTCGTTCAACACTGTACCCAAATAAAATTGATGTCCTTTTTATTGTACCCAAATAAAATTAATGTCCACAAATAGAGCTTTCTTTTGGTGGTATTTGATCACCTCTACGGTTTTTATTTCTTGCGCTATAAACAAAAAAGCCCTGGACATAGCAGATCTGTAGGTGCTGTATAGATGTTATCCAAGAAATTTAAACATTCCAGGTCAGAAGGAGGTCATATACCCCTCTCAATGAATTCTGGATGGTCTCAGAAGTGTCTCAAACTGATTTCAGATTGATGCCATCAACACAAACCCAAAGCAAGTCGACACAGGGCCTAAAGCAGTTGTAAAGTCACTATTCACAAATCCTGGAATCCCCGCTGTTACAGGAATATATTCTGTGCAGTGTATGTGTTTTTTTTTTTTTTTATTATTTAGCAAAATGCCTTATTTTACAGCGCCTCTGTGCATTCACGTGACCTCCTGGCGCTTTCCTTCCCTGATCTGAGGACTACAGTGGGAGGGGCTGAGATTCCCATCTGACCTCTGGACAATAACCCACAGATTCTCTAGGCAAGTTTTTTTTTTTTTTAGGGCTACAACCCCTTTAATGTTTTTTGTATAGCTTGTAAATACAAAAAGATAGGAGCAGTAAATATGCAAACCTTCCTTCTAATTATTATTACTGAACAATGTGCTTCACTGCTCAGTGTAAGTATAAAAGTATTCAAAATAGCGGCAAATCGCAGGACGCCCGTGCGATCCCCGTCACTTCCAATGACACCCCAATCGCGGCACGATTTTGGTACAAGTACAAGAACTTCTTTTGGGCGACAGGCATCCCGTGATCCTGTTTGCGTGATTTTACCGCGATTCGTCAGGCGACAATCAAGCACAGTGATGCCATGATCATTAAACCAGGTATTGGTATATTTGGCAGTGTGGGCAGGTGCCAAGTCCTGCTGGAAAATTAAATCAGCATCTCGATAAAGCTGGTCAGCAGAGGGAAGCATGCAGCACTCTAGAATTTCCTGGTAGAGGGTTGCGCTGACTTTGAACTAACACCAGCAGATGACATGGCTCCCCAAATCATCACTGACTCTGGAAACTTCACACTGGACCTAATTTTTCTGTATATTGCAAAAGACCTGGTTGATCCTGCTGTTTACTATCTCTCTCTCCTTGTCTGTGTCTCCGCTGCAGCCTGAGATTGTGTAGGCTAGCTGTTATCTACTGAGTATGCCCCAGCTTCAGTTCCCTTCTAAGCTGTTTATTTCCTCCCTTTTCTTATCTGTGCAGCCCACATGACTATAGAGTCACAAATGTGGGTGCGTACACCCTGGTAAATGACAGCCCACACCCTCCCTCCTCCTCCATGCCTTCTAAACAGCTCTACACTATGGTGGTCGGATGTTGCATGTTGATTGATGGAGGCTTCAACTTCCTGTAATTCTAAGCACATACAAACAATAGACACAGAATGAAGGGACGTGAAAGAAGCAGAACCTTCCAGCATATAGCCCACACCCTATTTTTGCACAAAAAAATAATTAAGATTTTATTTCAAATACATATTTGTATTAGAATTTAAATATTTGATATTATGTATTTTTTGTATTAATGCTGCTCTTTGGTTCTCCTTCTAAATGTATGTACTCCCAAGTAATGTCTTAAAAAAGACCCAGTTTAGAATTCATCTGATGTTTCGCAGATGCAGTCATATCCCAACTTACCTGACTGTTAGTATCATATGATCCACGCTTGTAAACTGCGATGATTGATTATATGATATTTATGTTAGGAGTCCCCTACTTTGTTCTTATTTTCCTGTTTGTTCTCTTTTTTTTACTGCTATAAGCAATTCATCCACCTGGCGGAATGTGTATTGCCTTAAAAACTGATAGTCAAAAATTCATGATCATATGTTTTGTATAAAGGATACTTGAAGTCCTACGCCATGTGGAATATTGTTTTTTATTTCTGTACAACCTTTATTTTTAACAATTAAAAGCTTAATTTTCAATAAAAACTTTCTGATTAAAAAAATTATGTATTTTTCCTGTTTTTTTTTAAATATGTGACCAGCAGCTGGGGACTAGAAACTCCTCCCGCTGATGTTTCCCTTGCAGAGAGGCTGGGAAAGAACTGGGTCACATGACAGCTTTATATCGATTATTTAAAAGGTACTTTGATTTTTTCTTTTTATTAAAATAAATACAGTGCCATCATCCATAAGTGTAAAGGGAAGGAATAATGTGAATTAAACAGTTGTGTGTTTAGTATCACTTTCATTTTTATGTATTATAGGGTTTTTTTCTATTTTGTTTAACCACTTAAGGACCGAGCCTGTTTTTCAGACTCAGTGTTTACAAGTTAAAAACTATTTTTTTTGCTAGAAAATGACTTAGAACCCCCAAACATTATACATTTTTTTTTCTAACACCCTAGAGATTAAAATGGCGGTCATTGCAATACTTTTTGTCACACCGTATTTGCGCAGCAGTCTTACAATACACTTTTTTTGAAAAAAAAAAACACTTTTTTGAATTACAAAATAAGACAACAGTAAAGTTAGCCCAATTTTTTTTTATATTGTGAAAGATAATGTTACGCCGAGTAAATTGATACCCAACATGTCATGCTTCAAAATTGCGCCCGCTCGTGGAATGTCATCAAATTTGTACCCTTAAAAATCTCCATAGGCGGCGTTTAAAAAATTCTACAGGTTGCATGTTTTATGTTACAGAGAAGGTCTAGAGCTAGAATTATTGCTCTCACTCTAACGATCGCGGCAATACCTCACATGTGTGGTTTGAACACCGCATATTTTCATATGCGGGCGCTGCTCACATATTCGTTCGCTTCTGCGCGCGAGCTCGTCGGGACAAGGCGCTTTAAAAAAAAAAAAAAATTTACTTGATTTTTATTTATTTTTACACTGTTTAAAAAAAATAATAATTTGGGTCACTTTTATTCCTATTACAAAGAATGTAAACATCCCTTGTAATAGAAAAAGGCATGACAGGTCCTCTTAAATATGAGATTTGGGGTCAAAAAGTCTTATTTAGACTAAAATGGCATAAAAAAAAATGGCCCTTTAAGAGCTATTGACGTCGCTTCCGCCCTGCTATGGTATGGAGACGGATGGGGGCCATCTTGCCCTCACTCGTATCCATACCCAGCTAGGAAGAGGACCCGATCGCCTCCGCCGCTACCGACGACGCCGGTAAGCGGCGAGTAAGTGGCTAAAACCGAGATATCCCTCTTTAAAGTCAGGACGTATTTAGGCGTGCGGCGGTCCGGAAGTGGTTAAAATATACATTGACCCTTAACAACTTGATAAAAAATGTTCTTTAGCAACAAACATACATTCCACATTACTACTTATCCAACCAAAATAAGTGTGTGCTGTAAATTGTCTCCAGCATTGTTCCTGTTTCTTCTTGCTGGAGGCTGCCATTTTGCTGAAGCCCAGAGCCCCTGAGAAGCAGCAAATCTTTAGGCTGGAAAAATTTCTTAGCCATCTGTAAGCTCTGGCCCAGACTCAATCAGTGCGAGAACAGGGCAGCAGGGGAGCATGCTAAAGGTCCAAACTGAATGGACAAAGTTTCTAAGAGGTAAGAAATCCAAAAATCATTTTACAGAATTCAAAAGTCTGAAACCTTTACATGGTGATGTACCTATAGTCTCCCGTACTGGTAGTTATTGATTATACCCTTCAATTGACATAGCAATAGATACCCTAGATAGTTTACTGACCTATAGTACACCTGTAAGAATGATGTGTCGCTAAGATGGCTAATATGCAAGTACCTAGTGTTACATCAAGCATCTTGGGAGCTGCCAATTTCACGTCTTTCTATTATGCATTTTTTATTTTCTTTTTTTATTTATTTATGCATTTGCTTATACCTCCTAACAGTGACACAAGCTGGCCTGTCCCCTGCTGCGTCTTTCTGGTGGGCCACCAAAACCACCCATTATAGTGATGGGCCAATAGGAAGATTAGAAAAGAGGCATGCCAACACTCCTTAGCTGCTCTTGAAGGCTTTCCCATGTCTTTACAGACACTCCTAGCTGTCTGTTAGTCTTGGGGCCAGTTTAGTGACATTTTAGTGCTGACCAACTTTAAACATACAGCATGGCTTGCCATAAGCAACTCTAGGCACCTTCCCTGACCTCTACTACGTAGAAACACAATTACAATGCTAAGAAAGAACTATGATGGGTCAGCAAATACTTCCTAAAGCTTGCAACTGTTTGTGTACAATGCAACTATCACAACTGCTGAGATACAGTGATATCTATCTGTTTCTTAAGCTGTATTTCATTTGAAAACAGTAATTTTTAAAACGTTTGTTATTGAGGACAAGACGAAGGATGGAAAATGTTTTTTCTCTGAAGTAAATTTTAACTGTGAATGTGGTTTCCACTTGGGAAAAACCAAACCTGCTGTAGTGCGCACGTGCTAGGTAAAGTTTGGCCAGGAAGTAGAACTTTCATTGTTTCTCGTGAACATTCCTTCATTTTATATATGATATATTTTATATAGTGGAGGTTTGCAGGCATAAATATTACATCACTTGACGTGCAGCTCAAAATTGAGGGTTAAAATTGGCAGCATTGGCATGGCATTCCAACAGAGTGCTTTTTAAATTTGTTGAGTTACTGATGGTATATCGCATGCTTTGATGAAAAATGTTTCAGATATACCATATGAATTTTCGAACAAAAGTCTACCCATGTACGACTAACCTTAGACACAGGTGGAAGAAAGAGATACAACTGTTTTCCTACTCTACAGGGAGTAACTAATATTTGAACTGCAATGTAGAACTAGTGAAAGTGGTAAAGTGCGGCGCTCAAAGTAGTGGTATATGTGACCAAAACTTATGAAGTAACCTCCATATTGAATGGATGGATACAACCAATGTGCTGGTTAGATACACAAAATAAAAAATAATGCAAATTCATATAATAATGTGAAGTGAATAAACAATATTGGATAAAACCTATAAATGGCACACCAAAAAAGGCGAAAACCAATTGGGCAAATGAACAAGTGATTAAAAGTCCAAATATCAATATTGCTTGTAGTGTTCAAATGGTTGATGTTATAAGTGAGAAAATGATCTCTGTACTAAAAAACCATTGCAAAAACAATCAGTGGTAATGAACCAAATGTACTAGTGAGCAAATAAGTAAAAAGTCCAAGTGTTCCAAAGTGATATAAGTGATTAAATAAATGGTTGTCTGCAGGTAATTCACCACCGTGAAGATCAAAGGCTTACCAGACGAGTTGGACCAAGCAAGGCGTACGCCTGATGGGTCAAACGAGCTTGTTGGTGTAGCACACCCAGGGAGAAGTACAGCAAGCACAGCTTCCAATATAAACCAGGCAGGGATGTTTCACAACTTTGACATCAATGAGTATCCACCATAGATTAAGCCACGGTACTTCATATACAAATCCTCCCAGTGTATCATATGGTAAAAGGAGAAAAATTGGGCCACATAGTGTGATTCTGTTTAAAATGAGAGCCCCAGAAGATGCCTTATTAGGACGAAACGTCGGGAAGGGCTCTTCTGATGCCACTGCGTCGTTTTGATCTTATATGCTTTTACATGTCTTCTCAAATGTGAGTGACCATTTTATATTTAACCATTAAATGCTCTCATTTTAAACGGAATCACACTATGTGGCCCAATTTTTCTCCTTTTACCATATGATACACTGGGAGGATTTGTATATGAAGTACCGTGGCTTAATCTATGGTGGATACTCATTGATGTCAAAGTTGTGAAACTTCCCTGCCTGGTTTATATTGGAAGCTGTGCTTGCTGTACTTTTCCCTGGGTGTGCTACACCAACAAGCTTGTTTGACCCATCAGGCGTACGCCTTGCTGGGTCCAACTCGTCTGGTAAGCCTTTGATCTTCAAGGTGGTGGATTACCTGCAGACAACCATTTATTTAATCACTTATATCACTTTGGAACACTTGGACTTTTTACTTATTTGCTCACTAGTACATTTGGTTCATTACCACTGATGGTGTCCCTATTGTTTTTGCAATGGTTTTTTAGTACAGAGATCATTTTCTCACTTATAACATCAACCATTTGAACACTACAAGCAATATTGATATTTGGACTTTTAATCATTTGTTCATTTGCCCAATTGGTTTTCGCCTTTTTTGGTGTGCCATTTATAGGTTTTATCCAATATTGTTTATTCATTTCACAATATTATATCAATTTGCATTACAGGGGGTCCCCGACTTACGAACGCCCGAGTTACGAACTTCTCCTACTTACGAACCGGGCGCTGCGGGGACCCTCTGCCATTTTGGGCGGACCGTCTGCTGTTCTGCGCATGCGCGGCCAGACCGAGCCTCGGGAAATGTCCGTAATTGGCCGCGCATGCGCAGAACGGCATTTGACGGAACATCGGAAAACATCGGAAATGCCCGTAATTGCCGGTCTGCACATGCGCGGCCGACTTACGAACATTTCCGGTCTACAAACAGGAGGAAAGTCCCTAACGGGTTCGTAACCCGGGGACCCCCTGTATTCTTTTATTTTGTGTATCTAACCAGCACATTGGTTGTATCCATCCATTCAATATGGAGGTTACTTCATAAGTTTTGGCCACATATACCACTACTTTGAGAGCCGCACTTTACCACTTTCACTTGCTTTTACATAACAGTACATCTGTTGTGCAGGCAGCTATCCCCATTCGCATTGACAGCGCGTTTTTTTTTCCTTTTCTCTATTTTATATGCAATGTAGAACTACACTGGCAAGAAATCTTGTAGGAGAATTCACTGCAATTTGACTTGCGGCGTGATCTAAAGTTGCTCTAAAGCCTCATTTAAGTTAGTGGTATAGTAGGTCCCATCATCAATTTGTATGTAGATTGGGTCAACAGTAAATTTGTAGGTCATGTTATAAGGCCTCATGCACACAGGACGTTTTTTTCCTCCCTAGACACCTTTGCCCCAGGGAAGGAAAATGCAGCTATAAAAACACGCCTAAAGCCTAATTTTGCATGTGCAATAGTGTGCGTTTATGTGCGTTACCGCGTTTGTCGTTAATGTTGTTCATGGCACCATCTGATTAGAGAACCAAATAGCACTTTGCTGATTATACCATAGCAGCAATTACATTACTAAGAGGTTGGTATACTTACTCTGTGGATAGATTTGCTATTAGTAGCAATCTACCTCTTTTTCTATTCATCTTTTTTTTTTTTTTTTTTTATCCAGACATTTTTCCCCCCTATCTCTTAACTTCTCATTGCTAATACTCCATAATGAGTTTCGCAAGGAATTTCCCAAATTATGCATTCATTGAATTGATGTCATAAGGCTATGAACAACCATAAAAGAGGTTCATCTTATTTATCACAGTAGCTATAAATGGATGTTAACATCTTTTCTGTTTCAATAGTTTTTATTGTTTTTTCAGCAGAAAAATAAGGATGTGTTAACATCTTTTAATGGAAATGCTGTTTTCATTACCTAAAGCTGATGATTACCCCTGAATCTGATCTGGTACTATATAAAGATTTTGTAATGAAAGCAATTTAATTTCAAATTTGCCATTATTTTGAAACTGTTTGATGCTTTCACAAAAATACACCAGAAGCGTTAAAAGGTCTATATTTATTTTTGTAAATGTTGCTTTTTATTTGATTTATAGATATGGATAATAAAGAAAAGTAAGATGAAACTTTTGGCTTGCATGTAGAACAATTGGACTATACTGTATAACCCTCCAATCAGGAGCTATCAGAGAATGCAAAAATAGCAGCATGCTAGTTGGACTTGTGACTTCTCAGCATAGTTGCCAGTATTTTAAAATATTTTCTAGACATAAATTCATGCTGATCTCGTGTATGTAACATTTGCAGCAGCAGGGTGGGAGTTCAGCTGCACTGGGGACAAGGTCTCTTTGCAGGCATTCTGGCCTCACTGTACCTCTGCAAATGGTGCTTGCCCCAGATTCATGGACCTGTTTCTAACGGGTCCATAAATATGTTGCTCGCACCAACATTTGTCATGCAGAGGTGGGAGGCATGCCGGAATTTAAAGAATATCGTAGACAATCTTTATGAGTTCCCTTGAATCTGTAACTTCTGTCCTGACAGTAGCTCTTCATCAATAAAGGAAAACTCCTTTCCAGTGTTTCGAGTTCAGGGGTTAAAGTGGTTGTAAACCCACTGTAACAACTTGCACCTACAGGTAAGCCTAGATTAAGGCTTACCTGTAGGTGCAAGAAATATCTCCTTAACCTACACGGTTAAGGAGATATTTGCAGAAAACACTGCACCGATGTTTACGCGCATGCGCGCCGTAGACAACGGCGCAGGCACACTGACCGTGCCGGTTTTCTGAATGGGAGTATGCCAGCCCCGCACGCATGCGTGTGACATCATCGCCGCTACGGCCAATCACAGCGCCGGAGCGGCGATACCCGGAAGACGGTCAGAGAGGACATGGCGGCAGCGACGGAGGGAACGAGGAGCGATTCGGAGGCTTCGATCTGAGGTAAGTGCCACATAATGAGCTAGTATGCATAGCATACTAGCTCATTATGCCTTTGTCTTGCAGGGTTTTTTTTTTCAGCAAAAATTTTTTTAGGTTTACTTCCTCTTTAAGTGACTCAATGGTGGCCATACAGTGCCAAGTTTAAGTTTCACATTAGGCAATTCAGCCTACTAGGGGCTCTGCCAGCTCCCAAATATGAGATTTTGGCATTCATGCACAGCAGACCTTCTGCCAAACACCACTTGGGCACGGGATCTTGCTATCTGGGAATTATACAGGTACTTATTCTGGATGGTTGCGCTTGTCACAGCGGTGCTTCTTTACCACACTTCTCACTTCTTCACTTTTATCTCTGGTATACTGCATGGTGGGACCCTTGTCAACACTCTTATCTCATCACTTACCTTGTAATCTGTTTCTATTTAGTCACCTTGGTATATTCATGTCATCTTATTCACATTCATTTTCATGTGTCCTGGCACCAATTCCTGGGGTCTGACACAATTGTGAAACTCACTGATCATCATATTACAGCCACATATCTATCATCGGCTCGTAGGGACGCCGCTACTCATTGGATTTGATTACAAGCTGATTAGGATTTTATATCTTGTAATTGCAACCGTTTATTACCATTAAATTTGGATATGTGATGTACTGCACTATGGGAGCACTCTTTGTTTTTACTTCCGAGTTCCATGTGAGCAGTGGAGATTCCAGCAAGCAATAAGGTTTCTGGGAAGACCCAATTCCCTGCGCTTGGTGAGACCATTTTTTAGTGGTCACGGGCAGCTGGTAGCAGGATATACTTCCACCGGGTATGGAGCAGGATTCTCTCTGATGTGAAGGAATATCACTCTCTCTTCACGTATAGCTCTTTATCCATACGGAGCACGGATGCTGGTTTCTGTTTCCATCCTTCTACATATGGACTGTTGATTTGGGACTTTCATTAGTCTTAATTCTACATATTTTTGTTATTTGCTTCTATGGTCGTAATTTGTTTTGTTTAGCGCTGCACCATTTGCATTTTATACATATTTATCATTGCTTTTTAGACACCTTTGGGTTACTGCCCTGCATTACCAGTAGTGTCAACATGGACATTAGCATTCTTTTGGGATTTGTGTGCTTGCGTCTACCTTCCCGTTGGGTCCTCATCCCCTCAGCTCCCGGGAAAGGCACTTGATGGTCCCCATCAGTCCAGCAGCACATGCCCACACTTTGTTCCAACATGTAAGTAGGGGGGTGTATACAGGGCCGCTGATAGAAATCATGGGGCCCCATACAGCCTACCTGACGGGGCCCCCCTTCAGCCCCACCCCTGTTCCCTTCTTCAGCCCCACCCATTCCCCCCTGGCCCCTCCCCTGACCCACCTTGAAAAAAGTGCAGGTTTGTCTTCAAGTTCCATTTATCTTTCTCCAGCCAGTTATAAGTTTGATTATCCAAAAGAAATACTGTTTTCAGATGAGAACAGACCTCCTGCCAATGCCATAACGCATGCAATGCCTGCAGAGAGACTGCAGACATCCTACAGGAGATGGTCAGAGACTGCATATATAGTACAGGAGATGGTCAGAGACTGCAGCCATCCTACAGAACATCGTCAGAGACTGCAGACATCCTACAGGAGATGGTCAGAGACTGCATACATAGTACAGGAGATGGTCAGAGACTGCATACATAATACAGGAGATGGTCAGAGACTGCAGACATGATACAGGAGATGGTCAGAGACTGCAGACATGATAGTGAAGATGGTCAGAGATTGCATATATAGTACAGGAGATGGTCAGAGACTGCATATATTGTACAAGAGATGGTCAGAGACTGCATACATGGTACAGGAGATGGTCAGCAGGGATGGTCAGCAGGTAAGAATATGTTGTTAATTAAAAAATAAAATACAACCCCTTTAGTATCACTTGGCTCATTGCCAAAAAAAAAAAAAAAGGAGCATAGCATTACAATCAGAAAGGAGTATACTGATAAGTGAACATATCCAGGAGGGTCAAGGTTCCTACATAAGGATCCCAAGAACAAACTGGACAGAACACAAGTGTGCAGCTCCCCTGTGTGATAGATACAGACTGGATAGGAAGGTGCAGCAGAGGTGGGGGATGTGTGGCTTTTATACACTCAGCACGTGATATACTTTAAGGATGACAGGCTGGACGGCTATCTGACTTCATGTTGTAAATGACCCCCCACCTCCCAAGCAGCTCAACACCTGAAAGTTAAGTCTGTTCTCTTATCACCAAAGGGTAATGACAGGGGATTAGACTTGCCTTTGTCCAGACAGCAGCCTGTTTCATTCTGTCGGAGCCTCCATGCAGAGGTTTTCACACACAGCACACAGGTGGGAGGCGGCAGCAGCAGTTGGGATGTGAGAGACTCCTAAGCTACCGTGGGAAGCCAGCTTCTCGGTGAAAGACTTTTTTTTTATTCTGCACTCTCGGTAATTCAGATTTCCCGAGCCCCCCTGCTGGCTGGGCCCGGTACAACAGGACCAGTTGTACTGGCTTATCAGCGGCCCTGGGTGTATATTCTCCTTCCTTCTGACTCCTTTTGCTTCTTTTTTTTTCTGTCCAAATTTCCCATTATTGGGGTCATCAACAGACTACATTGGCTCTTATATAAAAAAAAAAATCACAGATCATTTGCATCCACTCCTGATGAGGTGGAACAATCCCCGAAACGTGTTAAGCTATTAGGCTATTCATGATACATATATGTTTTTACATATGATGTGGTTTACTTTGTCAGCCTGTTCTCTTTTTATTATCTCCTATATGGAGCATTTGGCCAAAGTTGTCTATAATACTTTTTCCATGCTGATACAATTTACTGTCTTATATTGGGCCATTGGTATGACCTTTATTAAACCAATTATATTTATGCATGTATATATTTGATATGTTAGATCATGTATATTTTTAATAATTTTTTTTTGATGGAACTACTGTTTCCATTCATGTGCCTTATTTAAAGTTCCAACTCCCCCACTCCCTCTTTCTTTGTGTTTTTCTGCCAAACACCAGTCGCTGTTGCCAGAGGTGAGGCTGCAAAAGAAAACCCTCTTGGAATCAACTAAAGAGGACCCTGTTGGTGTTCACATTGGTGACGTCCTTGTGGCTGAAGGATGTTGCGCTCCAACAACGTCCATATCTTGGCCAAGTGTGTTGGCATTTTTTGTAGCCCCATCACTAGCTGCTGTGTATCTGGATTTTCCATTTATAGCAACAGACTGTACTCTCTCCTAGCATTGACACACCTGCTTTCTTTCTACACTTTTAAGTGTAGTTGGTGACATTTTAAAATAAATGTTGAATTTTATTAGACCAGTTTGGTGTACTCACCTTTTTTTTTGTGTTGCTACACAGGATGCATGGGATGATCATGATTTTGGTTTCTACGCCAGTGGCTAGTAATACACCATAACATCCAACCATTCAACCTAATTGTTGGTTAGTCAGATCTTTAACTAACATGTCTGAAGTTCCAAAAAAAGGTGGAGTCATCCAGTTTTCACTGCACATGAGTCAGATTGCATTGACTTCTAGTAAGATATTATTTAGGCGCACAAGCTGTACTTTAATTCTTTGTAAGAGATTTTCAGACCTAGAATCCAAGGTAGTTCCCACCTAGAGTGGCCAGTCAGATGTATCATTGCAGGGCTCAGAATCTTGGTAAAGTTCCAGGTTTCAGTGGAAGGAAGGGCAATTAAAAAAATAAAAATAAAACAAAAGAGTTCACATATTTTCTACTTTGTTGCAGACTGTCATTGTCTGTAGATTTTATCTGGGAAGGTTTACTATATCATTATGTAGCGATACCTCCATCTAAGGAGGCCGCAGAATTTGATTTGGGCCCTGAGTGCAGCTCCGCCAACCCCCGGCAATAGGCTCTACCCCCTTCTGGCACAGCTAGTACTAACAATCAATGATATGTCCTATGCAATAGAATAACTAAGCAAGGACACAGTAATGAATTGTAATAGGTAAAGTGTTTTACTCATTTTCTCAATATGGATAAAGGGGTAACAGTAATCACAGCTCGAGAGAATCACTCCTAAGAGCAGCGTCCTGCCACTCTAACACACTATATAGTAACACACGCTACAGGTGCGCCATACGGGCGACCGTTAACTAAGTGCCCTATGGCGCAGTAATCAAACACGCTAGAATCCCCACCAGGCCTGGTTCTAATATTTAACTTAGTCCTTCTTTCTTCACCGGCAGGTCTGTAATGGTGGTGCACTTTAAACAGAGTATAACTTTGTAATCCAAGGGGTATAGAACTTGGTTAAATAAAGCCGCAGGCTCAGTTCTGACAAGGCTCTTCAATAGGGGTATGAAAATAACTTGTAGGCCACGGCAGTCTATAGGCCTATATACAGTAACAGTATCTTAGCTGGGCTTACGCCCTCTCACCCGCCGGACTATGGATCCAGTCCGGGAAACCTCCACCGGCCGTGTCACACACACTCGATCTCTCCAACGATCGGGCCCCCGATCCGACAAGGCTGTAGCGCACAAAGTCAGATGCCACCCAGGCTCGCAGAGGGGGGTGGAAGGCTCTTTGGTGCAGAGCAAGGCCTCAGGCTTCAGGCCTAGCACTCCGACACATCCGCACAGGAGGATCCGTCTGTGAAGTCTCGTGTCCCAAAGAGGCCGAGCCCGGCCTCGCCTCCTCCTTTTATAACCCCTCCCATGAGTCTCTGCGGTGGAACATCTGAAGAATGGGGTTATGGGTAATGTAGTTTCTTCCCAATATAGGGGAATACCCCGCTACACACTCCCCCCACTTAAACTCTTTGGTCCCCAAAGATAAATTTTAACAACAACTATATATAACACTGGACAATTCTGAAAACGATGTTGGGATAGGGGATTCCCACCATAACTGAGGGGTTGAATTCCCTTGCCCACAGGTCACATTATCATGGGTGGCCTGCCTAACTGTGCCAGAGAGTGAGCTGGGGTTGCCCTCCACCAAATGGACAGTGGAGGGATCCGGAATCTCAGCATTTCTCCTAGCAGTGACTACAGAGTCTTCCGAACTGTTCCCCATCTGAGGGTAGGTCAGCTTCTTAGGAGGTCGAATGACTCTTCGAGCTCTTTGCTCTCCTGGAATCTCTGGCTCTGGCGCCACAGGCTCCTCTTCCTCGGAGCAACTATCATGGGCATCTTCCCAGTAATCTGCTGAAAGACTAAAGGGGATGAACTCTGTAGCCTCTGGGTTCAGTGTTTCATCTGTGGTATCTTGGGTGAATGGAAGATCTATGATAGAAGTTCCTGGAGTTGGGGAAGACCACAGCCAATCAAGCTCTCCCTCTTCATCTCCACTAAGTTGGGAGGCTTCTCCATTTTCAGCTCGGGAGGTCTGTGACCGAGTGTTCGGCCTAGGAGTATCCAAGATAGAGGCCGGTGCAGGGGAGTCTCCCACGGAAGGTATTCTAACTGCCTCCGCAAGTGGGAGCAGGTGGTTTCGATGCCATGTCTTCAGTGGGCCTACCTTTCCCTCTGGCTTCACCTTGTAGACAGGTAGGCCCGGCAACTTCCTGCAGATGACATAGGGTTCAGATCTCCATCTGTCTGCAAGTTTGTGCTTTCCGGGGACTCCCAGATTGCGCAACAGTACTCGATCCCCGGGCTGTAGGTCTTGTACCCGGACCTTCAAGTCGAAATTTCTTTTATTCCGAGCTCCCCTTTGATCTGAGGCCGCTTGAGCTTGTTCATAGGCTACTTTCAGGCTGTGTCTGAGCCTGTCCACATATCCTTTGTGGGATGTGGCTGAGGAATGGTCCAGTGAGGTGCCAAAAGCCAGGTCCACCGGTAGTCTCGCTTCTCTCCCAAACATGAGTCGATATGGGGAGTAGCCTGTAGCATCACTGATGGTGCAGTTGTAAGCATGTACTATGGCTGCTATGTGTTTGCTCCAATGTTGCTTTTTCTCGCTTTCCAGAGTCCCCTACATGTTGAGCAAGGTTCGGTTGAACCTTTCCGGCTGAGCATCTCCCTGAGGATGGTAAGGTGTAGTTCGAGTCTTCTTAATTCCCAAAGAATCCAAGAGCTTCCGGATCAGCTTACTCTCGAAGTCCCTCCCTTGGTCTGAATGGAGTCTCTGTGGCAGCCCATAATGGACAAAGTACTTCTCCATAAGTACCTTGGCCACGGTGGAGGCCTTCTGATCTTTGGTGGGGAAAGCCTGGGCATACCGGGTGAAATGGTCGGTTATCACCAGAACATTTCCTAGTCCACTCAGGTCGGGTTCGAGGCAGAGAAAGTCAATGCACACCAGGTCCATGGGCCCTTGGCTCTGTAGATGGCCCATTGGGGCAGCTTGATGGGGCAAAGTCTTCCTCTGGATGCATCGCGCACATGAGTGGCAGTACTCCTCTACCTCTGCCCTCATGCAGGGCCAATAGAACCGACTTCTGACAAGTTGAAAGGTCCTTTCAGCCCCTAGGTGGCCATGATTGTCATGCAGGGCAATCAGAACAGTCTCCCGATGTTTCTCTGGGAGGAACAGCTGCCACTTATCTTCTGAGTCATCAGAGGGGCCCCTTAGGTAGACCACTCCCTGATGTAACTGCAACCTATCCCACTCCTTCCTCAGCAGGCGAGCTTCTTTTGAAGGTTGACGCATGAGTCTGTTTGGATCCTGATTTTTCAAGGCCTCCAGGACCAATCTCCCCATGGGGTCTTCCAATTGGTCACACCTCAATTCCTTCTTGGACAGTCTTGGTAGGTTGTCCTCTTCCAATTGAGCTACTCCACAGTAGTGTTTGGGGACTCCCACCGTGGTAACTCCTATTTCCTCTGCTCTGGAGCCTCCTCTGGCTTGGAATTCAGCTCCTTGACAAAGGGCCCGCATCCCGTCCGGTGCCACTTGGGTCCAATCTTCTATTTCAATGGTGGGGGAATGAGATCTCCTGGACAGAGCGTCTGCGTCTCGATTCCCCACTCCTGGTCTATACTTAAGGCTGAAGTTGAATCCAGACAGTGCGGCCAGCCACCTGTGTCCAGTGGCGTCCAGCTTGGCCGTGGTGAACAGGTAGGTAAGGGGGTTGTTGTCGGTCTTCACAGTGAACTCCGCTCCATACAGGTAGTCTTTGAGCTTGTCTACTACCACCCACTTGAGGGCCAGGAACTCCAGCTTGTGAGTGGGGTAGTTCTTCTCAGAGGGGGTCAGGCTCCTACTCACATAGGCAACAGGCCGCAATTGCCCCTCATGTTCTTGGTAGAGTACTCCTACCAGACCGTCATGACTAGCATCCACGTGCAGTTCATAGGGTTTGGTTGGGTCTGCGTAGGCCAAGACTGGTGCAGTGGTCAGGCTCCTCTTCAATTCCTGGAAAGCCTCTTCACACTTCTGATTCCACTGATCTCTGATGGACTCTCCTGGCCTCCTGGGCCCCGAGCCATCCTCTTCTCCTTCAGTCTTGAGCAACTCATTCAATGGTCTAGCAATTCGGGCAAATCCCTCCACAAACCTCCTGTAGTAGGAGCAGAAGCCCAAGAAGGATCTGAGTTCTGTTACTGTGGTGGGCCGTGGCCAGGAGGTAACTGCCTCCAATTTCTCAGGGTCTGTGGCCACCCCTTCTTCAGAAACCATGTGCCCCAGATAGTTCACAGAAGACTGGTAGAACCGACACTTCTCAGGCGAAAGCTTAAGTCCTTCCTCACTGAGTCTTCTCAACACTTTTTCCAGCCTCTCTTCATGTTCCTCCAAGGTTCTCCCAAAGACAATGACATCGTCCAGGTATACAAGGACTTCGATCAAGTTCATGTCCCCTACTGTCTTCTCCATGAGGCGTTGGAAAGTAGCTGGGGCTCCAGACAGACCTTGGGGCATCCGGTCGAATTCAAAGAACCCCACTGGGGTTATGAAAGCTGTCTTCTCCTTGTCTGCTGGGTGCATCGGAATCTGATAGTACCCACTCTTGAGATCCATAACGCTGAACCATTTGGCTCCAGACAAGCTCTGTAGGGCATCCTCTATCCTCGGAGTGGTGTATTGGTCAGGTATGGTTCTCCTGTTGAGAGTCCTGTAGTCGATACAGAGCCTCAATGATCCATTCTTCTTTCGGACCACCACTATGGGAGAGGCATAGGGGCTTCTGGACTCCCGTATCACACCAGTCCTCTTGAGTTCTGCAAGTTGTTCCCTCAGATCCTCCAGATCTGCTAGCGGGACCCGCCTGACCCTCTCTCGGAAGGGCTTATCTTCCTGGAGGCGGATCCGATGGGTGGCACTCCTTGCACACCCCACATCAAACTCATCCTTAGAGAAGATCTTCTCCCATCTATTCAACTGGGCCTTGGCTCTCTCTTTCCAAGCCCTGGACAGATTCGGGTTTTCCATGGTCAGCTTCTCCCAAACATCCCCTCCTCCACCTGTCCTCTTCACTTCTGACAGGGTAACAGGGGCCGCCGGGCTCACCTGGCCTAGCAACATTCTGGCTGGGATTTCCATGGGGTCTTTGGTAGTATTCCTAACACTCACTGGAACTCTATAATGGGCCTTCTTCAGGACCTTCAGCGGAATCACTTCCGGTATCACCTCCAGGCCTGAGGACTCACCCCTTGGGTCTGACTCCAGCATGACAAAGGGACCAGGCTGCTCCCAAGTAAGCTTCACAGTGGCCCTGAGACAGGTTACTTCACCGGGCTGCAACACTACCCCTTCTCTTCCAAGTCTCCACACCTTCCCTATCTCCTCTCCAGGGGTCTCCCGCTCTTGGACCAGCCGTTGGTAGGCTGTCTTCAGCATGGGATGGATCTTGGTAGCTGCTTGTCTTTCTTCTGTCACGAGAGGGGTCAGGAGTCTTCGGACCAGGTCCGTGTTTGTCCCTATTATAAGGGAATTCTTGTTGGCTCCAGGCGGCCTAGGGCACACAACTGCCAGGGTGTCAAACACTTCGGCTTTCCCAGCCACGGATGGGTCAAAGGTCATTTTGATGGGAAGGTAGCCGTCGTAAGGGAAACTCTGGGTTCCAATTCCCCATATTTCCAGCTCTTCTATCTTCTGGATAGGCAGATGACTCAGGTGCCTGTCGTAGAAGTCCCGGTATAGTAGGGTCACTTGTGCCCCGGTATCCAGGAGGCCCCTGGTGTAGACTCCCTCCACTTGAATGGGCACTATAGGGGATGGGCCTACCAGCTTCTCTGGATATGGTCCGGCAGGAGCCGCCTTCTTCAGACCTTTTCCCTTTGGACTCTCTCTTGTCCTATTCCCTTTGGACTTGAACCTTTCTTGAGCCTGGTATGCACTGACTTCCCTCCTTTTAATGGGTGTAGGAACCGGCTGAGGGGTACTATTATTTTTCTTGGGTGGGCACCCCCTTTGGGGAGTGCTGTGCCTCTCCTGAGGGGTCTCCCCCCTTTCTCCTGGAGTATAGCTTTGTTGAGGGGTATTGCGTTTCCCCTTTGGTGTTCTATCTCTCTTTTTGTTTTTCTTCGCATTCAGCTTGGAGTTTACTGAAGACGATGGGCACCCGGTTGACTCCTTCACCGGGGCCCTCTGGAGTTTCCCGACGGCTTGCGGTTGTCTGGTCTCTTCTTCTTCGGACTAGAACATGTGACTGCAATGTGGCCAACTCCCCCACAGTTGAAGCAGACTATATCTCCCCATTCTTGTAAAGGTTCGGGTGCTGAGGCAATCGGGAACAATTCCTTCCTTGGACTTTCCTTCTTCTTGGGACACTCTGTGTCTTTTGCTATCAGAGAGGTCAATATCTCTAACACCTTGGACATCTGAGTTTTTAGGGTGTCTATCTCCGCCTCTCTTTCAGGGGTCATTACTGGATTGACCAGCACCTGTGCGGGTACAACACTTGTCTTATCCTTCTGCTGGTCCTGTTGCAGCGCCTCCTCATCTCTGATGATTTTTATTAAATCAGCATAAGTCAGCAACATTCCTCCTCCCAAGGTTTTCAGGTGCAGCCAGACTGGATCGGAGCGTAGCGCTCCCTTTAAGACTTGCTTCATTCTTGCCCCATCGGCATCTTGGGGCTTCATCCCTTTCTTTAACACAATCTTGCACAGCAGCCTGTTTAGCCTTCTGACATACTCGGAAAGTTTCTCCTCCGGTTTTTGGAAAGTGTGTTCAAACTGGTAGACCATCTCTGTCACCTTGTCTAATTGACCAAACTCTTCCTGCAGCATAGCTAGACAGTCCTGCGCCGTGCACCCTGCATTCCCAAACCGGAAACTTTTCACTGCTTCTGCTGCTGCACCTTTAAGGCTTTCTAACACTCGCTGCCTCTTCTGTGCTTCCGGCACCTCCCATGCCTCCACCGCCTGTAATGCCTGCTCCACCCAGGTATCAAAATCTTCTTCCCCTGCCGGGACAGGGAGCTTCCCTGAGAATATTTTTAGTCTCCGGTAGCTAGTTTCCACATGCACCGTACTTGTCTTCTGACATTTGGCTAGCAAATCCCCTATTGCATTTATCAGTTCTGGTGATATAGCAGTGGCCGGTGCAGGTGCCACCGGGGGTGTCGCCCTGTCTTCTCTTTCAGGTGGAGTTCGGGCCGCAGCCTGTGGCGATCCCGTAGGGGATGGTTCCCTTTCTACAGTTATTGCGTGCGCCAGCCTAAATGTTCTGTTGTCTGGCGTCCGCAGACACTTGTGCTTACAAGCCTCTGGCATCCCGTCCCAATATTCCACTAATGCGTATTGATATGAGATGTTTGGGTCTGTCTTCATGTCTATCACCCACGGTGTGTGATCTGGGGACACTGAACTCATTAGTTCCTCTACCGTCTCACTTGACCATTTCTCCCCAGGGAGGCTAATGGCTATCGACTGTTTTGGCTCTGTATTAGCGGCTTTGCACCACTCTTCTACCGCTCTTGGATCCATGGGGTCCATGCCGGCACTTCTGGCGTTCGCTTGCTGCATCAGGATCCCGGACGAGAACCCCCACGTGTAGCGATACCTCCAACTAAGGAGGCCGCAGAATTTGATTTGGGCCCTGAGTGCAGCTCCGCCAACCCCCGGCAATAGGCTCTACCCCCTTCTGGCACAGCTAGTACTAACAATCAATGATATGTCCTATGCAATAGAATAACTAAGCAAGGACACAGTAATGAATTGTAATAGGTAAAGTGTTTTACTCATTTCCTCAATATGGATAAAGGGGTAACAGTAATCACAGCTCGAGAGAATCACTCCTAAGGGCAGCGTCCTGCCACTCTAACACACTATATAGTAACACACGCTACAGGTGCGCCATACGGGCGACCGTTAACTAAGTGCCCTATGGCGCAGTAATCAAACACGCTAGAATCCCCACCAGGCCTGGTTCTAATATTTAACTTAGTCCTTCTTTCTTCACCGGCAGGTCTGTAATGGTGGTGCACTTTAAACAGAGTATAACTTTGTAATCCAAGGGGTATAGAACTTGGTTAAATAAAGCCGCAGGCTCAGTTCTGACAAGGCTCTTCAATAGGGGTATGAAAATAACTTGTAGGCCACGGCAGTCTATAGGCCTATATACAGTAACAGTATCTTAGCTGGGCTTACGCCCTCTCACCCGCCGGACTACGGATCCAGTCCGGGAAACCTCCACCGGCCGTGTCACACACACTCGATCTCTCCAACGATCGGGCCCCCGATCCGACAAGGCTGTAGCGCACAAAGTCAGATGCCACCCAGGCTCGCAGAGGGGGGTGGAAGGCTCTTTGGTGCAGAGCAAGGCCTCAGGCTTCAGGCCTAGCACTCCGACACATCCGCACAGGAGGATCCGTCTGTGAAGTCTCGTTTCCCAAAGAGGCCGAGCCCGGCCTCGCCTCCTCCTTTTATAACCCCTCCCATGAGTCTCTGCGGTGGAACATCTGAAGAATGGGGTTATGGGTAATGTAGTTTCTTCCCAATACAGGGGAATACCCCGCTACAATTATATTCTACATTATATTTAAAAGCCTTTAATTAGCTCAACTGTAGTTTATTGTGCAATAAATAATTCAGTACTAATTACATCTTACTTATCCCAATTTCATAGCTGTTCAA
This sequence comes from Rana muscosa, assembly GCA_029206835.1. Taxonomy (NCBI): domain Eukaryota; kingdom Metazoa; phylum Chordata; class Amphibia; order Anura; family Ranidae; genus Rana; species Rana muscosa. The sequence goes on along the minus strand of CM055122.1, from coordinate 204,786,468 downwards.
ATATATACACCGATTATCCATAACATTATGACCACCCCTCATAACCAATCGAAGCATGGACTCCACTAGACCTCTGATGCTATGCTGTGGTATCTCGCACCAAGCCATCAGTAGTAAATGCTCTAAGTTCGGAGGTGGGGCCTCTGTGGATTAGACTTGTTTTTTCTGCACATCCCACAGATGCTTTATTGCGAGCCTATGCAAGCAACTAGCGGACCTCCGGCTGTTGCAAAACTACAAGTCCCATCATGCCTCTGCCTCTGGGTGTCATGCTTGTGGCAGTCAGAGTCTTGCTATGCATTATGGGACTTGTAGTTCTGCAACATCTGGAGGTCCGCTAATTGCATATCCCTGCTCAATTGGATTGAGATCTGGAGAATTTGGAGGGCAGGTCAAGACCGCAAACTTGTTGTGTTCCTCAATCCATTCTTGAATTCATCAGACCACGCTACTTTCTTCCATTGCTCTGTGGTCCAGTTATGATGCTCACATGCCCTTTGTAGACGCTATTGGCTGTGGACATGGGTCAGCATGGGCACCCTGACCGATCTGTGGCTATGCAGCCCCATGCAATACAAACTGTCAGTTCTGAAACCTTTCGGAACCAGCATTAAAATTTTCAGCAATTTGAGTTACCTCTACTGGATCGGACTACATGGACCAGCCTTCGTTCCCAACATGCATCAATGAGCCCTGGCCGCCCATGACCTTGTCACCAGTTCACCGGTTTTCCTTCCTTGGACCACTTTTGATAGGTCCTGACCACTGCAGACTGGGAACATCCCACAAGAGCTGCAGTTTTGGAGTTGCTCTGACCCATTCATCTAGCCATTTCAATTTTGCCCCTGTCAAATCCTTGACTGTCAGTCACTGGCTTTCTGCTTTGCCCCTCCAGTACTCACTGTAGCACCGGGCTGTTGAGGGATGGGAGCGTCTGGCTCAGGCTCTCAGTGGAGCGCTGATATGCTGAGCCAACTGCCAGTCAACCATCTGGGCAGATCCCGGCACTATTGTGGGGATCTCTGCAGAGCCTGGACTGGCTGTGATATCAGCGGACAGCAGGGTTTAGCTCACTTTTGGCTGAATCTGGGTCACAAGACTGCAGAACTAAGTGCTCTACTGTGGCCCACGGGAGAAGTATGGCCAAAAGAGCTTTGGTCATTCTTTTCTCTAATATACAGTGAATTGTAGTTATCATTTTTAGCAGACGTTCCGAGACCTGAAAACGACTGGTTGAGAAAGGCTTGAATACACAGTGCCTAGGTTAAGCATTTTATATGAATCCTACTATCCTTCCCATCAAATCCATGTTACAGTGCCTTGAAAATGTATTCATACCCCTTGAAATTTTCCACATTTTGTCATGTTACAACCAAAAAGGTTGCTGAGGGAGTGGGGCTCGGGATCGAATCCGCAAGTGTGCCACCATAGGAGGCAGCTTCCTATGGTGGTACACTGAGAAGAGGAGGAGCCAGAGTGCTAGTTGGGAAAGAAGAGGAGGAGGATATATTGTACAGAGCAGGTAAGTATAACATGTTTGTTATTTTTAGAAATAAACATTTAATCGCCTACAATCAGTTTAAAAAAAAACACCTGTAGCAATTGCAAAATGTGCTAGTATGCATCGCATACTAGCACATTATGAATTACTTACCTTAGAATGAAGCCCTCCAGCGGCGCGTTGTCACTACTGACAGTGTTGCCTTTTTATCTCGTTTTGTTATCCAGGTTTGCTGGCTCCAGCTGTATGAGTGGCTGGAGCCGTGATGATTTAATTCCCGCGGTATGCTGGGCATTCAGAACGCATGCGCCGGTGATGTCATCGGCTGCATCCAGGGTGAAGATCTCCTAAGCAGTGCACGTTTAGGAGATATTCGTTTTACCTACAGGTATGCCTTAGTATAGGCCAGTGGCGGCCCGTCCATAGAGGGCGCCGCCTTCCCTATCCATGCGTCCGGCCCACTGATCTACATATCAAGGCACCAGTCCATGGATTCCAATGGGGGGGGGGCTTGAAACACCTGATTAGAGCCAGAGGCTCTAATAGGCTTAAAAAAAGGGTGGCTTCAGAGAGCATTGCGGCCCGAGCCCACGCAGTTGTGTGACGAAAGCAAATACATTTTCGCTATTTTCACACTAAAGTTTGTCCCCGCCAATTGGGAGGCAAGTCGTGAAACCTGTTCCCGATTGGCCAAAGCATGAGGCAATCCTATTGGATGCCCAGCGCTTTGCCGGAAGAGGAGACACATGGCGGAGGAAGCATGAGAAGCGGACAGCGGAGCCGCCGCTGCCCGCACTCCAGGAGAGGAGGAGAGGAGAACACAGCCCCGCCACACGAGTGGGTAAGTGCCAGACCGCCCGCAGGGGGTGCTCTCAGTGCCGCGCCGCCGGGGTCGGGGTGTTGTTTGTTTGCCGCCCCCCCAAAAAAAGAACCCACCAGCTACCACTGGTATAGGTTTACAAAACTGACTTTACAACCGCTTTAAGTAGGGCTGAAACAACTAATCGATTAAATCGACAACTAATCGATTATAAAAATTGTAATCGATTCATTTCATAATCGATTAATCGGCCAGTAACATAATGAGGTTAAAAAAAAAAACTAAAATTAACCCTTTATAGTACAAAAAGAGCAAATTGCTACTGTAAATATTACTTTCACTGTCTCACAGTAAAAAATGAACCCCTTACAGTAGCGATTATTTGCTCTTTTTGTACAAATTTTTGTTTTTTTAACCCCATTATGTTACTAAACATATCAGGCCTGGGTCACACCTCCGTGTTTTTTGGTACTTTTTGCAGAAACACACTAAAGTTCATTTACATGGTTTCTATGGGACACGTTCACATCCATGATTTTTTCAGCTGCTGCGTATTTGGAAAGGGCAAGGACTTTTTTTAATGCAAATGTTTTTTTGGTTTAATATACTTCAATGGAGAAGCTGCAGAAAAGCATGTAATGTGTTTTGTGGCAATTTGTGTTTTGTAAACCAAATTGGCCAAAAAAAATAAAAAAATGCAAATCGCAGCAAAATTACCTTTTTTTTTTACGGTTATTAACCGATTAGTCGATTAATCGGAAAAATAATCGGCCAACTAATCGATTATGAAAATAATTGTTAGTTGCAGCCCTAGCTTTAAGGAATAGTTTTAGCTTGGTAACTTTATACCCTGTGTAACTGGCTGTGTGCAGAAATGTGCAACTTGATAACCTAGATTGGCTGTTACTTTTAATTTTACTGCCTGATGGCCTGATGTGTCTCTTTAATTACTGTTGTGACTCTCTTGTCTTGTGTCATTCATAAACACGGGTGTCATCATTATGTACTTGTAAGAGGAGGACTAGCTGCCCTTTTCACTCTTGTTTCCTTTCTTTTATTTTATGTTTAGGCTACAAAGTGCTGGCAAGCAGCAGCTATATTTTAGTGAACTAAGACGGTCATTTACAGTAACGCTTTGTCATGTGTACAAGGCAGCCGCTGTTGCTTTGCTGCACAGAATCATCAGTGTTCTAAAAGAAGAGCAAATGAGTATTAAAGTACCTTACCAAAACCTTTTCATTTTAGCAATGGATAGAATGGGGAAAATTAAGAACCTCCATTAGGCTTTTATTACCGTGCAAGACCCCACTGGTACGATTCACCCTCTCTCTTTGACCTGCTGATATTTGTCACTGGGATAGAAGGTGGTGAGAAATGTCAACTTTTGTGGTTACCATCAGAACAAGAAGGGAAGGGAAATGTTACAGGGGGAGGGGAGCACCTGTTTTTATGTCAGCTGTCTAAAAATGTATTTCCTCTTATTGTAGAGCTCTACTCTTACGTGGGTGATATATAAAGAATTTGCAAAGCCATTCACTCAGTGAAATGGCATGTATATTTGTTGTGTGCAAATGGGGCCCAAAAAAATGGAAATAGGCTATATCTTGTGCTGTTCTAATGTAAGTAATCAATTTAAACAGGAAGATACAGCATTTGGCCACTAGATGGAGCTAAGTGTCAAAAGAATTTCTATAATACTTTGCTCCATCTAGTGGTCAAATGTGGTGGTTTCCATTTAAAATCAATGACTTTAACATTCAAACAGCTCAGGATATTGCCAATTAATATTATAATTTTTTTTGGTTTGTTTGCACAGATCAAATGTATATGCACTCTTATTGGGGGAATGACTATGTAAATGATTTATAAATCAAGCCCTGTGTGTGTTTGTGTTTACTTTATGTATATATAATTTATAAAACTTTCTGTGCTTCAGTGCAGAAATTGGTAAGGCCATTTAAGACTACATTCATACTTTCACAAAAGATCCACACTGCTCACAGGTGAGCTGGCTCCAACGACATGATCTCCTCACTGCAGGGTGCTCATCCAATTGCAACTGAAGCAATAATGAAAGGAACATTCTGATGGCTGCACACCAGACTGAGATCCAAATGCCTTTATTTGCATAAAACCATGAAGAACATGAAGAGCACTACATGTACAAGGAAGGGAGGAAGCCGTTGTTTACAGCACAACTGCGCAGAGCTAATCACAGGTAGTGAGACATTTCCTGATCTGTGCAGCCGCAGATCAGGAAATGTCTCACTGCCTGTGATTAGCGCTGTGCAGTGTCAGCTTCCTGGGGGGCGCGGGCACGTGGAGTTGCGAACACGCCTAAGCCCATCCTTATTTTTCACACATTCATGAAGCACTCAGGTGTGAATGAAGCCTTAAAGTGATTCTCCAGTCACTTTAAAAAAATTAAAAGTCAGCAGCTACAAATACTGGCGCTGTTGACTTTTAACCGCTTTCAATCCACACTACAGCATGGGCCTCCAGTTCTGGGAGGACATACATGGGTGTCCTCCCACGTGTGCACCACCTGCACATCCCTGGGGTGCACTTCGGGCGTGCTCTGTGACTACTGTGTGCTTTGGACATAGCGGATCACATATAAAGGTAAAGGGCCAATCACAGCGGCCCTTTTCCATATGATCATCTCTGTTTAATCACAGCTGCCACAGATGTAAACAAACTTTGACGGTCATCGGCTGTTATTGGCTCTCCTTTACTCACACAGGGACAGCATTTACACTGATAACCAGTGCCCTGATCATCAGTGCAGCCCCATTAGTATAAAGTATGTGTGGTGTTGGTGTAAGTGGCGCTGCCCTCCAATTAGATAGTAGTGTGGGTAGAGATATATTCAAGTCCTACCATAGTTTAGCTTGTAGTACTGTAATTAATAAATAAAATCCGCTCCCTATTGGGTGATTATATCCAGACCAGGCCCGGACTGGCCATAGGGCAAATGCCCGGTGGGCCCGCCGGACAGCATGTCACGTCTTCCCCATCATCTCCATAGTCTCCGGAGGCAGCCGGAGTTGGTGGGCAGAGCTGGGGGTGTGGCTTCCCCCTCCACTCCTCGTCGAGATTCTGGGCAGATTTCCCGACGAGAAACCTGAAAGTCTCGTACACACGCACGGTTTTCTCAGTAAGAAAGCTCTCCCAACAGTTTTCTTGTCGTGTGTACGAGGCTTGAGAAATGAAAAATTACTTATAAGCGCTTTTGGAAAATTATTTCACAGACGTTTCATGCAGCTTCACATTCGCACTAAGCAAAGTCTTCCATTACATAACATTATTTCCAATTACTTTCGCTAAAAGAACGATGTTTACAACGACTCAGCACAGCCCATTTTTTTTCTCTTGCCAAAAATACTTTGTTATTATTGTGTGCACATTCAGCCATGAAAATGGTTTAAGTATGTAGGTTTTAAGTTATCCCTTCAAATAACAACATTGTCCTTTCTGCCTGAGCATCCAATAATTGCTTCTGTCTAGCGTAGATCCTGGCCTGTGCATTTAGGCACAAGGAGAAAGGCCAATGGTAAACAATTGCAATCCTGGTAACTTATTATTTGTTGTAATGGTAAAATTATTCTTTTTTTTTTTTTTCTTCTACTTTCATTTGGTGATCCTGAGTAATAATTCCTATCCTAGGGTGACATTGTTCATTCACTGTACTGTCTATGATGAAGGGGAACAGCGCCCTGAAACGTGTCAGTTGAGGTACCCTACATCTCTTAGCTGCTTATGTCCTCATAATATGGGTAACTACCCTCATAATGATGGCTTCAAAAGGCTCACATCCTGTATTCAATATAGACTACAGAATCCTCCCGCTTACCCTTTTTTTTATAACAGAGGGGATGGGTTCCGCAGACCTCAGAGATGACCGAGAACAGCGAAATTATTAACACAGCAGCACAGGCAAAGAACAGAGGAAGTAATCAAGAGGTGGAATTAAATAGTATTGATACGTAAAACCCAATTATATTGTATACTTACCGTATATACTCGAGTATAAGCCGACCCGAATATAAGCCGAGGCACCTAATTTTACAACAAAAAACTGGGAAATCGTATTGACTCGAGTATAAGCCTAGGGTGTCCATCTGCATGCCTCACTGTGCCTCACTTTGCCTCACTGTGTCCATGTGCATGCCTCACTGTGTCCATGCCTCACTGTGCCCATGCCTCACTGTGTCCATGGCTAGACTGACGTTTAATATGGGAGTCTATGGAAGGGGTGATCGGGTTTTAAAAATCGGTGCTCCCCGGATGTAGGTCCTCCAGACAAAAAACTTTGCACACTTATAGAGGAGAAACGGAGCTACATGTGTGCCAGGATACGGGTCAAGGGGACCTACGAATGGCTGGTACCGGGTCCCCAAAGTTACCAGAGAAATTGCCATTTAACATGGGAGTCTATGGAAGGGGTGCCCGGCTTTGAAAAATCGATGCTCCCCGACTGTAGGTCCCATGGACAAATAATTTTGCACACTTGTAGAGGAAGAGTGGAGTTACATGTATGCCAAGTTGGGGGTCCAGGGGACCTACGGTCGGCCGGTAACGGCTCCCCAAAGTCCGGGAGATTAGGCGCAAAATAGTGACTCAAGTAAAAGCCGAGGGGGGCATTTTCAGCACAAAAAAAATTTGCTAAAAAGCTCGGCTTATACTCGAGTATATACGGTATATTAGGTCCAGCTTGGCACAAGGAAAGTATGCATGTCTCACACCTGAAGCGCTAGTAGGGGGTGCTACTACAGCAAAAGCCGCACTTTTTTGGGACACGCTCAGATTCTGTGCACGTGGCTTTCATTCTGCACACTGGCTTCAGGGACTGGCTCGCTCTGCACAATGGCCATTTATAGAAAGCCTTGTACTTTTTCAATGAATACAAGGCATTCTCTGATTGGACAAGGTGGAAATTCTGACATCACCACTCCTATTCTTCACCTAGTTCAATCTCATTGAAAACTATTTATCTACAGTATCTGTTCTATTAATGTTGGCATGGCCAAGCGAAAGGCCAACCATGGTCAGTGTTCAGAGGGGAGCTACTTGCACAGAATCTGGGGGGGACCCAGAAGACTGTGGTTATTATCACTGTAGGAGTACCAACTACAACAGTGATTAGTAGCTTCCTTATTGGCCCCTCAAGTAGGTGATATGCATACCTACAGTGCCTTGAAAAGGTATTCATACCCCTTGAAATTTTCCACATTTTGTCACGTTACAACCAAAAACGTAAATGTATTTTATTGGGATTTTTAAGTGATAGACCAACACAAAGTGGCACATAATTGTGAAGTGGAAAGAAAATGATAAATGGTTTTAATTTTTTTTTTTACAATTAAATATCTGAAAAGTGTGGCGTGCATTTGTATTCAGCCCCCTTTACTCTGATACCCCTAACTAAAATCTAGTGGAACCAATTGCCTTCAGAAGTCATCTAATTAGTAAATAGAGTCCACATGTGTGTAATTTAATCTCAGTATAAATACAGCTGTTCTGTGAAGCCCTCATAGATATGTTAGAGAACCTCAGTGAACAAACAGCATCATGAAGGCCAAGGAACACACCAGACAGGTCAGGGATAAAGTTTTGGAGAAGTTTAAAGCAGGGTTAGATTATGAAAAAATATCTCAAGCTTTGAACATCTCACGGAGCACTGTTCATCATCCATTATCCAAAAATCGAAAGAGTATGGCACAACTGCAAACCTACCAAGAGATGGCCGTCCACCTAAACTGACAGGCTGGGCAAGGAGAGCAATAATCAGAGAAGCAGACAAGAGGCCCATGGTAAGGCCCATGGTAACTCTGGAGGAACTGCAGAGATCCACAGCTCAGGTGGGAGAATCTGTCCACAGGACAACTATTAGTCATGCACTCCACAAATCTGGCCTTTATGGAAGAGTGGCAAAAAGAAAGCCATTGTTGAAAGAAAGCCATAAGAAGTCCTGTTTGCAGTTTGCAAGAAGCCATGTGGGGGACACAGCAAACATGTGGAAGAAGGTGCTCTGGTAAGATGAGACCACAATTTTACTTTTTGGCCTAAAAGCTAAATGCTATAGCAAAAAACTAACACTGCACATCACCCTGAACACACCATCCCTAACGTGAAACATGGTGGTGGCAGCATCATGTTGTGGGGATGCTTTTCTTCAGCGGAGATAGGGAAGCTGGTCAGAGTTGATGGGAAGATGGATGGAGCCAAATACAGGGCAATCTTAGAAGAAAACCTATTAGAATCTGCAAAAGACTTGAGACTGGGGTGGAGGTTCACATTCCAGCAGGACTCTGACCCTAAACTTACAGCCAGTGCTACAATGGAATCGTTTAGATCAAAGCATATTCATGTGTTAGAATGGCCCAGTCAAAGTCCAGACCTCAATACAATTGGCATCGATTTTTCAAAGCCGGGCACCTCTTCCATAGGCTCCCATGTTAAACAGCTATGAGTAAACACTGAACAAGTGTGAAACGCGTCAGCTGTCCTGGTTTATGCTGGTTTTTGTAGTGCCTGTCTTTCTTCAATAAACATACGTTGGATTGGAGTGCGGCTGTCCTCATCATTTTTGTTTTCATTGCTATGTGCATTGCCGGCACCCTTGGTCTCTAAGAGAGAAACATCTTTCCAAAACTTAATCTACCTGGAGCGGCAATTTTTTGGTCTCAATACAATTGGGAATCTGTTACAAGACTTGAAAATTGCTGTTCACAAACACTCTCCATCCAATCTGACAGAGCTGGGGGTATTTTGCAAAGAAGAATGAGCAAAAATATCACTCTCTAGATCAGTGGTTCTCAACCTTTCTAGTGCTGTGACCCCTTGATATAATTTCCCAAGTTGTGGGGACCCCTAACAGTAAAATTTTCATAGTGTGGGGTTGTCAGCACCTAATGCAAGACAAGTAATTTGCGCCCCCTAACCCATGGACATTTAGCGCTCCCCGAGTCCCTTCCACTCATACAGTAATAAAACCCCTTATGGTACATTTTAGGATGTACTACTCTCTCTCTGTTCTCCTTTCTTTCCCTTTTATCTATCGTTATCCTAATTTCCTGTCGTCGTCCCCCATCCCTCTTTCTAGCCGTCTTTCTTGTTCTTTCTCTTAAGGCCCGTACACACGATCTGATTTTCCGACGGGAATTGTGTGGTGACAGACTTTTGTCGGAAAATCCGACCATTTGTATGCTCCATCGGACAATTGTTGTCGAATGTTGCCGCTAAAGAGCTGAAAAAACATGTAGTGTCTGTTTGTTGGACGACAATTCTTTGCCGTTTGTATGCAAGACAAGTTCATGGCCAACGCCCTTCGGACAAAATTCCTACGCTTTGTCCGTGGAAAATCTGATCGTGTGTACCAGGCTTAATTCTTTATCTCCCTTTTCTCTTTGTTCCTCCCCCTCTTTTCCTCACCTTCCATTTATTCTCAATTTTTATTCCTTCTCTTACTCCTTGGTGGGGGGGGGGGGGGGGTGGGATGAGTGGCAGTCCTGGGGGAGTTCTGATCAGCCAACTAAGGTGCTCTTGATCAAGGTCATCTGCTGATCTGAGAACTGTAGTGGGGACTTTTAATGGAAACTCTAGTCACATGTAGTGTTGCTCACTGTGTCTCCAGCTTCACTGTGTCTCCAGCTCTGTGGTGTCTCGTAGCAGTGACACCTATGCCGAAATCAGGAGATAGGGTCTCCTCCAGCCCCTCCCACTTCACATTCCTCACAAGTCAGCTGACCTCTAGTCTCTGCCCCCCAGCCATGCCGTTAAGTGAATGGGCAGCTGCGAAGAAGCTGAGTGGGCAGCCACAGGCTCCAGGGACAGCCCTGCTGGGTGTCCACGAAAAGGCTAGGAGAGCGGTGCGGGCTTCAGGAACAGCCCAGGATTCGGTGACCCCTGGCAAATCATCATTCGACTCCCGGGGGTGTCCCAACCCCAGGTTGAGAACCACTGCTCTAGATGTGCAAAGCTGGTAGAGACATCCACAAAAAGACTTGTAGCTGTAATTGCAGCGAAAGATGGTTCTACAAAAGTATTTATTTATTTGTAAAAAATTTTGAAAAACATTTATCATTTTCCTTCCACTTCACAAATATGTGCCACTTTGTGTTGGTCTATCACATAAAAGCCAAATAAATACATAGTATGAATCGTCAAGAATCGTTATCGCAATTTTTTCCCGTTGCGATCTTGACAAAGGGTTTCCCGATCTTTGGTATGCAGAGAATTTTTCTCTCTGCTCTCTGCCATCAAAAGTCAAAGTCTGGGCAGTCTGCCAAGTTTTAAAACATTCTATCAGTGGAATGTTAAGTCTAAACATTGTATCAATTTGACTTTTACATCAAAGGAATAGACTTCTGTATGTAAATTAGGAACTTTTAACCACTTAAACACCAAACCTTTTTCTGACAGTTGTTGTTTTCAAGTTAAAATCATTTTTTTTTTTGCTAGAAAATTACTTAGAACCCCAAACATTATATATATATATATATTTTTAGTAGAGACGCTAGAGAATAAAATGGTGGTTGTTGCAATATTTTATGTCACACTGTATTTGCGCAGCGGTCTTTCAAATGCTATTTTTTTGGAAAAAATTACTGAAGTGCTAGTTCAAACCAGACGCAGTTCCGTTCAGTTTTGTGTGCTTTTTTTCTGCACTAAAAATGCATGCACAGTGTTTTCCATGTATTCCAATGGCTATAGTTTACACCAGTGCAGTCAGTTTCTGGCCAGTTTCCGGTGCAGAAACTGACCGGAAACTGACTGTATTGGTGCAGAAAAAACAGAACTGCATGGAACTGTATCTGGTGTGAACTGGCCCTTAATGAATAAAAAAAAAAAAAAAAAAAAACTAACCAGTAAAGCTAGCCCAATTTTTTTTTGTATAATGCAAAAGATTTTACGGCGTGAGAATCGTGATCTTTATTCTAAGCAAAAAAATCGTGACTCTCATTTTTGCCAGAATTGTGCAGCTCTAGTATGAATACTTTTTCAAGGCACTGTACATTTGCCTCCCCACCTCCCTCCGCTGCCACATTTGGCATCTTTAGTGGGGAGTGGGTACCTGGTTTTGACAGGCACACACTTCCACTTCCGGCTGACTTTGCTGTGGCAAACTCATCTGGAAGTTCAGCCCCCCCTTCTTCCGCCCCCCGCCACCAGGCCATTCACAAAGCGCAGCGTGCTTCCTGCATGCGCAGTAGGGAAGCTGCTGACTTTTATTTTTTTCTGAAGGAGCCTGGAGCTCCTCTTTAGGTATGTAATGCAAGCATTTCCTGGAGTTCAGCTTTACTAAAGAAAAATAAGAGAAGTGTGATGTTAGGATTTACGTACCCTTTAACTAGACCTATTGGGGGGAGTAGGGCAGAAAAGGTAACCTTTATAGACATATTAGTCTTCATTTGGATTGTTGTGGCCTCTTAAATATCTATCCTTTGCATTGTTGAGGCTTCTTAAAAGAGAAGTATGGCCAAAGTTTTTTTGGTCATACTTTTCCTCTGGATCACAGAAGTTCACTTACATGAGATTTCTCTCCTATGACCAAGACCCGCTGTTGGCTGATGTCACAGAGCTGCTCCAGGCTCTGGAAGGATACTGGCCACATTGTTAGGATCCACAGCAGCACCTGCCCCCTCTCCAGCCTGGCCCTCCAGTGAGAACTGGAACAGCAGAGCAGAGAGTGGTGAACTGACAGTCACCACTCCCCACTCTCAGAAGACTGAGAACAGTCAGCGGTCATGTGATCGCTCAGCTTCTGGGCTTAGAACTGACGGGGGACAGCTGCAGCATCAGACCAATGCTGCAGTATAGAGACGAGTATGTCAGGGGCGGATCCAGGGGGGGGCAACAGGGCAATTGCCCCCCCCCCGAGACCATCTGTCACACTCAGTTGCTTGCTCAGTTTTTTTTTTTGCGCCTGATCTCCCGGACTTTGGGGACCCGGTACCGGCCGGCCATAGGTCCCCTGGACCCCAAACTTGGCACACATGTAGCGCAATGTCTTCTCTACAAGTGTGCAAGGTTGGTGTCTGGAAGACCTACGGCCGGGGAGAACCGATTTTTCAAATCCGGACACTCCTTCCATAGACTCCAATGTTAAACGTTCATTTCTCCAGTGACTTTGCGGACCCAGTACCAGCCGGTTGTAGGTCCCCTGGACCTCAGACTTGGCACACATGTAGCCCCATGTCTACACTACAAGTGTGCAAAGTTTGGTGTCTGGGAGACCTACGGCCGGGGAGAACCGATTTTTCAAAGCCGGGTTCTCCTTCCATAGACTCCCATGTTAAACATCAGTCTAGTCATGGGCACAGTGAAGCATGGGCACAGTAAGGCATGGGCACAGTGAGGCATGCAGATGGACACCCTAGGCTTATACTCGAGTCAATACGTTTTCCCAGTTTTTTGTGGTAAAATTAGGTGCCTCGGCTTATATTCGGGTCGCTTATACTCGAGTATATACAGTACTTGTTCTACGGCTGCCGCTGCCTCTCTGAGTCTCTCTCTCAGTTTCTCACATCAGCCGATCAGCGGCGCCGAGAGAGAGACTTGTCTAATGTAGTTACGGGGCGCACTGACACGATACCAGGAGCGGAGGAGGAGGTGGGTGGAGCCTCTTCCCTGCACTCGTTGCTAACGCCTGGGCCGCTTGGCGTCTAGCAACGAGTGACGTCAGTGAGTCACGTCGGGCCGCTCTGCGGGCAGGTGCGATAGCGTGCGGCTCCACAGACGGGTAAGAAAGCAGGCGGCTCCGCTTGCGACGCGGTTTGTGGGCGGGCGGCGTGGTTCGTGGGCAGACCGTGCTGCTCAGTGTGTTGGCAGCGCAGGTGAGAGTGAGAGAGCAGGCTCATCTCTCACCGCCCGTGCCTGTCCTGCATTCCTGCAGTGACTTCCGCCCTTACTGTGCAGGCAGCAGAGAGATTACATTATCTCTCTGCTGCCTGACTCTGGGAGTCTGGGACACAGCAAGAGACAACCAAAACTACACCTTAGCAGGCAAGTTAGTGACAATCCACAAATTGTGTCAGGTGACGTGGCAAATGACAATCTGCATCTGGTGGCAGGCAAGTGACAATCAGCAAGGTGTGGCAGGTGAGTGGCAAGTGACAATCCACAAGGTGTGGCAGGTGATGTGGCAAGTGACAATCCACAAGATGTGGCAGGTGACGTGGCAAGTGACAATCCGCAACGTGTGGCAGGTGACACGCTCAAGGCTCCCACTAATTGGAGGCGACGGTGGCAAGTGACACACTCGGGGCTCCCACTGATTCTGCATTGAACTATTTAATTTTATATTACAATGTAATAATAGAAATAATGCGCTTCAATCATCCTGACACCATAACAACCTCGGTGCCGGGATGATTGAAGCGCCGACACCAGCCATTTCCCCGATTAATTTCCCACAAAAAAAAAAAAAACATATTTTTTGCCAGTGCCCCTCCCGAGAAAAGACTCTGGATCCGCCCCTGGTGTATGTATGTTTGTTATTTTAACTACCCCAAAATTCTCCTTTGAATATTCATCCTTAGCAGTACTTATGCATGTAACTGCTCTATGTGATCTGGAGGAAATGTGTTAAATTTTTCTGTTCTTCTATAGTAAAAATGGATTGATTAATCAGACAGTGGCTTAAGCTGTTGGGACCTGGCTTGGTTAGACACATATGGGATATGTGAGAGGGCTGCGCATCCCGATTTAAGTGCTGGACATAGAGAGAAAAAAAGTTTCCCGTGGGACTTTTTAGCAGCAAGAAATAATTGAAATCATTATTTAATAAAAAAGTTTTATTAGATGAAAAGGCGCTTGGCCCTTGTAGATTAAAAATTAGTACATAAATTTATGAGCTCCGGTATTTACAAAGCCAGACATAGTGTATACAAAGACGGTTCAAGTCATGTACAAAGGTGGACAAGATGAATAATAAGATCATACGTCTTGAATGCATATGGTGAACAGAAGAGAGCCCGATGCATTTCGACCCATTAATGTCTTCCTCAAGGGGGTCTTATATTCTATGGAATGCCAAAAAACAATATATTAGGATTAAAGCATACTTTAGGCGTCTCCCATTGGTTACAGCAAGTCATAAAGTTAATACAGAATATCTTTCATAGTAGTCAGTATCAGTTAATGGAGGGACAGCCGAAAAAAAAGGAATGCTATACATATATCTATTTCTAGAGAAATTTGCCTGTTTACCTTCCTTGCCACATAGTATGGCTGAACCGGAGATTTAAAAAGCTAGATTTCGTATGGTCTCCCCAAGTTTTCCAAGAGAGGTCCATGCCGCCAAAGCGTCCGCCTCCCGCTCCAAGGTGGGTCCACCCCACAGGCAACTCTGCTCACAGGGGGTCACGCACTTAGGATGGGTGCCCCAATTGCAGGCAAGAAAGCAGGTAGGGTGAGTGGGTAGCTAGTACCCTGTGCCGAGCACCTAGAATTTGTAATAATAATCAATTTCAATGTTGCATATATGTTGCACTTTTTATTAGTTTATATTAGCTTCAAACAGGTGAGGCTAGAGCTCTTAACTGATTCACTTGAGAGGTGTATATGATCCTTGCATGCGTTGCTGGGGCTGTCCTATTATTATTTACTATTATGTCAAAGGTACGCCCCAAGACACCAGTATCGATAAAATAACAGATGCTGGCAAATGTTTGTCATTGTATTTATGTTAAAGTAATGTTTTGCTTAAGAAATTTAAATAAATGATTATTATATAAAGAGTAATATACAGTATGTGTGAGTGAAGTGATGGGAAATAAAATAAGAGTGCAAAGTGGGGCATTGGTGACCTATAGGTGACAATTAATGAGAAACTTTATATTACTAAAAAATAGTGATTGTGAAGGATGAAAAAGCTGGTAGAGAGTGTAAATGGTAGAGTTGGTCTAAATTACTTATATTTATTTATTAAAAAAGCAAATATCATGTAGTATATTAGATGATAATAATGTGGCAATAAATATAAAGGTATACATAGGAGTTATACTAATTTGGTATGCTGAAAAATGTAGGCTATAAAAAACCTGTGAATCTATAAGTCTTGATGGAAACATTAAGGTTGGGGACCCTTCAAAAGAAATGGTATATTATAACAGTTAAAAAATCAAGTAAAGGTATTTGGTTTTTTGGGGTATTAGAAATGATACTAGCTTAGAGCAATAGCCTGCCGGCTGCATGCTTACCTCTCAGGAAATCAGAAGTCGGGTGTGGTGTGCTTCACAGGAGGTCATCAGACACTTCCCATTGTGGTGTGTGATTTAAATACCCATCCTACCTGTCTGCTGATTTGCAGATCCTCCCTGATAGTAAGCAGGTGCTATGCTTCTCCCCCCTGCCGTCCGCTTGGGGTTCCCTGTGAGTGGCCCCCTCGTCATTCCAGTGGACATAGTCTCGGCGCATGGCATCCCCGAAGGCCAGGCGCGCATGCGCGGGACCGCGATGGCACCTGGATGGCGCCATCCTTCCTCACGCATGCGGCGACGCACCTCCTGCGAATGCCTGGCGGTGAACATGGGATAGCACGGCATTGGAAAAGCGCCATCTAGTGGTGCAAGCATCCACCGTAAGCGCTATTGGAAGGGATGCAGATCGCATCCCTCCCCCAGTGCCGGAGAGCAGATCGCTTTCCTAGCAGGATGCCCACAAAGAGCAGGGGGACGGAGGCCCGGCAGATCAGAGGGACCCATGGTCATGGGAAAGAAATGAGGAGAAGAAGGGAATCAGAGCATATAATTCAATTTAGAAATGCAGGTTGTCATGCGTTATTATACAGGTTATTAGGGTACATCATTGTAGCAGCCATTTCATCTTGTTGTTATTACATCATAATTATAACTTAGAGTAGCTGTTGGGACCTTTGGATATTGTTCAGGAGTCAAGGGTCCCAAAAGGCCCATGACTATTAGCAGCTTCCCACCAGGGCTTTTTTTTCAGCAGGAACACAGGGAACACAGTTCCAGAACTTCCAGCACTGAATGTATGTAATGGCAAGGGGTGCTGGGGTGTGCTGGAGGGTCTATTGATGCTGGCTGCTGGGGAATCTATTGTTGCTGGAGGGAATCTCCCTTATGTTGCTGGGGGAGAATCTTTGCTGAGAAGGATCTACTGTTGAGGGAGGGGTCTCTTGTTGCTGGCTGCTGGAGGGTCTATTGATGCTAGCTATTGGGAGTCTATTGTTGCTGGGGGTGATCTATTGTTACTGTAGGTGTTTATTGTTGCTACAGGGGGTCTGTTTTACTGCCTTTCTTGTTATCATTAACAAATTCTATACAAATTACAAAGCACCACAAAATGATACTTGGCTTTGTATTCTCTAAAATGGGCATTACTGGAAGACGGGTAGACGGGTAGGGGGTGGAACCAAGGAGCCGTGATTTGAGTTGGGTAGGGGGCGGAAACAAAAGGCTCGGAAAGGGGGAGTTCCTGTACCTATTCGCTGAGAAAAAAAAGCCCTGCTCACCACCAAAACTTTTGTAATTTCTAAGCCACTAGGACCAGGCCAGATGGGCTCCTATTCAGCGCCATTTCCTCCTTGGTCATCACATTACAACAATGGCCTTTTTATCGAATTTATTATTGTGCCCATTTAAAAACAGCTACACCCACTGCAACCATTACACCTCCACTGTTTACTGATAACATAACCCAGTGCAGGTATGCCTGGAGTTGTGTGTATATACTATAGGCAGGCAATACAGTGTCTGTAAAGCTGCAGGTCTGTCATGGGAATACGGAGCTCAGGCTGAATACCAATCCCTGAAGGAGCGCTTTCATAACAAGTAAGTAGCACAACACCCAGTATCACTTGGTTATGGTTAAAGTCATATTACCACAAGGACACAAATGTGTGACTATAACATGGCTACCTTTTTAGCAGGAAGAGTTAACACTCCTTAGGTTACTGTATACATGTAACAGGATCTCCCAGAAGCCGTGATACATTTTTGGCATGGGGCTGGGTGGATGGAGCTGGCTGCCTGTAATATACTCAGATACTTGAGCTGTCCACTTCCCTCTTGCTGTACTCGGTAATGGGAATTAGAAATCACACTCGGCATTGATGCCCATCTGTTGCAAGCACAATAATACGAGCGGGACTTGGAGCCCAGGCAGACAGCGAAATGATTCATTCTTGAGGCAATCACTGATTTCTTCTCCTAGACATCATCAGCTAAACCTAGAGGATATTCCTGCCCTGTAAGTCACCGCTTTGTTTTCTTCTACAACACCACAATTGTGCAAACAGCGATTTGTGTGTTAAAGTGGTATTAAACCCAAAAGCAAACATTTATTATATTGCAGTTTACCATTTCTTAGATGTGAAGACTGCATTCAATTTTTTACGTTTTCTTTCTTAAACTTCACCTGGCGATCCAGCCAGTAAGTCTGTTGTTTTAAAAAAAAACAAGCTCTTTAACAGAATGAATCAGTTACAGGGAGGAGACAAACCATGTAACAGTAGCATGGATGCTATTATTTATTTATGTATAAACTTTATCCCAAAAGAAAAAACAATGTTTTCTGTAACTGCTTATATAGTATTAGCTGGAGTTTGGCTATGTATGTTAGTGTATCAAAATCTGGTAGTCTAATTGTGCCCTTGTGCTCCCTCATCCAAATGTGCCCCTGTGCTCCCTCATCCAAGGAATGATGTGCCCCTGTGCTTCCTCATCCAAATGTGCCCCTGTGCTCCCTCATCCAAGGCATGATGTGTCCCTGGGCTCCCTCATCCAAATGTGCCCCTGTGCTCCCTCATCCAAGGCATGATGTGTCCCTGGGCTCCCTCATCCAATTGTGCCCTTGTGCTCCCTCATCCAAATGTGCCCCTGTGCTCCCTCATCCAAGGAATGATGTGCCCCTGTGCTTCCTCATCCAAATGTGCCCCTGTGCTCCCTCATCCAAGGAATGATGTGCCCCTGTGCTCTCTCATCCAAATGTGCCCCTGTGCTCCCTCATCCAAATATGCCCCTGTGCTCCCTCATCCAAGGCATGATGTGCCCCTGGGCTTCCTCATCCAAATGTGCCCCTGTGCTCCCTCATCCAAGGCATGATGTGTCCCTGGGCTCCCTCATCCAAATGTGCCCCTGTGCTCCCTCATCCAAATGTGCCCCTGTGCTCCCTCATCCAAGGCATGATGTGCCCCTGGGCTCCCTCATCCAAATGTGCCCCTGGGCTCCCTCATCCAAATGTGCCCCTGGGCTCCCTCATCCAAATGTGCCCCTGGGCTCCCTCATCCAAATGTGCCCCTGGGCTCCCTCATCCAAATGTGCCCCTGGGCTCCCTCATCCAAATGTGCCCCTGGGCTCCCTCATCCAAATGTGCCCCTGGGTTCCCTCATCCAAATGTGCCCCTGTGCTCCCTCATCCAAATGTGTCCCTGTGCTCCCTCATCCAAATGTGCCCCTGTGCTCCCTCATCCAATGCATGATGTGCCCCTGGGCTCCCTCATCCAAATGTGCCCCTGTGCTCCCTCATCCAAGGCATGATGTGCCCCTGGGCTCCCTCATCCAAATGTGCCCCTGGGCTCCCTCATCCAAATGTGCCCTTGGGCTCCCTCATCCAAATGTGCCCTTGGGCTCCCTCATCCAAATGTGCCCCTGGGCTCCCTCATCCAAATGTGCCCCTGTGCTCCCTCATCCAAATGTGCCCCTGTGCTCCCTCATCCAAGGCATGATGTGCCCCTGTGCTCCCTCATCCAAATGTGCCCCTGGGCTCCCTCATCCAAATGTGCCCCTGGGCTCCCTCATCCAAATGTGCCCCTGGGCTCCCTCATCCAAGGCATGATGTGCCCCTGTGCTCCCTCATCCAAATGTGCCCCTGTGCTCCCTAATCCAAGGCATGCTAATACAGGAGGTGTGTTACTGGGCAGATCATCAGTTGAAAAAAGAAGGAAAAAGCCTAAAGATAGAATACCAAGGCTTCATGTACACCCTGCCTACATTTACAGCGGCCGCAGAAAAACGCTAAATGCAGGAAAAATATTGGATTTTCCCATGGTTTTGCACCGTTTTCCCAAGGCCAGCAGTCAAAGCGTTCCTACCCTGAACACGTTCTTCCTTGTTCAGGAGAGTGAGGTTGAGGAAGGTTGAACCTCACCTAACGGCAGCAGCTTCTAAAAACTGCTGAATGCCTATGTGTACATTGATCCATAGGCTTTTATGGAGATGACTTTAGGAGCTTTGGAAATAAAACTCAAGTTTAGGAGCTGCTAGTGTACATGAGGCCTTATGCCCCATACACACGATCGTTTTTCATGCCGTTAAAAATGCCATTTTTAAAAATGGGCATTAAAACCGATCGTGTGTATGCTCCAGAGCATTTTTAACGGCGTGAAAAACGGCCATTAAAAATTTCGAACATGCTCTATTTTTTCACGTCGTTTTTCACGACGTGAAAAACGATAGTGTGTATGCTTTAACGACGTGAAAAAAAACGCGCATGCTCAGAGTCAAGTATGAGACGGGAACGCTCGTTCTGGTAAAACTAGCGTTCGTAATGGAGATAGCACATTCGTCACACAGTAACGGACTGAAAAGCACGAGGCCCTTCCCCTTTATAGTGCCGTCGTACGTGTTGTAGGTCACTGCGCTTTGCTCGAGCGTTTTTTTTAATGATCGTGTGTACGCAAGACAGGCTTGAGAGGAAACATGAAAAAAAAACGACAAGAAAAACGTCGGTTTAAAAAATGGCATGAAAAACGATCGTGCGTACGCCGCATAAGGGCTTATGTACACACAGACTAGGTTGACCACCATCTGTGGAAAAATGCAAAAGCGGCAAAATCGTGGCGTTTGGCAAAACGTTCCTATCCTGAATGCGATTTTTTTTTTTCCATGTTCAGGAGAGGGAGGTTGAACCTCCCCTAACCACAGCAGCTTCTAAATTCTTGTAAAAGCCTATGTGTACATGGACACATAAGCTTTTATGGAGTTGATTTTAGGAGCTTTGGCAAAAAAACACCAAAAGCTCCTAAACTCAAGTTTAGAAGCTGTAGTGTACATGAACCCTAATGCAGCCACCACATCTAATGATTGATAAGCTGCAATATATAACATTTTGGGTTTTGGGTTTAATACTGCTTTAAAGTAGACTCTGGGTTTTCCAATCAGTTATTGAACTACAAGTAGCATGGAGGTCAAAGTGCATGAAAAAGATTTAAAGTATGGCCAAAGGCCATCTTTTTTGGTTTTGGATAAAGCGAAGACAGATGAGGACACCTTACATGTTCTTATTTCTGCCCCCGCATCAGTTCTGTTTCCAGTTATCTCCGAAAGTGAAAGAAAATCCCTATTTGTTCTGTTTCCAGTTATCTCCGAAAGTGAAAGAAAATCCCTATTTGTTCTGTTTCCAGTTATCTCCGAAAGTGAAAGAAAATCCCTCAATTTGGATTTGGCACCAGAACAGGAATAAGGGAAAATCTTCCAATGGGGATGATAGTTCTGATGAGCCTATTTTGGCTATGGGACAGGGAGTAAAGCGAAATTCCCACAATGCGACATAGATAGCAAAAAAAACTGACAAAGCATATAACCCCCCCCCCCCCCACCTTTAGTCTATCCAAAATGAAAAAAATACAAACTACACAAACAAGCTTATAAATACAAAATGAATGCTCTGTGCCCAAATAATAAGCATACAAATCTCATAGTTAAAGTAGTACTATAGGCAAGATTTTTTGGCCATCTGTGTCCCATTGGGGAGATTGGCCTTCACTTCCTGTCCCATAGCCAAAACAGGAAGCAAGAGGAAATCCCTGAAAATTAAGTGAATTCCTTGGGGCCCCCCAGGTCACCAGAATTAGTGTCTCCATTGGAAGATTTCCCCCTATTACTTTTCTGGGGACAACCCAAAATTTGGGATTTTCTTTTACTTGTAATCCAAAAATGTTCAAGCATGATGGCGACACTGGGAAACTGCAATGTCATCCCAGTGTTGTCTTCACACTTAGTCGTTTTTGAGCTACGAGAGTGCCTGGTTTGTGGCGCCAGAGTAAGTCTGTTGCATTTTGTTTTGTCGACTGGCCAACAGTAATTTTATTGCTGGCTGGTGGCTTAAGTAGGCACCGTGATGTACTTGTATGTGTCCCATTCATGTGCACTGCCTCACATTGGCGCAATCTGCAATCTCCACTGTGAGTGGCCCAGATACCACGGGATTGCTGTATGATTTCATGACACGTAGTAAACAACAGTCATGAATGGAATCCATGTATGAGATCACTGTTTACTACTGTGTGTGATCTGTGATTGGTTATCAGTGATCACATGGTACCTGGGCTAATCATAGCACGCTGTACCATGTGATAGCTGTGGCCAATTATAGCATCACAATAGTAAATGAATCATGAATGAAAGTCATTCATAACAGTTCAAACGATTGGTTGTTACAGTGTTGATGAGTGTAACAGCAATCAGTGAAGAAAAAAAAAATCCTGATCACCCCCCAGAGTACAGGCGCGGGCTGGCAAGGGGGGAAGGGGGGAGATTTCCCCCCAGGCCGCCTACCTTATCATTAGAACGGCCGCAGCGCTGTCTGTTACTTTAACTTTTTTTCTTTCGGCAGTGACGAGTCTCCTCTCTGCCTGACAGCAGCTGGATGAGCAGAGCAGAGCAGTGTATCAAAGCTCCTCCCCTCCTTCTCAGTCCGTTCTGTACACACACGAGGAGGAGGCGGGAGAAGGGACGCTCGGAATCTCAGGTCTGCATTCTGCACTAAACTTTTTCTAATGCTCTGTACTGTAGATGGAGGAGGGAGGGGGAGAGAGTGTCTGGAAAGGAGGACAAGGTAGATGTCATATGAGTGATCGAGGGGTTAGGAGGATATGGTGCTGGGAGGGGGAAGGCAATGCTAGAACTTCAGTGTGGATTACATTTGAAATCTGGCAACCCCTCTCTTCCTTCCCAAAACACCCCTCCAGCACATATCCTACCCCCTACCCATCCCCCTTGTGCTGGCTCTTTTCTCTCACAAAGCGCCCTCCCCCCAGAACATATCTGACCCCCTAAGCACATATGGGCACAGTGGCTGCATTTGATGGGGCACAGTGGCTGCGTTTGATGGGGCACAGTGGCTGCGTTTGATGGGGCACAGTGGCTGCATTTGATGGGGCACAGTGGCTGCATTTGATGGGCACAGTGGCTGCGTTTGATGGCAAGGTGGCTGCATTTGATGGGCACAGTGGCTGCGTTTGATGGGCACAGTGGCTGCATTTGATGGGCACAGTGGCTGCATTTGATGGGGCACAGTGGCTGCGTTTGATGGGGCACAGTGGCTGCGTTTTATGGGGCACAGTGGCTGCGTTTTATGGGGCACAGTGGCTGCGTTTTATGGGGCACAGTGGCTGCGTTTGATGGGGCACAGTGGCTGCATTTGATGGGGCACAGTGGCTGCGTTTGATGGCACGGTGGCTGCATTTGATGGGGACAGTGGCTGCATTTGATGGGCACAGTGGCTGCATTTGATGGCACGGTGGCTGCACTTGATGGGGACAGTGGCTGCACTTGATGGGGCACCGTGGCTGCATTTGATGGGGCACCGTGGCTGCATTTGATGGGGCACCGTGGCTGCATTTGATGGGGCACCGTGGCTGCATTTGATGGGGCACAGTGGCTGCATTTGATGGGGCACAGTGGCTGCATTTGATGGGGCACAGTAGCTGCATTTGATGGGGCACAGTAGCTGCGTTTGATGGGGAAAGTGGCTGCATTTGATGGGGAAAGTGGCTGCATTTGATGGGGACAGTGGCTGCATTTGATGTGGACAGTGGCTGCGTTTGATGGCACGATGGCTGCATTTGATGGGCACAGTGGCTGCATTTGATGGGCACAGTGGCTGCATTTGATGGGGACAGTGGCTGCGTTTGATGGGGACAGTGGCTGCATTTGATGGTCACAGTGGCTGCATTTGATGGGGCACAGTGGCTGCATTTGATGGGCACAGTGGATGCATTTGATGGGGCACAGTGGCTGCATTTGATGGGGCACAGTGGCTGCATTTGATGGGCACAGTGGCTGCATTTGATGGGGCACAGTGGCTGCATTTGATGGCACGATGGCTGCATTTGATGGGCACTGTGGATGCATTTGATGGGGACAGTGGCTGCATTTGATGGTCACAGTGGCTGCATTTGATGGTCACAGTGGCTGCACTTGGTGGGGCACAGTGGCTGCATTTGGTGGGGCACAGTGGCTGCACTTGATGGGGCACAGTGGCTGCATTTGATGGGGCACAGTGGCTGCATTTGATGGGGGACAGTGGCTGCATTTGATGGGGGACAGTGGCTGCATTTGATGGGGGACAGTGGCTGCATTTGATGGGGGACAGTGGCTGCATTTGATGGGGGACAGTGGCTGCATTTGATGGGCACAGTGGCTGCATTTGATGGGGCACAGTGGCTGCATTTGATGTTTCTTTTTTTTCAGAATCAGTTTGTTTGCACCCCCCCAAACAAATTTGATCACCGACCGCCACTGCCCGCCAGCACATATCTATCTCTCCCCACCCCCCTGCTATTCCATGCAGAACACTCGCAATTCAGCCATGTGAACTGTTTGCTGCGGCGAGCTATGCGCCACATTACTACTCTCTTTCAGGCCACCAAAAGTGTCCCAGGTTCTTATAGGGTATACCCCCCCCCCCCCAAAAAAAACAAATGTGCTGCTAAAGTGTTCGGGTTTTGCTTGAAGAAAAGGTGGAAACCCTAGCAGGTCTGGGTTAAACAGTGCTAAAAGGCAGTCGCTGACTGGCTGGCCTGCGCTGCACTCTAGGAGTTGTAATATTACCGCACTGAAGTTCCTGGCAGTGGGAGCAAACTACAACTCCCACCTCCCAGGTGTCTCAGAGGCAACCAGCACATCACACATGACCTGAGCAGTTGTGGGCTGGGACCAGGTGTTCTGTCATATTCTCCAACTCGTCAGATTCTCCAACATAGTCTCCGGAGTGGCAGAGAAGACATGACTGAGATTCATCACCCCCCCCCCCCCTTCCTCCGAAGAGGCTGTGCAAGCAAAGTACCTAGCTGTAACACATACCCAGACACTGACACACCCCCAGCTGACCCCTCGCATCCCATGGGCACTGATCAGGCTATACTGATGATGGCACTGTCTGCATGGGTGAGGTGGCACTGATAAGGCTGTACAGATTATGGGCACTCTCTGCACTGGTGAGGCTGCACTGATGGGCACTCTCTGCACTGGTGAGGCTGCACTGATGGGCACTATCTGCACTGGTGAGGCTGCATGGGTGGGCACTGGTGAGGTGGCACTGATGGGCACTGATCAGGCTGCACTGGTGAGGTGGCACTGATGGGCACTGATCAGGCTGCACTGGTGAGGCGGCACTGATCAGGCTGCACTGATGAGCACTGATCAGGCTGCACTGATGAGGCTACATTGATGGGCACCAATGATGGTAAGTTTAACCACTTCAGCCACGTAAGGATTTACCCGCTTCCTGACCAGGCCATTTTTTGCGATACTGCACTGCATTTCTTTAATTGACAATTGATGTGAGATGTTGTACCCAAACATAGTTGACGTCCATTTTTTCCCACACATGGAGCTCTCTTTTATTGGTATTTGGTCACGGTTTTTATTTTTTGCGCTATAAACAAAAAAAGAGTGAAATTTTGAAAAAAAACAACAATATTTTTTAATTTTTGCTATAATAAATATCCCCCCAAAAAATATATTTCTTCATCAGTCTAGACCAATATGTATTTTTTTACTTATTTTTAGTAAAATAAAAAAAAATAAAAAAAATTGTGCATTGATTGGTCTTCGCAAAAGTTAGTGTCTACAAAATAGGGAATAGATTTATGACATTTTTATTATTTTTATTTTTTTCTAGTAATGGCAGTGATCAGCAATTTTCAGCAGGACTGTGACATTGCGGCGGACAGATTGGAAACTTGACACTTTTTTGGGACCATTGACATTTATACAGCGATCAGAGCTAAAAATACCCACTGATTTTTGTATAAATGTCACTGGCAGGGAAGAGGTTAAAGTGGTTGTAAACCCCGTATTTTTTTTTAAACAACCTGCAAAACAAAGACATAATGAGCTAGTATGCATAGCATACTAGCTCATTATGAATCACTCACCTGAGATCGAAGCCCCTGCAGCGGTGCTCGGACACCTCCGTCGCGATGCCATCTTGCTCCCCTCTGCCTTCCGTGTATCGCCGCTCCGGCGCTGTTATTGGCCCAGGAGCGGCGATGACGTCACACGCATGTGCGCTCGGGCCGGCTAACTCCATTCAGAAATCCGGCTACTAAGCCGGCCCGCTAGTGCGCATGCGCGTGACGTCAGATTCGTCAGATCGTGCCAGTTTCAGGCGACACCACTATCCCCGGTTTTAAATGCAAATATGCTACACGGTTAAGGAGATATTTCATGCACCTACAGGTAAGCCTTAATCTAGGCTTACCTGTAGGTGCATGTTGTGTAAGTGAGTTTACAACCACTTTAACACTAGGGGGTGATCAAGCGGTTAAGTGTTCCATAGGGAGGTGTTTCTAACTGGGGGGGTGTAGTGATTGGGAGTAGAGAGATCGATGTTCCTGATCACTAGGAACAGCAGATCTCTCTCTAACTCCCCTGTCAGAACAGGGATGTCTGTTTACATTGACAGATCCCCCTTCTGTCTCTCTCAGGAGCAATCGCGGGTCACCGGCAGATATCGCGGCCCCTGGCCACACGCATCGGCTCCAGCGTCACGCCGTGTGCGCCGGGGAGCCAACCTGCTGCCGTATAACGACGATGGCTGATCACCAAGGTGTTAATGGGCCACTTGACTGGACTTGCCCCCCTGGCCTAAAGCTGCCAGCCCTCCCCTGCCAGAGTAGTATAGTGTTACTATGGTGCTCTCCCCCATACTTACCTGAGCCCAATCTCGATCCAGCGATGTGAGTTCCCTAATAGCAAGCGGCTTGGGAAGGAGCCAGGAGCGCTGTTGGAGGTTCAGAGAATAGGAGGATCAGAACTGATTTCTTCAAAACCATTGCACAGACCAGGCAAGTATGAAAAAATAATATTAATAAAAATGCCTATTTTGCAGACGCTATAACTTTTGCACAAACCAATCAATAAATGCTTATTGCGATTTTTTTTTTTTTTTACCAAAAATATGTAGAAGAATACGTATCGACCTAAACTGAGGGAAACATTTTTTTTTATATGTTTTTTGGGGATATTTATTATAGCAAAAAGTAAAAAATATTGCTTTTTTTTTCAAAATTGTCGCTCTATTTTTGTTTATAGCGCAAACAATAAAAACAGCAGAGGTGATGAAATACCACCAAAAGAAAGCTCTATTTGTGGGAAAAAAAGGACGTCAATTTTGTTTGGGAGCCACGTCGTACGACCGCGCAATTGTCAGTTAAAGCGACACAGTGCCGAATCGCATAAAGTGCTCTGGTCTTTGGCCAGCCAAATGGTCCGGGGCTGAAGTGGTTAATCAAGATAAAAGAGATATAAACCCTATATGAATTACTTTTAGTTTATAAAAGCACTGTGTATGATACACAATAGATTTTTTTTAAATATATATATATATATATTGTTTTAATCTTTCCTGACATCTTGGTGCTACTGATCTCCTGCAGCCACTTCCTATCTACCTGCATGCATTGCAGCGATGGCTGCTTGGCATTAGTAGGGTGGGCTCCTTGATGGTAGCAACAGTGAACAATGGCTGTTGTCACAGACAAGCAGCAAAGCTGATCTGCTACTTGTGGTTCTGCCAACGTGTTTGTTTCGTGCCTTGTTGCTGTGCAGGACCAGGAGGTACAGGTAATGTTGTACCCCAACTGCTGATATAGCAGCTACACAGCTAGATATCAACCAGCCAGCCTGTCAATCAATCTCACTATTTAGCTGCGCCCAAGCCAATACCCATCGCCTGAGTAATCGGTTGATTTTCTAGCTGAAGGCTGCAGTTCGTGTTAAGCCGGTCATACACTGTATGAATTTCGTCCGGTTCCTAAGAAACCGTCCGAAGTAGATGGCCCTGTTGCAGAGGCGGCTCTCTAATTAGGCAAATTAGGCGGTCGCCTAAGGCCTCGCACTCACAGGGGCCTCGCGGCAGCCTAATTTGCCTGTGATCAATACTAATGTCGGCACCATCGGATCTCTCTATCACCCCTCTCTCTTTCTCAACCCCCCCCCCCCTCTCTTGCATTGGCTGAATGTCTGATGGATGAGGAGGGTGCTCTGGAAGTGGTGCTGATCACCTGTGTGCTAGATACGTGCATTTTCTGCAGCCATTTTTCTTGCTTGTATTATTTTTCCCATTATGGGCATGAGTGGGGCCTCATGTCTAAGTTTTGCCTAAGGCCTCACAAATCCTAGAGCCGCCTCTGCCCTGTTGGCAGGGCCGCCATCAGGGGGATACAGGCAGTACACCTGTAAGGGGCCCGGGTGGCAACCCCCCTTCTTTTTTTTTTTGGAAGGGGCACAGAGGTCCCCAGGGCCCCGGACGGCAACCCCCCTTTTTTTTTCTTTCGTAAGGGGCCCCGGGTGGCAACCGGTTCTCCTCTACTCCAGGGGGCCCATGCCTCAAGCTGTGTAAGGGGCCCCAAAATTCCTGATGGTGGCCCTGCCTGTTGGATGCCTCTCATCAAATGTGGAAAAAAAAATCAAAGGAGCTGGCCTGCAGGCTTTTTTGACTTCACTTGTTTTCTACCTGCCCTTACCTTTGGCCTATCCCAGCTACTGAATTTGCCTGTCGACTTTATAGTATGTTGTGGCTTTATCCCAGCTCAGCTGCCCTCTGCAGAGGTGCGTCCAACTTGGTACACCCACCAGGCTAGGTCCACTATCTAGTTTGTTCATGACATCTGTGCAAAATGCGTTTGCATGACTGCTTGTAGTCTCCCTGGGCAGAGAATGCCACAGGGTAACAGTGCAAGAACAATTGGGAGAAAGGGATAGAGCATTGTCACCCAATAAACATAAAGTTCCTCAACAAGGACCTTGAAGGCAAGAGCATTAGGATAAGAGTTACTAGTTTAGGGCCCGTATACAGATGCCTGGAGGTTTCACAGTCTGGGTGATTTTGTGGAGGCTTTTGCTGTCAAGCCCCAGGCGAGAGAGTCTGCTCTCATAGTTGCTTATATCTTTTACCATTTCTTTTAGCTGATGTCCTGGAACACGGCACCCATCACATTCTTTGCCTTCACTTACTCTTCTGTGACCCGGATCCATCCTTTTTTCTCCACTCTCCCTTTCCTCCCTCCACTATGCCTTCCCGTATCCCCTGTCCAGTTTCGGGACAGGATATTTGTAGATACCTTTAAAGAAAAAGGAAATAAACTCCCAGTGGCTTGTGCGCAGCTTGAATGATGTATTGACTCATGATAAAAGTATTAGATAATTTTATTATACATGGATATCGAATTTACAAATTCATTAGAAAAGTACAAGTAAAAAAGCGGGATTGGGGAATGGATCCAATTACATAGAAGGGAACAACAATAAGAGCTCTGGTGTACAAATTATAACGGTATTACAGTCATGTGTCACAATAACCATATACAGGTCACCACTATGGGTTGGCATTTATATGACGCGTTTCGATCTTTAATAATGTGATGATCTTCCTCAGGGGGTATCATGTAGACATCTTGCGTGAAATACCATATGTGCTAAACCAGAGTATATAAAAACATGGTGGATAATTTCTCCATGAGGTCCAACCAGTAAGAAGAAGCGAAGAACCCAGGATCTGCCTTTTTATAGGCTATTTTCAAAAGTGTTTAGGTGTATATCATTTCCCTGCTACTTAGTTGCAGTCTCCTTCTAGCAGTGCATATCATCAAGGATCTGATCTGTAAGAAAATTCAGTCCAAATGTCTATCCTTTTATTGGGGATAACTGAAAGATGTCCTGTTTAGCTGCATGGGTCCTGTCTATGTTGCAGTCTGCTTGTCCAAATGTAGATACCTATCACTTTGCACTGCCTATTTCTTACTTCTCTTAGCTGGGCCACACTTTACCCCAACACTTATTATATTTGCTTGCATTTTTAGAGTCTATATGTGCCTTTTGGAGGATCCCTCCTGATGCGATTTTATGTGACTACCCTAGTCCTGGTGAATGTAGAACAACTTGAAGTCTGCAGTAATCTGTACTCCCATTTCTGTATTGCTCAATGTAACATTCTACTACCGACATTGTTGCAAAATTTTCTTTGTAACTCTTTTACCTTACGTTTTTGAAACTGATTTTACAATGCAACTTTTTGATAAATATAGGAAATACATAAAAAGGGTCCTTTCACACGGATGGTGCCCACCAGCATGGGATCTGTAAACAGATTACCTACTGAGCAGAATGGAACGGGTGTCACTTTTGTGACATCTGTAATCATTCAGGTTTTTCTTTCCAGTCTGACACTGGACTAGGGTTGCCACCTGTCCGGGATTCACCCGGACAGTCCGGGTTTGGAATCATGTGTTCGGGCTTCAGGCGGACTGAAACCCAGGCACATTATTCAGAGCAGGCTGTGGCTCCCCAAGTAGTGTTGTCGTCTGGGGGCAGATTCAGCATCACTGGGGGGCAGGGCAATGATGTCAGCAAGAGTAACTTGGCCACACCCACTGTTTGCTACAGCACGCTATGCGCACCACATTACCACTCTCCTTGGGGAACCCAAAGGTGTCCCAGGCCACTAAAGTGTTCAGGTTTGGCTTGAAGAAAAGGTGGCCCCATGTTAGGTCTGTGGGTAGGCGCCTGTAAACAGAAGTGTGTCTGTTTACATCCTTGTATACGGAAATCCAAACCATTTCTGCTTTCATTTTTAAAATTTTGGACCTAGACAGACTCAAATGTAATTGGATGTAAACAGACGCACGCCCATATACATCTGTCTGCCTATGGACTTACATTGAGCTTCCAATCATATCCTACATAAACTGACATGCAGATCTGATCAGACTGCCCGTGTGAAAGGATCCTAAAGTGCATTAATGTAAGCTGCAGATTTTAACCCTGCAAGGACTGCCCCACGCAGATAGACTGCAGCAGGATGGCCCTCCTGCGTGAAATCACGTACCTGTATGTGATTTCATGCACAGGATCCAATCAGCGGGTCCAGCGGATGCGATGAACGCTGGGACATGCTGATCGTTCACAGGAGAGGCAGACCGCCAATCTGTCAGAGAGGAAGATGGAGATCTTGTGTTTCTGCTAAGCAGAAACACGGATCTCTGTCTTCCTCCAGTTAAGCCACCCCCCACACAGTTAGAAAGCACTCCCTAGGCACACACGTAACCCTTTGATCGTCCCTGATGCTAACCCCTTCCCTGCCAGTGTCATAAGTACAGTGACAGTGCATTTTGTTAGCACTGATCAGTGTATTAGTGTCACTGGTCCCCAAAAAATTGTCAAAAGTGTCAGTTAGGTGTCCAATTTGCCAGCCGCTATGTCGCAGCCCCGCTAAAAATTGATGATCGCCGCCATTACTTGTAAAATTGAATATAAATTATGGTACATAAAAATATCCCATAGTTTGTAGACGCTATAACTTTTGCGCAAACCAATCAATATACTGTACGCTTATTGGGATTTTTTACCAAAAATATGTAGCAGAATACATATTGGCCTAAATTTATGAAATTTTTTTTTTTTTTAGGTATGTTTTATAGCAGGGATATGCATCTAGCCGACCTCCAGCTGTTGCAGAACTACAAGTCCCATCATGCCTCTGCCTCTGGGTGTCATTCTTGTGGCTGTCAGAGTCTTGCTGTGCCTCATGGGACTTGTAGTTCTGCGGCAGCTGGAGGTCCGCTAACTGCATATCCCTGTTTTATAGCATAAAGTAAAAAATATATATATATTTTTTTAATTGTCGTTTGTTTATAGCGCAAAAAATAAAAACCGCAGAGGTGATGAAATACCACCAAAATAAAGCTTTATTTGTGGGAAAACAAAGGAGATACATTTTATTTGGGTACAGCATCGCACATCCACGCAATTGTCAGTTAAAATAACGCAGTACCATATCGCAAAAAATGGCCTGGTCATGAGGGAGAGGGGGTGGTAAAACTTCCAGGGCTGAAGAGGTTAAAAATATAGAAAATTACTTTTGAAATTAGGCTAGGTTAATGAGATTTTAGAGATTAAAAGGAGAAGTTCGGTTATACTTCTCCTAAGCACGCTGTCAATTGACATCACATAGCCGGTTCAGGCTCTGAAAAGACCCTGACCATATGGTCGGTATCTGCCTAGAAGCCCCAATCAGCACCTGGCTCAGCCTCTCAGCTAGCCACTGAGAGCCTGAGCCAGCCCCTCCCTCCCCCTTCACTGCCCAGCGCTACAGAGAGCACTGAAGGGGACCGCACAGCTCTCTGCTCAGAGTGAAGGGGAGAACTGAGAGATCAGCGGTGTTTGATTGCTCGATTCTCACTAGAGAGCCGGTGGGGTACAGATGTAGCATCAGATCGATGCTACATCCACCTAGGTGAGTATAATTGTTAGTTTTTTCAAATCCTTTTAAGTTTACATATAATTTAAAATTAAATTATAATAAAACATATCAATCAATCACAAGCCATCTTTCATTGTTCTGACTGTTCTAAGCTGGTGAAAGGTAAAATGTAATTAATTGTTATTGTTCATCACTGCTAATTTGCAAAAGTCATTAATGGTAAACTAACCCTTTAGGAAAGCATGTACTGAGGACTTTGTAACGCATGGGGATTTCTTTTATTTTTTTTAATGTCAATAAATAGTGAACTGACTATCAGGATGAAGTGAAAATGTTTTGTAACAGGTAACTGGGAAGACTAATTACCACTTGGGTGGGTTAGATTTTTTTTCTTCATGCCCCATTGTTCTGTAGTACCACTTATGCAACTGCAGTTATCTGCTTATTGAGAGTTTACTTGTTGCTGAATGAAGAATGTGTATGGAAGGTTCTTAGGGTCTGATCAATCCTAAATGCACAGGTAGAACCCTTTATAAGACGTACTTAATTTTGGAAACAGCAACAGATATTTTGAGCTGAAAGTGTTTGCTATTTGGAGATATTATGCTATTTCCTTTTCGCTGTACAGTTAATTATTGCTGCAGTATGGTTTCAGATATCAAATTTCTCCTCTCTCTGTCTGATGCAACTGTGATACTGTATGCATACCGCTGATGCAATGTAATGTAGAATTGCTTTGCATGAGGGTCTGTCATTACATGAAACCTACAATCTTTATAATATCATTTAGCTTTACATATAAATATTTTTTATCTTTTTTTACCAAGGTGTGTTCATCTTTCATCAATCTTCTTTCTATGGTTAGTTTGTCCTCTCTCCAATATATAAAGAGGTGTGTCGCTAATGAGGTAAGGTGAGGCATCCCTTGATGGGGGGCGGCACTGGGGCTGGAATGTCCATAGCCAGAGGCGGTTCTCTAATTAGGCAAATTAGGCGATCGCCTAAGGCCTCACATTCACAGGGGCCTCACGGCCTCCAAATTTGCCTGTGATCAATACTAATGTCGGCACCATCGGATCTCTATCACCCCTCTCTCTTTATCACCTCCCCCTCTCTCCCCCCTCTTGCATTGGCTGAATATGTCTGATGGGTGAGGAGGGTGCCCTGGAAGTGGTGCTGATCACCTGTGTGCTAGATCCGTGCATTTTCTGCAGCCATTTTTCTGGCTTGAATTATTTTTCCCATTATGGGCGTGAGTGGGGCCTCATGTCTGAGTTTTGCCTAAGGCCTCACAAAGCCTAGAGCCGCCTCTGTCCATAGCAGACACTCATTCCTCACTGCAGTTTAGTAATGTTGGCTGGTATGCACAGAGCAGCATTAGTGAGATGGTTGCAAGGATGCTGGTGGCTGGCATGGTGCATGTGCCTGCCAAATCATTGGTTGCTAGGATGCTGGCAGCCAGGCCACAGTGTTTTTGGTTAGTTGTAGCAACCAAAGGGGTTAGGGTGGCAAAAACTGGGTGGCATCTGGTTTGGGGAGAAGGGACTTGTCACTGGTGTGATGGCAACCTGAAAGGGTGGAAATTAACCTAGGCATGCTCGTATGTGTAAATATATATATATATATATATATATATATATATATATATATATATAAATATATGGCTGCCTCCAAATATACATATATATATATATATACATACTTGGAGGTGGCCACATTTGCTCATTACACATTAGTGCTGTGCTTCCTGCTTAGTAGTAGTGCACAATGGTTGTGCCTTGCTCATCTTCTTATCCCACTGCAAGTCTACCAGATAGTCACAATAAAAAATAAAAATCACTATGTAGACTCTATGGATGTGAAACATCTGCAGTGCCCCTGGTAGCTAGACATTTCTGCTTAGGTCTTAGGTCATGAAAAAACACCCAAGAGCAAATTTTTTATTTAGTACAAGAAATCAAATTAAAGTGGATCTTCACTGCATCTGAGCACCACAAACCAAAAACACTATATAATACATTTTTAATATTCAAAGCAACCTCCCCCAGAAATCACTTTGAAAAGATGCAAAGCGCTTCGGCAGCGGGGGTTTAAACCCTCAGTATATACACACCTCCCAACTTTCTGAAATGTGAATGAGGGACACCTATTAGCAAAAGTATGTAAGCATAGGACACCCACCCTGCCACGCCCCCTTTAAAGGAGAATTGTATAAAAAAAAAAAATGATTGGTTAAACCCACAAGTGCTTTTGGTATTTAAAATGCAGCAATTTAGAAATTAGATGAAAGATTTCGCACTGGGAAACACTTTTTGAAAGATAAAACGTTTTTTTTTTTAATAATATATATAGAACCTGACCAAAATTAGGGACAAATGAGGAGGAATGAGGGACATTTCCCCAAATCAGGGACAGTCCCTCGAAATCAAGGACAGTTGGGAGCTATGTATATATATATATTATACAGGTATATAACAATTAGCTGAAAGAGGGAAGCAAGATTTATTATAGGAGTTCTATGGTCACAGTATACACTTTAATTTTGTAACATCAGTATTGTAATCCCAATTCAAGCAATAAATATATTTGACTATCCAATATAAGCTTACTTGAAAAATCTCCTTTCATGTTGTGAGTGTTGCCTGTCTGCTGGCCATCTCTTTCCACAACTTACTGGATTCCCATCATGCTTTGCAGCTTCTCCTCTGCTAGTTACTTTCCATTTCTAAGGACTACATATCCCATGGTACCTTGCTGCCTGCAGGCATTGATTCATGTACTGACTCCGCCTCCTGAAACTCCTCCTCACCTCTCTAGTTAGGAAGGCAGGCTCTGTAAAATATGTGACAGAGCAGTGCTAACTCACAAGGTATGGTGAATAATGTGTTACAAAATTCAAGAATGTGTGGGGATCTTCGTAAAGTAAGTTTAAAAACTTTAGGATCATTCGGCATAATAGGGGTAGGCTAGAAATATATGAAATACAATGTGGAAATAAATATAATGATTTTACAGTCCATCTCCAGGCAAAAAAAATAAAAAATTTGAATAGTGCGTTGTGCACCAATCACCTTATTCCTCAGCAGGGATTTTTTGCTCAGGGAATAGGTGCAGGTACTCCCTCCTTCCGAATCCCCCCTTGTCTCTGCCACCTAACCACCTCTGAGCACTGTCCCTTGGTTCTACCCCCTACCAACCTTCCAGTACCACCCCTTTTAGAGAACACAGAACCAAGTAATTTGTATGGAATTTTTGATGCTGATAACAAGAAATCGATCCCCATGACTAAGTTCTGAGGTGTGGAGCGAAACACGTTGAAGGCACGGCCTGGCTAAAGTCCAGGCTGAGGTTGCCACTTACACCTGATCTCAGGGATAGTTTGGATGTATAGCCATAGGGAGATTTTCTTTCACTTCGAGCTATTACAGGAGCCAGGATGAGTTCCCTCCAGTACTCCACGCAGTGAACATTCGGGACTTGCACCCCTTCTAGAGAGCTTGAGTGGCACACAATGCAGGTCTTCGGGTCATAATAAAATAGATCCCCTGCAACCAACAACAATAGACCTCCCCAATCAACAATACACCCCACCCCCATCAATAATGGACCCCCATCAACAATAGATCTGCCCAACAACAATAGAGGCACTACAAAAAATACCCTCCACTCCAGCAACAATAGATCCCCACTAGCAACAATAGATCCCCCAGCAGCCAGCAACAATAGACCCCTCCCTCAACAGTTGATGCCCCCATCAACAATTAACCCCCCTCCAGCAACAATATACCTCTCCGGCAACATTAGACCCCCCCACAACAAAATATCCCCCATCAGCCAGCATCAAATGACCCTCCAGCACACTCTAGTACCCTTTGCCATTACATATGTTCCCCCACATTCCCGCTGAAAAAAGCCCAGCTCCTCAGTAGTGATTCCAAACTCCTCTTCCTAAACCATTCTGCAGTGTAATGGATGGAAGGCACAGCTTCCTCTATGAGTCAAGCTAATTTCCTGCCTTGGGAAGCGGACATTTTTCTTGGGCGCTGGTCCCCTCACCAACCCTGTGAGAGTTCTCCTGCCTGTGGAGCCTATGAGAGAGCCCAGCCATTTTAAGTGTCGCCTCCACCAATAGGAGGTTTATACATCATGCAGGCAGTGATGTGGACACCTAAACAAAGACCCCAGGAAGTAAACAGAAGAATATAGAAGGATTGAGATGTGACCGTGGCTTCAGGTAAGTGAATTGGGCATTTGGATAGTTTTTTTCATAGCAGCATTTAGTTAGGGGGTATTGTTAATATCATGGAGTTGGACTTTATATTTTGACCACAGATATGCTTTAGAGCTGTTTATTTCAGTGAAGGTCTAGTATAAACAGAATGACTGACTGATTTCATTTCTAAAGCACTATGTGTTAAAAACAATGTATTTGAACTTTTGTTTCATATGTTGGGGCAACTAAGGCCCCTTTCCCACAGGCAACCAATTTCGATTGCTTAGCGCGGGATCGCTCCGCTGATCCTCGCTGAGTAGGCGGATGACAGATCCTGTCCGCTGTGCAGAGCAGACATGGACACAGTCCTGCTCTCTAATGGGGAAATCAGATGGAAAATAGGACTGCCATCCGTCTGGATTTTGCGGGCAGGATCGGATAGTGGCGGATGTCAGCGGAAATGTGTCCGCTGACATCCTCCGCTCCATAGAGGAGACTACAAGGTCCGATCAGACAGCCCTTGTGAAAGAACTCTATTGCCATGTACACACGATCGGAATTTCCAACAACAAAACCGTGGATTTTTTTTCCGACGGATGTTGGCTGAAAATTGTCTTGCATACACACGGTCACACAAATGTTGCTCGGAAATTCCGAACGTCAAGAACGCAGTGACGTACAACACTACGTCAAAATGATTCCAAGCATGCGTAGAATTTTTGAGCGTCGGAATTGGCTACACACGATCGGAAATTTCCGACAACAACTTTTGTTGTTGATAAAATTGAGAACCAGCTCTCAAACATTTGTTGTCGGAAATTCCAACAGCAAATGTCTGATGGAGCCTACACACGATCGGAATATCCGACCAAAAGCTCACATCGAACATTTGTTGTCGGAAATTCCGATCGTGTGTACGCGGCTTAAGGCCTCATTCATACATTGAGTACAATACCATTGCACTGGTGTTCTGTGCATCCCTGTGCAGGCAGTTCCCATCACGTCTATTGGAACAAAGCAGCTGCACAGACACAGAGGCTGTGTCCCAATATCACATCTGTGTGGGTTCTGGTGCATGTCCACAAATTAACCCTGTGTGTGTTCGGGGACATGCACCTGCGCGCACACTGATATGACATTAGGACAGAGTGGCTTTGTTCATGCAGTCACTGTGTCCTAATAGACATCAATAAGACTGCCTACACGGCGATGCACGGGACACCTATGCATCCCTGTGCAGGTAAACATGGGTGCACGGTATTGTACACCCTTTGTGAGGGAGGCCCAAGTGCTGCTGGTCTGTTGTAGCCTCTTTGCAGCCAATTCCAGTCTACAGTTAACCACTTGACCCACGGGCCAATTCTAACAGTCCTCACATACATGTAAAAATCTGCATTTTTTTGTTAGAAAATTACTAAAAACCCATAGACATAATATATTTTTTTAAGCAGAGCTCTTATGTAATAAAATAGTGGGTGCTGCAATTTTTTTCTCTCATATGATGTTTGCGCAGCAGTCTCAAACACAAATTTGTTGAAGAAATAAACTTTAAAGAATTTTAGTGAACACAAAACAATCTAATACCCAATTTTTGGGTAAAATATAAAAGATGATGATACACCGAGTACATAGATACCAAACTTGTCTTGCTTTAAACTTGCACATGCCTGTAGAACAGCAACACACTATGGTACATTGAATTATCCATAGGAAACACTTTAAAAGCCTTTAAGCCCTGTACACACGATCGGATTTCCTATGGATTCAAATCCGATCGATTTTTCCATTGGAATTCAGATGAAGATGACTTCCATCAGTCTTGCCTACACACCATCAGTCAAAAATCCGACCGTCCCGAACGCCGTGACGTAAAACACTCAGACGAGCCGAGAAAAATTAAGTTCAATGCTTCTGAGCATGTGTCGACTTGATTCTGAGCATGTGTGGGTTTTTTCTCCGATGGAGTTCCACACAGACGATCGGAATTTGCTATAGTTTTTTTTTCCATCGGATAAATTTAAAACATGTTCTATTTTTTCTCACCGATGGAAAAAAGACCGATGGGGCCCATACACGATCGGTTTGTCCGATGAAAAAAGTCCATCGGACTGTTTTCATCGGTAAAACCAATCGTGTGTACAGGGCATTACAGGTTACCAGTTTAAAGTTGCACAAGAGGTCTGGCCGTAGAATTATTGCTTTTGCTCTGACATTCGCGGTGATACCTGACATGTGTGGTGCGATCACCATTTACATATGCGTGTGGGACCTACAAACGTGGGGGTCAAGGGCACTTTAAAAAAATATATATATTTCTCTTACCATCCATGGACTGACACGGTGTCTCTTTACACTTTACACGTGGGTTATGTCCCTGCTTGCAGGAGAAGACCTAGGCAGAATGTGAAATGTTATACATACATTCTAAAAGCCAGAGCTGAACAGCCCCACCCAGGGGGCCGTCCCTCCGGACATAACCCTCCCACTACAGTCAGCAGACTTCAGTTTTTTTCTGCCTAGCAGAAGGAGAAGACGTGGCTCTCTCAGGAGCCAGTCTCCTGACCTATTTTTATTCCTTTTCTGGAATTCTTTTTTATTTTATTTTTGAGAATTTTCTATCAACTGTCGGCTGGGCAACAGGTTGGGTACAAGATATCCTCGTAGTCTTCCCTGTCCGACCATCGAGCGTGCTGATCCTCGCCTTGTGTGCGTGAGACTCAGTTCACGACAGGCCCCATGACTCCAGGGGTGGCCGGGTTTGCTTTCATGCTCCCAAGGTCCTCTCAAGACTGAACAGTTCCTGACTGACTGTATCTTTCGCGGTGGACCGGGCCGACAGCTACTCAGTACTGCACTGTGATAGTCCTGTCAGAAACACACCAGTGGGTCCCTCAGGGGACGGGTAAGTAGTCTCTCCTGCCTGCAGGTGAGTACAAAAGGCTGTGTGTTTCTCTGTGGGGGATTTTCCCTGTCTCCCCCTGTATTTCATTGTCACTCTCTGTCACCATTGCTGGTGCTGTGCTGTGTGGGGTGCCTGGGGGTCACACTGTTCTTGGAGGGGCTAATGCTGGTCTGCAGATATGCTTGGGGCCTTTTTTTGTGTGTTTTGGGGCCTGAGCGCCGAGTGGCGCTGTGTGTGTGCTGTTTTTTCACTTTTGCTGAGTCATGGCGGCCATCTTGCCGCGGATCGCCTCAGTGAAGTGCGGAGGCCATTTTCTTGTAGCCCGTGCGCTCTTCAGCACTAGTTTTGGCCTCTAGCGCTGCTGTAACAGCGCAAATCTCCTCACAATCTCCTCACAGCTCACCAGCGCTGACACAGCGCGGTACAGACAGCGGAACTGAGCGGTCCCTGGTCCGGTTTGGTGAGTCCCCTGGGCGCCCCCTCCTCAGTCAGCACAGCCTGTGGGTGGACTTTTTATCTGAGGAGTCTCAGAGGGGGGCAATATGGAGTCTCTGTCACCAGCTTCCCCTAAATGTCAGTGGACAACAGGCAGTGCTTCAGCACCTGCGGTCCCTAGGGACCAGTTGTGGGCAGTCCTGGAATAATTTCTGACCAGGATGGGAGCTGTGTGCAAGCGCAAGGGAGCAAAAAAGCGCCCTCTCCCCACTTTAATTCATGAGGGCAGTGCACTGATTCAGATATGGGCCTAGCCACTACCGCTCAGGACCCTAGTTCTGAATGTATTGGATGGTTTTGAACAGGACATTCCTTATGAGGAAAACTCCAGTTCTGAGTCAGTAAATGACAGGGCGCTTGTTAGTGTACTCATGACTGCGGTGAGGGACACTCTCAAGCTAAAATGCTGCGGATGCAGAACCTCAGGCGGATACAGTCTCCTTTGGTTCTTTTAAGGCCAGGCCTTCTAAAGAGGTTTTTCCATATGTACTTTCTTTGACCAGTTCATTGATAAGGTCTGGGAAAAGCCGCAGAAGAATTTTTTTATGGTCCCGCGGCGTTTGTCTATCAGATACCCCTTGAAGATGCCCTACTTAAAAAGTGGGCTTCTCCCCCAGGGTCGACCCTCCAGTCGCCCGGTTGAACAAGGCCATCACTCTCCCGATGGAGGGGACTCCTGCATTTGAGGACCCCACTGACAGGAGGTCAGAAGTGGTGAGCAGAGCCATGTTTGCCTTGTTGGGATCTGCCCTACGGCCTGTGGTAGCGGCGACCCTTGTGTCTTAAACACTTACAGGTTGGGCAAAAATGTTGCACCTAGCTGTACAGGAGCATAATCTTCCTCCAGACACAGTTGCTTTGGCCCACCAACTGGTTCAGGGCCTGGTTTATGTGTGCGACGCCACGTTGGATGCGACCCCTTTAATATCCAGGGCCTCTGTCTCGGCGGTGGTATTGCGTCGTCTTATCTGGTTGAAGTGCTGGTCTGCTGACCTAGCCTTAGGAAGCTCCTGACGGATCTACCATTTAAAGATGGTAGACCTTTCGGTGCTGCTCTGGATGACATCGTCATGGATGTCATGGGAGGTAAAAGCACTCTTCTTCCTTAGACTAGCAAGGGTGAGGAGGCCCGCCGCAAACAGGGGCCTTCCTTTCCAGCAAAAGGGTTTTTTTTTCGTCAGTCAGAGTCCACGGGTAGGCCCTCTCAGACTGACGGCAGTGCGGCTGGTGGGCACAAGTGCCCCTGGGTGCGTAAGCCGAACATGCGGCTCCCAAGCCCGCCTCCGCGTGAAGTCTTGCCTCCGCCCGACTCTGGGGTGGGGGGACGACTTCGCAGGTCACGAATCGGTGGTCCTCCCGAATCTCCGACTGGTGGGTGTGCGAGGAGGTCACCTAAGGATACAGGATAGTATTCCGATCCTGGCCCCCAGACAGATTCTTTCCCTCAAATCTTCCTCTCCTTCCTACCTGTCGGGCAGCCCTCTTGGGGGCTGTACAGGATTTGATCAGGTCCGGAGTGATTGTGCCGGTTCCGTCACAGGAGAGTTTTCAGGGATTCTACTCGAATCTGTTTGTCGTCCCAAAAATAGGACGTGGTTCGACCTATCCTGGACCTCAAGGCCCTGAATGTCTTCGAGAAGGTGCAGAAATTCCGCATGGAATCTATTCGCACGGTGATCGCTACACTCCACCAAAGGGATTTTCTTCTGGCGTCCTTGGACTTCAAGGACGCCTACTTGCATGTTCCGATCTGCGCAAGTCACCAGAAGTTTCTGCGCTTTGCGATCAGCGAAGTCCACTATCGATTGTGGCTCTTCCTTTCGGCCTAGTCTCGGCACCAAGGGTGTTCACCAAGGTGCTTGCTCCGGTTCTAGCCTTCTGTTACAGCGAGGTATTGCTGTCGTGGGCTATCTGGACGATCTTCTGCTAAGAGCAGAAAGTGGATCAGACTTAGAGGAAAGGTGACTATCGTCAATTAGACCCTCAGGGACTCGGGTGGTTCCTGAACATTCAGGAGTCAGTCCTGGTCCCGACTCAGTGTCTGGAGTATCTAGTTCTGATTCTGGACTCCTTGGAGGCAAAGGTATCCTACCTCTGGAGAAGTTGCTGACACTTCAGTCTGCGGTGCGGGTGCTGACATCCCAAAAATGGTTGTCAATCCGTTTTTTGCATGAGAGTCCCGAGACTCGTGGTGGCCTCCTTCGCGGCCGTTCCGTATGCCCAATCACACACCAGGGCATTGCAGAAGGAGATCTTGTCCACCTGGGACAAATCCCCGTTGTCCTTGGATCTTCAGATCCAGGTGATTCACCTGGTCAGGGCGCCCCTGACATGGTGGTTGAGATCCTCGGCTCTTCGGTCCGGAAAGTCGTTCCCCTCCCATCCAATGGACGGCACTCATGATGGACACCAGCCTGACGGGCTGGGGTGGAGTCTGGGGAATCCTGTCGGCTCAGGCCTTGGACTCCGGACGAGCCCGTTTACCAATCACTGTTCTGGTAATACGGGCCATCGGACTGTGTCTCTCTCCTCAGGTCAGAGAGAGTACGGGGTCGCTCCATCAGGAGCCAGTCGGACACCGCCACGGCGGTGGCGTATGTAAACCATCAAGGGGGAACTCGGAGCTCAGCTGCGGCTTCCGAGGTAGTCCATATCCTGAAGTGGGCCGGAAGAAACGTGCCGGCTCTGTAGGCCATTTTACATTCTGGGCATAGACAATGGGCAGGCGGACTATCTGAGTCGCCAATCGCCAGACACCGGACCAAGAAGAGTGGTCCTTGCATATTTCAACTCCTTTACCGACGGTGGGGCACGCCGGATGTGGACCTGATGGCCTCTCGACTCAATCGCAAGGGTCGAGGTTGTGGCCAGATCCAGGGATCCTTGGGCGATGCCTCGGATGCGTTGGTGGCCCCATAGGGTCCTTATCGCCTGATATAAACTCCAGCGATCCTAATTGTTCCGGATTGGCCTCAGCATCACTGGTACGCTGATCTGGTACGTCTCGTCGCGGACGTTCCCTGGCGGTTGCCGATGAGGGAGGACCTTCAGTCTCAAGGTCCTATGTTTCATCCGGCTTACAGTCTCTGGCTTTAACGGCAGGGCTGTTAAAAGCCAGGTGCAGAGGGACCGAGGTCTCTCGGACTCGGTCATTTTGACCATGTTAAGGACACGGAAGTCTTCCTCCAGGCAGATCTATCACGTACCTGGAAAGCTTATATCGCCATGTGCGAAGCGCTGGACTGGCGTCCTCGGACGTATTCCGTCCCCAGAATCCTGCGTCCTCTGCAGTGTGGAGTGACCCAAAAGCTTGCTTTGAGTACCATCAAGGATCAGATTTCGGCCTTGGCCGTCTTCTTTCAGCGACCTCTAGCGGGTCATTTACTTGGTTAGCACCTTGTGTTGGGGGTTCGCCATGTGCTCCCTCCTGTCAAGCCTCCTCTCCCACCGTGGGATCTGAATTTGGTGCTCTCGGTCCTCCAGGAACCTCCTTTTGGGAATATCCGGGATATTCCCCTCTTGTCTTGTCTCAGAAGGTGGCCTTTTTAGTGGCAATCACTTCTGTTTGACGAGTGTCTGAGTTGGCGGCTTTGTCCTGCAAGTCGCCATATTTAGTCATCCATAAGGATAAGGCGGTGTTGCATCCGTGACCTTCCTTTTTTGCCAAAGGTGGTGTCGACCTTTCACCTACATGAGGACATTGCCCTCCCGTCCTTGTGTCCTCACCCATCGCATCCCAGAGAGTTTGCGCTGCACATATTGGAGGTGGTACGAGCCTTACGGGTGTACCTGTCTG
This sequence comes from Rana muscosa, assembly GCA_029206835.1. NCBI lineage: Eukaryota > Metazoa > Chordata > Amphibia > Anura > Ranidae > Rana > Rana muscosa. The sequence goes on along the minus strand of CM055122.1, from coordinate 204,743,285 downwards.
CTACTGCTTCTATTCGGAAGTCCGACTCACTGTTTGTGACTGTCTCTGGTCCATAACAGGGCCAAGCGGTTTCGTCTGCCATCATTTTTAGGGGAATCAGACAAACCGTCATTCAAGCCTATGCTCTCAAAGGGCGGGCGCCTCCCTTTCCGGTTACGGCGCATTCCACCAGGACAATTGGTGCTTCCTGGGTTTCCCGACATCAAGCGTCGGTTGCACAAGTGTGCAAGGTGGCGACCTGGTCGTCTGTTCATGCCTTTTAAGTTTTATAAGGTTAATGTGGCTGCATCTTCGGATGCTTCCTTCGGCCGCAGGGTGCTGCAGGCCGCTGTTTAAAGTTGCGACTCCTCCGTTGAGGAGCTCTGCCTTATTGGAGTGAAGTTTTGGTTTTTCCATTTATACTGCTCCCATCCCTCTTGACACTGCTTTGGGACATCCCACGTGTAAAGTGTAAAGAGACACCGTGTCAGTCCATGGATGGTAAGAGAAAATAGGATTTTTTGTACTCACCGTAAAATCCTTTTCTCTGACATCCATGGACTGACACGGCACCCACCCTTCCTTTTAAGTTTGTACTGCTTTGTTACGAACTGAAGTCTGCTGACTGTAGTGGGAGGGTTATGTCCGGAGGGACGGCCCCCTGGGTGGGGCTGTTCAGCTCTGGCTTTTAGAATGTATGTATAACATTTCACATTCTGCCTAGGTCTTCTCCTGCAAGCAGGGACATAACCCACGTGTAAAGTGTAAAGAGACACCGTGTCAGTCCATGGATGTCAGAGAAAAGGATTTTACGGTGAGTACAAAAAATCCTATTATATATATATATATATATATATATATATATATATATATATAATTTTTTTTTTTATTATTATTATTTACATTTATTTTTTACACTCCCTTTATTTATGTCTCTCTTTTTTTTTGCTCAACTTTATTGCTATCACAAGGGATGAACACTGAACAACATCCCTTGTGATTGCATGGGCTGTGACAGGTCCTCTTTATGGATAGATCTGGTGTCTCTTAGACCACATATGTCTGTCTCCTCTGTCCTCCAAAGTATCTGATCAAATCAAGATTGGTTTCATCAGCTGATGTACAAGCTGGTGATGATGGCGGGAGGAACATCAGTTCCTCTCAGTGTGTGCAGGGAAGCTGATGCCACAGTTCGCATTAGTACCGGGGTCCCCGATGGGACGGAAAAGCCCAGTAAAGGTGGCGGGGGAGACCTCCTTCAGCTGCCAGTAAAAGTGATCCGGCAGCTGTATAGCCACTCAGATCACTTTTGCATAAAAGAGTATCGCCTCCTAAAACAAACGGTACTGGGCTCATGATTGTAGCCTCAACCATGATCCCGTTATAACCAGCTGAATACCAGACTGTATATATACAGGTACAGTGCATGCAGCTGTACTGATGTGGTTAAAGCCTATGTGAGATTTCAAGAGTTGTTTATACAGTTGGTTTATTAAAATTTTTTGGTATTTCTTTGATGAGATCATTCTGCAGTGATGAATCATATTGAGCATATGTGAATTATCAAATGTATTCTCTGTGCTTGCAATGAATAATCTGTTATTGTGACACCTACAGAAAGGGAAACCTTTTACTTCTCGCTGCATTTCAGATGATTCATAGTCCCAAATGAAAGTTTGGAGCCATATGAAGGTCATAAATATTATTTTTTTAACACGTGTCTTGTGCCTGAAAATTCCAGATTACTGAGAAGTAGATAAAACTTCATACAAAAACTTTGTTTCTGCATAGAAAACACGTCTGTTATCAAGGCTCTTGTTTTTCCGTATTGTTTTGCTCCGTGTTTTGGCAATCACAACGTCTGTTTGTTGTAGCGCTGGAATAATATTATCCCAAAACATTTTACTTTGCCACTGGTGACCCGGCTCATTCTACCACTGCTTTCACCTGTGTTGTGACTCTATACCAAAGCCTCAGATTGTTTCTACAGAATTAGATCTATTAATGTCAGTTGAGCAGAGAACAATAATCGCTTAACCACTTGACCTCCGCAAGGTTTTACCCCTTCGTGACCAGGGCATTTATTGCTCTTTAGCACTGTGCTACTTTAACTGGCAATTGCGCAGTCATACAACACTGTACCCAAATACAATTTATATAATTTTTTCACATAAATGGAGCTTTCTTTAGGTGGTATTTGATGACCACTGAGTGTGTTATGTTTTGTTATATAAACAAAAAAACACATAAAATTTGGAAACACCTTCTCCCCCCCCATATATTTTCTATTATAAAACACAGAGCTTTTTTTCTCAGAGAATAGGTGCAGGAACCCACCCTCCCCAGCCAACTCCCTGTCCCCAACCCCACCCCTTCCCCCTTCAACCACACCCCCATTCTTGCTTCTAATTCATTCCTCAGGAAAGAGAAGTGTTGCCAAATAATGGGTGTGGTCAAGGCTCATCTACTCCCCTCCATGTCCACAGCTCACCTCCCCCCTATCCAGAGCTCATCCTCTCCCCTCTGGTCCACAGCTCACCCTCTCCAACACCCCCCCACCCACAGCTCACCTCCTCCCTATCCACAGCTCATCATCTCCCCCCTGTCCATAGCTCTCCCCCCCCCCTTCCACAGGTCACCTTCTCCCCTCTGGTCCACAGCTCACCCTCTCCAACACCCCCCCACCCACAGCTCACCTCCTCCCTATCCACAGCTCATCCTCTCCCCCTGTCCATAGCTCTCCCCCCCCCATCCACAGGTCACCTTCTCCCCTCTGGTCCACAGCTCACCCTCTTCAACCCCCCCCCCCATCCACAGCTCACCACCTCCCTATCCACAGCTTATCCTCTCCCCCCTGTTCACAGCTCTCCTCCCATCCATGGGTCACCTTCTCTTCTCTAGTCCACAGTCCAATCCCCCCCCCTTTACGGTCCACAGCTCCCCCCCCCCACCACCCCATCTACAGTTCACCTTCTCTCCTTTGGTCCACAGCTCACCCCCCTCTCCCCCCTGTCCACAGCTTTCTCTCCCCCATCCACAGGTCATCTTCTCTTCTTCTTTCCTCTGGTCCCCAGCTCACCCTCTCCCCCCTGTACACAGCTTTCTCTCACCCAGCCACAGGTCACCTTCTCTTCTCTGGTCCACAGCCCACCCTCTCCCCTCCTTCCTCATCCACAGCTTTCCCTCCCCCTATCTACAGTTCACCTTCTCACCTCTGGTTCACAGCTCACCCCCCCTCCTTAACTCTCTATCCCCCATCCACAGGTCATCTTCTCTTTTCCTGTCCACAGCTCACCCCCCCCCCCATCCACAGCCCCCCCCCATCTACAGGTCACCTTCTCTCCTATGGTCCACAGCTCACCCCCCCCCCCCCTGTACACAGTTCTCTCTCCCCCATCCATAGCTCAGCTTATCTTCTTTCATGCACAGATCACCCTCTCCCCCCTGTCCACAGCTCCCCCCCCCCCATCTACAGGTCACTGTCTCTCCTCTGGTCCACAGCTCACCCTCTCCCCCCATCCACAGCTCCCCCCACAGAACATCCACAAGTTCTCCACAGCTGTCACTCTGCATAATCACCCCCCCTTCCTTCCGCAGCTCTCTCACCTCTTAAGGCAGGGGTCAGCAACCTTTTTCCATTTAAGGGCCAAGTTCAATGTATGTGAATGCATGGAGGGCCTCCACACCTCTGGGCCCCTTTACATTGCACAGCCCCGCACCTCTGGACCCCTTTACATTACACAGCTCTGTACCTCTGGACCCCTTTACATTACACAGCCCCCCTGCACATCACAGCCCCCCCTGCATAATACACAGACCCCCCCCCCATGACATGCTTTAACCGCTTGCCGACCAGCCGCCGTCATTATACTTCGGCAGTTTGGCACGGCTGCGAGAATCGCCGTAGGTGTACGTTGCCCGCTTTAAGAGCAATAGGGGTGCTTGGTGCAACACCGCGATGTCCGCCGGTCACCCGTGATCGCTCCACAGAGAGCCAGAATGGGGATCTGTGTATGTAAACAAACAGATTCCCGTTCTGACACGGGAGTAGAGAGAGATCTGCTGTTCTTAGTGATCTCTCTCCTCCTCCAGTCAGTACACTGCCCCAACAATTAGAAACACCTCCCTAGGGAACACTTAACCCCTTGATTGCCCCCTAGTGTTAATCCCTTCCCTGCCAGACAGATTCCGTTCTTTCACTGCGGGGAACATCGAGTCCGCCGGTCCCGCTGATTTGCTCTCCCGCTGGCCAATGGGAGCGTGCGCCCACAGATCGCAATGTACGGCAATTTGCGCAGCCAAGCCAACCTGCCGCAGTATAACTACGCCGGCTGGTTGGCAAGTGGTTTAATCCTGAACAATCTTTCAATGCATGTCTAAATGTGATTGCTCATAAAAGAATCTTTTGTTTTCTCACTGCCCATGCATTAGGGGAGTGTATGTAGCCTTGTCAGGTACTCACTTCAGGAGAGCCTCACCTAGAATTTGGATGGACCTTACCTTTGCAGGTCCCCTGAAGAATAGGGTCCACCTGGTTTCGGCCGGGTGAATGACGAGTACCCCCAGTCCTCGTCAGGAGTCTTGCGCCCCCTGGAATCAGGGCCAGGGTTCTTTCTCTTTGGAGGAGGACCCTGTGTACATCCTGTACACTTTTTTGTGTGCTTCGGGGCCGGTTCACGCCATGCCTGTACAAGAATCGCACAGCATTCTTGTGCTATTCACATGCGGTTCTGTAAGGTGCGTTTTCTGACAATTCCTTTTGAATGGGCTAAAATCGCACTGCACCAAAGTAGTGCATGCACTACTTTTTAAAACGCACTGTAACCAGATTGCATGGTAACATGCGATCCGGGGCGGGAAACGCATTGCGTTTGCAACCTGTGTTTGGGGTGTCATTAACTTTCTATTGACACTCGCTTCATATCGCAAATGGAGTGCGTTTTCCATGTGGTTTGAATTGCACATAAATGCAGAGTTCATTCCGGTGCGATGCATGTGGTGTGAATCGGCCCTCACTTTTGTGTGCTCACTTTTTTATTGAACCTGGTGCTAGTGTCCCTGTTCACCACACAAAAAAACAAAAAACAAAACCCATGGACATCTATGAGCACTCAGATTTGATTCCCTCTTTAGGCCTCATGCCCACTGGCATTTTTACAGCTGCGTTTTTTGCAGCTTAAAAACGCCTGTCCATGTTATTGTAAATATATATATTTTTTTTTTTTTTTTTGAAAAAAAAAAAACGTCGGAGCTAAAAACGCGACCGCGCGTTAGTGCGCGTTTTTGCGCGTTTTTTGACGCTCGCGTTTTTTCCTGCCTAATTCTGACGCTGAGGAACGCACTGGCCCTGGGTTTTTTTTACAGCTTACAAACGCCTATGCTCTTTACAGCTCAAAAACGCCTAGGTGGGCATGAAGCTATAGACTAACATGGACAGGCGTTTTTAAGCTGTAAAAAACGCTCAAAAACGCGGCTGAAAAAACGCCCGTGGGCATGAGGCCTAAAACCCATTCTGGCCATAAAATGTACTGTATACAGCTAGATGGATAGAGATTCTTTTTATAGCTTCATCCTAATGGCAGTGCAGTTAGCTAAATAGCTTATTTTACGAGGAAGTGAAAGAAGGTTAAATGGAGCTGAATATAGTGATCTATTGACCATTGTAAGAGTGTTTACCTATACTCACTTCAACAACCCAACAAGAGACCAAGTACAAACATTGGCACAAAAATAGCCAAGGCTGAGTTTATGGTTCTCCAAGGGATTGACTATGATGACAGTAGATAGCAACGCAGAGGAAACTTTCTTTTTAACAGTCAATTTTATGGGAGGTTTTTTCCTTATAAAAGATACAAGTACAATGCGTACAGAAAGCAGCACTTATTCTATAGCATCCGAACAGATGTTAGTACAGACATCAATTACATATGACACCTATCAAGCAGTGGAGAACTTGTGTATTGTAAATATTCCATAGTATATAGAGAACATTGGTATCTTAGTTGTGGAGTAGTCTGCATATAAGGAGGGGAGATGGGGGTAGCTGGTAGAACAAGAGCCACACAAGCCCAAAAATACCGTATATACTCAAGTATAATGCCGCGTACACACGATAGTTTTTTCTGATGAAAAAAGACCGATGGACTTTTTTCATTGGACAAACCGATCGTGTGTGGGCCCCATCGGTCTTTTTTCCATCGGTATACAAAAATAGAACATGTTTTAAATTATACCGATGGAAAAAAAAACTATAGCAAATTCCGATCGTCTGTGGGGAACTCCATGGGAGGAAAAACCCACGCATTCTCAGAATCAAGTCAACGCATGCTCAGAAGCATTAAACGTCATTTTTCTCGGCTCTTCGGAGTGTTTTACGTCACAGCGTTTGGGACGGTCGGATTTTTGACTGATGGTGTGTAGGCAAGACTGATGGAAGTCAGCTTCATCGGATTTCCGATGGAAAAATCCATCGGATTAGAATCTATAGGACATACAATCGTGTGTACAGGGCATAAGACGACACGAATATAAGCCGAGGCACCTAATTTTACCACAAAAAAATGAGAAAATGTATTGACTCGAGTATAAGCCTAGGGTGTCCATGTGCATGCCTCACTTTGCCTCACTGTGCCCATGCATCACTGTGTCCATGCCTCACTGTGTCCATGACTAGACTGACGTTTAACATGGGAGTCTATGGAAGGGGTGCCCAGTTTTGAAAAATCAGTGCTCCCCGGCCGTAGGTCCCCCAAACAAAAAACTTTGCACACTTATAGAGGAGAAATGGGGCTACATGTGTGCCAAGTTTCGGTACCGGGTCCCCAAACTCCTCGGAGAAATGACAGTTTAACATGGGAGTCTATGGAAGGGGTGCCCAGCTTTGAAAAATCGGTGCCCCCCCAGCCGTAGGTCCCCTGGACAACAAACTTTGCACACTTGTAGAGGAAGAGTCCAGGGGACCTACGGCCGACTGGTACCGGGTCCCCAAAGTTCGGGAGATCGGGCACAAAAAGGTGACTCGAGTATAAGCCGAGGGGGGCATTTTCAGCACAAAAAAATGTGCTGAAAAAACTCGGCTTATACTCGAGTATATACAGTAAGTAATTTTATACTACCATGGATGCCCAAGCTATAAACAAATCCCCATGACAGTTTTAGGAGCCGCCTATACAGAAGATATGTGCATCAACATAGGTCTAAATTGTCAGCCCCTGTGCATCAGTCCAGTTAGCCCATATTTAAAAAAAAAATTCAGGGCAATTTCAGCTGAAATAAGGCAGTTTATATTGTTGTAGGACCCCCTTAATTGCCACCTGCCATATGTGTACCGTAGGTTGGGTAGGGAGTTTCCATTTTAGCAAAATCTAGGGTTGCCACCTCATCCCTTTAAACCCGAACACATATTAATTACACAGGTTTTGGGGCTGATTAAGGTGGTAATTAAACTCACATGGTGCCTTATCTGCCTTTAATTAGCCTCAGAACCTGTGTAATTCATATGTGTTCAGGTTTAAAGGGATGAGGTGGCAACTCTAGCAAAATCCCTTGTCTAGCATAGAAAGTCATGTAGAAAAAAAAAAAACTTTAAGTGGTGGTCATCCTCAATGTTATCTGTTTACCTATATGCACTTTAACAACCCAACAAGAGACCAAGTACAAGCATTGGCACAAAAAAAAGCCAAGGTTGAGTTTATGGCTCTCCAAGGGATTGACTGTGATGATGGTAGATAGCAATGCAGAGGAAACGTTCTCAATGGGTACGTGTGTGTGTGTGTGTGTCTGTGTTCAATGGGTACATGTCTCTGTGTACATCTGTGTCTGTGTACATGTGTGTGTGTGTGTGTCTGTATGTGTCTGTGTACACTTGTCTGTTTGTGTGTGTGTGTATTTGTCTGTGTACATGTGTATGTGTCTGTGTACGTGTGTGTGTGTATGTGTCTGTGTGTGTGTGTGTGTGTGTGTGTCTGTATACATGTGTGTGTACATGTCTCTCTGTGTGTCATATATAGATGTGTGGGGGGCTGAGAGCGTACAGGTGTGGGGGGGACTAAGAGCATACAGGTGTGAGTGGGGCTGAGAGCGTACAGGTGTGTGGGAGGCTGAGAGCATACAGGTGTGAGGGGGGGCTGAGAGCGTACAGGTGTGAGGGGGAACTGAGAGCGTACAGGTGTGAGGGGGGCTGAGAGCGTACAGGTGTAAGGCGGGACTGAGAGCATACAGGTGTGAGGGGGGCTGAGAGCGTACATGTGTGTGGGGGGGGGTGAGTGCGTACAGGTGTGGGGGGCTGAGAACATACAGGTGTGAGGGGGGCTGAGAGCGTACAGGTGTGAGGGGGCTGAGAGCATACAGGTGTGAGGGGGGCTGAGAGCGTACAGGTGTGAGGGGGGCTGAGAGCGTACAGGTGTGGGGGGGTGAGTGCGTACAGGTGTGGGGGGGCTGAGAGCATACAGGTGTGAGGGGGCTGAGAGCATACAGGTGTGAGGGGGGCTGAGAGCGTACAGGTGTGAGGGGGGCTGAGAGCATACAGGTGTGAGGGGGGACTGAGAGCGTACAGGTGTGAGGGGGGCTGAGAGCGTACAGGTGTGAGGGGGCTGAGAGCATACAGGTGTGAGGGGGGCTGAGAGCGTACAGGTGTGAGGGGGGCTGAGAGCGTACAGGTGTGAGGGGGGACTGAGAGCGTACAGGTGTGAGGGGGGCTGAGAGTGTACAGGTGTGTGTGGGGGGGCTGAGAGCATACAGGTGTGAGGGGGGCTGAGAGCGTACAGGTGTGAGGGGGCTGAGAATATACAGCTTCTGGATTGGGATGTCTCTTTTGGGCAAAATATAATTTCCTACTGTTAAACCTTGAAAGCACTAATGACTTATAATACACTGTGCATTTTCATATATGACGTTGTATGAGTGTTAAAAAAAAAGTGTGTGCACTGAAGGACTTGGCCGGATAGCTAGTGGATGGATTCGGTGGGATGGCCAGTGGGTGGGTCCTGGGAAATGTTGGTGGTCAGACCTGGGGGGGCCCAGGCCTCAAGCTGTCTAAGGGGCCCCACAATTTCTGATGGCTGCCCTGCTAACACCCATACCTTCTGTTGCAAAAAGACATGCTCACTCTGTTTCACCTGTATGTAAAACTCCCAACACACATAATCTCTCCAACACAACTTACTTCACCAACTCCTATAACCTCCAACACCTGTCACAGTCGTTCCCCCTTTATTGTAGGAGAAGTGATTTAGCTGCCCACTTGCTCAAGATTATGTTGATGGAACAGAACCTCTGGGCACCCTAAGGAGCAGCGACCCAGGTAAAACGTCATACTCTGCTACTCGTGCATTTACAGTTGAAATTTTCCATTCCATTTGTAGAGTGTCTGTGAACAGCAATTTTCAAGTCTTGCCACAGATTTTCAATTGGATTTAGGTCTGGACTTTGACTAACGCATGAATATGCTTTGATCTAAACCATTCCATTGTAGCTCAGGCTGTAAGTTTAGGGTCAGTGTCCTGCTGGAACGGGAACCTCTGCCCCAGTCTCAAGTCTTTTGCAGACTCCAACAGGTTTTCTTCTAAGATTGCCCTGTATTTGGCTCCATCCAACTTCCCATCAACTCTGACCAGCTTCCCTGTCCCTGCTGAAGAAAAGCATCCCCACAACATGATGCTGCCACCACCATGTTTCACAGTGGGGATGGTGTGTTCAGGGGGATGTGCAGTGTTAGTTTTCCGTCACACATAGCGTTTTTCTTTTAGGCCAATAAGTAAAATTTTGGTCTCATCTGACCAGAGCACCTTCTTCCACATGTTTGCTGTGTCCCCACATGGCTTCTTGCAAACTGCAAAAGAGATTTCAACAATGGCTTTCTTCTTGCCACTCTTCCATTAAGATGAGATTTGTGGAGTGCAGGACTAATAGTTGTCCTGTGGACAGATTCTCCCACCTGAGCTGTGGATTTCTGCAGCTCCTCCAGAGTTACCATGGGCCTCTTGTCTGCTTGTTTGATTAATGCTCTCCTTGCCTGTCAGTTTAGGTGGACGGCCATGTCTTGGTAGGTTTGCAGTTGTGCCATACTCTTTTCATTTCCGGATGATGGATTGAACAGTGCTCCGTGACAAAGGTTGGGATATTTTTTTATAACCTAACCGTGCTTTTAGCTTCTCCACAACTTTATCCCTGACCTGTCTGGTGTGTTCCTTGGCCTTCATGATGCTGTTTGTTCACTAAGGTTCTCTAAAAAACCTCTGAGGGCTTCACATAACAGCTGTATTTATACTGAGATTAAATTACACACAGGTAGACTCTTTTACTAATTAGGTGACTTCTGAAGGCAATTGGTTCCACTAGATTTTAGTTAGGGGTATCAGAGTGGCGGGCTGAATACAAATGTACACCACACTTTTCAGATATTTATTTGTAACCAATTTTGAAAAACATTTATCATTTTCTTCCACTTCACAATTATGTGCCACTTTGTGTTGGTCTATCACATAAAATCCCAATAAAATAAATTTATGTTTTTGGTTGTAACATGACAAAATGTCGAAAATTGCAAGGGGTATGAATACTTTTTCAAGGCACTGTAGGTCCTTTTCCCATGCTGCATCTCTGGACCCCTTTACATTACACAGCACCCTGCATTTCTGGGCCCCTTTACGTTACACAGCACCCTGCACCTCTGGACCCCTTTACATTACACAGCACCCTGCACCTCTGGGCCCCTTTACATTACACAGTCCCCTGCATTTCTGGGCCCATTTACATTACATAGCACCCTGCACCCCTGGACACCTTTACATTACACAGCACCCTGCACCTCTGGACCCCTTTACATTACACAGTCCCCTGCACCTCTGGACCCCTTTACATTACACAGAACCCTGCATCTCTGGGCCCCTTTACATTACACAGCACCCTGCATCTCTGGACCCCTTTACATTACACAGCCACCTGCACCCCTTTACATTACACAGCACCCTGCATCTCTGGACCCCTTTACATTACACAGCACCCTGCGCCTCTGGACCCCTTTACATTACAGCACCCTGCACCTCTGGACCCCTTTACATTACACAGCACCCTCCCCTTCTGGACCCCTTTACATTACACAGTCGCCTGCACCCTGGGCCCCTTTACATTACATAGCACCTTGCACCTCTGGACACCTTTACATTACACAGCACCCTGCACCTCTGGACCCCTTTACATTACACAGCACCCTGCATCTCTGGGCCCCTTTACATTACACAGTCCCCTGCACCTCTGGGCCCCTTTACATTACACAGTCCCCTGCATTTCTGGGCCCTTTACATTACATAGCACCCTGCACCTCTGGACACCTTTACATTACACAGCACCCTGCACCTCTGGACACCTTTACATTACACAGCACCCTGCACCTCTGGACCCCTTTACATTACACAGTCCCCTGCACCTCTGGGCCCCTTTACATTACACAGTCCCCTGCACCTCTGGGCCCCTTTACATTACACAGTCCCCTGCACCTCTGGACCCCTTTACATTACACAGCACCCTGCATCTCTGGGCCCCTTTACATTACACAGCACCCTGCATCTCTGGACACCTTTACATTACACAGCCACCTGCACCCCTTTACATTACACAGCACCCTGCATCTCTGGACCCCTTTACATTACACAGCACCCTGCGCCTCTGGACCCCTTTACATTACACAGCACCCTGCACCTCTGGACCCCTTTACATTACACAGCACCCTGCCCTTCTGGACCCCTTTACATTACATAGCACCCTGCACCTCTGGACAACTTTACATTACACAGTACCCTGCATCTCTGGGCCCCTCTTACACTACACAATCCCCTGCGCCTCTGGGCCCCTTTACATTACACAGCACCCTGCGCCCCTGGGCCCCCTTAACTTATACAGCCCCTGCACCTCTTTACATTACACAGCACCCTGCATCTCTGGGCCCCTTTACATTACACAGCCCCCTGCACCTCTGGGCCCCTTTACATTACACAGCCCCCTGCACCTCTGGGCCCCTTTACATTACACAGCACCCTGCATCTCTGGACCCCTTTACATTACATAGCACCCTGCCCTTCTGGACCCCTTTACATTACATAGCACCCTGCACCTCTGGACCCCTTTACATTACACAGCCCCCTGCACCCCTTTACATTACACAGCACCTTGCATCTCTGGACCCCTTTACATTACACAGCACCCTGCACCTCTGGACCCCTTTACATTACATAGCACCACACCTCTGGACCCCTTTACATTACACAGTCCCCTGCATCTCTGGACCCCTTTACATTACACAGCACCCTGCACATCTGCACCCCTTTACATTACACAGCACCCTGCACCTCTGGGCCCCTTTACATTACACATCACCATGAATCTCTGGACCCCTTTACATTACACATCACCCTGAATCTCTGGACCCCTTTACATTACACAGCCACCTGCACCCCTTTACATTACACAGCACCCTGCATCTCTGGACCCCTTTACATTACACAGCACCCTGCGCCTCTGGACCCCTTTACATTACACAGCACCCTGCACCTCTGGACCCCTTTACATTACACAGCACCCTGCCCTTCTGGACCCCTTTACATTACATAGCACCCTGCACCTCTGGACAACTTTACATTACACAGTACCCTGCATCTCTGGGCCCCTCTTACACTACACAATCCCCTGCGCCTCTGGGCCCCTTTACATTACACAGCACCCTGCGCCCCTGGGCCCCTTTAACTTATACAGCCCCTGCACCCCTTTACATTACACAGCACCCTGCATCTCTGGGCCCCTTTACATTACACAGTCCCCTGCACCTCTGGGCCCCTTTACATTACAGAGCCCCCTGCACCTCTGGGCCCCTTTACATTACACAGCCCCCTGCACCTCTGGGCCCCTTTACATTACACAGCCCCCTGCACCTCTGGGCCCCTTTACATTACACAGCCCCCTGCACCTCTGGGCCCCTTTACATTACACAGCCCCCTGCACCTCTGGGCCCCTTTACATTACACAGCACCCTGCATCTCTGGACCCCTTTACATTACACAGCACCCTGCCCTTCTGGACCCCTTTACATTACATAGCACCCTGCACCTCTGGACCCCTTTACATTACACAGCCCCCTGCACCCCTTTACATTACACAGCACCCTGCATCTCTGGACCCCTTTACATTACACAGCACCCTGCACCTCTGGACCCCTTTACATTACATAGCACCACACCTCTGGACCCCTTTACATTACACAGTCCCCTGCACCTCTGGACCCCTTTACATTACACATCACGCTGCATCTCTGGACCCCTTTACATTACACAGCACCCTGCACATCTGGACCCCTTTACATTACACAGCACCCTGCACCTCTGGGCCCCTTTACATTACACATCACCCTGAATCTCTGGACCCCTTTACATTACACATCACCCTGAATCTCTGGACCCCTTTACATTACACAGCACCCTGCACCTCTGGACCCCTTTACATTACACATCACCCTGAATCTCTGGACCCCTTTACATTACATAGCACTGCTCCTCTGGACCCCTTTACATTACACATCACCCTGAATCTCTGGACCCCTTTACATTACATAGCACCGCACCTCTGGACCCCTTTACATTACACAGCACCCTGCACCTCTGGACCCCTTTACATTACACAGCACCCTGCACCTCTGGACCCCTTTACATTACACAGCACCCTGCCCCTCTGGACCCCTTTACATTACATAGCACCTTGCACCTCTGGACCCCTTTACATTACATGGCACCTTGCACCTCTGGACCCCTTTACATTACATAGCACCCTGCATCTCCAGACCCCTTTACATTACATAGCTCCCTGCATCTCTGGACCCCCTGCATGTTACACAGACCCCCCCTTCAGTGTTGCCCCCCTTCAGTGCAGACACCCCCCTTCAGTGCAGACGCCTCCTGTTCAGTGCAGCCCCCCCGCTCAGTGTAGCCCCCTCGTTCCGTGTAGCCCCCTCGTTCCGTGTAGCCCCCCTGTTCAGTGTAGCCCCCCCATTCCGTGTAGCCCCCCCTGTTCAGTGCAGCCCCCCTTGTTCAGTGTAGCCTCCTGCTCAGTGTAGCCCCCCCTCGTTCCGTGTAACCCCCCTTGTTCAGTGTAGCCCCCCTTGTTCAGTGTAGCCCCCCGCTCAGTATAGCCCCCCGTTCAGTGTAGCCCCCCTTCAGTACCTCAGATCAGCGCAGCGGCACATGCACAGCAGGTCCCCTCCCCCTGTTTACACATAAACAGAGAGGAGGGGGAGGCGGCTTTACTCTCGGCTGTGCCTGTGTGTGTGTCTGTGTGACATCCGGGATCGCACAGACAGGCAGCCCGCGGCCGCGAGAGGAGAGGAGGCTGCCTGTCTGTGCGATCCTGGATTTCACCCCCCCCCGCACACCCCCTCCCCCTCGCCACTGTAGCTGTCTCACCTCTCCGTGCCTGTCAGTGTGCCGCTGCGGCGCTGCCACCGCGGCGGCAGGTGTAGAAAAATCTGTACCCGGGGGTGGCCCGCCCCCCTCGCCCCCCCCCCCCTTAGTACGCCTCTGGCTAAGGAATCTTCCAATAGAGAGCCTCCTTAGTGACAACTGTCTTAGGCCTGATTCACACTTATGCAGGTTGCAGTTTGCATTTTCCAGGTGCATTTTGCATTTTTCAATACTTGCTTTTCATCCATTGAAGTCTACGGAACCAAAAACCAGAAAAAAGTCCCTGGCCCTTTTCATAAAATGCACAGATGTGAACTACATCCATAGGAAACCATGTTATATGGACTGTAGTGTGTTTCTGCAAAACTGAAAATGTGCTGTGAACCAGGCCTAAGAAGACATTTGCTTCACTTTGGAGAGATTTTCTCTCAATTTCTGTTGTGTGTACAGGACAAAAAAGTGAAGGGGAATCTCCCCAAAATGTAGTTTTATTGCCGGTTCACACAGGGGCAACCCGACTTACAGCGTGACTTTGCAAGGCGATTTGGAGGCGACTTCAGCGTGACTTTGAGCAACTTACAACGTGACTTAAATTTGCCTCCAGGACAGGCGACTTTGGCTGTGGCCAATCACAGAATAATCAGCTCTGTGGGAGGGAGGGGTTTGCCTGGGTAAACGTGGGGAGTACCTGGGTAAATTTATTTTATTTTTCCTGTAAAGTCGCTTCAATATAGATGGAGATTTGACTTGGAAGCGACTTCTATTGAAATCTTTGGGTACACGTCGACCTAGAAGTCGCCTTGAAGTAGTAGAGGGAAACCTCTTCAGAGTGACTTCAGTAGTGTACATTACCTCTTGCTGACCTGCCACTGTCATTATACTGCGACAGGTCGGCATGATCCTGCGAACTGTCGTAGCTGTACCTTGGTCCCTTTGAGCGGAATAGCGCGCGTGTGCACGTGGCCGCTGCACTGTGGGGGTGACCGGCGATCACGGGCACGAGAGGCAGAACAGGGATGTGTGTGTGTGTGTGTGTAAACACACACATCACTGTTCTGTGAGGAGAGGAGAGAGAGATCGTGAGTTCATACAGGCTGGGAACCACAATCTGTCATCTCTTATAGTGAGTCCCATCCCCCCACAGTTAGAACACACACTAGGGAACACAGTTAACCCCTTGATTGGCCCCTAGTGTTAACCCCTTTCCTGCCAGTGACATTTACACAGTAATAAGTGCATTTTTATGGCACTAATCGCTGTATAAATGCCAATGGTCCGAAAATTGTGTCTGAAATGTCCGATTTGTCCGCCTTAATGTCGCAGTACCGATGAAAATCGCAGATCGCCGCCATAATAATAATAAAAATGCCATAAATCTATTCCCTATTTTGTAGACGCTATAACTTTTGCGCAAACCAATCAATATACGCTTATTGCAATTTTTATTACCAAAAATATGTATAAGAATACTTATCGGCCTAAACTGAGGAACAAAATTGGCTTTTTTTTTTTTTTTAAATGGGGATATTTATTATAGCAAAAAGTACAAAATATTGTGTTTTTTTTCAAAATAGTCGCTCTTTTTTTGTTTATAGAGCAAAAAATAAAAAGGCAGAGGTGATCAAATACCACCAAAATTAAGCTCTATTTGTGGCAAAAAAAGGACGTCAATTTTGTTTGGGTACAGCGTCACATGACCGCGCAATTGCCAGTTAAAGCGACACAGTACCGTATCGCAAAAAATGGCCCGGTCATTGAACAGCCAAGTCTTCCGGGGCTGAAGTGGTTAAGATGGTTCTCATTCACTTCTATGGCATTTCTTATGTCCAGCGACTTGGGGTGACTTGAGGACTTACAAGTCGGATCCCAAGTCGCTGTAGTGTGAACCGGCACTTGCACTTCCCTGCTGTATCCAAAGTAAAAAAAATGGATTTAGATATACGTTATATACGTTATTAATGCTAATCACCCAACAAAGGTCTTTTAGTGAGCCTCTCTGAGCAAGCAGAAGGGTCCTGTTGCAATGAGATATCATGCCAGAGCTCTGACTTGGCACTTGCCATTGGAATTCAGACATTGAGTACCCCAGTCATAGGAGATGCTGGGTTGCTAGGGGAAAATCGTGAAGGTATGTGTAGTGCCTGCTTTTGACTTTTTAGCTTTTTTTTTTACAGCTTTAAGCCAAGAGGAGGTTTACCTTCATATAGTATAAAGGTGGTATTGTGTGTGTGAAGTGTCATCCCATTAAATAGAGCTTGACAAATCGGGTATTTCTATACAGAATACTGCTGACTGGTAAGCCTGCTTCAGAGTGAATTTACAAACAACACAGAGCAGTGGGATGTGCATCAATTTACAGTGTCAAGCCTCATGTGTGTGAACATATGCCAACAGAGTTGTGGGAGGTAGAAATAGCTCAGTAACTTGAATGTCAGTTTTACTGTCCCGGTTCTAATTTTAGCAGGATTGTACTAAAAGTCTATTCAGATTTCTGCATGGGCGATCTGATGATGGGCAAAATAGGTGTAAATTGGTAAATCTGATAGGCTAAAATGTATTACTTTAGGGCCAGTTCACACAAGAACACGGTGCAGGAAACCCACAATCCATGTGCATATCCCGAACTGCATTCAAAACACACTGCAGTTGTGATTTGTAGCAACTGTCCTTATTAAAGTGTTTGTAAACCTTTAATTTTTTCTTTTTTTTTCATAAAAATAACAAACATGCTTATATTTACCTGCTCTGTGCAATCGTTATGCACAGAGCAGCCCGATCCTCTTCTGGGGTCCCCTGTTGACGCTACAGGCCCCTCCTCTTCAGCGGGTGCCCCCAGGGAAAGACACTTTCCTTGGGGGCACCCGAGCGGGCTCGTCTGTTGACACAGACTGCGGGACTCGGCCCTGCCCCCCGCTCCCGTGTCACAGGATTTGATTGACAGCAGCAGGAGCCAATGGCTCCTGCTGCTATCAATCTGTCCAATGTGGAGAGAGACAGCGGCTGGTGCCGCTGTGCTCGTGCACTTTGCAGGATCGGGCTCAGGTAAAAAAAAAGGTGGGGGGGGGAGAGGGGGCAGCAGCAGCACAAAAGGTTTTTTACCTTAAAGTGGTTGTAAACCCACTTTTTAAACAAAGACCTACAGGTAAGCCTAGATTAAGGCTTACCTGTAGGTGCATGAAATATCTCCTTAACCTACACGGTTAAGGAGATATTTGTATGTAAATGCGGCGACGCTGACATCACCCCATTCACAAATTCGGCTAGGTCGCAACATTCGACGACGTAGCCGAATTCGACAGCTCACGCGCGCATGCGCGGAGTCACGTCTTCGCCGCTCCGGCCAATCACAGCGCCGGAGCGGCGCTGTGATTGGCTGCAGCGGCGATACCCGGAAGTAACATTCCGGCTATCGCCGCAGCGATGGATGCGGCTAGAGGAGGGACACGGACGACTTCGGGGGCCCCGATCGAAGGTAAGTGGTACATAATGAGCTAGTATGCTAGTCATACTAGCTCATTATAGCTTTGTCTTGCAGGTAAGTAAAAAAAAAAAAAATTGTCTACGTGGTTTTCAACCACTTTAAAGCGGACCTTCGGAAATTTTTTCAACTTTCCATCTAATAAATCTTCTGCCCTTGTTTTGACTTTGGATAGTAAAACATTTTTTGCATTATTTTGCATAGATTGCATTAAGATAAAAAAAAACCTTCTGACTTTACAACCACTTTAATATGAGTACTGTCTAACCCCCCGTGGAATAAGCACACACTGGTTTATTTAGATTTAGAAGATTGGCGGTTGAACTTCATTCATTCTTCGTAAATCTCTTTCTCTAATTCCTGTATCAATATTCACATTCCGATTTCCATGGCAGATTTGAATGTACTTTGTGACTGTAAGAAAAAAAAAAGGAATGGCATTTTTAATATCAGGCTTTCTGTATGAGAGGTAGCAAGAAGGGTGTTCCAGCATCACCAACAGGTGTGGTCCAGGATCAACAGATAACAGGCAAAAGGGAGTGAGGTGGACTAATGCGCTGCAGCTAAATGAAAAAACAAAGCGCTGAACGAATTGGCAGTGTGTCATATATGCATCTTAAAGTTTTATTTTCAATGTTAATGGGAGTGTACATTTAATCTGTTGGGAGAATAAACATTGGCTAAGTAGGCTGTACTTTCATTCGGTTTTGTAGACACAATAATTATGACATTTATGTAACACAGTAGTTTGCTTTGTGCTATCAAATTTTGCTGTTTATAGACTGCCCTGTACATATCAGCAAAGTTGCCTAAATCTGTACAATTGAGGAGGAAATACAAACATTATTTCATAATGCATTAATTTTGCTCTCAATAAAATTCTTTCGCTTCTTGATATCAGTTTGGCATGTTTTCCTATTAATCCTGATGAAGTAGAGGTGCATCTAAGGCAGGGCACAAAATTTCAAGTCCTGAGCTACTAGCCAGGTCTTAAGAGTTACTCGCCCCCAGTTGCCCGAACCAACCCCTACCCTGCCCCACCCCTAATTCTGCCCCTAAACACACTTTTGTAAATTATCTCATGAAATTACACTGTTAAATGTTTTACCCCAAATTAAGTTACAAAAATAAATATTAACAAAAACAGCCTCATCAGTGCCCATCAGTGCAACCTCATCAGGGCCCATCAGTGCAGCCTTATCAGTGCCCATAAGTGCAGCCTATCAGTGCAGCATATCAGTACCCATCAGTTCAGGCTCATCGGTGCAGCATATCAGTGGCCATCATTGCCGCCTCATTAGTGCCCATGAGTGCAGCTTATCAGTGCCCATCATTGCCGCCTCATCACTGGCCATCAGTGCAGCCTATTAGTGCCCATCAGTGCCGCATATCAGTGCATCTTTTCAGTGAAGCTTATCACTGGCCATCGGTGCAGCCTATTATTGCCCATAAGTGCAGCCTCATCAGTGCCCATAAGTGCAGCCTCATCGGTGCCCATAAGTGCAGCCTATCAGTGTAGCCTATCAGTTCCCATAAGTGCAGCCTCATCAGTGCCCATCAATGAAGGAAGGAATCAGGAGGATTGCCAGGCTGGATCACACAGAGCGGGGATCTCCCGCTGTAACACAGCTTGGAGATGAAATGCCAGCCGCTGTCAAACAAAGTTCTGCCTTCTGGACCGGCATTGTACCAGTGTGCTGTCTATCATCATAGGAGCCGGTCCCAGAGGCAGAACTTTGTTTAACAGCGGCTGCCGTTTCATCCTCAAGCTGTGTCACAGCGGGAGATCCCCGCTCTTTGTGATCCGACCGGCTCTCATCCTGATAGTTTCCTGGCTGATCGCTGATGCCCTGTAATAAAGGCCATACCGATTCTGCCAGAAGCGATCAGCCAAAAAACTGCCCTGTCTGCCCCTGCTCCACACTCGCCCTCAGCTAATTTCCACTCGGCAAATGCGAGCAGTCATGTGAAAATTTTGAGTGCTGATCTAAGGCCTCAATCACACTGCCACTGTCAAACCTGCATTTATATGAGTTTGAAGAACATTTCTAGACACATATTAAAGAATAACTAAAGGCAAAATATTTTTTTAGTTTTGGATAGAGTAGTAAAGGATCAGAACACCCGTCAGGTCTTCACTGCTGTCTGTGCCTCCATTAGGGACATTGACCTTCACTCTTTGTCCATAGCTAGGTGATGGTACATTTCAACACAGAGCTGTGACAACTTCATGTAGCTATTTCTAATTCGGGATGGGGTAAGCACACAAAACAAAGGCATAGTTTAGTGGATAGCACCCACCCGTACAAAATATGGAAACCACCCCAGCCTTTAACTAGCCTTTGCAGTAAGGTGCAGAGACGCACTGGATGCCTTCAACTGCCATTGTGCTTTTAATGGGTGTCCCGTGCGTCTCTGTGCCTTTAAGGAGTGGTGGGCTCCCTCCAGGCAAACCTGTCCTTGATCTATTCACTGCTATATGTGCTGGAAACTTGGGAGACTCTGAAAATTATAGGGTTAGGACCACAATATACAGAGGAGCCTTGACGTATGCATTGCGGCTTATGCATTTATTTGAAAATGTGTGAAAATAAAACCCTCTGTTTTTAATGTGAATTGTTAGACAGGGTCAATTTCAGATTGCCCTCACCCCTCTAAATAAGTCTAGCCCCCAGTCCCCTCAAATAAGATCCGTCACCCTTACCTGTGCAGTTTGGCCCCATAGGCTTTTTTTGGTTCTGGTAGATGGATAAGGGTTGTCCTGGGGGTAGAACAATGCAGTTGCCTCCCCACCATACACTGTGGTACCTCCTCCCAACCCTATACATCACTGTTGTGTCCTGAAGTGACATAGCAGCAGGCGGATCCAACTACAGAGCGCAGAGAGACATCAGGAATCCGTCACACCTGGAAGTGTTGGTTGCTGAAGATTCTTTAGTCACCATTGCTTTTCAAGAATGCAAAGATCAGCTGTGCGGCTGATGGGACAAGTATGATACCTCTTGTACAGTGATACCTTTAATTTTCATTTTTCATGAAAAATAAAGCAGTGTTTCCATAATAATTAGTCCTAATTTCTCATTTAGCATAGCTTTCATGCCTAAGTATATGAGCGTTTTGTAGATTTTTATGTCTTTTATGTCTTTTAGCCTTACGTATAGTTTCCTTTTTACTGCAGAAGTATTTTGCTGAAGGCCACTTATAACAAACATGTCTTTATCTGTAAATTCCTGCTGTATGTTTTTATTATGTGTGCCAGCCACAGCACGACTCATCCAGGGGAAAAACATTGCAGACATCAATAAACATGGTCGTGAAAATTGCCAAACTTGTGTGAGGAGGTCATCCCGGCAACTGGAATGGTGTTTTCTTGTGATGATCTTCTCTTCCATGTCATTTGGATGTTTTGAGAAATAGGAAATAGATGGTTGGGTTACCTATAGTGCAAGCAGTTCAATGTTCACAAAGTCAGATATGAAAGTTTTATGCAATTTAAAGTGATTTTAAAAGCAATATTTCTTTTTTTTTGTACATGTCAAAATTACCTGCTGTGTGCAATGGTTTTGCACAGAGCAGCCCCGATCCTCTTCTTCTGGGGTCCCCTGCTGGTGCTCCTGGTTCTTCCCCCATGTTGAGTGCCCCCATAGCAGGCTGCTTACTCTGAGGACACTTGTGCATGCACACCCCCATGCCCGCTCTGTGTGTTAATTGACATACACGCCGTGCCTTGGCCCTGCCCCCTGCTGTTACTGGCCGTGATTGACAGCAGCAGGAGCTGCCTCTCTGTCCAATCAGTAGAGAGAGAACAGAGAGAGACGTTGCTCTTGGGCACATCGCTGGATCGAGATTGCATTCAGGTAAGTATTTAGGGGGGCTGTTAAAGTAGTATTGAACCCTCCTATATTTTTCAGCCAAGGAAGCTGCCATCTTAGCCTCTGTTTAAACAACATTTGCCATGATGCTACAAGTGATCAGTTCTGACAGTTCAGTTGGGAGCATAAGCAACTGTGACAGTTATCACTCATGGCATGCCTTGAATGTATCTGTTTTGAGAAACAATTAAATTGATAATTTTAGTTCCACTTTAACCCTGACAGGGTTTGCTAATGCATCTAACACTTCCCTTTCCACTGGCTGACGATGCTCCTGTCCCCTCCATAGAGTGAAAACAACCATGGGATATGTAGTCCTTAGAAATTGAAAGTAAACAGCAGAGGAGAAGCTGAATACATGCAGGGAATCCAGGAAAATTGTTGAAAGAGCATGAGAACATAAGCATGATCACAGTGGCTCTCTCCCCACTCTCACAGGCTTTACTGAAAGCAGCGTGAGCCATTGGCTTAATCAAAGCCAGTGATGAGGAAACAAGGGGCAGGACGTGTCCTGCTGTCTGTGTCAATAGATGCAGACAGGGAGGCTCCGGTAGGAGCCTGCACGAGTGCCCCCATGGATAGCGGCTTTCTATGGGGACACTCGCCAAAGAGGAGGAATCAGGATCACTGGTGGGAGGACCTAAGAAGAGGAGGATCCAGGCTGCTCTGTGCAAAACCATTGCACTGAGCAGGTAAGTGTAACATGTTTGTTATTTTTTTTAAAATCTTGCCTTATGCCCCATACACACGATCATTTTTCATGCTGTTAAAAATGCCATTTTAAAAAATGGCCCTGAAAAATGATCGTGTGTATGCTCCAGAGCATTTTTAACGACGTGAAAAACGGCCATTAAAAATTCCGGACATGCTCTCTTTTTTCACGTCGTTTTTCATGTCGTTTTTTTTTACGACGTGAAAAACGATAGTGTGTATGCTTTCACGACGTGAAAAAAAAACGCGCATGCTCAGAATCAAGTATGAGACGGGAGCGCTCGTTCTGGTAAAACTAGCGTTCGTAATGGAGATAGCACATTCATTACACAGTAACGGACTGAAAAGCGCAAATCGTCGCTCAACAAACTTTACTAACATGAAGGGTGGCGCCATTCGAACGGAACTTCCCCTTTATAGTGCCGTCGTACGTGTTGAACGTCACTGCGCTTTGCTTGATCGTTTTTTTTAATGATAGTGTGTACGCAAGGCAGGCTTGAGAGGAAACATGAAAAAAAACGAGGAGAAAAACGTTGGTTTAAAAAATGACATTAAAAACGATCGTGTGTACGGGGCATTACAATAATTTTAAAAAGGCAAAAGCAACTGTCCCTGTTGAAGCAATGTCTAGCCATTCTGGAAACACCATGGATGGTTGTCCACTTCTTTTGTATATCTGTAATTAAAAAAAAAATATAATTTTAGTTTTTTAATGAGAAACACTGAATCTGAACATTTTCATTCGTTTTTGGTCTAGTCTCTATATTATATAATATAAATGTTGCTTGATTAAAGTGATTCTAAAGGCAGATTTTTTTTACAAACATGTCATATCTAACTGCTCTGTGTAAAGGTTTTGCACAGAGCAGCCCTGATCCTCCTGTTTTGGGGTCCCCCGCTGGTGCTCCTGGCCCCTTCCTCCTGCCAATTGCCCCCATAGCAAGCTGCTTGCTATGGGGGCAGCTGTAGTGGGGAGCCACTGCTCTCATGCACATCCCTGGATTGAGATGGGGCTCAGGTAAGTATTTAGGGGGGGGGTGCTGCACACATAAGGCATTTTACCTTCATGCATAGAATACATGAAGGCAAAAAGCCTTGAGCCTTTTACAACCACTTTAAAGTACCTATTCGAAACCTGCTGAAATCAATTGCACCTGTATGTCTTCTTTCATGAAGTTCGACAGACATTATAATGTTGATAGTTAGGCCTTCTTCTTACAATCCACGTCACCTTATAGATGCATTTGTAGTTAACCGAAGGGGAGTTTGTCCTTCCAGTAGCACAAAAACAGTGCATGTGCCAGGTGCTAGAATGGCTCAGATCCAGAACATCAAGCCAATGTTTACTACTAATAGGACAAAGTTCAGGAGCTGTGTGGAAACAGGACTGCATCCCAATATAATTATTTCTCTCTTTTTGTGTGTGAACTAAACAGACCTTCTGTTATCATGTAATCATGGAAAAAATAGAGTTTTACTCATTTATGATGTTGTCGGTTTTGCCCTCTATTTATTATTTGAAGAAGAAAACAGGAATAAGTGCACACTTTGGGCAAGGGGACAGAAACAAATTTGCCTTTCAGCAAAATTTTCACATATCGTAGTTCTTCCGTATCTTCCACAACAGCAGCTTTTCCAGGGTCTGGCCCAGATTTGTCCCGGGAAATGTCCATTGTGTTCCATGGGACCTTCCACCCAGGTCCTAATCTACATTTCCTTATGTAGCGCCCTCACCCCTCTAACCCCTTCTCATTCTCGGCTTGTCTTTCTTTGTCTAGGGGTGTTAGTGCTGGGGGGAGGGATGAGATACACCACGACCCATGTCCTCTATAGTGACGAGGTGAAGGCCAGAAAGATTGGGCTTTGTGTAGGTGTCCTAGAGTCAAGTTCTGTACTTCGTCCCTGACTCCTTTGCTCCTAGTAACCAGAGTTCCACACAGTGAATAGGTCCAACACAGTTTTATTCTTCTCAGCGAATAAACACACAGCACGGTTAAGTTGGATTCTTTTGCAACAACTTAGTCTTAATGGGAATAGGTCGAGGCACAATCCCTTCTCTTGCCAACCACTGTGGTATCACCAGTGGCGAATAGTCACTGCCACTGACTATGTGAAATAGAACGTGAATTACCTTCGCCAGCAAGGCCCCTGTCAGGAGAAGGATATCCGTCCAAGGGAGATACCGGAGGCCTCTCTGTCACCAGCGATGCTGCGCCGGACTCTTCAGAGAAGTTCTGCACACCAGACCTCACAAACTCAGACATGGGCACCCAAGGAGTTAGGACCCTCTCGGATTCCTCCACCCTTGCGGAACTCAGCCGAAGGTACTGAGCCCCAGGCATCCGCCATAGTACCTCACCCCAGGCTAAAGGTGCCTGAGAGGGACTCCATCTCCGCTCTGGCCAGGTCAAGGGCACCTGGGCCCGGAGCACCGGAACGCCAGCACCCAAGCTGAAGGTGCCTGGGTGCGGCCGCGTCCTCCGACTTCAACTCTGAACCCCGTGGTAAGGGCGTCCGCCCCTTTTATCTCCTCTCCCTTCGCACCACAGCGGGTTCCCCGCCCTGCTGTACCAGCTCCAGGGGAGGACAAAAAGGCACAGTCTTGCGATGTGAGTTCAACTCCGGCCCAGGGCAACAACGCCACCTGTAGGCAGCAGGGAACCTCACATCACCAGAGTCCTCCAAGAACCATAAAAGGGTCTCAGATTCCCTAGCAATCAGTGCATCTGGGTTACACTACCACCCAGATGCTTCCCCTAAATTCAAATACCCGCTACACTTATCTGGCCAGGGGATCTGACAAAATAGGGTTAATGACATCTTCCACAGCTTCCTTAATATGGCATTGGAATCAGTGGTGGTACACAAAATACTATTAAAATAAGATTTCTAAAGCGCTAATATGAATAAACGAAAAAAATATATATACCGTATATACCCGAGTATAAGCCGACCGAATATAAGCCGAGGCACCTAATTTTACCACAAAAAACTGGGAAAACGTATTGACTCAAGTATAAGCCTAGGGTGTCCATTTGCATGCCTCACTGTACCTCACTGTGTCCATGTCCATACCTCACTGTGTCCATGCCTCACTGTGCCCATGCCTCACTGTGCCCATGACTAGACTGACGTTTAACACGGGAGTCTATGGAAGGGGTGCCCGGCTTTGAAAAATCGGTGCTCCCCGGCCGTAGGTCCCCCAGACTAAAAAAATTGCACACTTATAGAGAAGACATTGGGCTACATGTGTGCCAAGCTTTGGGTCCAGGAGACCTACGACCGGCCGGTACCTGGTCCCCAAATTCACCGGAGAAATTACTGTTTAACATGGGAGTCTATGGAAGGGGTGCCCGGGTTTGAAAAATCGCTGCTCCTCGGCCGTCCCCCAGACAACAAACTTTGCACACTTGTAGAGGAAGAGTGGGGCTACATGTGTGCCACGTTTAGGGTCCAGGGGACCTACGGCCAGCCGGTACCGGGTCCCCAAAGTCCGGGAGATCAGGCGCAAAAAGGTGACTCGAGTATAAGCCAAAGGGGGGCATTTTCAGCACAAAAAAATGTGCTGAAAAACTTGGCTTATACTCGAGTATATACGGTATATAGCTGATGATATAAATGAAAAACAGCTGCAGCTATTTAAAATGTGTTCTGGCACCACATATACAAATGAATAAAAAACAAATAATGGTGCGCTAAATTTCGTATATATAGTATAAGGCCTCGTACACACGGCCGAGATTCTCGTTGAAAAAAATATGTCGTTTTTTTCGACGGGATTCTTGGACAAGAAACTTGTCCCGGCCGAGTGTACACACGCTCGTTTCAAAGAACCCGCGGTTCTTTGAATGGAGCGTACGCGGTGACGTCATCGACTACGACGAGCATGCGCTCGTCACATTCGATGCCGTCGCCGCCATCTTGGTATACTCTACGTATGCCTAGGAAGCTACCGCACATGCGTCGAATTCATTTCGAACATGCGCGGGCTTCCGGGAGGACAGGTAAGTGTACACACACTCACTTTTCTCGTCGAGAAACATGCCGAGGAGAATCTCGACGAGAAAATAGAGAGCAGGTTCTCTATTTTCTCGTTGAGGTTTCTTGTCGGTTTTCTCGACGAGAAACCCGATAGCCGGGTACACACGACCGATTTACTCGGCAAGACCTCTCTGCCAGCAAGTTTCTTGCTGGTTCTTGCCGAGAAAATCGGTCGTGTGTACGAGGCCTGTGTAACAAATAGTGATCTTAAAATATACAGGAAAAAGTCCATATGCACAGTATATTTATATTTATACTCTTGAATGCTGAAAAAACGTGAATGGAATCAATCTGTGCTCCGTGACAGTCTCTACAAATAATATGTGCTGACAGATGATCACCACCACCTCAGTGTGCAATGCCTGCTCACCTCTAATAAAGACCGCCTTTGGGTCTTTCGGCACTTTCAATAATAATCCATACAAGGATCAGCTCGATACAAGGGTTTCAGCTAATGGCTCAAGGGTTAAGCAGGACTTCTCCATAAACAATTATATTTCTACAGGATCAATTTCTCAAAGCAAAATTAGACATCATCATTGCGCAAGATTGCTTAAAATACTTTGCTTTTAATTAAATATAAAAATATGCACTCACATTTGCGCAGTATTAACAAGCGTACTAAACAATCAGTTTAGCATTGGGACAGCTCTCCTCCTCACTACACATGCAGGATAACGAGACACTGGAAGTGCCGTCACCGGCTCCTTCCGACGCGTTGTGTCACAGGTCGCGTGACTTTCTCAAGGGAAATGAAGCCATGTGAGTGCATATTTTTATATTTAATTAAAAGAAAACTATTTTAAGCAATCTTGCACAATGATGATGTCTAATTTTGCTTTTCGAAATTGATCCTGTAGAAATATAATTGTTTATGGAGAAGTCCTGCTTAACCCTTGAGCCATTAGCTGAAACCCTTGTATCGAGCTGATCCTTGTATAGATTATTATTAAAAGTGCCAATAGACCCAAGGGGGTCTTTATTTGAGGTAAGCAGGCATTGCACACTGAGGTGGTGGTGATCATCTGTCAGCACATATTATTTGTAGAGACTGTCACGGAGCACGGATTGATTCCATTCACGTTTTTTCAGCATTCAAGAGTATAAATATAAATATATATATATATATATATATATATATATATATATATATATATATATATATATATAGTATATTTATATACAGTATATTTATATACTGTGTCCGCCACTGCACACACTGCAAGATGCTTGAAGTCCAGTGTGAAGTTTCCACAGTCTGTGTTGATTTGGGGAGCCATGTCATCTGCTGGTGTTGGTCCACTGTGCTTCATTAAGTCCAGGGTCAACGCAGCCAGGCGATTTTGGAGCACTTCATGCTTCCTTCCGCATGTACAATCCTTGTTTTATTGATTGCATGTAATATTCTAATTTTCCGAGATTGTGGATTTGGGGTTTTTGGGGTTTTCATGAGCTCTAAGCCATAATCATCACAATTATGACAATTCACGGTTTGAACTATCTTGCTTTGCATGTAATGAGTCCATCTCACATATTAGTTTCACCTTTTAAGTTGCATAAGTGAAAAACTTTTGCACGATATTCAAATTTTTCGAGTGTCACCTGTATGTGTGTGTATATATATATATATATATATATATATATATATATATATATACACAGGGCTTTTTTTCTCCAACATTAGGTGCTGGAACTTAACCACGCCCCCACAACCCCCCCCCCTACACACACCCTCCAAATCACATCAAGTAGTGGGTGTGTTCAGTCAAATTTCACGAAAACACTAGGAGGGTCTTAAAGGGGCATTAAATACCAGGATTGCATTACATACAGAGTGCAGAGCTGTCACATGTAAACACAGAAAACATACTTCTGTGTTTACAAGTGATTGTAGTGAGCAGGCACCAAAGGGTCTGAGCCAGAGGTGGTGGAACTAAGTTCCACCAAGTTGCAAGTTGCCAACATTGCAAAAAAAACATCTGGGACACTTTTTTTGTATTGAGGCGGAGCCTTGCTATAATTAGGGGGCGGGGCATTCGTTTGTAGGCGTGTCATGTTGAAATGAAAAATGCGACGCGCGGCGTGGCGAAAATGGGCGTGGTTTACGCACGATAGTGGGTGTGGCTTAAATGGGCGTGGTTCAAAGGGGTGTGGCTACAGTCCGAGGTGAGAGAAAGAAATAGAAAGAAAGAAGCCAGATCCTACACCACAATAGAAATGTGTAACAAAATTGGCAGATAAGTATACTCCAAAACACCTGTTGGCGCTTCAATCATCCCGACACCATGTTTGTTATGGTGTCAGGGTGATTAAAGCGCATTATTTCTATTATTACATTGTAATATAAAATTAAATCATTCAACTCACCATAATGCCGAATCAGTGGAAGCGTGTCACCTGTCACGTCGCCTGTCACCAGATGCCTCCCCAGCAGTCCGTCCTTGCATCAGGTGCCTCCCCAGCAGT
Organism: Rana muscosa; assembly: GCA_029206835.1. Taxonomy (NCBI): domain Eukaryota; kingdom Metazoa; phylum Chordata; class Amphibia; order Anura; family Ranidae; genus Rana; species Rana muscosa. The sequence goes on along the minus strand of CM055122.1, from coordinate 204,714,297 downwards.
CCGTCCTTACATCAGGTGCCCCCAGAAGCAGAGCCCCTCTTTACAGATCTGTGTCCCCCAGCAACAGAGCCCTCCTTACTTCAGTGTCCCCAGCAGCTGGCAGCAGCGGAGCCCTCCTTTACATTCGGTGTCCCCGGCAGCAGAGCTCTCATTTACATCTGGTGTCCCCAGCAGCGGAGCCCTCCTTTACATCTGGTGTCCCCCAACAGCGGAGCCCTCCTTTGGTGTCCCCAGCAGCGGAGCCCTCCTTTACATCTGGTGTCTCCCAGCAGCGGAGCCCTCCTTACAGGTCTGTGTCCCCCAGCAGCGGAGCCCTCCTTACAGGCCTGACTGTGTCCCCCAGCAGCGGAGCCCTCCTTACAGGTCTGACTGTGTCCCCTAGCAGCGGCAGCCACTGGGCAGGAGTAGAGAGCGACACGAGAACAGTGGAGTTCAGGGGGATATCTATGCTGAGTGCCATATTTACACAGAATCTTTTACTGGCCCCGGGGAGCAGATGCTCTCACCTACCGGCGTCTTCGTGTGTGTGTGCTGGAGGCAGAGGCAGAGGCAGCGGCAGCTCCACGGTCCATGATCATTTCCCGGTGTCGTGCCGAGAATGGTTCCCCCGCCGGATTCTGTTCCCCCTGGCTCTCGGCTCCTATCGAAACTCCGCCTCCCCAGCCCTGTACATTGCCGCTCCCTCACGATGCTCCTAATACCGCCCCGCCTCGCTTTCTCATGTGTGAACACAGAGAGGGGAGAAGCCGATTGGCTGCTCCTCCCCTTGCCACTGAACACAAGAGGAAATAATCCTCGTGTCTGCAGCGGCGGCCATCTTTTTATAGCCCGCCGTTTTACCCAAACATTCACGATTTTCCCGCCGGCCGGGACGAAGGCAAAAATCCGGGAAAATAGGCGGGACAAAATAAATACGGGACGAGGGTCCCAAATCCGTGATTGTCCCGGGAAAAACGGGACTGTTGGCAACTATGCAAGTTCCCCCTGAAAAAAAGCCCTGTATATATATATATATAAAAATATAAAAGCAGGCACCTCACTCAGTCCAGTGAGTGGTGTTCAATGAGTGAGTTCTCCAGGGTCTTCTCTTCACATGTGTGTATCCTTTTCTTTCTATGAAAATAAACGTAAGCTGAAAAGATCAGGCCGCACACCAATGACGTACCGGCAATGCGCACCGTAGGACCGGGGGGAGGGGTGCTGCCGCCACGAATTCAGAAGCGGGGGAGGGGTGCCACGAATTCAGAAGCGGGGGGTGCTGGGTGCTGACGACGAACACAAAAGAACAAAAAAAAATGGGGGGTCGCCATCCGGGGACCTCCGGGCCTCTGGGGACCTCTGGGCCCCTTACAAAAAAAATAAAAATAACATAAATAAAATAAAAAAAAATGTAATAAAAAAAATTATAAAAAAAAGGGGGGTTCACATTGGGGGCCCTTGGGAACTCCGGGCCCCTGGGGACCTCTGGGCCCCTTACAAAAAAAAGGGGGGCCATCCGGGCCCCTTACAGGTGTACTGTCTGTACTCCCCTGATGGCGGCCCTGCTCACCACTCTCCTTCAAGTGGGTATTGCTCACCCGGATAGGCCCCTCTCACTTGACCTAGCAGCCAGGATGATGCACGAACAGATAAGAAATAGCAGTCTCTGCCACAGACCTTTAGAACGATTAAGTTGAACTGTTCAATGATCCTCTGCCACAGGATTTTAGTACCCGGATATCCAGCCTTACAGTTTAAGAGCCTTTAAGCCAACCTGGCACACTGTAAGGTAACTTTAGCTACGGTACATCCTCCAATAGGGTCACCAGGCCTTCCTCAAGACACCAGCCTTCCGCTTGGTCCTCTCCAGGACAGGTCCTCCCCTGGTTTCCTCCATTGAGTGGCTTCCTCCCGCAGGACGGACAGCACAGGATCACCTTCAAAGTGTAGGCCCCAGTCAGGACAATTGGGCCTACCTGGCATAGGTACAGCCTCGGGCCAGCATGGCTCCGAGGCTGAAATTCCAGTAACACATACCTCGAGCCAGGAGGGCCACGAGGCGAAAAGAGCCCCGAGAAATGGCGTCTGCCCCTTAGGTACCCTTCCCCAGCATGCTCAGCGGGGAGACCACTCCCACTGAGTTGTTCCCGGGGAAAGACACCCAATACACTTTGGCCTGCTTGTGTTCCAACATTGGCCTGAGGTGGTAACGCCACCTACAGGCGAACAGTGGGAAGTCCTTCCAAACACAGCCATAGCCTGGACAGAGGCTGATTTAGCCTTCATCATTACAAAGTCTGAGCTAACTACTAGCTCAGACACCCACTAAATTTAACATAGCGCCTGATCATCAGGAGCAGGGCGCTACATTAGCATGTAGAAAGGACCCTCCAAACACACACTTTCTACATGCCCATGAAAGTGGTTGTAAACCACAGACATGAAATATGGACAAAGCATATCCCTCTATAGTGTGTACCTTTCTCAAGAGCACTAAAGCCTCATACACACGATCGGACTTCAAACAAACTTTTCTGTGGATTTTTGACCGAAGGGAGTTGGCCGTGAACGCCCATAACATACACATGCTCTGACTTTTTCAGCCAACAAACATGAACGTAGTGACGTAATTGATGTACTACGTGGTTTTTCTGCTCTTTACCGCCACCCTTTGGTCAACTTCTGCTATTGTTGGTTGATTTTAACATTGGTTCTGAGCATGCGTATTTGTACTTTGGACTAAAGTCCGATGGATTTCTGTACACACGGCAGGACTTTGCACCGTAGGACTTTTGTTGCCGAAAAGTTTGTCCATTTGCAGAGCGAACTTTTGTCCGATGAAAACAGAAAAAAGTTTGTCCGATGGAGCGTACACACGGTAGGATTTTTTTGAAAACCTGCTCATTTTGAAGTTTGTTGTCAAAAGGTCAGATCGTGTGTATGGGGCTTTAGTGTCACTTTTGTCTACTGCTGTTTTCCTCTGCCATCGGCATTCGTCACTTCTGCCAAGTGTAGCGGGGGTTAACATTTAGGGGGAGTATCTGGGTGGTAGCATGGCCCAGATACACTAAATGTTAGTGATCTATGACCAATTTAATTAGTGGAGGATATAATGGTGTTCAGTTCCCTAAGGCCCCTGGGTGGCGCTGTTGCCTTGGGCTGGGGTTGAACCATCATTGTAGGGCCGTGCCCTTTGTGTCCTCTCGCGGCAGTAGTACGGCGGGGCGGGGAACCTGCTGTGCCTGCTGGGAGAGGGTATAAAGAGGGCGGACATCTTGCGCCTGAGGTCCTATTCCCAGGCACCTTCAGTCTGGGGGCTGCTGTTCTGTCGTCCGTGCCCAGGTGCCCTTGGCCTGGGTGCGAGGGAGTTTGAGTTCCATCCCAGGCACCTTAAGCCTGGGGTGAGGTACTAGCCAAGGCCTGGGGCCCAGTACCTTCGACTGGGTCCCACATGGGAGAAGATGCCTAGGGGGCCCACCGAGTCTCGGGCGAGGAGAACCAGGGAGGTGACCTGGTCTGAAGACCCAGCGCAGCATTGGCCGGTGACAGGATCATCTCCCTAACAGGGGTCGCCATTAGAAGGTAGTTCATGTTCTATGGTCTTTGCAGAGACCCAGCTACATCAGGTCGGTGGCAGAGGCCTATTCTAAGGTCTGTGGCAGAGACCTCATCGTTCACCCGGTCTGTGGCAGGGACCAACCTCACGGTCGGTGGCAGCAATGCAATGCCAAGCTGCTGCAAGCAAAGCCAATAGAATATTGTCCTGCATTAAAAATGGGATTAACTCCAGAGATAAAATGATAATTCTTCCACTCTACAAGACTCTGGTCCGGCCGCATCTGGAGTATGCTGTCCAGTTCTGAGCACCAGTCCTCGGGAAGAATGTGCTGGAACTGGAGAGAGTCCAGAGAAGGGCAACAAAGGTATTAAAGGGACTGGAGGATCTTAGTTATGAGGAAAGATTACAAGCACTGAACTTATTCTCTCTGGAGAAGAGACGCTTAAAACTGGAAATTATTTCAATGTACAAATACTGTTCTGGTGAACCCACAATAGGGATAAAACTTAAGGGAATTAATAAATACAAAAAACTATTAGATAGGCACCTAAACAACTACAACATACAGGGATATACAATGTAATATTGACATAAAAGTGCACACACACACAGGTTGGACTTGATGGACTTGTGTCTTTTTTCAACCTTACCAACTATGTAAGGTGACAGGGGAGGGACCTCCAGATGATTGACAGCCACAGCTCTTTTCCTGTGTGCTGTCTGAAAGGGGGTGTGTCCCTTCCCTCCAATCAGCTGTCAGAATTCTCCTCACGGAGCTCTGCAGAGTGTGAATTCAGCTTTCTGCCCCCTTTTTTTGGAGCTCTCAGACAAGCTTTACAGTTCAGCACTTTGAACGGATGTAGAGAACAGAAGGCTGCAGATAGACAGATACAACTTATGTAGGAGGATTTGTTTCATCTTTGTGTATCACCTGAGGCCAGTCACTTCACTGGGTATAGGAAAAGGTTTACAATCACTTTAAACTTACTGGATTACCCATACATCATCGGTGAGTGGTCTGATATTTTTTTGGCCTATGTGGCAATTTGGAGGGGTGGGGAGCTCCTTAGCATTCACACCCGGCTGTGCTGTGGGAGGAAATAGGTTCTATGGGGTGCTTTGGAGAAGTCATATACAGATAAATCAACTCCAAAAATAATCAGTTGATAAAAAAACCTTCATACTGTATTTCATAAATAGTTAAATACATAATTTGTCAGTCCTTTTTACACATAGCCGTTCTTACTCCATAAACTTGAAAAGTAGTCAATCATTCCACGAGCCTTCCAAAATGTCTACACATTTTACAGAACTCTCTGCTTCATCAAGACTATGAAGTCATCTGTGATGTAACAATAGATACAAAAGTTACAAAAGCCAGATGGGACAGCCAAAATTGTCACACTGTAGCCTTAGGCCCCTTTCACATTGTCTCTCTCTGCTGATCCCCGCTATGCAGAGCGGACACAGACACAGTCCCGCTCTCCTCTTTGGGGCAATCAGATGGAAATGGACCGCATGTTTGTTGCCATCTGCATCCCTCTGTCCCTCTTTGTCCCTCAATTGTCCCTCATTTTGTTCTGATCCATATAGTTGTATATAAAATGCACTTTTTATCTTTCAAAAAATGTTTCCCAGAGCTAAACCTTTTCATGCGAATTCTAAATTGCTGCATTTGTATATTTTAAAAGCCAATATAAAGGAATAGTAGTGATAAAAAAAAAGCCCTTGTGGATTTAATGAACCTTTTTTTTGGGTTAATTCCGCTTTAACTACTTCAGGCCCACAGGATGTCGTATGACGTCCTCTGGTTTGTGGGGGTATATCTGAATGATGCCTGCAGCTACAGGCATCATTCAGATATTGTCGGTTTCAGCCGGCAATTCCCTACACCATGAGTACGATCATAGCGGCTGTTCCGCCGCTTGATCGTTCTTACGGGCAGCGGAAGGGGACGCCGCCCTCCGATGCTTCTACCGACTCACCTGTGTGATCGGTGAGTCGGTGACAGGATCCGCCGGCCACGGATGTTGATCAAAGAGATTTCCGGTGGTCGCTGGAGTCTCTATGATCGTCTGAGGCCGGGCGCGATGTTATGACGTCACGCCCGGCCTCTGCATTCAAAAAAATGGCGCCGCTTCGGCTTTGAAGCGGTTATCGTTTTTTTTTTTTTTTTTAGGCTTCCAAGCCTAGAGGTGAGATGTGGGTCTTATTGACCCCATATCTCACTGTAAAGAGGACCTGTCATGTCATATTCCTATTATAAGGGATGTTTACATTCCTTGTAATAGGAATAAAAGTGATCAAAATATATATATATATATTTAAAGTGTCAAAATAAAAAAAAAATAAGTAAAATTAACAATAATTTTTATTTTATTTTTTACAGTGCCCCTGTCCCCGTGTGCTCGCATGCAGAAGTGAACGCATATGCAAGTCCCGCCCACATATGAAAAACGGTGTTCAAACCACACATGTGAGGTGTCGCCGCGAACGTTAGAGTGAGAGCAATAATTCTAGCCCTAGACCTCCTCTGTAACTCAAAAAATGTAGCCAGTAAAAAAAATTAAAGCGTCACCTATGGGGATTTTTAAGTACCGAAGTTTGGCGCCATTCCACGAGCGTGTGCAGATTTAAAGCATGACATGTTAGGTATCTATTTACTCTGTGTAACTTCATCTTTCACATTATGCAAAAAAAATGGGCTAACTGTACTGTTTTTTTTTTTTTTTTAAGCATGAAACAGTTTTTTTCCCCAAAAAAACGCGTTTGAAAAATTGCTGCGCGAATATCGTACGAGATAAAAAGTTGCAATGACCGCCATTGTATTCTCTAGGGTCTTTGCTAAAAAAAAACATATATAGTGTTTGGGGGTTCTAAGTAATTTTCTAGCAAAAAAATGATGATTTTTACATATAGGAGCGAAGTGTCAGAATTGGCCCGGGCCTGAAGTGGTTAAGGGGGTGTGGCAGGGGGCGTGACATGGGGTGTGTCCTATGCCTACATACATTTGCTAATAGGTGTCCCTCATTTCCATCTCAAAAATGTTGGGAGGTATGCCATCTGATCCACCCACCAGTTTCTCTTTCAGCTATCTTTATGCTCAGCCTGCATAAGGGAGCAGCCTGGCCCAGAGTCCCTGGAGCACAGATTGCCCTAGATTCATTGGAGCACAGTAGTGGCATCTCGTGCCACCCGACTGGGATGGGAAATCGTTTTTAGTTAAATGATCAAATCAAAGAGATATGGATCAGTGGTTGTTCACTTTATTATTCTATTGCTTTGTAATCCCATTATTGGGTCATTTATTTATGGTTGCCACATATATATTTGAAATTACAGAGTAGAATTTATGGAAATAAATCTGCCAAGGGGTACGTAAGTAAAATAAGGTTGGGAGTCACCGATCTAAACACTTAGCTGCAAAATGCCTCTGGTAGAATAATTTCTATCACATTTCTGCGCAGACAGCGATGTGATAAAACTGTAGACATTGGAATTTATATAGGTTATGTGGGGGTCATGGGTTCAAGTTCCGCCTAAGGGGGTTGTTTGGTTTATGTATAGATTAATATAAAACCTTTTTCTTTATTTTAGCACTAATAAATCTAGGAAATTGATAGCTGTGGCCTGTAATGATGGTAAAATATTAACATGTAATATTAATAATTACCAGAGTATTGGGATTTTCAGGGTGCCAACCGGCAATAACAGCACAACGGTATCTCTATAGTAAGAACAATCTTCACTTCTATTTTATTATACACAAATCTTTAAAACATTAAAGGAGTTGTAAATAGAAGTTTTTTTTATCTTAATGCATTCTATGAATATAAAAGGAATGAAGCAGCAGACAGAAATGACACTAATGCCGCGTACACACGGTCGGAATTTCCGACAGAAAAAGTCCGATGTGAGCTTTTCGTCGGATATTCCGACCATGTGTACGCCCCATCAGACTTTTTCTGTCGGAATTTCTGACGGATTTAGGTAGAGAGCAGGTTCTCTATTTTCCGACGGAAAAAAATTATATCGGAAAATCCGTTCGTCTGTATGCAATTCCGACGAGAAAAAACGCGCATGCTCGGAAACAATTCGACGCATGCTCGGAAGCATTGAACTTCTTTTTTACGCCTCGTCGTAGTGTTGTATGTCACCGCGTTCTTAACGCTCGAAAGTTCAGAGAACTTTTGTGTGACCGTGTGTATGCAAGCCAAGCTTGAGCGGAATTCCGTCGGAAAAAACATCCAACTTTTATCCGACGGAAATTCCGCTCGTGTGTACGCGGCATTAGAGGTTTATTTACTAAAGGCAAATCCACTTTGCACTACTAGTGCACTTGGCAGTGCAGTCGCTGTAGATCTGAGGGGGACATGCAAGGAAAATAAAAACAGCATTTTTGCTTGTACATGATTGGATGATAAAATCAGCAGAGCTTCCCCTCATTTCAGTAACCGCTAGTAACCGCTTTTACCAAAAGTGACAAAAAAATCCCACATTTTCAGTTGTCACCAGAACAGGAATAAAAGGAAAATGTTGCAATGGGGACACTAGTTCCGGTGACCCCCGTGACAACCAGGGATTCCCTCACTCTGGAGAGATTTCCTCTCACTTCCTGTTTTGGATATGGGACATAAAATGAAAGAAAATCTCCCCAATGGGACAAAAAAAACCTTACAGGAGTTATATCACTCACTTACTCTTTCTAAAATGAAAAAGAGAAGTTTTGCTTTTATTTCTACTTTAAAGTGGCCCTTCAGTCATTTTTTCAACTTTCCATCTATTAAATCTTCTGCCCTTGTTGTTTTTACTTTGGATAGTAAAACATTTTTTCTGTCAGTACAGTGGAACCTTGGATTACGAGCATAATCCGTTCCAGGAGAATGCTCGTAATCCAAAGCACTCGCATATCAAAGCGAGTTTCAGCATAGAAGTCAATGGAAACGAAAATAATTTGTTCCGCATTGACTTTTATGGCATGCCATACCACATGTGGCCAGAGGGGGGGGGCACCGGAGAACCTCGGAAATACTCAGGACAGCTCGGCTAAACTCGGAAAGGCTCGGGAATGGAGTATTTCCACGTTTTTCCGAGTATTTTCGGACGGCTCCGATCGGCTCCGGCGCCCCCGCGCCTCTGGCCAAAAGCGGTACTGCACACCGCTGTGGCTTGAATCCTGCTCGTTTTGCGAGACAACACTCGCAAACTGAGTCAGGATTTAAAAAATAAAAAAATGCTCGTATTGCGAAGCGCTCGTTAAACGCGTTACTTCCATTCCAAGGTTTCACTGTACCTTATACAGCCCACTTGCTGTTTCTTGTCTGGTCATTAGCCTAGGCTTATGACATCATGCACAGCTCTCTCTCTCACTCTTGTGAGACTTTGCCAGGAAGGGAGGGGGGGTGAGTCATAAGAGGGCCAATGAGAGCTACAGGGCTGCAGAGCTGGAGGTGTGCCTCTGTGTGCCTGTATAAATCCAGGAAGTGAACAGGAAGCAGCTTCAGCTGCCCACAGTTAAAATGGATGCAGCCAGACTTAGTGGATGAAGATTTCTGCAGCATGTTTGGCAAGTACAGAATCACTGTATATTTAAAATAATATGCAAAGTGGTTGGCGGGAAACTTCAGAATGGCAAAGATGTTTTTATTACAAATTTTGTGAGCAGACTGCAGTTCCCCTTTAACCATAATGCCGCGTACACACGACCGTTTATAATGTCATGGAAAAAAACTATGTTTTTCTGGACGTGATTCTTCTCAAGCCTGCCTTACCTACACACTATCGTGAAAAAAAAATGCTCGAGCAAAGCACGGTGACGTACGACACGTACTACAACACGTACATTGGCACTATAAAGGGGAAGTTCCATTCGGATGGCGCCACCCTTTGGGCTGCTTTTGCTGATTTTGTGTTACTGCGTGTTAGTAAAAGTTTGGTGTTAGCCGATTCGCGCTTTTCAGTCTTTGTGCTTTTCAGTCCGTTACAGCATGACGAATGTGCTCTCTCCATTATGAACGCTAGTTTTACCAGAACGAGTGCTCCTGTCTCATTAGTTGCTTCTGAGAATGTGCGTTTTTTTCCCGTCATTAAAGCCTACACACGGCCGTTTTTATTGTCATGGAAAAAAAAAAGTTTTTCTCGACGGGATTCTTCTCAAGCCTGCCTTGCATACACACTATCGTGAAAAAAAAAAGCTCGAGCAAAGCGCGGTGACGTACAACGGCACTATAAAGGGGAAGTTCCATTCGGATGGCGCCACCCTTTGGGCTGCTTTTGCTGATTTTCTGTTACCGCGTGTTAGTAAAAGTTTGGTGAGAGACGATTCGCGCTTTTCAGTCTCTGTGCTTTTCAGTCCGTTACAGCGTGACGAATGTGCTATCTCCACTACGAATGCTAGTTTTACCAGAACGAGCGCTCCCGTCTCATAACTTGCTTCTGAGCATGCGCGTTTTTTTTCCCGTCATTAAAGCGTACACACGGCCGTTTTTCACGACGAGAAAAACAACGACGTTAAAAACAACGAGAAAAAATAGAGCATGCTCTAAATTTTTAATGGCCATTTTTCTCGTGGGGGAAAAATTCTCTGGAGCCTACACACAACCGTTTTTAATGAATAATTAAAAAAATGGCATTTTTCTCGTCATGAAAAACGGTCGTGTGTACGCGGCATAAGGCTAATCGTACAAAGATTATAATACTCAAACTGAAATACTGAATCTGGAAAACGTTATATTTTTATGTGTCATGCATTTTTGTTGTGTGTAAATAAGTCAGTATTGTATCAGTGTCTAAAGGAAATCGAACTTGTTTTGGAATTTTGCATTTCAAATGTATTGTGACAATAATGTTATCACAGAGCGTTACACAAATGTGAAGCCGGACAGTGCAGATTGTTTTGGGTGATAACAGGAGAGGTTTCTTATATAGAAGCCGTAAACTCCAACATCTGATGCAGAAATGTTCAATCAGCTGCTAATTTATTTCTGTTTATTGTTATTGCAGAATGTTGCTATTGCACACACATTGTGCCAACAATTTACATGATACAAAAATGTAAACCAGCATGTTTTTATAGGTTATGTGAAATTACAAACAACACTAACAATCCCGTATGACGCATGTCTGGCCAGGACTGAGGAACTGCCATGTTTCCTGCCTTTCTTATGACCAAAATATGTTTACTGTATAATATCAGACATTGCTTGCAAGGTTTGATGTCAAGAAACTGTATTCAGCTGTAGTCTATTGATTATCCTCTGGCACACAAACTGTTGATGAGTAGTTTTAGTAAGAGTAGGCTAAAGCCCCGTACACACGGTCTGACTTTTTGCCAACAAACTTCATTTTGAGCAAGTTTGACAAAAAATCCGACCGTGTGTACGCTCCATCGGACAAACCTTTTTGGTTTTCATCGGACAAAAGTTCGCTCTGCAAACGGACAAACTTTTCGCCAACAAAAGTCTGATGGAGCAAAGTCTGACCGTGTGTACAGAAAACCATCGGACTGTTGTCCGATGGACAAAACAAATAATGTTAAAATCAACCAACAATAGCAGAAGTTGACCAAAGGGTGGCGGTAAAGAGCAGAAAAACCACGTTATGTTGCGAAAAGTTTTGGGAAAGTTTGCAGAAAAGTCCTGTGGTGTGTATGCTGTGGGTGTGTCCGGCCAACTCCCTTCGGACAAAAATCCACAGAAAAGTCAGATGGAAGTCCGACCGTGTGTATGAGGCTTTAGTTTACACTTTTGGTTGGGGTCCAGCCTGAGCTTTTTAGGCCGGGCTTCTCCTATGGGTCACAGGAGTGCAATTCGTTTTGAACTCCTGTGACCTGTTTTCAGCGGAGAGCGGTCTGAAGTCCGCGCTCCGCTGATATCACCGCCATCAGTCGGGGCAGCGCGTCATCGCTACTTCCAAGTCGAGATCCGCCAGCTGCCTTGATTGATGGCTTCTCTGCTACGGGAGGAGTGAGAACCAAGTCATCGGCGGTGTTCGGTGGCTCGGTTCTCAGTGCAGAGACGCCGGGGGACAGATGCAGCATCAGTCTGATACTGCATCCACCGAGGTAAGTATGACTAGCAAAGAAAAAAAAAAATAACCATACTGTACTTCTCTTTTAACTACTTCAATACATGGCACTTTCACCCCCTTCCCGCCCAGGCCAATTTTCAGCTTGTTGTGCTCTCACACTTTGAATGACAATTACGTGGTCATACAACACCGTACCCATAAACAATTTTTTTATGATTTTTTTTACACAAATAGAGCTTTCTTTTGGTGGTAATTAATCCCCACTGTATTTTTTATTTTTTGCTAAACAAACGAAATAAGACAGAACATTTTGAAAAAAAAAATGTTTTTCTTTGTTTCTGTTATAACATTTTGCAATGACCCTTTTTGAAAGTAGACAGTCCACAGTAGTTAGTAAAAGGTGAGTTTTTATAGGTTGTATTTTTTTTCTCAAATTTTTTTGTAAAATGAAGAAAAAAAAATAAAAAAAAATAAAGTTTTTTTTCACAATTTTTTTTTTTTGTTACATACTTTCACCAGTGCAGTACAGCATCATCCTATAACTGGTGTGGCTACTGCCAGTATGTATGTATTATATGATAAGGTAGCCCACCTGAGGCCGCATAGCAGCAGATGCCAGGGGAGGTCGCCCACTTGAGGCCACAGAGCAGCAGGTGCCAGGGGAGGTCGCCCACCTGAGGACCCATAGCAGCATGTCCCAGATAAGGTAGCCCACCTGAGGCCGCATAGCAGCAGATGCCAGGGGAGGTCGCCCACTTGAGGCCACAGAGCAGCAGGTGCCAGGGGAGGTCACCAACCTGAGGCCCTATAGCAGCATGTCCCAGATAAGGTCGCCCTCCTAAGGCCGCATCACAGCAGGTGCCAGGGGAGGTCGCCCACCTGAGGCCAAAGAGCAGCAGGTGCCAAGGGAGGTCGCCCACCTGAGGCCCCATAGCAGCAGGTGCCAGGGGAGGTAAGTCTACCTCACCCCCCGACTGGTGCAATTCACTATGAGAAGGACCCAGAGCTCTTGCAAGTTTGGGGCTGCATTTCTACAAATGGAATTGATTTGGTCAGGGTCAATGATGTCCACAGTGCTGAGAAATACAGGCAGATACTTATCCATTATGCCAAACCATCAGGGCATGGCCACAATTTTTTTTCTGCCATGACAACCTGGCACCTGTACATGGCAAAATACTCATGAGAGAAGAAGTGAGGTTCACTCTACCAGGTACAGATTGGCATAGGGGGCACACCATGTCCCCATCGCTGTGCCCTGCACCTAGAGGTAGTGGGAAAGATCAAAAAGAAAGATAGTATGATGTAAAAAGAAGCTTAGTATTTGCAGAATGAACTTGTTGAATTCTCATTTTTGTGTTCCCTGTTGTAACAACACATGTCTAATAGCTTGCTATCCCCTTGTTGTGTGGGATAGAGCTGTAAAATTCTTCAATATCTGTTGTCACAAGGAATTCTCCCTGTGGAATCTCAAGTCCCTCCACTATTTGCAGAAAATGAATAGTGTCTTTTACAGAATAATAAACCTACAATGAGGGATCTTAAATGTGCGTCAGTCACTGGTCTACTAGGTGAATTATGAGGATTTTTGTGTATTTTCGGTAACATACAGAATGTTTTCGGGAATTCTGTTCTAATAAACTCCCATAGATCCTTTTTAATTATCCCCCTGTCTAAAGCTTAATTTTCTAATCCGTAGAAATCTGAATCACATTTATTACCTAAAACAGCCGAAATTGAACAGTAATTTTTTTTATTTTGCAGGATTTTTGAACACGTCACCTTATTGGAATCCTTGTCCATTAGGGCAATGTTTTCACCTTTATCAGATGGTTTTATTGTAATTAGATAATAATTCTCAAGGTTTTTTAATGCTTGTTTTTTCAACTGCAGTAAGATTCTCTTTTTCTTTTCTTTTGACTCCTGATGTTTCAAGTGACATAGTTGTGTGTCTTAAGAATGTTGCCACACTGGAATTAAGATTTGGGGATGAAAATGTATGAGTTTTTTTTTCTTGAAGGACGCACCTTGTTCTGGAGCTCCCCCCCCCCCTCCCCCCCAAAAGACTCTCATGTCCACTTCGGCAATTAGATCAATTGAATCGTTGTCATCTAGAGTGCAACCAAATCTTGGATAGCTTTAATTTCTTTTGTAGAATGTTCAGACCAGTCAATGTTGTCTTTTGCTTTCTGTTTTGTATGCAAACTTTTTAACAGTAGTTTTCTCGCAAAGAGCTGGAGGTCTTTAATTACCTCAACTTTCTGGTTGGGGCAGCTACTCCGCAGCATTCAGTGGGAGGAAAAAGAGGGGAAGCCGTCAGTGCTGTGGGGAGGGGGCAGGGGGATTGAACAACAGAAGGAAGGGGATTCCAAATAAAATTGTGAAAAAGAAATAAATAAATAAAACATCATTTGGGCTCATTCACACAGGTTCTCATAGAGTGTGAATGAGCGGTTTGTTTGTATGGCTGGACCTGCCTGTTATGGCCCGTAAACACGATCCGAAAAACGGACAACAGATTGTCCATTTTTTTTTTGCATGCTTGTCGCATATCAAAAATGGAGAGTTTATTTAAGTTATGGAAATTCTCGTACGACAGAATAAAAAATCGGAAGTAATGTCATGTGTTGTAGTGTATTTGTATTGTATATTCAGACAATGACTGTACTGATTAAAGGAAAATCGCACGATCTGGTATCATACGAGAAACATTTTGGTGCTAGTTCCGTCCGATAATATCGGATGATCTGTCATGATCGGCTCTCGAAAGCTCTGTACTAACGATCCGATTATCGCACAATCACGTCGAAAGCGATATTTTTCGTCCGGTTTTAGGATCGTGTGTACGGGCCATTGATCTATGGGGACACAGCGGCTGTACGAACACAGCTGTAGGTCCTAATTTGACAGATGTGCAGTGATGTAGGCCTGCACTCACACACCAGTCAAATTGGGACCTGCGCTGTTTGTACAGCCGCTGCATCCCCATAGCGTAACATGCACACAGATCCAGCCACAAAAAAAAAAAATGCTGATTCACACTGTACAGGCCGCTGTGGCCCATGTGAATTGCACCCAAGACCTCATTAACCCAATACAGTTTTATCTTTTAGATTTAGCAAATATTTTGTAAGTTATGCTGTGTTTGTGTCCACTAATAATGATTTTCTGGGCAGGGGGTGTTGGGGGTCCTGTCAGGGAGGCTGTACGGGGCTCTGTGATTTCTAAAACAAGCCCTGGAGCAGGATTACGTTTTTCGGATGTGCTTTAGTATTAGGGATTCATTGCATCACAGAGCAGTAATGCCTTGTGCACACGATAGGAATTTCCGAAAAAGTCAGACAGAGTTTTTTCATCGGAAATTCCGACCGTGTGTGGACCCCATCGGAGAAATTTCGATGAATTCCATCGGAGTTTAAATATAGAACATGTTCTATTTTTTTCCGATGTGAGTTTGGTCGGACAAAGGTCCGATCGTGTGTACGCGGCATTAGAGGAGCTGCAGGGCTTACAGTTGTTCCAAAGCACCATGAGCTTTGCAGCAAAAAAGATCACTTCCAAGTTGCCAGGCCCAAGAACCAATGAATGGCACTTACAGCTATGTGCAAGTAGACATGTCTTTTGTTCAAAGGTAAACTGCCAACATGCTTAGTGGCTTGTCCTATTTGGAAAAAGGATCAGATAACATGCTTTCCATCGGTATCGGTTTTCACCAGTGGTGCGTCTAGGATGACTGTGGTTTTATGTAACTATACGCATGGTTTGGCAGAGCATGGCAGTGTTCGGAGAAATCAAAGATGAATTCTAAAAGGTTACACCATCCAAAAGTGTTATATTAGTTTTTAGCAGATTCAATTTAAAACTGTAGACAAATGTAAAATACCCAAAAGGAAAGCAGCTTTGTGATCATTTATACATCAATAAATGTACTTCTAAGGATGAACTTAAGAAATTCTCTGTATTGCATGCTTACAGTGGTCCAGCTTGGCACAATGTAAGTATACATAACTCATACCCAATGGATCGCTGGGGAAGCTGGAACTTTAAATTTAAAATTAGCCACAATTTCCCAGGTCCTGCTCCGGTTCTGTGCAAGTATCTTCCCCTCTGACCACAGGAGATAGCTTGCTCAACACTGCCATCATTCATAGAACACCTTTTACCTTTTTTAATGAATACAGGCATGCTTGCTCTGATTGGGCGAGGTGGAGAGGAGGGGACCAAGGATAAGTAGCCAAATTGGAAGATAATACTAGTCCGCAATAGGGGTAGGATATCTGGTAAAGATTTGAATTGCCTGACAGGCAGTGCATACTTTGTAGTGTCAACACTTGTCCACTCAGAAAGGTAAGGTGCCAGTACATACTTGCAGAAGCTTCTAATTCCCTGCTTTTATGGCTGAAAATTTGGGCTGTTTGACAGGCAAAGCTTCAGCACTTCCCGAGAGTGTCAAAGCTTGCACGAAACTTCCCCCACGCCCCCCTCACTTCTTGCCTTCTACACATTTCTTTTGGTTAATAAGACTGCCAATCCTGGTGATGGGCCAATAGCAACATGTGGAGTAGCGAGCTCCAACAGTACCCACAAGTGTCATAACATTTGACTGTCGAAACAACCATGGATTCAGTTGAAAACCAGGGTATTGGAATCAGCTGCAGGTCTAAAGTATGCAGGAATATTTAGGTGCCTACGCTTTATATTTGTAGCACTTTTTTTACAGGGTCTCTTTAAAGTGTTTTTGTTAGTCTGGAGAAGAGTTAAGCCTCGTACACACGACCGAGAATCTCTTCAGGAAAAAACAGGTTGTTTTTCCTGACGAGATTCTTGACAAGAATCTTGTCCCGGCCGAGTGTACACACGCTCGATTCAAAAGAACCGCCGTTCTTTTGAATGGAACGAATGCGGTGACGTCATCGACTACAACGAGCGTGCGCTCGTCACATTCGATGCCGCCATCTTGCTACACCCTACCTATGCCTAGGAAGCTACCGCGCATGCGTCAAAGTCATTTCGAGCATGCGCGGGTTTCCACGGCGACAGGTAAGCGTACACACTCGTCGGGAAACAGGCCGACGAGAATCTCAACGAGAAAATAGAGAGCAGGTTCTCTATTTTTCTCATTGAGATTCTGGCCAGTTTTCTTGACGAGAAACCTGAAAGCCTCGTACACACGGCCGGTTTTCTCGGCAAGAAAGCTCTCCCGGCAGTTTTCTTGTAGTTTCTTGACGAGAAAACCGGACGTGTGTATGAGGCTTTAGACTCTCTGACAAGTTTATACTGCTGTCTGTGTCCCCATTGGGGGATTCACCCTCTTTTATTGGTGACCATTGTCACAGAAAAGGAAAGAGAAATTTTAGAGTTGTCCCCAATTTTCCAATGGCAACACCTGTTCTAGTTCTCTAAAGCCCTGTACACACGATCGGATAACCTATGGATTTTCGTCCGATGGATTTGTCCATCGGAAATCCGATGAAACTGTTTTTCATCAGTCTTGGCCACACACCATCAGTCAAAAAACCGACCGTTGCAAACGCGGTGACGTAAAACACTCCGATGAGCTGAGAAAAATGAAGTTTAATGCTTCTGAGCATGCGTCGACTTGATTCTGAGCATGCTTGGGTTTTTTATCCGATGGACTTGCCCATAGACGATCGGAAATTCCCATCGGTTTTTTATCCATCGGAAAATTTTAAAACAAGTTCTATTTTTTACAACCGATGGAAAAAAGGCCGATGGGTACCATACACGATCGGTTGGTCTGATGAAAACCATCCATCGGACGGTTTTCATCAGTCAAACCGATCGTGTGTACGGGGCTTAAGAGGGGAGTTCCCCTTACTGGCCAATCTGACAGGGGCTTCTACCCTTTCCTAATCTATCCAAAACGTAAAAAAAAAATTATAAATACACTTTAAATGTGAATTTACATTTTCATCTAAATTACATAATTATCTATCTAATTTATGGAAATGTTTCCATAAAGGAAACAGATGTGAAATTATCTTGTATTACGGCTGACTTTGAAAAAATGTTTTTTTTTTTTCTTTTTCAGGATCTCAGCTCTTTTGCTATGCCATTTTTGGATGGAGACTTGGAAAGTAATGATAAAAATGCAAATCGCAAGGTAAGTTCATTACCAGAAAAGCAGAGCTGTACAAATCATAATGCCAACTAGGCATAATGAGAATATGACAATTTCACTGCATATTGGTTCTACACCTTTTGTCACATGTTACTGGAGCACAAGATATAATATGACAATTCAGAAATTCGTTTTGTTATATTTCTACAAATGATTTATAACTATGTATGCTGTATATTGTTCCTTAGTCATGGTAAGATTATGAGGAATACTTCTCGTTACTCAGTAGCTGCATTTTTGTCATTATTAATATTGTTATGAAGGTGGAAACTCCATTGTGTGCATAGACAGCTCCCACACATATAGACCTCCTATATAGACTTTATGATATCATTTCCAGTGTTCTTGTATTGTATACCATACCTACTGGTCCGGTTTTACTAAAGTGAATTGTAGTGCAGTTAGTGAAATTAGGTGTTCCGCTGCTGACATCCAATCATGCAAGGAATAAGACCACCTTTTTAAAAATTCCCTGCGCATATTTTAGCCGCTAGGATTGCTTTTATTTGAAAGAGCATTACCGGCAGAAAAAAATTAAACCGGGGTCATAACTGCAGCTGCAGCCATGGCCTCGGTATAACCACTTCAACCAGAAGACGTACGGGTACGTCTTTTTGGAGGAAGTGGCTCGACATTCTGGGGTTCATTTACTAAAACTGGAGAGTTCAAAATCTGGCGCATCTGTGCATGGTAGCCAATCAGCTTCTAACTTCAGCTTCAGCTTGTTCAATTAAATGCATTAAGGTGAAAAAAAAAACTGGCAATGACGGCCCCCCCAGCCCCCCCGTTTTACTTACCTGAGCCCGTTCACCTGCTGCGCTTGCCCCCGACGTTCTCTTCTCCACTCAGTCTGGCTGTTGATTGGCTAGATTGGATGGATTGATAGCAGCGCAGCCATTGGCTCGCGCTGCTGTCAATCACATCCAATGACGCAGCGTGCTGGGGAGCAGGACCGAGTGATACAGTCTGCGGCTATAGCCGCCGGCTATATCACGCGAGCGCGCCTGCAAGAACTAACCCCCATGGGAGAGAGCTCCCATGAAGGGGGTTAGTTCTTGCGGGGAGGAGCCGAGACAGCCGCTGTGGGACCCCAGAAGACCAGGATTGGGGCCACTGTGTGCAAAACGAGCTGCACAGTGGAGGTAAGTATAACATGTTTGTTATTTATTTTTTTTAAACGGGAACCTTTAGTGTCCCTTTAAGCTTTGACCAAAAACCTGGAAGCTGATTGGTTTCTATAAAGAAGTGCACCAGATTTTGCACTCTCCAGTTTTAGTAATCCAACCCTGCTGTGTCAGAATTATGCATATTGATGTACCTTGAACCTCTGGGCTTTCGAGGCACCTCTGAGGTGTGTGAATATCTGCTTTAATATCTAGTTGCCTGCAATTTTAGTCATGTTAGTCATGTAGCAAGTTTGGCATAAAACCTTAAGGTATGCTTTAGAAACCATTGCTATTTGGATAAATCATCTTACCTTGAATGATGACCTAATGGCTATTTTTTGGATGATTTGATTGAAAGATACAGCTGAAGTCAAGAAGTACAAGAATATATTTACTGATTATTTTTAGCATCCAATGTGTTTAATGTATACTACTGTTTTTAAACTACTATACTTAGTGTTGAAGAGGTTGTAAACCTCTGAAAAAAAAAAAAAAAAACTCTGCAAGACAAAGGCATAATGAGCTAGTATGCATCGTTCCAAGGTTCCAATGAAATACTTACCTTAGAATGATGCCCTGCAGTGCTGCCCGCACTCTGCTCCCACCGCCGACATCTTTCCCAGAGTTACTTCCAGGGTTCGCGGGCTTCGGCGCTGTGATTGTCCGGAGACGTGATGACGTCACTCCTGCACATGTGTGCGGGTGCCGCTGATCACGGCACGGGTCCTGAAGAAACGGCACGAGCGGGCTGTTCCGTTAGTGTGCATGCACCGATGACGATGGCAGCATATATAGTAAATATCTCCTAAACGATGCAAGTTTAGGAGATATTTACAGTACCTACAGTTAAGCCTTACTATAGGCTTACCTGTAGGTACTATTAAAGAGGAAGACTTTACTTCCTCTTAAATACTATAGTTCCCATTTTTATCATACCATAAAAACTCTAATGCCCCGTACACACGATCGTTTTTAATGTCATTTTTTAAACCGACGTTTTTCTCCTCGTTTTTTTTCATGTTTCCTCTCAAGCCTGCCTTGCGTACATACCATCATTTAAAAAAACGATCAAGCAAAGTGCAGTGACGTTCAACACGTACGACGGCACTATAAAGGGGAAGTTCCGTTCGAATGGCGCCACCCTTCATGTTAGTAAAGTTTTTTGGGCGACGATTCGCGCTTTTCAGTCCGTTACTGTGTAATGAATGTGCTATCTCCATTACGAACGCTAGTTTTACCAGAACGAGCGCTCCCGTCTCATACTTGATTCTGAGCATGCGCGTTTTTTTTCACGTCGTTAAAGCATACACACTATCGTTTTTCACGTCGTTAAAAAAAACGACATGAAAAACGACGTGAAAAAAGAGAGCATGTCCGGAATTTTTAATGGCCGTTTTTCACGTCGTTAAAAATGCTCTGGAGCATACACACGATCATTTTTCAGGGCCATTTTTTAAAATGGCAGTTTTAACGGCATGAAAAACGATCGTGTGTACGGGGCATTAGTTGGGCTTCCTTTGGATGTGTTCATGACATGGCAGTGAGTGCAGAGATAGTGATGAAAGGGCCTAAAGATCTCTTCTTCCTGCTAGTTAGGTGTTGAAAATCTCAGCTCAGGAACATGGCATACTGTAAGAATATGAGAAAAGAGAAGGCACACTGGCCTAGTGCATTATCCAACAAATTTATTAAAAGGTATTTAATAAAACAATAAAGATGTCTACTCACAAACATAAATGTCAAAAAATCGCTCATCAGGCCACAGGAGTGGTTGATCTCTCACAAATTGCTTGGACTGCCCGGCCAAAACAGGGGGTTCTGGATAGGGAACCCTGCTGGCTGACGCGTTTGGAAGGACCGACCATACTTATGCAATGCTGCTTTGAAAGCATAATAAATTAAAACACAGAAGACTACTTCTTCCGCTGTTTTTTCTTTTGTTGTTAAAAAAAAGGACATTTGAAATAGAACTAGTGTTCTGTTATGTGCATCAGTCACATAAGGAGGCCCTGTATTATTTCCTAATGAACTCTGTTTTTAATTGCATGCCTTTCAGTGTACATTACATAGGAGGAGATTTACTAAAACTGATGCACACAGAATCTAATCAGCTTCTAGGTTTTATTGTCAAAGCTTAATTGAACAAGCTGAAGTTAAAAGCTGATTGGTTAGTACCGTCTTTCCCCGAAAATAAGACCGGATCTTATATTAATTTTGGCTACAAAAAATGCATTAGGGCTTATTTTCAGGGGATGTCTTATTTGTCCCCTGTCTTCTCTCCCCCTCTCCCTGTCAGCTCCAGGAGTCAGCATCGCTGTAATCCCCAAAATAAACCATAGTTAAAGTCCTTGTAATATCATTTAATCCACTCTGTAAATGGATTATATAATGTCCAGTGTGTGTCTTTATGTAACATTGTAGAAAATACCTTATTTACAGCGAAGCTGGGTGCTCACATGACCCACCAGAGCTCTTCTTTCCCACTCCAAGCACTGCTGGGGGAGATGCCGAGATCCCTGCTGACTGTAAATAAGGTGTTTTTCGACAATAATGTTACATAAAGACACACACTGGACATTATATAATCCTTTTACGGTGTGGATTACATGATTTTACAAGGACTTTACCTAGGGCTTATTTTCGGGGTAGGGTTTATATTGCAGCCATCCTAGAAGATCGAGATAGGTCTTATTTTCGGGGAAACACGGTATGCACAGCTGCACCAGATTCTGTGTACACCAGTTTTAGTTTTTAGTTTTATCTTCCCCATAGTTAGTGTTATGGCTATTTATATAACATCATATAAATGAGATTTCGAGTTTGAAGAGGTTGCAACAACTGTAATGATTTGTTTAAATGGAAATTGAAATAAGTTATGTATTAACAAATATTGTCTATTGTCCCTGCAGACAGAAGAACCCAGCAGTACTGGAAGCCCTTCTAAGAGCTTCTTCCCCAAATCTCTACAAAACCGACCTTCTAGCCCACTGTCAGCCCCCGTAAAATCAAGGTATAGCCCAGGATCTCCAAAGACTGTGTTTCCTTTTCCATACCAAGAGTCGCCTCCTCGCTCCCCTCGACGGATGAGCTTTAGTGGCATATTTAGATCTTCTTCCAAAGATTCTGCATCCTCCAACTCATCTACCTCACCTGGGGGCATCAAATTTTTCACAAGGTCAAGAAAAGGTAGGAAAGAACCACATCTTTAGAGTATCATGTGTGCCTAAGTAAGGGAATGATACCTCTAAGTACTTTTAAAAAAAGATTGAGATATTCAGATATTCATTTGAAGGTTTTATTACTCTGTCCACAAACAAATAGGAAAAAAAAAAAAAAAAAAAAAAGTGTTTCATAAATGAGTAGCCATTAAAGTAGATGTTCAGTTTATATTGAAATCCCCTTTTATTTTAACACCCCTCATCCTGCAGTTGTTCCCATTACTTTTAGGTTTTAAAGTACATCTGTAGATAAATCAACAAAAGTTGTTAAAAGGACAGGAACCTGAAAGAAACCAGGACACCAAGGTCTATTGCCTGTTGAGCGATACCAGCCACATCCTGTGGCTATTGGCTCTGGCCTACCCCCTCCCGCCCCTCATAATGGGTTTGTAATAAGCCATGGTGGGCAGCAGAGATAAACTGGAGTCAGGAACATAAGAGCTGATCAGCATCTGCATAATAGAGTGCTCAGATTTTGGGGTCACTGAAGCTCTCTACAAGAAGCTGGAAATTTAAGTAATAGGTGCCTGGATGCAGGATCTATGCATACAAAGGCCATATTGGTGCCTGTTAATGGAGTGAAGATGATCGCTCCTGTTATTCTGCAATGTGTGAAAGTTCAACAGTGTTTTGTCTACTGCATTTCTTGGGTGCCAAAAGCTTGTATCTGGCCATGACTGGATGGCACAAAGGGTTGCCTGTGTAGAGATAGAGAAACATTGAACAATGACAATCATTCTTGTGAAGATATTTATGATGAGGCCTAGGTATTATGTATGACAATTTTTTTCCCACGTTATTTTTTTTTTATGAACTGAATGCATTTTATCACAATTAATAGGTTAATCAAATATTGTCAACTGACATTGGTGGGCCGTTCTTTTATTAGTGCATACAGTTTAGCATTGGAATCCTCATGCCCATGAACAATTTTAGACTATTTTAAATTAATATGATTACAGCTGCCTGAATTATGAGGCCAAAGCAATTTCCATTGCCATCCAAGTCCAGTGTTGTATGGCTGTGGAGGTAGATGCAGCTGCATTATAACCATATCAATCTACGCATATGGTCATCAGATGACTGATTCTAATGCAACTGTGCACCATTTGATAATCAAGCCAGTGTATTGTTTTATAGAAAGGTCTCTCCACCCTCCCAATATTGTCAAAGATATACAACAAAATTTCAGTGATTTACTTTTATGTGTACTTCACTTTTCATAGGCTGTTACCAAGATGTTTGAAATTGTCCTCTCATGGACAAATTCTGTTAAGTGTCCAGTTTACTTTTAGAAGTTGCTTGCTAAATAAAATCTCTACATCTATATTACATAATAATTGTAATGTATTTTCGCGTGCTGATGTGATTGTGTATTTATCAGCTTGCATTACAAATGTGGAACTATCTAGCATATTAGTTCATGCATGGGCGTAGCATAAGGGGTTGCAGGGGTCACAATCGCAACCCCGCCCCTAGCTCCAAGGGGGCCCCTGTAGCCCCCCTGTGATATTATTATCATGTCCTCCACAAAGTCCAGCTCCGATCTGCCCACAGCCATGCTCCAGTACTGGGCTTCCACTTCGCCTTCCACAGTCCACACCTCTCCATTCTCATTTTCTGGGGAGAAGCTGTGAACAATTTCCTGAATGGAGAGGTGCACTAGGGTGAGAACAGCCCAGCATGGGAAAGTGTCTGTGCTGTGTTTTAGCAACATGGAATGGTAACCGAGCTCAGTTAAGAGGAGGAGAGTGCCGTCCTGTAGCCATGATGGGACCGATGTCACTGGTGAGGTAAGACACCGCTCAGTGTCTCCTAGTCACCAGCTGGGATTCTCTGCACCCCACCCGGGGATGTCCACTTACACCACTTTCCTGACAACTGGGGAAAAGACACACACACCTCCAGGAGGTGACCTTCCCCCAACACCTGCCAACACTGACAGAGAAACCTTCAGAAATTGCTAAAACAAATCCCTTAACACCTCCTGAGGGGCCCCTGAGGGGCTGCAGGCTCCAGAGTTTGTGTCACGTGGCTTTGCCCCCAGATCTAAGTTGCCCCCCCAAAGCCCCCTGACCACCCCCTCCACCCTGGATGCTATGCCTGGCTACTGATCTCCTTTTCTATTACATCACTCTATACTGTGCCTCCTCCGCAGGGCTGAAATCACATTCCTTTACAACACAGCCAGTTAGCTACGATCTGCACAGGGTGTATCTGCCTACTGCAACTACACTGCCGTTCCGACCAGAGAAATTCACAGGTCAGAACGGCAACATAAAAGCCAGATACACCCTGTGAAGATTGTGACTGACAGACTTGTGTAAAGGAATGTGATTTCAGCCCTGTGCAGTGTGGGGGGAGGAGCTGTATACAGTGCTGGGATGGGAAAGAAGCTCTGCCAAGTAATCTGCCAGGGGTCCCTGTCCTCTGATTCTCCAGCGGTGATCCCTGTCCTCCGATTCTCCAGCGGTGATCCCTGTCTTCCGATGTAAGGAGGAACTCAAAACTCTTAAGCAACTTTGAGTATCTTTCCGTGCGGTGAGTGTATCTGCACGCACGGTGGAAGTGGAGGGTGATAGTGGGGGGGCCAGGTCAACTTTTGCATCGGGACCCACAAGCTTCAAGCTACGCCTCTGAGTTCATGGGATGCAACTCTGCAGAATTCCAGGGTTGACTTTTATTGAAAGTTCCCAGGCGTGGAATATATATATATAGACTACAGAATGTGGTTATTTCAATAAAACCTGCTAACTGAGGCTTTTCAGCTCATTGTAAATTCATACAAGCTCATAAATGCACATACACATTATTTTATCACTCATCAGAGCTGCCAGATTGTAGTTATAGGTTTATATGTACTGCTCAGCCCAGTAATACACTGCATATGACCCAAGATTAGGGACAGATGCTTGGGCCCCCTTTGCTGTGTGCTCAATAAAGTGGAAACAAGTCAGCTTGTGGATGTTGTGGTCCTGCAGTGCTGACACATGTGGCTTTTGCTCGGTCAGCAGCTCTTTCCACCTAACAGTGGTAGAGGACCAGAATGGATAAGTAGAACATAATACCTTCCTCAATGAGAGGCAGGGAAGAATGACTGAGCAGCACATTCCTGGCCAGCCTATTTATACCGGAAGAATTAAAACATCCATTTGTGTACTGTGTTCACACGGAAGTGTTGTGATGTTGTATAGTTTTAAACTTTTTAAACGAAAGGCTAATTTTTTTTTATAAAATTATTTTTATTTACATTTTTTGAATAAGTATATACAGAACATAGTAGCACTGTTGCAAAACCAGTGCCACTAGAAAGGCCACACAGGGCCAACATAGCACATACACAAGTACAATACAGATTACTATCCCACATAGGGGATAGGGGACGGCCGATATTCACTTTTTTAGAAGTATCTGTATCGGTCAAAAAACTGACCGATATTACCGATATTGCTTCAAGGGGTTTTACCGGGGTGATGCATGCAGCTGCATGCTTCACCCTGGTACTGTTCTTTAGAGTCGACTTTTTTGTAATAACAACCGATGTGGCTCAGCAGCCGCTCGGTTGTTATTACAAGCAGTGGGAGGGGATGTTCCCCCCCCTCCCACCGCCTTCCAACACTCGCCCGGGCTTTCCCGTCCCACCGGGAGTCCAGAGAAACCAGCCGGCACGTCCGCCAGCTGGCCGAAGACCTGAACAAAGATGCTTCATTCATCTAGTAATACGGAAGCAATGTCATAACATCACTTCCCGGTTTACTTGCATCTTAAAGGAGCCAGTTTTAAAAAATAAAGTATTCAAAAACGCTGATCTTGACGTTTTGAATACTTTGAAGTGCAGAGGAGGGGTTTGGGGTCTTATAGACCCCCGATGTCTCCATAAAGAGTACCTCTCACATGTCTATTACTGTCACAAGGGATGTTTCATTCCTTGTGACAGCAATAACAGTGATAAAAAACAACAAAAATGTAAAATGACAGTGTGAAAATACCAGCTCATCACGACAACCTATGGCATAAAAGACAGGATACGGGGTGCATCAAATTACTATGGTTAATGTGATAACATCACAGTCCTCTCGGGACAACCATGAAAGGCAAATTTTAGACTAATCCTTATTGTGATTTTTCTGAGCCATGAAAATTCTTCCGGTATAACTTTTGTTTTCATCTGCCTAGTAAGCATGATATTTCTCACAGTCCAGTGTATTTTTTTTCTGCATGGACAGTGTTTAACATGGATTCCAATGGCCCTAGTTCACACCAGTGCTGTGCGTTCCATCGCATTCAACAAAAGTAGAACATGTTGCTTTTTTTCTGTTATGAAACACATCTGTGTAGCGGGGTCTTCAAAGTTAGTGGGATACACCTGGGGGTAGAGAGACCCAGGTGTGTAATTATGTCAGGGATTAGACCCCTTTTCTTATTCGTGGAGGATTGGGTGGTGTAATATTCTCTTTGACCAGTGGGTGTCAGTGTACCTGCTGGCTCGAGGTAGAATCGCTATCACAGTGTTACCCTTTTTTTTTTTGTTCCTTCCTGGCAATGGTACGGCTGGGGCGGGGAACCCGCCGTGGTGTCGATGGGAGGATATAAAAGGGGGAGACGCCCGTGCCACGAGGTCGTCGTCGCCTGTCTGTTGTTCTTGTGGGAGGGGGTCACCCCTTCACGCACCCAGGCACCTTAGGCCTGGGTGCGGGCGGTTCAAGGTTCCGGCCTAGGCGCCCAAGGCCTGGTCGGAACGAAGATGGAGTCCATCCCGGGCACCTTCAGCCTGGGGTGAGGTACTATTTAGGAGGCCTGGGACCCGGTGACTCCGACTGGGTCCCGCAAGGGTGAAGTTGCTCCAGGGCGCCCCTTGCGAGGGGACCCGCATCTGAGGTGAGGAGGCTGGGGGGGGTCACCCGTCCGAAGACCCGGTGTAGCGTCAACCCGGTGACGGATGGGCCTTCAGTAACTCCCTTGGAGGACATCTTCCCCTGATATGGGCTTCAGCGCAGCGGAGGAGCTTCCATCAAGACTCCTGCAACCCCTGGTCATAGCACAGGGAGTGTAGGGACTAGGAACCTGTACAGTGCCTCGACCTGCTTCCCCATCGTATCATGCCGTTGCATTTGACTGTATGTGGAGATACGCAATAAACCTGAGTTTGGACTTTGATGGGTGTATGGACTCTGTTGATGGGAACAAAGGGAGATTCCGGCACGGAAGGACTGACCCTCATAACCAGCACACATTTGGCCCGAGGAAAAGATTGATATTGGTCTTCACCTCACCCACATGCATGGGGAGGACATGGGCCGTAGCGCACCTCACTCTGTCGCTCGACATACCCCTAGCTAAAGAGGTCGGGGTGAGGAGGCCGCTACACGTGGGGGCTCGTCCGGGATACGAACGTGTGTTAACCCTGAGGTTTGGAACGGCTGTGTTTGAACTTTGCTGCCCGGAGGAGGTCCGAGCAGGTCGGCCATGTGATTGGCCAAAGTGCATCCCTGTGCTCGAAGTCGTGGAAATTTCCCTGAAAAACTGGGAGAGGCCCATGCAGAAAGAGCGGGAAGAGGGAGGAGTCCAGCCGTGTGACGAACTACATGTGGGGACTTTTGCTGCACTGCGCCACGAGGCACCCCATGACTACGCAATTCGTGGGAGGAGACTGAAGGAAGCCCGCGAAAACGTGCAAGTCGTGGGAGGAGTCTGGCCACGTGTGGAGATGCACGTGGAGACTCCGGCGCGAGGTCAGCGTGTGATGGAGCAGCCAGTGGTCGGAGTGAACTCAGGCTCCCTGTGGATGCCGGTACCTTATCCTTTCAAGATGACTGCATTTGCTGCATCCATTACAGACACGGGGATAAGGCTCAGGCCCCGAGGACAGTTGGCTTTGTATTCATGCAGAGACACAGAGGCCCTCGGTGTGCTCTGTCCCGGATGCTCGGGACTGGTGGTCCAACTAAAGCCATTCGGGCGATGTGAGGCATGCAAGGAGTTCCTTTTTGAGGTTGAACCACACACGGAAAGGCCCCGGGCCCTACGCCTCAACTGCATCACAGGAACCGCCACTCCGGAGGGAGAGATCAAAGCCTTTGCGGAGTTTCCCGTGCGCGCTGACCAGGGCGAAGTGACTGCCCAACCAGAGACTGAGAGAGAAAAATCCGAGGACACTGCTTCGGTCACTACAGACTCCCTGCTCCCACCTCCGAAGAGGAAAGTCGGTCTGGTACAGGCATCTTATGGCCGTGGTCGAGCTTCACCCCGCCGCTTGCCTGGCCTGGATGGCGCCGGTAGAGAAGAGAGTCCCGGACATCCCAGTTCTTCAGAAGGTCCAGGTGAGCCAGGGGCTGGGACTGTGGTGTTGGTTGGAGGTGTCGGGGGTCCCCAGTCGGTGGAGCCCGCAGGGGAGGGTAGCCTTCCGTCTACTAGAGACTACCTTCCCGCTGAGATGTATGACACCTCCGACTTAGAGTCATTGTCAGACTGTGGGGATGACGGAGAGATAGACGAACTGTTTCACCGGAAGGGCTGGGACAGACGCCCACTACCTATGCTGAGTAAACCGCAGGATTCCCCCATGTCCATAGAAGACAGTACGCTCCGGGTGAAGGCCCCGGAGTTCCCGAGGAAATCTAGTCCTCCGACCAACTTTCCGCATTCAACTACATCACCCGCTCTGATGGTGGGGATGCAGCGTGCTTCATTGCGGGCACTAAAGACAAAGAAACCCGAGATGGTAAAGGTACCTCGGCACCCGGAGGCCATCGTACAGCCAGGAGAAGGTGAGCGAGATGTGATGCCGCCTCTAGCCAGGTTGCAGAGACTTTTCTCCCAGAGAGTCGCCCGTGAATATGGGTGGGAGTACCCCTACTTGCCTCGGGACCTATTGTATGAAGTCGAGGTCCTGCGACCAAGGTGGTATGACGAGTTTGTATGGGAAAAGCTTAAAGTACCCCATGCCAGGCGATACCTGTCATGTTCGCCGCCTGTGTCTAAAAAGTTCAAGGACTGCAGAGCTGATTGGAGACTTGGGCGCCATATTCATGCCGATAAGGTGCTCATCTGCAGGAAAGATGGAGAGGATGTTGAGTATTCGGTGGAAGTGTTTGACGGGCACCTGAAGCCCCTGTTTCTGCCGGATCCAAGGTTCTATTTATAGGAAAAGTGAGCTCCTATCTTGTTGCTATTGAAACTTTCTGGAAGAGACATTCCCAGACGCCTAGAACTGTGCCCTACTTTTGTTTTGATTTGGGCTTTTCTTTTACTCACTGGAGATTTGGGAGCTGTTGTTTTTTTTTCTCCCTTTTCTTCATGTGCCAAAGGCAGAGACTTTTGGGGTAGAGTCAGAGTAGGAAAGCAGGAAGAATGAAGATCTAACCAAGTGTCATTACCGCAGCGCTGTCACCAGGTGGCAGTGTTGTGCAACGGTTGTTTGAAAATGTTACACATGCATTACTTACTTATTGGAGTGAGTGGGTCTCTCGGCTGACGGACCCATTCATGCCAAGTTAACACAGAGTGTTAGGATGTTTTTTTTTTTGTTTCCCTTCTGCAGGAGATTCGTCGGTCAAGACTACTGAGTATGGGGTGGTTCTTAGACAGTGACGGGGGGGATTGTATATGTGTACATGACAGATGTTTTATATAAAAGTTTTAATGTTTTATAGGTTTTTTTTTGAGCAGGTCTTGGCACATACAGTATCCAAAATATTAGGGATAGCCTCTGGGGCCCACTTCATGTCACCCCTCCTTGGGAGACATGGGTGTGCACCTGACGCTGTGGACCAGCGTCAAATCACCAGGGGGAGTGTGTAGCGGGGTCTTCAAAGTTAGTGGGATACACCTGGGGGTAGAGAGACCCAGGTGTGTAATTATGTCAGGGATTAGACCCCTTTTCTTATTCGTGGAGGATTGGGTGGTGTAATATTCTCTTTGACCAGTGGGTGTCAGTGTACCTGCTGGCTCGAGGTAGAATCGCTATCACAGTGTTACCCTTTTTTTTGGTTCCTTCCTGGCGATGGTACGGCTGGGGCGGGGAACCCGCCGTGGTGTCGATGGGAGGATATAAAAGGGGGAGACGCCCGCGCCACGAGGTCGTCGTCGCCTGTCTGTTGTTCTTGTGGGAGGGGGTCACCCCTTCACGCACCCAGGCACCTTAGGCCTGGGTGCGGGCGGTTCAAGGTTCCGGCCTAGGCGCCCAAGGCCTGGTCGGAACGAAGATGGAGTCCATCCCGGGCACCTTCAGCCTGGGGTGAGGTACTATTAAGGAGGCCTGGGACCCGGTGACTCCGACTGGGTCCCGCAAGGGTGAAGTTGCTCCAGGGCGCCCCTTACGAGGGGACCCGCATCTGAGGTGAGGAGGCTGGGGGGGGGTCACCTGTCCGAAGACCCGGTGTAGCGTCAACCCGGTGACGGATGGGCCTTCAGTAACTCCCTTGGAGGACATCTTCCCCTGATATGGGCTTCAGCGCAGCGGAGGAGCTTCCATCAAGACTCCTGCAACCCCTGGTCATAGCACAGGGAGTGTAGGGACTAGGAACCTGTACAGTGCCTCGACCTGCTTCCCCATCGTATCATGCCGTTGCATTTGACTGTATGTGGAGATACGCAATAAACCTGAGTTTGGACTTTGATGGGTGTATGGACTCTGTTGATGGGAACAAAGGGAGATTCCGGCACGGAAGGACTGACCCTCATAACCAGCACACATTTGGCCCGAGGAAAAGATTGATATTGGCCTTCACCTCACCCACATGCATGGGGAGGACATGGGCCGTAGCGCACCTCACTCTGTCGCTCGACATACCCCTAGCTAAAGAGGTCGGGGTGAGGAGGCCGCTACATCTGGAACACAGCAAAACACATCTCAGTTGAGATAAGGAAAAAAAAATGGGAACAAACGCACCGGAGTACATTAAAAAAGTCATACAGAAACGCATTCAGAACGCAGAAATTGTGGTGGGAACCGGCCCTGAGTCACCACTGACTGATGGAAAACTCTAGACTACAGCACACAGCAGAGTGCAGATTATTCAAACATTAGTCTTTGATTTTTCTCTTCTAATACTTTATTACAGTTTATACAAAGCAGCTTTCAGTACCATGGATGAATATATGAATTTTTTAGGGGATTGTTAGAACAAGAGATATCCTAAATGAAGTTGGTATGGTGGATACTGTTATTTTCGAAGACAATTTTTTTAAAGACCGCTAATACTTAGCAATAATCTGTAGTACAAAAATGTGAAATATCTCAATATGTGTGCTAATGTGGATACATTTATAATACTTATGCCGCGTACGCACGATCGGAATTTCCGACAACAAATGTTCGATGTGAGCTTTTGGTCGGATATTCCGACCGTGTGTACGCTCCATCGGACATTTGCTGTCGGAATTTCCGACAACAAATGATTGAAAGCTGGTTCTCAATTTTTCCGACTACAAAAGTTGTGGTCGGAAATTCCGAACGTGTGTATCCAATTCCAACGCACAAAAATCCTACGCATGCTCGAAATGAATTCAACGCATGCTCAGAATCATTGTACTTCATTTTTCTCGGCTTGTCGTAGTGTTGTACGTCCCCGCGCTCTTGACGTTCGAAATTTCCAAGCAACATTTGTGTGACCGTGTGTATGCAAGACAAGTTTGTTGTCGGAATGTCCGATCGTGTGTATGCGGCATTACAGTATTTGTGAATGTTTTTCCCCTGTGGAATGTAACCTTTTCAGGTTAGTGATCCTTCAAGCGGAACTTCACCCAAAAGGGGAAGTTCCGCTTGTTTGCCAGCTCGCCCCTCCTCTTTACAAGTGTGTTTTTTTAGGGGGAGCGCGTACCTGGTTTTGACAAGTACCCTTTCACACTGGTGCGGTGGGGGCATCGGCGGTAAAGCGCCGCTATTTTTAGCGGCGCTTTACTGTTGTATTCGCGGTGCTATTCGGCCTCTAGCGGCCAAAAAAAGGTTAAAAACGCTCGCAAAGCACCGCTACAGAGGCGCTTTGCCGGCGGTATAGCCGCGGTGCCCATTGATTTCAATGGGCAGGAGCGGTGGAGGAGCGGTAAACACACTGCTCCTTCACCGCTCCAAAGATGCTGCTAGCAGGACTTTTTTTACCGTTCTGCTAGCGCACCGCTCCAGTGTGAAAGCCCCGAGCAGCTGTTTCAGGGCGCTTTGCAGGCGCTATTTTTAGTGGTATAGCGCCTGCAAAGCGCCCCAGTGTGAAAGGGGTTAGGATGCCGCCACTAGGGACCCGAAGCCCAGTGAAAAACGGGCACTGGTGAGGACAGCTCTGGACCCCTGGACAGATAAGTGTCCTTATATTAAAAGTCACCAGCTACAGTATTTGTAGCTGTTGACTTTTAACTTTTTGGGAGTAGATAGACTGAAGCTCATATTTAAGGAAAAAAATCCAAAATTAAATCTATATCTACTATTGTCCTTTGTAGTTGCTATTAAAAAAAATGGCATTATGTGGGACAGATACCCATTGGCTGGCATTGCCTTAGAAGCCAATCAAACCTTATGATCTGCAATCTATGGCTTCTAATCACATAAGGAACTATGGAGTATAGCATGTAGTAGAGATGGTATAATGGTCCAAATTTGCATGACTGATCGCTACTACACTGCTTATGTAGCAGTTGCTCGTGATTAACCATGGTCAGTTTTAGTAGCAGCAAAGACACTTTTGTGCACCCAGCCTTAATTTGCAAAGTAACATCCTGTTTACAAAGCATTGTTTTGGCACATGATATTGCTTGGAAGAAAGCTGGTCAATTAACCAATCATGTGCAAATATATATTTTTTCTGCACGTGATTGGGGAGTTCAAGATAAACATAGTTCAATGGTCAAGTGAAAAATGTACTCCTTTAGTAACCCTCCCTTGTGTTTGACACTTATCACAGTGGGCTATCATATACTGACCTGCTTGTTATGTCATTACTTTAAGGAAATCATTGACTCATCAGTAACAACTTTTAAACAGACTCTAATGAGAACAAACCAAAAAAAAAAAACCAAAACATAAAGCCTTTGATATAATGAGTCCTGGATTAATAAATAATTACTCTTGGTTATGTGTAACTCTACCAAGGTATAAATCACAGTGGGACAGAGGTGACCTCAAATCCCTGGAACGTAGACTAGTCTTCTTAATCGGATCTTTTATTTAATCAGATTCTACCTTGTTTACTGAAGAATTAAGAGCTATGTGGGAATAATAAAGTTAATAATTACATAAAGCATTAGGATACTTCTCACTTTTTGATTTAACTCAAGTTGAACTGTATTTTAAGAGCCCATTCACACTAAGAACTGCAGGAGCTTCGTGTTCCTGTGCGATTCACATGTAGTTCTGTGCAGTGCAATTTCAGTTTATACATTTTGAATGGGCTGAAATCACACCACGCCACACCAAAAGTAGCGCGTGCACTCATTTTGGAAAAGCACTGCAACCGGATTGCATGGTACATTTGTAGCATGCGATCCGATGCCGGCAAATATGCTGCGTTTGCAAACTGCATTTTGGGTGACATTAACTTTGCGCTGACACCCACTGCGCATCGCAAGGGCAGTGCGATTTGAATGCGGTGTTGGAAACCGACACAGAACGCAGGTTTCCCAGATGGCATTTTAGTGTGAACGGGCCCTTACAGTCTGGGGTACAAAAGACAGTTTTTTTTCTATCTCCTTTTTCACTTGCATTCCCACAGAAAAGCAGGCATACTGGGACATGTAGTTCTGTAACTTTCACATACAAGGTTCTGTGGTTACTTGTTATCCCAAAAGACATGTTTGAGAGTGAGACTGATATTTCACCTGCTCTTTATTCATGTAGCTACATGCCCAGCCAGACCATCTTCCTTTCTGTGTGTAGCGATCTCAACCCCCTTTACCTGCCTTTGGCTCCTCGCAGGTAGAGAGGGCACACCACGCCACAAGCCCGTACCCTCCTGTATAAAGAGGTTGAGCGATGTTGTTAGCGGGTCTCCACAGCCAGAAACCGAAATCCTCCAGAGTATGATTCTCACCTCTATAATAAACAGAGATAAGTCCTTGTTCTCCCCAGTAACTTGAATGTCCACACCAGCTGCAACTCCAACGCAGAGTTTATTTTCTCTTTGCAAAATAACAGTCTCTGATAGGAAAAGGTTGGAGTAAACAGGACAGCATAAGGTGTGGGAGAGGTCCAGGCACAAACACAATCACTTCACTGCTCGGCTTCTCAAGCAAACTCAGCCCAAATGTATAGTCTCCCTAGGTAGGGACTAGCAGCCAAATGGTACTCCAACTTAAACTCACAGTCTCTGCCACAGACTTGGTTGAACTTGGTCTCTGCCACAGACCTGGTGAATTTGGTGCTTCAAAGCTTGGCCTTTATGTAAGGAGAAGACATCCCTCCAGAGAGTTACCGGGATCCTTCCTTCACCGTGACTTCTCACGGTCCCTCGGAACAGTTCCTCTCCCGGCCTCCTTGTCTAAGATACGGGTCCCCTCGCAAGGCGGCACCCTGGGATTCCTCGATCCTTGCTGGGTCCCAGCCGAAGGTGCTGGGCCCATGGCCTTTGCTGCAATCCCAGGTGTAAAGGTGCCTGGGACTGATTCACAGACCTCCGCCCCTGGGCCAAAGGTGCCCAGGGCGGACAGGAACACAGTCCTGGGGTAGGACCCCCGACCACGACAGAACGGACAGAACCCCGAACAGGCAGCGTCTGCCCCTTTTATATCCTTTTCCAGAATGCACAGCAGGCCAGCCACACCCACGGTACGGCTGCTGAGAGGGGACACACAAGGCACAGCACTGTATCAGTGGTTCAACCCTAGCCTACTATGGCAGCGCCACCTGCAGGCCACAGGGAACTACACCGATACCCTCCCTGCGGACAGAAATGGTTGACAGAATCCTAACAATTGGGGTGTTTGAGCACAACTACCACTCAAACACTTCCCCTAAATTTAGGACCCCGCTACATGTGTAAGTTGGGCTCATTTTCTCAGAGAGACCCCAAGATTCTGAGTTTCTTAGTGTCTGACTTTCCAAGCTCCAAGATTATGAGTTTCCTAGTGCTCCTATAGCTGGACCCCCCAACCCCCCCTTGTTCCCAGTGACTTTGCAAGTGTCTCCCACTGCCTTCCAGCGTGATCCCAGTGTTCCTAGTGTCATCCAGCCTATCCCCAGTGACTCTCTGTGATTCTCTGTGTATTTCTTGCCTGAAACTTGTATCCTGGCATCTGTTGTATCTTCTGAGCATTTTGAGCAGTGTATTTGTGCTTCTGAAATAAAACCTTGTGTATCTGTAGTAAGGTCCCAGGCCACCTTCGGTCTAATGAGAACCTCCAGGGCCAGAGATAGCTGACATACTTCTGAATATGGTGGGTTGTGAGGCATAGTGAGTGCAAAGTAGTGAAAGTTATTGAGCGCCAGACACTTCTTGAATGCAAAAGAGATTTTATTTCTCTTAACAAAACTTTGGGAGAAAGGGTTAGGGCCAGGACACCCTTAGGTAGTTGTTCAGCCCACTGAGCTCCCAGTCTCTCACTATACTAGATGATTCACTGCCACTGAATCCCTTGAGCTCTACCAATCTTCACGGTAGTATCTTTCTCAAGCGTCACCCCCACCTCTCTGCTGAGTCTCTAGCTTGGCACTCAAGATACCTCTCAAGCTTCACCCCATTGGCCTGCTCAGGCCCTGGTTTGACACACAAGGCTGCTCTGCAAGCGTCACCTCCACTGGCTGGGTCTCTGGCTTGATTCTTCACCGTCCCCGGTTGGTGAGAATACTGCTCAGGTACTTGCTTCATTTACTCACTGTATTCCCTGGTATAAGGTAGTTGGTCCCTTAGTGGCAACAACTTCCCCTCTACCTCCGACCACGACAGGTTCTCCGGCCGGCAGAACCATCACTTCTGGTTGGCTTGCAAGCCGCAATCCCAACCCTGCACTGCTCTCTTGCTTCTGGATAGGCCCTCAGACAGCCTAGCAGCCAGATGTGCCCAGGATAGGCCCAAACTCCAGCCTAGCAGCACGGGCAATACAACACACGTCCACCCAGACAGCCGTCCAAGTGGCACAGAACCCTGATCACCTGACTCCACCCAAATATACTGTATAGGCTCTCCCAGGAGGCCAAGGGATTTAGGAAAACCCCTGCCTATTCGCTGGGATACCCCATATACCCATAATTTGACCTCACAGTGCCCTTACTGTATCTAATGCCACCAAGTACCTGGCCACCTGGCGGCAGAAGAGAAAAGTGCAGCAATTGCAGACTTAGAGTGAAATAAATTGATCCTCAACAATTAACCAAGGCAGCTATACCTGGCAGGTAAATTTAGGAGCAACCCTGCCTAAACAGCAGGGTGCTATATATCTGTACCAGCTCCCAGCCTTCATGAACCTCCATGATCCCCTGTGATTTGCAACCTTGTAGTTTGTTACTAGTATCTGTGCACTTCTAGTCTGCAACATGCTTAAGCCCTGTACATACGATCAGAAAATCGTATGAAAGCGATCGTACAATAATCAGATCGCTAGTACAGAGCTTTTGAGAGCCGATCATGACAGTTCATTCGATAATATCCGATTGGACAAGCACAATTTTTTTTTCGGACGATGCCAGATCGTACGATTTTAGTTTAATCAGTACAGTTGTCG
This sequence comes from Rana muscosa, assembly GCA_029206835.1. NCBI lineage: Eukaryota > Metazoa > Chordata > Amphibia > Anura > Ranidae > Rana > Rana muscosa. The sequence continues at coordinate 204,677,562 of CM055122.1, read as the reverse complement.
TTCGAAAATGCAATACAAATACACTACAACACTACACATTACATCACTTCTGAATTTTTATTCTGTCATGAGAATTTTCAGGTTCGATCTGAGAAAAGCATGCAAAAAAAAACAGACAATCATTCGTCCGATAATCTCATCGCGTGTACCAAGCATTAGGGTCCTTTCACATGGGCGGTCTGTCCAGCGGACTCAGTTTTGCTCAGCGGCGGATTGCTCCGCTAATCCCCGCTGAGCAGGCGGATGACAGGTCCGTCTCCACTCACTGTGCAGAGACAGACTTGTCAGAGCCCCTCTTCAATGGGGAGATCGGATAAAAACGGACCACCTGTCCGTTTTCATCCGATCCTCCAGACGGGTGGAAAATAGGGTCACCATCCATCTGGATTTCACAGACAGAATGAGATCGGATAGCAGCGAGTAACAGCTGATAGAGGTGAATGGAGTGTCCGATCAGGTCCGCCTGAAAAACTGACAGGCGGACCTGATCGTAAAAGCCCGTGTGGAAGGGCCCCTAGTGTCTTTCTGGGTGTTCCTAGTTCGCTTCCTGCTCTGTCTTCATCTATTTCTGCCTGCTTCTAGATTATTGTGTGTCTCTGCAGTACTATACACTTCTAGTCATCCCGTGTGTCTCCTTGCACTACTGCCCTTTCCTCGTACCTCTGTGTGTTTCTGTACACTCCTGCCAGGTTGGGCTGTACTACATACTGGTCTGTAATGCCAGTATGTCAGTGCTGTGAAGGTCTCCTACCTGTATATAAGCCCTTAGTTCTCAGTAGCTGCCTATTTGAATGAGTGCTGCAACCTGGGATTCGTCTGTAGCAGTGGCTCTCGACCCCAGTCCTCAAGTACCCCCAATGGGCCATGTTTTGGGAACTTCCCTTAGATAAAATAGCTTTTATCAATACCATGTCATTGATATTGATTTAAAGCAGCTGTGCAAAGTAAAGGAAAACCTGAAAACATGGCTCGTAGGAGGTACTTGAGGACTGAGGTTAAGAACCACTGGTCTGTACCAAAGCCCATCTATATCTTCTGAAGTTCTGGTGAAGGCAAGGTAGCTTCTTATGCCCCGTACACACGATCTGACCTTTTTCCGACCAAACTCATATCGGAATTCCGACGGAATTTCATCGGAAAAAAATAGAACAGGTTCTATATTTAAATTCCGATGGAATTCATCGGAATTTCTCCGATGGGGCCCACACATGGTCGGAAATTTCCGATGAAAAAACGCAGTCGGACTCCGTCTGACTTTTTTCATCGGAAATTCCTATCGTGTGTACAAGGCATCAGACTCTTTGCCTCAGCCATTCTAAGGGCTCTCACCTTTGCTGTATGGTGCCGACACCGTGGACGCCCCAGTGTGAAAGGGGCCTAAGGGCACCAGGACAGCATAAGGCCCCTTTCACACTGGGTGCGTCACGGCGCTATTCGGCCACTAGCGGGTGATTTTACCCCCGCTAGTGGCCAAGAAAGGGTTAAAACCACTGCAGCAGCGCTTTGCCGGCGGTATAGCCACGGTGCCCATTCATTTCAATGGGCAGGATGCTCCAAAGATGCTGCTAGCAGGACTTTTTTTACCGTCCTGCTAGCGCACCACTCCAGTGCGAAAGCCCTCTGGGCTTTCACACTGGAGAGAGCAGCGGGCGTCTCTCCAGCCGCTCTTGCAGGCGCTATTGTTAGCGTTATAGCACCTGCAAAGTGCCTCAGTGTGAAAGAGGTCTAAGGTAAAGGCCAACACCTCTTTACATGTTCTCGAGGGATCCCCAAACTCCCCTCTTTGAGGATCTGCCAGTGATTGCATCCTTCCTGACCTCCCCTCAGCTGGAAGTCCAGTCATTCCATGTCTGCACATTCATCAATTTTCTATGGACTCTTTGAACTTTTACATTGATTCATCCATCCTGTTGGCAGAGTAGTGCTGATCACTTGCTATTCATAGTAACTTTTGTCTTCCTGGATGCCCAGTGCCCCTTTGCTGCAAGCGACTTATGCTAGTACACCTGCCTGCAAGTCCAGCATGCTAGTGCTTCAAGTTACCCCTGGTCACCTGACACCTGTCTATCTACACGATCCTGATCCATTTGCTCCCCCATATCCAGAAGGAGGAGGAAATTCCCAAGGGGGTCAACAAAGCGTAATGTAATGGTTCAGGAGTGCATTGAAGGAGAGTATCAGCAAGTGGGGGCTTGTTTTTTTTCAAGAGAACCTATCACTTTGCTCTGAGTGGGTAAACTGATGGTATCCTCAAGCCATTTTTGTCATAGATTGCATCAGAAACATTAACAGGTCAGTGACATAAGCATATGCAATATATATCTAGAAATACAGGTATACATGTTTGCACGCAGGAAAGCAGTACAAAGGGATAACAGTCAGATGTATCCAACAGGATAGACAACTAAAATGAAGTATTTGACACACACCAGGAAAATATTCGCACCTGAACCAGTGAGTCTCAAGCATTCAAAGAAGGATCCCCAGTATGAAGCGGAGAGGGGAGAGGGGAACACAAGAGGGGAGAAGGGAAACACAAAGGAGAACGAAGGGGAAATGTGGGTGGGAAAAAGGGAGGATAGGGGGAAGGGAGGGAAAAAAAGGGGGGAAAGACAGGACGGGCAGGGGGAGGGTAGGGGCAAAAGGAGAAGAGGAAGGATACAATAATTTAATACAGTTAAAGTGGATGTAAACCCTCCATACACCCAGGGAAGTGAACAGCCTCATACACAGGGATGAAACAAATCTCTCTACATAAGTTTTACATGTATATCTGCTGTCTTCACATTTATATACTGTTTAGAAAGTTCAGATCATATTAGGAAATTTTCTCTTCCTGTTTAACCACTTAAGCCCCGGACCAATATGCAGCTAAAAGACCAGGCCCCTTTTTGCGATTCTGCACTGCGTCGCTTTAACTGACAATTGCGTGGTCGTGCGACGTGGCTCCCAAACAAAATTGACGTCCTTTTTTTCCAACAAATAGAGCTTTCTTTTGGTGGTATTTGATCACCTCTGCGGTTTTTATTTTTTGCGCTATAAATAAAAATAGAGTGACAATTTTGAAAAAAAAAAACTATATTTTTTACTTTTTGCTATAATAAATATCCCCAAAAAATATATAATAAAACATATTTTTTTCCTCAGTTTAGGCCGATACGTATTCTTCTACATATTTTTGGTAAAAAAATCGTAATCAGCATTTATTGATTGGTTTGCGCAAAAGTTATAGCGTTTACAAAATAGGGGATAGTTTTATGGCATTTAAAAAAATTATTTTTTTTTTTACTAGTAATGGCGGCGATCAGTGATTTTTTTCGTGACTGCGACATTATGGTGGACACATCGGACACTTTTGACACATTTTTGGGACCATTGTCATTTTTACAGAGATCAGTGCTATGTGCTATAAAAATGCACTGGTTACTGTAAAAATTACACTGGCAGTGAATGGGTTAACCACTAGGTGGTGCTGTAGGGGTTAAGTGTTCCCTGCATTGTGTTTCTAACTGAGGGGGGGTTGGGCTCTGTGTGACATGACACCAATCTCCGCTCCAAGTACATGGAGCCGAGATCCGTGTCATTGTCACTAGGATCAAGTCTGCGGGACCCGCGGTCCGACTCACGGGGATGGCGGCAGGGTCGCGAGTGCGCTGCCGGCGGCGGGCGCACGCGACCACATGGACAGGTATTTAAAGGGGACGTACAGGTACGTTGATGTGCCTGTCCGTGCCATTCTGCCGACGTAAATGTACAGGAGGCGGTCGGCAAGTGGTTAACACAGAGTGTGATGTCTAGGCACACAGCCAAGATAGCTAAAATTGCTGATTGGAGGAAAGGCACACACCCCCTCTCCACAAAGGCAGAGAATCTCAGAGGTGTTTTGTAATAGGGCCAGCTGCCCGTTAATCTATTTTAGCAACCTCCTCTTACAGAAATTTCAGTCTGCTTTTATCTAATGTGTCAGAGAATTTGTCAGGAGTTATCAGGCTGATAACAGAGGAACGGTTCAGGAGAGAGCTACGGGACTTAGCTCTTTGAAGAGAGATAACAAAATACTGCAGATATGTGTGCCCAGCTCAAATTTCATGAATTGGGTTTACATCCACTTTAATTAAAGAATAATTAACTGTATTTTTTTTCATTTAGAATTTGCATAAATATCTAATAATGTCCTGATATCAGTCCTCCCCGCAGTCTGCCCCTAATCCACTTATGGCTATAATCAAAAGTAATGACCCCCGCAAATTAACATCGGCCTTCTACGGTATGCTCACTACCCTGTTTCCACCAAATTGGCGTATAAACTCAAACCTCGCTGGGAGAGAGTGATAGGCCCCTTGGAGGATGAGGAATGGGAAGAGGCTTTAGAATCCTGCAAGGCTGTCTCACCCAAGCTCTCCGACAGATTGACTCAAATCTATATTATCCATAAGGCATATCTCACCCCCCTTCGGGTTGCCAGATATAGACGCACCCAATCTACCCTTTGTCAGATGTGTGGGAGGGAGGTGGGTACGTTCTTTCACTTACTATGGTCATGTCCCAAAATACAGGGCCTGTGGAAGCAAGCTGTAACCTTTCTGTACGATCACATGGGCTCTCCGGTCACGCTAGACCCAAAACAATGCCTACTTGGTGTGCTTCCGGATACTATTGACAAATATACGAAGACGTTCCTGCATGAGACTTTGTTCTCAGTGCGGAAGGTTATTGCCCGGAATTGGATGTGACCCGTACCCCCTAAGCTGGTGGAGTGGAAGGTGGAGGTCAATAATAATCTACCGTATAAAAAGGTTTTGTATATTAACAGTGAATGCCTGACCAAATACGACAAAATATGGGATCGTTGGCTACAAGACTCCGATACTTGTTTGTAAGGCACCTTGGGTCTATGTTGCCAGATGGGTGGCTTACCCCTGGCTGGGCGCATTGTTACAAGTCTAGAGGACCTGCATGGTCGGCACCAGATATTGCTCTCCCTTTTTTTTCTATGTTTGTTATTCATGACGCCGGTTTTGAACTGTCTGTATTCTGATTACTGTACACCCTCATGTTATCATTGACACTTTGGATGTATGTAACAACATGTATGCACTTTTTGATATAATAAATTTGGTTAAAAAAATAAAATAATGTCCTGATATCAGTCTCCTTCTCCTGGTACAGCAGTACTTACAATGGGAGAGGGAGGAGAAGCAGAATTATGCCTTAAAGTGGAGTTCCACCCAGAATTTTTTTTTACACGAAAAATCCTAAAAAAAAAATAGAAAAAAAAAATAGAATTTTTTTATTTGTTATACTCACCCGAAATACCTGTTGCTATGCGGAAGTCCGTAATCTGCCTCTTCCGTAACTGCTGTCTGTTTTCGTCCCCATCCTCTTCTAGTGAATGGGGCGCGCTGCTTTCTGGGAACTGTGTGTAATCCCAGAGAGCAGCCGCCCATTCACAAGTTGGCGCGAGACTCGCGCATGCGCAGTAGGAAACGGGCAGTGCCTGTTTCCCTTAGTGTGGATGGCGGCGCGGGACCTGCACCGATCGAGGGATCAACATCGGGGAGGGCCATCAGCATGGGAGAGTAGGATAGGTAAGTGTCCTTATTAAAAGTCAGCAGTTACAGTGTTAGTAGCTGCTGACTTTGAAAAAAAAAAAAATCCTGGGTGGAGCTCCGCTTTAAGTCAGCAGTATGACCATTGCTAACAGGAGGAGAGAGCAGAGAGATGACCTCATGATTGTCTAAACCAGGGTCTCCATACTTTTCAAGCAAAGGGCCAGTTTACTGTCTTTCAGACTTCAGGGGGGCCGGATTCTGACCAGTGGGGGTAGAAAATGCCCCAGGGCCGAGCATCAGTGAGAATAAACACGGCCCCAGTGCTGGTGGGCAGTAGGAGGAGGAATAGTGCTTCATCATTGCTATTAGTGGAAGAAATAGTGGCCCATTGTTGGTGTCATTGGGAGGAATAGGACCTCATATTGTTGGGAGCAATACTGCCCCAAGGGCTAGGTGAAGGCTAGCAAAGGGCCACATCCGGCCCTCGGGCCACAGTTTGGAGACCCCTGGACTCTAAACACAGCTTGGGCGCAGGGTGGTTGGAAAACCGAGGTCACCTACCTTGTTGTGATGTCTGGCAGGGATGTCTGGATCACTGGTTTTGCAAAACCTAATTGCAAATCCTTTAGCAGGTAAAATTTTTCTCAGCTGTGTATTTAGAGCATTCAGAAAATAATTTTTTTTTTGTTTTTTTTTGCAATTACCAGCATATAACATGGCTGTTAAGGAAATGGATGGAGCCTGTAGGATCATAATTATGCCATCAGGGGTTATTTTACAAACCTGCATTTCTGACCAATGAGCTTAGCTGTCCATGCCAGCATGACGTAAAGGGAATTTGTTTGGTTGCTAGGAATAAACACAACCACCAAAGTTCATTGCAGAAAATCATAACTAAATGAAGGACTGCAATCACATTACAAATGAAGGACTGCAATCACACAAGAGAATTCAATTATTGGGGATGTTTATTATGAAATGAATATAACTAGAATACCAATTTGGATATTGCAGTTTCCTGCTTTAGATTTCCTGTCAGCGACACACAATATCCAAAACAATTTAGATAGAAAGATGACACATGACAATGGTACTATAACCTTTTCTATTCCTACATTTAGGTGTATAAACAGTGTCTCTGTAGCAGATTAGAATACAGCTCCAATCTACTGCACTGCTTGCAACTAACAAGCCGAACTATGTATCAATTATAAGGCACTGCTGAGCTTCTAACACATGCACCTACTGTGTACGCCAGTTATCACAGTATTAAACCCAAAACCAAAATTGTAATATAATGCAGCTTAACAATCATTCGATATGGTGGCTGCATTCGTTTTCTTTTTGAGGCTTATTTCTCCTCTGTTTTCACCTGATGATCTGGCCAGTGACATACCTCCTGTATTAGAGTGCCTCCAATCTGGATGACAGAGCACAGGGGCACCTTTGGGTAGCAGCATTGTCAGTCTAGGGGGAGCGGAATGTTAGATGTACTAGCAGATTTGGATACACTAATAAATTGATGCCAAACTCCGGTCAGCACTTTATAAGCAGTTACAGTAAAGCCCTGTACACACGATCGGATTTCCTATAGATTCTAATCCGATGGATTTTTCCATCTGAAATCCGATGAAGCTGACTTCCATCAGTCTTGCCTACACCATCAGTCAAAAAACCGATCGTCCCAAACGCCGTGACGTAAAACACTCAGACGAGCCGGGAAAAATGAACTTCAATGCTTCTGAGCATGCGTCGACTTGATTCTGAGCATGCGTGGGTTTTTTATCCATTGGAGTTCCCCACAGACGATAGTAATTTGCTATCGTTTTTTTCCCCATTGGATAAATTTAAAACATGTTCTATTTTTTAACACCGATGGAAAAAAGACCGATGGGGCCCATACACGATCGGTTTGTCCGATGAAAAAAATCCATCGGACTGTTTTCATCGGTAAAACCGATCGTGTGTACACGGCATTACAGTTTTTTGTTTTGTGGTAAAGATTTTACATATATAAATAAAAGCTGACCATTGTAAGCATCCTTGTCTATAGTAAATGCTTTGTCTCAACCCTGCAACTCCTATTCCTGTTGAAGAACAACAGACGTACTGGCTGGATCACGCTTTACTATAATCACTGCCCAAGTGATATTCACTGTTACTACTGGTCAGCTACCAACGAGGACTGGACCTCTAGTGGGAACGTTGGCAAATACCGCAGGGGATTCTCTACATGCATCACAATATATCCTGCAGTCTCCTACAGGACTAACTTAAATCTGAACTTCACTCTCTCAATCAACATTGATTATTTTTAATCTTTATGCTGCTAGCATTAGTAAATATATAGGAAAGTATATCATATTTACTTGTTTTAAACTTTTTTTTTTTACATTTAGTTACTTCCTGGTTTCTTGCCTAGGCATATTATGTCATATATCCCAGGATTCTTCAGGAGGGTCAACAACTGGTTTACTTTTTTCAGTCACGCAGGAGTCTTCAGGAGGGGGGAGAGGAGGAGGGGTTTTCTCAGCTAAGCACACTCTCCTGCATGCATGCTTGAGCTAAGGGTTGATGGATTCCAGGAAGTAAATGCTACATGAATCATTTGCCCTTTCTCAAGATGGCCATGGTCAGAAATACCAGGGGGTTGTTTTTTTAAAGTGATTTCTCAACAAAATAAAGCAAAGAGTCATGGGTGGATGGGGGAGTTTGCTTTGAATATTAAACTCCCTATGGTCAGTGTGCAATGGGGAAGCTGATCGCACAGGACCAAGAAGATCGTGTCCATCATTGTAGTAGTGCCAGTTCCTACAGTGATTGTCAGATTCCCCAGGTATGAAGTATACATACTTACACTGGTTCAAAATGGACCAATGTAAGTATTCAATAAGATCATACCTGGAGTTCAGCCTGAAGAACCTGAAGCTGGTCAGATACAGTGGAACCTTGGATTACGAGCATAATCCGTTCCAGGAGAATGCTTGTAATCCAAAGCACTCGCATATCAAAGCGAGTTTCCCCATAGAAGTCAATGGAAACAAAGATAATTTGTTTCGCATTGACTTCTATGGCATGCAATGCTGCATGTGGCCAGAGGTGGGGGGGGCGCCGGAGAGCCTCGTAAATACTCCGGGACAGCTCAGCTGATCTCGGAAAGGCTTGGAAACACCCGGGAACAGAGTATTTTCGAGTGTTTCCGAGTGATTCCAAGTATTTCCGAATGGCTCTGAATGGCTCCGAACCGTTCCGAGTGTCACCGGCGCCCCCGCACCTCTGGCCAAATGCGGTACTGCACACCCCATTAGCTTGAATTCTGCTCGTTTTGTGAGACAACACTTGCAAACCGAGTCAGGATTTAAAAAAAAAAAGCTGCTCGTCTTTCAAACGTCTTTCAAACTCGTAAACCAAGGTTCCACTGTATTCCCTTCCTTGGATCCCTTGTACAGCAGTGGTTAGACCAGGAGAAGGAGTGTCAATACTCTGAGACACAGTCACACTGTGAAAATGCTTACTGGAGGGAGAGCAGAGGGATGACTGCACTGGTGTGCTGCTTCTCCTTCACTGTCCATTCAGTCTAGTGTGGGTTCCTGATAAGGCTGTGTTGTTTAAATGACCTGTTTGTGCTGCAGGTCACGGCTGCTTGGATCACAAAACAGTTTCAACAGAATTATCAATTCTTTGGCACTGGGTTTTCATATATGTATTCCATTTGTGTGTAGCGGACCCCCAAAATTTAAGGGCAGCCTGAGCAATAGTTTGGCTCAGGTTATTCTGATTCTATAGATTGGACTCTGCTCTGCTGTGGTGTTGCCTGGGTGTATAGTTCCCCTTGACCTGCGGGTGGCGCTGTCGCTCAGGTCTCGGGTTGAACCACAGGTGCCATTATAGCGTGGTTGGGTGTCCTCTCTCGGCAGCCATATGGTGGGTGTGGTTTACCTGCTGTACATGCTGGGAGAGGGTACATAAGGGCCAGACGCCATGGATTTTAGGGTGGAACCCCTGGTGGCGAGAGTCGCGCCCGTTGGCCTGCTGGCCAGGGGTGCGTGAATTGGTTGAGAAGTCTCGGGCACCTTCAGCCCGAGGCTATAGTGTTCCAGGTAGGCCCAGTACCTTCAACTGGGTCTACAGCTCAACCACTGGAGTCCCAGGGTACCCGTGGAAGGGTGGCCCGCTCTGAAAGAGAGAAAACCAGGGGAGGACCTGTCCGGAGGATCGGTGAAGGAAGTCACTGTCTCAGGAGAGGCCTGGTTACCTATCAGAGGGAAGGATTCCGTAAGTTGCACAATAGCGCCTGTGATGTGCCCCATTGGCACCTATGGTCTCTAAAGGTACCAGGCGTTAAAGAGTTCTAGATTCAGGTACTAAGGGATTCTGTGGCAGAGGATCTCCTGAACTTGTCTTTGAAGGGGACTAAATCTAAAGTAACTGTTCGTGCTTCACTCCGGCTGCTAGAACTGTGAGAGGGATCTATCCGGGTGAGCAATACCCACTCAGGCTTGAGTGGAGAATAGGGTAACTGGGTGCCGCGTGCCTGAACCTTTCTCCCTACCCAACTCTATCTCTGTTTTAACCTTTTCCCAATCTGTTTCAAGCAAGGAAAATAAACTCATCTGTTGGAGTTTAAACACCATCTGGACATTGGCCTTCTTTTAGGAAAGAGAATAGACTTTTCCCTATACTCTAGGGACGAGAACCAATGGAGGGAGGTAACTTGCTGCAGGACCCAACAATAGTATGAACACCGCTCAACCTCTTATACCAGGAGGATATGGGCATGTGGCACAGTGTGCCTTACCCTGCACGTGAAGGTAGGCAGGAAAAAGGGTCCGTGTGCTACATGTGTATCTAGCCAACTGTTCTATACTTCACTTTTACGTTAGATATGGTCCTGGTTCTTAGTTCTCAGGAAAAGTCTTTATGAAACTTTGTAAGTCATTTATTTATTTAAGAACAATTTAATTAGCATTCTTATTGTTAGCCTGTATGGATCATAATGATATTTATGTTAATGTATTATGGCGGTATGATTTTGTCAGATTTTAGGTGCTGAAAGCGGTACCATTACTCTAGATGGAAATTTGGCGTTTTATATTGTAGGCCTGTAATTCTTAGGAATAGCTCACTTAAATCTGTCCAAACAAGAGCCTAGTAAACATCCCGGGTATGATAAAGTAAAAAAAAAAAAAATATCATAAATCATAATATAATAAATAACTATAAAATAATTATAACAAATAATAATATAATAATAATAATAAAAGTGTTTTTCAGTGTTTGATGACGAATTTCCCCACAAATCGCTATCGCTCAAATCTGCAAGTGATTCTAATTTATTATCGCTGTTTTCTAGCTGGTCTAAAACCACTTTTGACATAAAGGGACACTTTTTGGTTGCTATGGACAATCTCCAAATTCCAGGCAGAAAGAACAGTTTTTATTATATAAAAGTGCATGCAGGGCACTGGACAGACCACTAGGGACAAAGGGGATGTGTAATTATTTTATACAGTACTGTAATCTGTAAGATTACAGTGTACTGTATGTATACTGTGTTTTAACTTTTTTGAATTTAGCGCCGATCTCCGTCCCCGTGCGTCGTAACGTCGCAGGGAACGGAGCTCGGCGGCACTCGGGCACTGTGTGAATCGAGCGAGGAGACACACAGCGGGGAGGCATCGCAGGATCCAGGGGACAATGTAAGTAAATCTGCCTGGATTTCTGCGATGCAATCCCGAGTCTGGCTCGGGGTTACCGCTTTTGGTGCTGAAATTTAACCCCGAGCCAGACTCAGGAATACCGCCAGGAAGGTTAATGTATTAATGCAGACACTGGCTGCAAAAAACGCCTTGAGGCGATTTAGTTCGCATTGTAGCGCTATACAAGTCTTTCACTACATCCTGGCCAGTAAAAGGAGCTAGATTAAGAAGATCAGTATCTCCCTGCTCACTATGGTCATACGCATCGAGGCCCAGGGGTAAGACTGCGTTTATAATAGGGTGACCAGACATCCCTGGTTTCAGGGGACAGTCCCCGGATTGAGGACACTGTCCCCAGACCAAGTCTGTCCCCAGTTTTGTCCCCAGATTGGATTTGAACAGGGGGTGGGGCAATTTCAAAGACAGTCAGTGCAAAATTAAAAAAAAAATCTGAATTACACCCCCTACTCCGCCACCCCTACTAGCTTAGAGGGGTGTATTTTTTTCCATTATCTGTGCCCCTTTCTGATGATCATGTGCTGGTTCGGGTGCATACCCATTCAGCTCCGCTCGCATGTTCTTCTGCCTTGGTTCAAGTCCCGGCCAGCTGCCTGCCTGCTTATCTCCTTGCCTTCCCTGGCGGAGTGATCTTCCTCCACTCCCCACCCAGTCGTAGCCGGGGCCCGAAGAGTAAGACTTGAAAGGCTGGGAGGCGGGCGGTGACGGGCAGAGAGTCGCTGATTGCCGCCATTACTAGTAAAAAAAAAATATGTCCCCGGATTTCATTTTAAAAATCTGGTCACCTTAGTTTATAAGCATTGTTCAATAATAATAATGTATTAAAATCCTAACAGTTACATGGGGAAAATACTGAATAAAAAGGAATGTTTTGTTAATCAACTTTACAGCTGTTATAAGAAGCAAGTGGACGCCAGGTCACCTCTGTGTGAATTATTAACAAAGTTAGCACTCTAGAGTGAGACTTTATCAGTATTTTCTTAGATTAAATAAACTTTTGGTAAACAGATATCCTGAATCAGACAGGTAACATAAACAGGTGAGAATGGAGCCTGTAAATAATGCTATAGACACAGGCACAAGTGTATAACGCCATATGGTAAACACATTAGGGTTGATTTACTAAAACTGGAGAGTGCAAAATCTTTTGGAGCCCTGTATAGAAACCAATCAGCTTTTAGTTTTTTTTTTTTTTAGTTTTTTTTTGTGAAAGCTTAATTGAATAAGCTGAAGTTAGAAGCTGATTGGCTACCATGCACAGCTGTACAGATTTTGCACTCTCCAGTTTTAGCAAATCAACCCCATTGTTACCATATTATTTTGATCTGTTTTACTTGAGGCTGGGTTCACACTATCTTCGCATGCGGCTCACAGCAGGGGTCTGGTGCGCCCCCGTTCATCGTTTCAGATCCGATTTCACCCCAAATTTTTGGCTGAAGCCTTAACATAGAGAGCTGGTCAAAATCTCCTGCTATTGTGAATTGGATTCAGGGAACCCTGCATCCAATTCGCAATAGTGTGAACCCAACCTAAAGTGTTTGTTAACCCCCAAAAATTAAAACATTTGACAGATCTTGGTCCCTTAAAGCAGATTAAACAGCACAGTGCTCGTGCTGTGTAATCTGCCCCTCTCTAAACTGTAAAAAACCTCCCTGAACGTGACAATTCCTGTATCCCCCTCTCTGCGCTGACCACGAAAATCAGGGCTGCTGAGCCCTGACCACAGTAATCAGCGTACGTCCCTCCGTCATCCGCAGTCCTGCTCTCAGCTCTCCTCTCTCCCCCTCACCCCCTCCTCTGTGTCTCTGTCTCCGCCCTCCCCCATACCCGCCGATATTAGTACAAATAAAAGTTTACAAAATGTCACTGCCAGCCCCTTTAATATAGTTAGGCATAGCACACTGTATAAGTATTTTATAGAAACAAGCGTTGTAAATACAGTTTTAGTGCGATCTTCAGGCCGGTCACGTGACTCTCGGCCGGTTTCCAGGGCTACTACGGGAGAGGCTGAGTGGCCATGTGAACTCCCTGGCTGATGTCAGAGGAAGATCTCGGCCCCTCCTGCAGAAGCCATATATCGGATGTATACAACGACCGCGAGTCATGTGACCGGCCAGAGGATCACCCTAAATAGGTACTTACAATGCTCATCGACTACGGGTGCGATGCAAATTCCTATGGTGCAGTGCAAATTTTATCTTCATAGGCTTCAACTGAACTTGCATTAAACTCTGAGCACACAGTTCACATCTCTGCAAATTGTTCACTGTCTGCCTCCTGATATTCTCGGTAAATTTGCGGTAAATTCGCACCTGTCCACTTCAAAATGCAAGTTTGCTAGTACCATATGCTGTTAAACAGCCCTACACCTAGAGCTGGGCAATTTTTTCCCCTAAAAAAATCTGCAATTTTTTTTATAAAAAACTCGATTTACGATTCGAATCGATTTTTTTTTTTGATGGACACCGCGCTGGTCCTGAGGAGCTGCGGGCAGGAGTTTTAAGGCAAGGCCGCGGCTTCGGCCTAGTCCGCGACGGCCGGCCTCACGGCCTTTTCCCAGGATCGCGGCGGATTGACTTCTCCCCTGCAAACCCCGGAGAGGCCACCAAGGCAGGAGGGACACAGGAGGGTCAGTTTTGGGGGTCCGCACCCAGTAGCAGGAGGACTCTAGCGTGGGTCCTGAAGAGCTGCGGGCAGGAGTTTTAAGGCAAGGCCGCGGCTTCGGCCTAGTCCGCGATGGCCGGCCTTGCGGCCCTTTCCCGGGATCGCGGCTGACTGACTTCTCCCCTGCACACCCCGGAGAGGCTATCAAGACAGGAGGGACACAGGAGGGTCGTTTGTGAGGGTCTGCACCCAGTAATAGGAGGATTCTTAGCGCCGGTCCTGGGGAAAAAAAAAACCTAAAAAATAGATTTTTTGAAAATATGAATCGATTTGACCTACCAACTCGATTTTTAAATCAAATCCATTTTTTTCCCAGCCCTACCTACACCATGATGTTCCCACCTCTAAACTTCACTGTTGGTATGGGAGTGTTTTTGGGTTGATGTGCAGTGCCATTTGACCTCCAAACATGGTGTGTATTATGGCATCCAAAGAGTTCAATGTTGGTCTCATCTGACCAGACTATATTTTCCCAGTATTTCACAGGCTTGACTAAATGTTGTGCAGCAAACTCTAAACGAGCTTCAACATGCTTTTTCTACAGTAATGGAGTCTTGCATAGTGAGCGTGCATACAGGCTATGGCAGTTGTGTGCATTACTTATTGTTTTCTTTGAAACCATTGTACCTCCTAATCCCAGGTCTTTCTGAAGCTCTCCACAAGTGGCCCTTGGCTCTTGGACAACTCTTCTGATAATTATTTTCACTCCTCTGTCAGAAATCATGTGAGGAGCACCTGGTTTATGGTGAAATTTTGTTTTTGCCGCTGGATTATGGCCCTAACAGTGCTCACTGGAATATTCAGAAGTTTAGAAATCCTTCTGTAACCAATGGCATCTGTATGTTTTGCAACAAAAGGGTTGCAGAGGTCTTGAAAGAGCTCTTTTTAACTTAATTTCTGAACTTATTTGTTTTGGTTTCTTTTTATGTATGGATTGCATGGGTTGTTACGGACGTATGGTGAAAATTTCATGTCAATAGCATCTTTAGAAATATATTTACTTAGAAAAATGGTGACAGGTTTAATACTTGTTTTATACTTGTACATATATATTTAGCTTTTTGACAGTAGTAAATGGCCCTTTCTAATAAAAATGATATATTATTGTGCTCCCCATATCTGCTTGATTCAAAGTCTTTAATGCTAAGACCTTTCACACAGGGCATATCAATGCGTACCCAATGTGAAGGCCATGTTTACCCTCATGAGGTTGTACAGATTTTCCGTGCATCCCTGTGCAGGCAGTCCCACTGATATCAACTGGGATACAGCGGCTGTAAGGACACAACCGCTGCTTCCAATATGACATCTGTGTGAGTGTTGGTGCATGGCCCTGAATGCGGACAATGTGAGCTCAAGGACACTTACCTGCACACCCATATATATTGGGAGCAGCAGTCATGTTCGTGCAGCCGCTGTGTCCCGATTAACATCAGTGGGACATCAGTGGGACTGCTTGCATGGGGATGCACGGAACACCTGTGCATCCCTGTGCGGGTAATTACGGCCCTCGCACAGGGTATGCATTGATATGTGTGAATGAGGCCTTAGAGCTACAAAATGATAACTTTTAAAAAACAAATGTCTTCAGTCCACTGAATGGGAAATATACAATATGTGTCAAAACAAACACAACCACAGGGAAGGCCACAAAAAGCAGATATTCCCAGTTCCCCTCAACTAAGAAATATTATGTGACATCACCCAGCCATTTAAAACCTTTTAGAATCATGCATGTCCAATGAGATGCTGATACGCCTTGTTTAATAGTCCTTACCTCATCTTTGAAAGATGGCTAAAAGTAATGTGAAGAGGAGTTATACTGGCTAAAAAGCAATGGTGGGAGAGAACAGGAAAGGAAAAAGTACTGTACAGTATATGGCTGAAAATCTGTTTTATTTGCCTGAAACCAAAGAGACTATGTTTTATTTTATTTTTTCAAATATTTTATTTAAACCAGGAAAAGGCAGATCCAGAACATTACATCTATAATATACAGACATCAGTATATCGAATTGCAAAGTATATAATATGTCTAATCAGTAAACCAATGCTGAGATTACATAAACGTCAAGAAGTCATTATAAAGGATAATTCAAGCATGGATTTAACTTTTCTGCATATAGCCTAAAAAACAGTCCACGTAGAAAGAGGTATGGAGCTGTCCATTCCCTTTTCCATTTTATATAAAAGCAAAGGGTTAGGAAGAAAAAAAACAGAGGAGGAAAGGGAAAGAAAAGAAAGAAGAAGAAGAGAGAAAAAAAAGGGGGGGGTGAGGGGAGGGAATAAGAGAAGTTTAAGGTGGTACAATGGTTTGTCACACTGTGGGCATTTAGGATGTATTACTTGTTGGACAAAGTTATGGACCCAAAAGAGCTTTCCATTCCTCAGAAAGGGCAAATATTCCGTAGTCTCCAGATCTTGGAATTTTTTTCATATATATGTTGCGCTGAAAGTATTAAGTCTTTCATCTTATTGATTTCCTCCACTATTTGGAGCCAGCAAATAATAGTTGGTGGTTGCAGGTTTTCCAGTATAGAGGGATACAAGATTTGGTGGCATTCAACAGGTGACGTGCTATTGATTTTTAATAAATTTTCTCCGGAATGGCCGAAACATGCAATAAGAAAAAAGCTGGATCATCAGGAATCTCATAATACATGAATTTGTGTATAAATATACAGATCTTCTTCGACTAATATTCAAGCTTAGGGCAAGACCAAAAGAGACGTAGCAGCGTTCCTCTTCCCTCCTGGCATCTCCAACAACGATTGGTGGTATTGGGATAGAATTTGTGTACCATATAAAGAGTATGGTACCATCTCGTTAAAATTTTAAAGTTTGTTTCCTGAATCTTCGTACATATAGATGATTTCAGGGAAAATCTAATATTATTTTGTTGTTGTTTTGTTGTAAAAGTGTGATTTAGGGCTGTTTCCCATTTCTTCAAGCATGTCTGTTCGGTAGGGGTGATCAATAGGTTATAGGTATTAGAGAGAACTTGTGGCAGAGTTCCTTTGTCTGAACAGTATTCCTCAAAAGTAGTCATGTTGCGACCAAAACCCTGTGGGTTAGGTAGAGAATGTAAATAATGATGTAGTTGAAGGGCTTTCCAGAAGGTTAATCGGAAAGGGCCTGAGTCTTCCCTTAAAGCTTCAATGGAAGGCCAATGATCAGCTGCTAAGAAGTGTGATGCCTGATAGCGACCAGCTTGGTGTAGCCCCCGAAGCGCCTGGTTGTGAAGACCCGGAAGAAATTGTGGGTATCCTAATATTGGGAATAGAGGAGAATCTCATTTAGAGAGGGAGGCCTGTGTAAAGAGATGTGAACTTATATGATGCAGCAAAGGATGTAATTTCAAGGCACCTGGTAGTTTTTCGTGACACCACAGGGCACCTTTTAGTGGTATGTCAGATTGAGCTTGCTCAATTTGCACCCCAAAGCTTGACATCATAATGATGGCGCAAGTCAATAAGTCTACCTAGATAGGTTGCCTGATAGTATTTCAAGACATCGGAAATTGGTAGGCCTCCGTATTGTTTGAGTAATGAGAGTTGGTGGTGGGGGAAAGAGGCTCTTTTTTAAAAGTATACCTATTATTTCATTTTTTACTGTTCTCACTGTTTTAGTTGGTTTACATTAGTCAAATTGTGTTCTAAATTTTTTTTTTCGGAACGTTTGTTCGAATTTTTAATGGTTACTGGGGTCAAATGAACGTTCTGTTTCATTAGAAAATTCAAAGAAGCAGGATTAATACATTTTCTCAAACAAATAGTGTTCTAGCAGTGAATGTGTTTTTCATTCAAGAACATGTCATACATATTATAATGCATATGTTTTAACCCAATAAAAAACTGTTTTGTATGACTGAGATTCCATTCCAATGGTAGGTCTGGATGAAATTTTAAGGGCTTTTAAACTAAATTATTTGACTCAATGATGACAATATGTAATTCCCTGACAAACAATTTTTCAGAATTTCCATACGAACGATCAAATTAACTTTTACTGGGGTATAGTCAGCTTAAAGTGGAATTAAAGGCAGGTTACTCCAGCATCTTCTCCTGTGTTCTGGGTTTCGGCTGGCACAGGAAGGGCTGGCACAGGAAGGTGTCACTCCTGCACATGTGCAGAAGCTAGTCATCCCAGCACACAAGATCGGTCCTTAATTAGCAGAGATTTTCTCTCATTTCATGTTTTGGCCCCAGAAAAGTAATAGGGGGAAATCTTCCAATGGAGACACTAATTCTGGTGACCTGGGGGGCCCCAAGGAATTCACTTAATTTTCAGGGATTTCCCCTTGCTTCCTGTTTTGGCTATGGGACAGGAAGTGAAGGAAAATCCCCCCAATAGGACACAGATGGCAAAAAACTGTTAGGGGTTATAACCATCCCTTGCTCTATCCAAAATGGAAAAAAAACAATTTTTTGGCTGTTGTTATACTTTGACTAAACCTGGGGGAATACAGATGTAAATAGAAATTAGAAGATATGTGGAGATACACAGGTTTTACAAAAGCATGCATGCATATATCGTCCAGCAATGCCTGTTTATGTCATTGAAACATAGAGGCAGGAGTGTGGACTCACATCTCAGGCACCGCCTTATCCTATTTAATTATATTCAATCTTTTTTTTTTTTTTGCCAGACTAGTTGGCCAACTATGTCTGTTAAAGTCCAACCCCAGGATTACATCCTCCTTGAAGCCCCCTTGTCCGCTACATTAAAAATGTTTTCAGTACACGCACCTAAGTTCCAGCTGTCTTCTGATCAGTCATATGATAGGTACCTTCCTCTTCTCCTCCAACTTCAATAGTGGCCAGTCCTCTGCTTTAGAGAACATAGTGACATGTGAGATCTGTTCTCTGCAGCATTCTCCTGTGAGCCCAGGGGGTGTGGTCATGACACCCTGGACAACAGGAAGTTGGATCATTCAAAGAGGTCTGGTGGCCAGAGCTGGAGGAGGATGTGGAAGACAGTGCATGAGTGTGCAGAGTAGTACCTTGGGTTTTGAGTTGAGTCTCTACCTGCAGCCAGATTGGGAACCTTCCCCATCTTTTAGCATGCAACAACAGCCCTGAAGAAGAGGGAGTCCTTGTTCCCCCAAATGCATTTTCTATTCTCAATAAATGCCTTCTAAATCATATTTCGACCTGCGTATCATTGGACACCTACCTTTCTAAGTCTACATTTGTATCCTGTACAAATCAATGTGCAGTGTCCCTGCTGTTCACATATAACCATTGATCTGAATAGAGCCTCTGACACTTTGCTTCAGGGACAACATTTCTGGCCACACACAAACTGACCGCAGCTAATTTCATAAACAAGGCCCCCCATCTTGAAAAGAGAAGCCCCCCATCTTGAAGTACCCACCCAATGATGAATAGCATAAAGGTTGGTATCTGTATATGGAACCTAAACAGTGAACGTCAGTTTACTAAGAAGATATTGGAGAAAAAACTGACGCCCTTCAAAAAGCTCACAGGATCCCTTTGGGATTCCAGTTTAAATTGGTTTTAGGGTGGCACCTTTCTCTTGCTGCATCCTATGAACAACCCTTGCATGCAGGGGCTAAAGTTGTGTCTCTCTACGCTGTGCGTATCAATAGAAACACACAGACCTCTAGGATGGAAAGACACCCCTCTTGCCCCCTTTTCTCCATCCTCCAAGCTAACAGACTGACTGGAGACTGCACTGTCTAATGTTACCTTTATCCTGCGAGTAAAGAAAATTCAGGGAAGACGCACTGAGAAACCAGTAGTCAGCAACACAGTTGTAAACTGCAAGTGCTGGAATTAGAATTTTAACACATAGTTTAGTTGGGGATGTTTATTTAATATGCTCAAACTAAAAAAATGCTGAGGGTTTAATAGTACATTATAATATACCAGGACTAGAACTGTCTATGTGGAAAAAGGGGGTATTTGTGATACACTTGTAGCACTACCCCCGTAGGAGCTGCTGGTTATTATTTTGGGTCTTTGCCGTCACCCCTACCCACAGTTCACCAGGTTAGAAACCTAGAGTCTATAATGGGCCTTGCGCCCACAGATGTATGCACAGTCACAGTCCCTCAACTCCTCCGCAGGCAAATATTTACAGGTAGTTCCAGATATGTTCCCCCCTGATCTCTCACCTGTTCCTGTCATGGATTTTCCAGGGTTCATGCTCTCCTCTGGCTCCGTTTCAGGTAGGCTTTCACATATCCCACCTTCTTCTGGACAGGTGAAACGGGGACAGGTGTTGCGGAGGTAGTAGCAAGGGCGATGTCCGCTGATGGAACAGTAACAGCAACATCTCCCTCAGGAACACTCGCAGTAGCAGATGGAGTGTGAGTCTGTTGGCCCCCAAAAACAAGGGCAGCATTTTCCACTGTAGCGGTCCCCGTGGCCCAGTCCACTCGGTAGGCACGGGGCGACATGGTGGGTTGCTCCACAGCGAACAGGTATTCTCCTCATTGTGAACATCGGACAAATGGACGGAGTTGTATGGCCAGTCCCTCGCATCTGTGGCATAGCATACCCAGTTCTTCAGTGCCTCTGATCGACACAAACCGAGTTGTCACATACCTTAGGCCAGGCAGGCCATGAGGTGAGAGAGCGAGAAAATGGCGTCTGCCCTTAAGTATCCTCTCCCAGAATGCACAGCGGGGGACCAATCCCACTGGGCTGCTTCTGGGGAAAGAGACACCCAATACACATTAACCTGCCGTCTCTCCATCACTGGCCGGTGGTGACAACGACACCTACAGACAACAGTGTGGAACTGCACACGACACAGCCAAGGCTGGAGCAGAGGCTAATTTAGCCATAATATTATATCTGAACTATATACAGAACAGACAACCCACTAAATTTACATGCGAGCACCTGGTCAACAGGAGCAGGGCGCTACACACTATATTGTCAAAAGTATTGGGACTCCTGCCTTTACACACATGAACTTTAATGGCATCCCAGTCTTAGTCGGTAGGGTTCAAAATTAAGTTTGCCCACTCTTTGCAGCTATAATAGCTTCAACTCTTCTAGGAAGGCTGTCCACAAGGTTTAGGAGTGTGTCTATCGAAATGTTTGGCCATTCTTCCAGAAGCGCATTTGTGAGGTCAGGCTCAGACGTTGGACGAGAAGGCCTGGCTCACAGTCTCCACTCTAATTCATCCCAAAGGTGTTCTATCAGGTTGAGGTCAGGGCTATGTGCAGGCCAGTGAAGTTCCTCCACTCCAAACTCGCTAATCCATGACTTTATGAATCTTGCTTTGTGCATTGGTCAAAATCATTTGATAGGGGGGAGGGGGGGATTATGGTGTGGAGTTGTTTTTCAGGGGTTGGGCTTGGTCCCTTAGTTCCAGTGAAGGGAACTCTTAAGGCATCAGCATATCAAGACATTTAGAACAATATCATGCTCCCAACTTTGTGGGAACAGTTTGGGGATGGCCCCTTCCTGTTCAACATGACTGCGCACCAGCACACAAAGCAAGGTCCATAAAGACATTGATGAGCGAGTTTGGGGTGGAGGGATTTGGCTTGCCTGCACAGAGTTCTGATCTCAACCGGATAGAACACCTTTGGGATGAATTAGTGTGGAGACTGCGAGCCAGGCCTTCTCAACCAAAATCAGTGCCTGACCTCACAAATGCGCTTCTGGAAGAATGGTCAAACATTCCCATAGACACACTCTTAAACCTTGTGGAGAGCCTTCCTCGAAGAGATGAAGCTATTATTGCTGCAGAGGGTGGGCCAACTCAATATTGAACCCTACGGACTAAGACTGGGATGCCAATAAGTTTCATGTGCGTGTAAAGGCAGGCGTGCCAATACTTTTGACAATATAGTGTATGTTGATTAGTATCTATATAGGCAGGGACTTTTCTGTGCTTTTCTGTTATGGGACCAATGAATAAGCTCTGGAACTGGAAATCGGAGGCAATTATGGGATAAGTGGGTATTCTCAGCCAATCACCCAAACTTTGGCTTGGATTGGTTGTTGTTAATGAAGGTAGAGGAATACTAAAATGATCGAAGGTTAGTTCCATAAATTTTAGATGTATTGGTAAACAGCATTTGTACTGTGTGTAGAACATTTTGTGCCTTTGTTCTGGTTCCTTGCGGTTGTACTTAGCCATGTTGCTTGTAACAATACAAGGCATAGTAATATTATTTTGGCAACGATGGACTCTTGATACACTTTCAGCCTGGAAGCCTCTGTGTGGTTAAATGAATTTTTAATGATTTTCATGCTGTAAGAAGCTCAGATTTGCTTTGGGGTTATTTGTGTACACCTCTTACAGATTGCCAACTTTCCAGGATTACTACATTTAATAAGCCTCTAGATTTATCATCCAGGACAAAACCGGGGCTGGCTTCACTGGCATGTGCGCAATTTTAGAATGGTAATGCCGCTCTGAGGATCAGCCTCTGGCATATCATTTAAAAAGTATTACAGTGGTGCTGCCTTTTAAGCTTCTGACATGTTCCATGGTTTAGGTTCAGTGGAATTCTTGTTATGCATTCTCATTATATAGAATAGGGTATAAAACATAATAGCTTATTAGACATGATAATAAGGCTTTGCTGTGAATCCAGTTAGATTTCTGCTATTGTTAGCTTAGAGAAGTTAGAACAATGTAGACTGATTGCTGATTGGATGCTCTTGTTTGCTGTCTATTCCGTTTTTTTCTTAGTGCTTATGTTCTTTGCTTTATGCTATAACAGAATTGTCATTAGGGATGAGCTTTATGTTCGGGTCGAACATGAGTTCAACTCGAACATTGGCTGTTCGCCAAATAGCGAACAATTTGGGATGTGCGCGGCAAATTCGAAAGCCGCGGAACACCCTTTAAAAGTCTATGGGAGAAATCAAAAGTGCTAATTTTAAAGGTTAATATGCAAGTTATTGTCATAAAAAGTGTTTGGGGACCTGGGTCCTGCCCCAGGGGACATGTATCAATGGCGAAAAAGTTTTAAAAACGTCCGTTATTTCGGGAGCAGTGATTTTAATAATGCTTAAAGTGAAACAATAAAAGTGAAATATTCCTTTAAATTTCGTACCTGGGGGGTGTCTATAGTATGCCTGTAAAGTAGCGCATGTTTCCCGTGTTTATAACAGTCCCTGCACAAAATGACATTTCTAAAGGAGAAAAAGTCATTTAAAACTACTCGCTGCTATAATGAATTGTCGGGTCCCGGCAATACAGATCAAAGTAATTGAAAAAAAACGGCATGGGTTCCCCCCCAGTCCATTACCAGGCCCTTTGGGTCTGGTATGAATATTAAGGGAAACCCCGAACCAAAATAAAAAAAATGCGTGGGGTCCCCCCAAATTCCATATCAGGCCCTTCAGGTCTGGTATGGATATTAAAGGGAACCCTGCACCAATTTTTTTTGAAAAAATGGCGTAGGGGTCCCCCTCAAAATCCATACCAGACCCTTCAGGTCTGGTATGGATTTTAACGGGAACCCCGCGCCAAAATAAAAAAAAATGGTGTGGGGTTCCCCCCCAAAAATCCATACCAGACCCTTATCCGAGCACGCAACCTGGCAGGCCGCAGGAAAAGAGGGGGGACGAGAGAGCACCCCCCCTCCTGAACTGTACCAGGCCACATGCCCTCAACATGGGGAGGATGTCCCCATGTTAATGGGGACAAGGGCATCATCCCCACAACCCTTGCCCGGTGGTTGTGGGGGTCTGCGGGCAGGGGGCTTATCGGAATCTGGACCCCAGATCCCGG
Source organism: Rana muscosa (assembly GCA_029206835.1). NCBI lineage: Eukaryota > Metazoa > Chordata > Amphibia > Anura > Ranidae > Rana > Rana muscosa. Next base: position 204,653,899 of record CM055122.1, on the reverse strand, counting down.
CCACCCCCATGTGAATTGGTAAGGGGTACATTGTACCCCTACCATTTCACAAAAAAAAGTGTCAAAAATTTTTGAAAACCACAGTGCACAGCTTGAAACAAGTCCTTTATTAAAAAGAAAAAAATAATTCCAGCGATGTAATCCAGTCTCGATCTCCAGCGATGTAAATCCATTCTCAATCTTCAGCGAGGATACAACGCCGACACGATCCTGCCTCCATGGGAGGCACCCGATGACTGACGCGCTCCAGCCTGACAGCTCTTGTATAGCTGAGGGCGGGGTCACCCGTGCACTGACCCCACCCACCTCTGACACAACGGGGAAAGGCCAGTGTTACCCAGTGACATGTACGGGTGACCCCGCCCCCTCTGATGCAATGCAGGTGACCCCGCCCCCTCTGACCCCACCCCTCTGACCCATTGCGTCAGAGGTAGCGGGGTCACCTGTACATGTCACTGGGTAACCCCGGCCTTTCTCAGTTGTGTCAGAGGTGGGCGGGGTCACCTGCGCACTGACGGGTGGCCCTGCCCTCAGCTATATAAGAGCTGACAGGCTGGAGCGCGTCATTCATCGGGTGGCTCCCGTGGAGGCAGGATCGTGTCAGCGTCGTATCCTTGCTGGAGATCGAGACTGGACTACATCGCTGGAATGTTTTTTTTTTTAATAAAGGACGTTTCCCAAGGTGTGTACTGTGGTTTTTAACATTTTTGACACTTTTTTTGTGAAATGGTAGGGGTACAATGTACCCCTTACCAATTAACATAGAGGGGGGGGGCGGGATCTGGGGGTCCTCTTTGTTAAGGGGAGCTTCCAGATTCCGATAAACCCCCTGCCCGCAGACCCCCACAACCACCGGGCAAGGGTTGTGGGGATGAGGCCCTGGTCCCCATCAACATGGGGACATCCTCCCCATGTTGAGGGCATGTGGCCTGGTATGGTTCAGGAGGGGGGGGCGCTCTCTCGTCCCCCCCTCTTTTCCTGCGGCCTGCCAGGTTGCGTGCTCGGATAAGGGTCTGGTATAGATTTTTGGGGGGAACCCCACATCATTTTTTATTTTTATTTTGGCGCAGGGATCCCCTAAAATCCATACCAGACCTGAAGGGTCTGGTATGGATTTTGAGGGGGACCCCTACGCCATTTTTTAAAAGAAAAAAGGGGTGCAGGGTTCCCCTTAATATCCATACCAGACCTGAAGGGCCTGATATGGAATTTGGGGGGACCCCCACACATTTTTCTTTTAATTTTGGTTCGGGGTTTCCCTTAATATTCATACCAGACCCAAAGGGCCTGGTGATGGACTGGGGGGGGGGAACCCATGCCGTTTTTTTCAATGTCTTTTATCTGTATTGCTGGGACCCGACAATTCGTTACAGCCGTGAGTAGTTTTAAATGACTTTTTTTTCCTTTAGAAATGTCATTTTGTGCAGAGACTATATAAACATGGGAAACATGTGCTACTTTACAGGCATACTATAGACACCCTCCAGGTTCGAAATTTAAAGGAATATTTCACTTTTATTGTTTCACTTTAAGCATTATTAAAATCACTGCTCCTGAAAAAACTGAAGTTTTTAAAACTTTTTTTTGCATTGATACATGTCTCCTGGGGCAGGACCCAGGTCCCCAAACACTTTTTATGACAATAACTTGCATATTAACCTTTAAAATTAGCACTTTTGATTTCGTGTCCCATAGACTTTAACGGTGTTCACGTGTTCAAACAAATTTTTTGCCTGTTCGCATGTTGTGCTGCGAACCGAACCGGGGGGTGTTGGGCTCATCCCTAATTGTCATCCATCCAAAGTTTATGGACCATTTGCCCACCACTGCTGTTAGTTTTCTGTACTCCCTAGCTGTCATAGAGCCCTAAGAAAAAAAAATAAGGTCTGGGTCTGAACTTATATAGGGTGTAGAGGGTCTTGTTCAAACGCAGTGCTCACAGGGAGGTAGTCCAGACACCAAAGTGAATTTCAGGGCTTCTTGCTCACTTTAAAAAAAAATAATACGATTTTTATCGAAAAATTTATAGAAATTTACATAAGAGAGAAAAAAAAACACTATTAAGAACATGTAAATGTACGATAATGCCCATTGATACCCTTAATACATTTAGAAATCTGCCCTTGTATATTGATGTAAGTAAACGTGAAAATTATAAGAAATAATTTACAGGTGTACATTGAATAATAGTAACCATAGTTAAGTATAAAAAAAGGGGAAAAAAAAAAGAAGTGAAAAAAAGGGCGACTTGGGCCTGTTGACGAAGCATCCTATATGTTAGGAAAAATGGGGTTTAAGATCACATGAGAGAGTTTTAAGTTAATAGGGTTGCAAAATATGTTTTTTTCATAAAAGATATCCAGGGGAGCCATACATCTTGAAAATGGGAGTATCGATTGTGCATCTGCTCCGACAACTCTTCCATTCTCATAAGCTTGTTTAATTTAGTTATCCATTCTATTATTGAAAGAGTATGTTGAGATTTTTAATGTCTCAGAATTATCGCCCCGGCAGCCACTAAAAAGAAACAAAAAATCCCCTTCTTAACTTGCTGTCTGGGGATGGACGTGGACTTCGCTCTGTTGATGAGACCTTTGAGTAATTTATGTGAAATAGAAAAGAGACGTATATGAGGAGAGCGAATGGTGCTGCGCACCCCGGTAAATTGAGGAATGGGAATGCCCCCCAGTGGGGTTTTTAAGCAGCGAAAATATACAAAAGTAGGATAAAACATTTTTATTGCATCTGTACACAAAGTTACAAACAATTTAAAGCTCTGATGGAGTTTACACATACAGAGTGTTAAAACACAACATAAATATAAGTATCACTTCATTACCTGGGTATTTACCCACAGGTAAGGGACACAAATTGTATAATTACCAATATGCTGTGTGTTAAAGCCTAGCTTCCAATCAGAGCTCTGCCAGAGGGCAGGCGCCTCCAGGGATCCAACAGCCCCCCAGCCACCCGACACCCCGGGGGCCGACGCCACCAGGAATCAAATGTGACCTGCAGGGAGCCATACCGGAGGGGGGAGGCTCCACGCGGGGCGTGCACGGACAGGCGGCCAGCACCTATGGAGGACATCAAAGACATCAGTGTAGGATGCATGGGTGTTGCTTCCATACAGTTCATACATTTTATAACATCTTAGTGTATAGGCAGATAGTAGGTCCGTATGGATTGCCCTTACATTGGTACATGTTGGGGTGTTAGTATATTTATTAATACATTCTAATAATATGATGGGTACAGCAGTGACTGAGTATGTTGTATGTGTGGTAGTGGTGAAAGGGTGTGATGGGGAGGGCTAATGAAGGTAGAACATAGATGGAAAAATTAGTGAAAACAAATAAACAGAAACAAAAACAAAAACAAAACCAAAATTGGTTAGTAAAAGTGAAAATGAAAATGAGTGAAAGTGAGGTTGAAAGAATAGTGTGTAATGGGGAGTGTGGAAGAATGAAGTGTAACTGTGAAATGTGAAGTGGAGTGAGATGTGATGTTGTGGAGGTGATGGAACGAGAGTAAATGCAAAAATGTGTGTGTGAAAAATGTGGAATGCTACAGCCATAACAAAGTCAAGGCTGATTAAGAGGGAGCTGATTCCATGGTTACTGGAAGGTTCCCAACCAAACCTTAGGGATATTGCCCAGAGGGAAAGGAAGAAGGGAAGAGAAACAATCAGCCTAAGTAGGCTGTTTGATACTTACAATTGTCTGGACCTTTGGATCTGCCATGTTTGTGGAACTGGGGATCAAATGAGAGATCTACCCGGTTTCCAAGACTTGCAACTATTCACCCGGTCAGTGGCAGTGACCAACCTCATGGTCCGTGGCAGGGACCGTGCGCCAAGCCTGTTCGTGCAAATCAGAATAGGAGAAACCCTGAATTGAGTTTGTGCCTGGACCTCCTCCCACCTTATCTGTTTGTCTCAACCTGTCTGCTCTCAAAGAGACTATTTATTGCCCTTAAGAATAAATAAGAAGTTGGACTTTTCAGTTGGTGTGGACAGTTGCTTACTGGGGAGAACTAAGGACTTGTTTCTGGCTACCCCAGAAACGAGGTCAGCTCTGGAGATTTTAAACTCTGGCTGCAAGCAGGCCCGAGAAACTAACACCGCTCAACCTCCCTATCCAGGAGGGTACGGGCTTGTGGTGCGGTGTGCCTCATTCTTTCCTGCGAAAGAGCCAACTGTAAGAAAAGCAGGTAAAGGCTGGGGTGGGTGCGCTACACTTAAAATGTTGATAAAAAGACACAGGTCCATCCAGTTCATGCTATGTGTGGATGTGTGTGTGATTTTTATTCTCTTGCAATTCAAACAGGGATCTGTATGTTTGAATGTGAGAAGTATCATGTTTAATCTGTCCCTTTGTTTTTTGCTTCTGTTTGATATAAGAATGTTTTTTTTTTTTTTTTAATCTAGGAGGTTTGGTTTGTTGTAGAATTAGGTTTGACAACATGAATTGCTACAAAGCATCTGAAAGCATTATTACTTCCTTAGGGCCGGTTCACACTGGTGAGATGCCAGTCATCGCATGTGATTCACACAACATTGCTGTGCAGATCACATGCGAGGTCCGTGCAATGCAATTTCAGCCATACAAACTGTATGGCTGAATTCGCATCGCATTTGGCCAAACTCGTGCAGGACCCTTTTGTTTTGTCTGCACCAGAATCGGATTGCATGGATGTTAACACCCATGCGATCTGATTCTGCAAATCGTGCTGTGTTTTGCAAACTGTCATTAACTTAACATACACCGCAATCAGTTTGCATGAACAGGTTTGCGATTAAGATGCGGTATGGATTTGCAGCGAATTCGCACCGCATCTTGTGTGAACCGGCCATTAGGCAAACCCACAGATGAGTTTTTTTTTCTTCGTTCAAACAACGGGCTGAATGAAAAAAAAATTACTCGATTCCCCCGTCTACACATTCGAGTTAGATGGGGGAATCCTCCCCACTATGCTATTGTATTATGATGGCGGGGAGGCTTCCCTGCCCCCATTATACACTGATCAGCGCTGCCGGCTTTTACTTCTGTACAGCCGCCTTGTCAGATTTTTCACACTCAATCAACACTACCGGCTATAGCAGGCAGCGCTAATCAGTGTATTCTGATGCCAAGGAAGTATTTCCGCTGTCAGAATACAATAGCACAGCGGGGAGGATTTCCCCATCGACCACGAATGTATGTGTAGCGCCACCCCCAGTTAAGAGAGCCGCTGGATTGATTTTCGGGCCCTGTGTGCAGCACCACCAACCCCTAGCAATCTGCTCGACCCACTCTGGCACAGCTAGTCTAGGGGTTATATGTATATCACATTTAAATGTTATTGCAAGGAATAATCTCCTACAGTGAGACAACACACTGAGGGCAAAAATAAATATAACCGTTTACTCTTATATCAAAAGTAGCATAGACAGAACACAACATATGCGATTGGTTAGCAGAGCCCTGCAGAATTCAACACAGCATACAATAATGGCGCTGCGCGGTACTTCACCACGTGTAGCTATTATGGTATGCGCGCCCTATGGCGCACTAAACAATATCTTAACTTCCCACCCCGGTCTGGGACTTCCCATTCTTCAAGGGCCTAGGTGGCACCGTCTAACCACTCTTCGAACCCCTCTTCATCTGAGGGTACAGGTTTCCTTCCTGAGAATATTCAAAGCTTTCTGTATCCTGACATCTGGTAATCTGTAGGATCTTTCTTGCACTGGGCTACAAGTTCCCCCAGGACCGCGCACAACTCTGCGCCAAGAATGGTAGATGGCGACCCGGGACTTTCCCTTTTTACCTGTTTTGCTTCTTTTGGGGTGGGTGATGGAGACAGTTTCGGTGTCTGAGACCGTTCTCCTGGCTTAATTGGCAGCGCGTGTATCAGGCCATAAGTCTGATCATCTATAGCTTCTACACTTGGATTCTTGAAATGTTCTGGGACTCCCTCCTTCCATTCCACTAATGCGTGGGTCAGTGAGGAATTCGTCCTGACATCCACCACCCATGCTTTCTGATACGGTGACAGTGACATCACCAGCTGCCTCACCGCTTCTTCTTGCCAGATCCCTGGGAGTTCTATGACTACTACCCCGGCTGGATCTATGTTGACAGTTTTACACCAGTGTCCTACTTCTAGTGGGTCCATGCTGGTACTTTTGGCGCGTTGCTTGCTGCAACAGGATCCCGGACTCGAGAGCCCTCACGTGTAGCGCCACCCCCAGTTAAGAGAGCCGCTGGATTGATTTTCGGGCCCTGTGTGCAGCACCACCAACCCCCAGCAATCTGCTCGACCCACTCTGGCACAGCTAGTCTAGGGGTTATATGTATATCACATTTAAATGTTATTGCAAGGAATAATCTCCTACAGTAAGACAACACACTGAGGGCAGAGATTAAATTCAACCGTTTACTCTTATATCAAAAGTAGCATAGACAGAACACAACATATGCGATTGGTTAGCAGAGCCCTGCAGAATTCAACACAGCATACAATAATGGCGCTGCGCGGTACTTCACCACGTGTAGCTATTATGGTATGCGTGCCCTATGGCGCACTAAACAATATCTTAACTTCCCACCCCGGTCAGGCCTGACATGGAATAAATCTCAGTCACCTCCTATAGGGATCTCTTTGCATGCCAGCTTTCGGTGGTGCACTTGATGAATAGCAATTTGTAAACCACAACCAGGCAATAACTTGAAACACTATACTGGGGGGGGACACTTCAACTCTGTCCTGCTACTGGTCCCCCCGGTGAACAGCAGATAAACAAAACTGTGGGCCTATGCAGTCTATAGGCCTGAACACGGCACAGTATATTGGTCTGGGCAGGTGCCCGCTCACCACTCCGGACGCGATCCCAGCCCGGAACGTCCACCCTGCTGTAGGGTGCCCACGTGTCCCGGATTGCCCGGGATCATCCCTGATTGGAGATTTTTGTCCCGTGTCCCGGGTAGCTCATTCCGGGACAATACAGTTATCCCGGAATGAAAAAAAAATGAAAAAAAACAGTGACCAGTCCGCTCCGCCTGTCCGCCGCCCCCACCACCTTATACATTTTATTACACTGATCGATGATAACATAAACACAGGCTGCGGCTGCCACTGCCAGTCTGGTTGCTAGGGTAGGGGCCGCTCCGCATCTAGCAACCAGTGACGTAAGCTGAGCTGGGGCCTGTCAGTGTGGGCAGTGAGTGCAGTGTGTACCCGCCCAGCGCACACTAAGCTGAGTCTGAGAGCAGCCAGCGCGCGCGCCTCCCTCCCCTCCGCATCCACCAGCCAGTCCAGAGCCAGGGACGGTGACCACTCAGAGAGAGCCACTCACACACTCACCTGTGCACAGCCAGCCCAGCCTGAGCGAGCCTCGTCGTCCAGACTAGTCCTCCTCCTCCAGTGACGACCGACCAGAGATAGCACAGAGAGTGAGTGATGCGGCTGACCTGACGCCAGTGACCAGACAGAGCCACTCTCCTGTGCAGCCAGCCTGAGCCTCGTCTGAGTCCTCCTCCAGCCAGGCTCCTGCTCCTCCCGCCCACGTCGAGGTCCACAAGTTTGCAGTCAGTGCCAGCAGCCAGTCTGACTTCCAGGACCAGGACAGGTTAGTGTACTCACTGTACTGTCTGTGTTACACTCACACTTTGTCCCCCTCCGTTCTGCTGCTGCTGCCCCCCCATCCATTCTGCTGCTGTCCCCCCCTGCTGCTGTCCCCCTCCGTTTTTCCTCCGTGTCCCCCTCTGTTCAGCTGTCCTGTTCCCCTCCGTTCTGCTGTCCCCCTCCGTTCTTCCTCCGTGTCCCCCTCGATTCTGCTGTCCCCCTCTGTTCTTCCTCCGTGTCCCGCCCTGTCCATCCCACGGTCCCCCTGTCCATCCCGCAGTCCCCCTGTCCATCCCGCGGTCCCCCTGTCCATCCCGCTGTCCCCCTGTCCATCCCGCGGTCCCCCTGTCCATCCCGCGGTCCCCCTGTCCATCCCGCGGTCCCCCTGTCCATCCCGCGGTCCCCCTGTCCATCCCACTGCCCCTCTGACTACTCTGCGGCCCCTCTGACTACTCTGCGGCCCCTCTGACTACTCTGCGGCCCCTCTGACTACTCTGCGGCCCCTCTGACTACTCTGCGGCCCCTCTGACCACTCTGCGGCCCCTCTGACCACTCTGCAGGCTCTACAGGGCTGTGGCAGGGAGTGAGCAAGCAGTAGTGGAATAGGGCAGCCATGAGGTGGGTGGTGTGCTCTGCTTTTCCTAACATTCACCTGGCATGGATTAATGGCCATCACTCCTCAGGACTCTCTGCAGTGGGGCACTCTGGAGGTACTATCTGTGTGCCTCCAGAGTGCTCCCTTACTTCCTCCCCTTACTTTCTCCAGAGTGCCCCATTACTTTCTCCAGAGTGCCCCTTAGTACAGTAATACTAAGGGGGCACTCTGGAGGGGGATGTAAGGGGGCACTCTGGAGGAGGATGTAAGGAGGCACTAAGGGGGCACCCTGGAGGATGTAAGGGGGCTCTGACTAAGTTAGTACCGCCAGACTGCCCCCTTACATCCCCCTTACAACCTCTAGGGTGCCCCCTTAGTGCCTCCAGAGTGCCCCTTTACTTTCTCCAGAGTGCCCCCTTACATCCTTCGGAGTGCCCCACCACCCAAAGTGGTATAGCAGTGGCTGACAGACTATCAGGAGGTGGTATTGCACTCCTCTTCCTCCTCTCTCCACTAACTACCCCCCGCCATACACTCCACATTCCTCTCCTGTACATATTACCCCCCCGCCACACATTCCGCACTCCTCTCCTGTACATATTACCCCTGCCATACACTCCGCACTCCTTTCCTGTACATATTACCCCCCGCCATACACTCCGCACTCCTCTCTTGTACATATTACCCCCCACCATACACTCCGCACTCCTCTCCTGTACATATTACCCCCCGCCATACACTCCACACTCCTCTCCTGTACATATTACCCCCCCGCCATACACTCCGCACTCCTCTCCTGTACATATTACCCCCCGCCATACACTCCGCACTCCTCTCCTGTACATATTACCCCTGCCATACACTCCGCACTCCTCTCCTGTACATATTACCCCCCGCCATACACTCCGCACTCCTCTCCTGTACATATTACCCACCTCCATACACTCCACACTCCTCTCCTGTACATATTACCCACCACCATACACTCCGCACTCCTCTCCTGTACATATTACCCACCTCCATACACTCCACACTCCTCTCCTGTACATATTACCCCCCGCCATACACTCCGCACTCCTCTCCTGTACATATTACCCCCCGCCATACACTCCGCACTCCTCTCCTGTACATATTACCCCCCGCCATACACTCCGCACTCCTCTCCTGTACATATTACCCCCCGCCATACACTCCGCACTCCTCTCCTGTACATATTACCCCCCGCCATACACTCTGTACTCCTCTCCTGTACATATTACCCACCTCCATACACTCCGCACTCCTCTCCTGTACATATTACCCACCACCATACACTCCGCACTCCTCTCCTGTACATATTACCCACCTCCATACACTCCGCACTCCTCTCTTGTACATATTACCCCCCCGCCATACACTCCACACTCCTCTCCTGTACATATTACCCCCCGCCATACACTCCGCACTCCTCTCCTGTACATATTACCCCCCGCCATACACTCCACACTCCTCTCCTGTACATACTACCCACCTCCATACACTCCACATTCCTCTCCTGTACATATTACCCACCTCCATACACTCCACATTCCTCTCCTGTACATATTACCCCCCGCCATACACTCCGCACTCCTCTCTTGTACATATTACCCCCCGCCATACACTCCACACTCCTCTCCTGTACATATTACCCCCCGCCATACACTCCGCACTCCTCTCCTGTACATATTACCCACCTCCATACACTCCGCACTCCTCTCCTGTACATACTACCCCCCGCCATACACTCCACACTCCTCTCCTGTACATATTACCCCCCGCCATACACTCCGCACTCCTCTCCTGTACATATTACCCACCTCCATACACTCCGCACTCCTCTCCTGTACATATTACCCACCTCCATACACTCCGCACTCCTCTCCTGTACATACTACCCACCTCCATACACTCCACATTCCTCTCCTGTACATATTACCCCCCCGCCACACATTCCGCACTCCTCTCCTGTACATATTACCACTGCCATACACTCCGCACTCCTCTCCTGTACATATTACCCCCCGCCATACACTCCGCACTCCTCTCTTGTACATATTACCCCCCGCCATACACTCCACACTCCTCTCCTGTACATATTACCCCCCGCCATACACTCCACACTCCTCTCCTGTACATATTACCCCCCGCCATACACTCCGCACTCCTCTCCTGTACATATTACCCCCCGCCATACACTCCGCACTCCTCTCCTGTACATATTACCCCCCGCCATACACTCCGCACTCCTCTCCTGTACATATTACCCCCCCGCCATATACTCCGCACTCCTCTCCTGTACATATTACCCCCCGCCATACACTCCGCACTCCTCTCCTGTACATATTACCCCTGCCATACACTCCGCACTCCTCTCCTGTACATATTACCCCCCGCCATACACTCCGCACTCCTCTCTTGTACATATTACCCCCCGCCATACACTCCGCACTCCTCTCCTGTACATATTACCCCCCGCCATACACTCCGCACTCCTCTCCTGTACATATTACCCCCCGCCATACACTCCACACTCCTCTCCTGTACATATTACCCCCCGCCATACACTCCGCACTCCTCTCCTGTACATATTACCCCCCGCCATACACTCCGCACTCCTCTCCTGTACATATTACCCCCCGCCATACACTCCGCACTCCTCTCTTGTACATATTACCCCCCGCCATACACTCCACACTCCTCTCCTGTACATATTACCCCCCGCCATACACTCCACACTCCTCTCCTGTACATATTACCCCCCGCCATACACTCCGCACTCCTCTCCTGTACATATTACCCCCCGCCATACACTCCGCACTCCTCTCCTGTACATATTACCCCCCGCCATACACTCCGCACTCCTCTCCTGTACATATTACCCCCCGCCATACACTCCGCACTCCTCTCCTGTACATATTACCCCCCGCCATACACTCCGCACTCCTCTCCTGTACATATTACCCCCCGCCATACACTCCGCACTCCTCTCCTGTACATATTACCCCCCGCCATACACTCCGCACTCCTCTCCTGTACATATTACCCCCCGCCATACACTCTGTACTCCTCTCCTGTACATATTACCCACCTCCATACACTCCGCACTCCTCTCCTGTACATATTACCCACCTCCATACACTCCGCACTCCTCTCCTGTACATACTACCCACCTCCATACACTCCGCACTCCTCTCCTGTACATATTACCCCCCGCCATACACTCCGCACTCCTCTCCTGTACATATTACCCACCTCCATACACTCCGCACTCCTCTCCTGTACATACTACCCACCTCCATACACTCCGCACTCCTCTCCTGTATATACTACTCACCACCATACACTCTGCATTCCCTATTTAACATTACCACATTCTGCACTATACAAGTCATCTCAGACTCTCTTTAACAACACCCCCTTTAAGCCAATATTTGGCGCAATTTAAGACATGTCCACCGTTCACCACGACACGCTTTGCGCGCCATATTGTTGTTCCTGTTGATGCCTAGGGCCCACTTTTGATCTTGCACACGGGTACGCTGATTTCATACGCCCCTGCCCCAAAAATAGGGAAAAAATGTCAAAAATCATATTTTGGGGGGGGGGGGGGTGTCCCTGAATGACAGTTTGGATATGTGGTCACCCTACCCTGCTGTGTATCCGCACACAGCGTCTGCAACGATCGGGTCCCCGATCCAACTGATGTCCTCGCTCGACAAGTCAGATACCACCCAGGCTCCGCAGTGGGGTGGAAGGCTCTTCGGAAGTTGCGCAAGGCCCCAGGCTTCAGGCCTTGAACTGCAGCAGATCCGCACAGGAAGAAGCTGTTGCTTGCAGCGCGGTGTCCAAAGAGGCCGAGCTCCGCCTCGCCTCCTCCTTAAATAACCCCTCCCATGAGTCTCTGCGCTGGCCAACTGGGGTTCTGGGTAACGTAGTCCCGGGGCCTTAAAGGAGACCCCGCTACATATGCAAGGGGGAATCAATTTTTTTTGGGCTCAAACCTCTGGTTAAATGAAAAAAAAAAAGACTCATCTATGGGTTGCCTTAAAATTCGGACATAACAATAGATCAGGAGATGTGCTTAAGGCTCGGTTCACACCTAATACTGATGCGGCTCCCTGCAGGGGTCAAGTGCATCCTGGTTCACTGTTTCAGGTCATATTACAGCCCGAATTTGGGGCTGACTTCAGACCTGAAACAGACCAAAAGACGCACAGGGCTCCTGTGTAAATTCGCACCGGAGCCGCATCGGAAATATGTGAACTGGCTCCATAGAGAGCCATTCACAATCTCCTGCTATTGCGAATTGAATGCGGGGATCTGAGCCTAAAGGATAATGGTACTTTTAGCATTTCAGACCACTTTGCATATATTAAAATTAAACATTTGTTGCAATTATAAATGCATCCAGTACATATAAATACAGTAAGTTAGGTGGGTTTTTCTTGCTTCCAGAGCCATAAAAAATGTGCAGGTCAGTTGATGATCAAGGAGGCAAGTACTGAGGATAGCTACATGTCAAGGATATAAAGACCAAGGAAAGTACTAGAAGCAAATGTGCAATCTGTGAAATTCACATTTATTACTCTATTCTCACTTTACTAGTGTACAAAATACGTCATAGGATTTTTCTACATTTGATAATACAGTTTGTTAGTAACTGCTGTGAATTTCAATTTTACCACAAGAGGGCAATACAGTATTGTTGTAATCTAATGAGCCTATAAATGGCGTTAGTACATTTTCAGCTTGAGGGGAAATTAAACATTTTCAATCACCAGCTCAAGCTTTAAAGTTTTGTGCCAGGCAGTTATACACTTAGGGGTTGATTTACTAAAATTGGAGAGTGCAGACTCTGGTGCAGCTCTGCATAGAAACCAATCAGCTTCCAGATTTTTTATTTATTTTTTGTCAAAGCCTAATTGAACAAGCTGAAGTTAGAAGCTGATTGGCTACCATGCACAACTGCACCAGATTTTGCACTCTCCAGTTTTAGTAATCCAACCTTAGTGTACAGAATGGAGTAGCAAAAATAAGGGAAAAATCCCAAAGCTATCAGTCAGAAGTGGAAATTACCATAATCTAGAACTTTGGTTCAGTCTGGTATGAAGGGCTGGAGTTTAGGATAACCAACTGTTAAGTTTATTGGATCAGGAATAGAGTAACTCATCATATGTGAGAATAAGAACTTCCACCACATTAGATATTAAACTGAGATCTGTGCCATTAAATAACCTGATACAAGTCATTGTTTTATTTAAAATATGTGCCAAAATTGGCAAAATATACATTTTCTTGTTTTATAGAAATAGTCTCTTGTGGCAATTGTCGTAAGGTTTACCAAATATCCCAATCCATAAAAATGGCTCATGATTATCAAATAATAATGTAAAGAAAAACTTTAGATATAACAAATCTCTTGAATGGGGGAGAGATTTGTGTAATTATGTCACCATTCATTATATGTGTCCACTGTCCAGGCATCTTCAGGTGTAAAGTTCGGTTTACACCTGAAGATCTACCCCTCTATCCAAGGTTTTACTTACCTCATCATTAAAAAAAAAATCAGATTTGTTTGACAACTTCTGTCTTTCATGAATCCATGCTGTCTGTTGCTTAAAATATTTTTTTCCAGCAAGAACTCATCTATGTGGTCTTTTATTAAACTCTCCAGTATCTTCTCAACTATAGAAGTTAAATGAACAGGTCTGTAGTTACTTGGTAAAGACTTTGATCCCTTTTTAAATATAAGCACCACATTGGCCCTGCGCCAATCCAGTGGTACTATTCCAGTCATTAATGAGTCCCTAAAAATTAGAAACAATGTCTTTGAAATGATAGAGCTCAATTCTTTTAGGATTCGCAGGTGTCTGCCATCGGGTCCAGGTGCTTTATCCACCTTTATTCTGTCTAACTATTTCAGGACCATATCACTTTTGAGCCATAGTGAATCATTTGGGTCTGTGTCACTACCATCCCCATTATAGACATTAACTCCCCCATGCTCCTTTGTATACACAGAGCTGAAGAAAGTATTTAATAAATTTGCCTTTTCTTTGTCCCCAGTCACCCACTCCAGATTATTTTGTAAAGGGCCTACATGCTCAGACCTGACCTTTTTACTTTTAATATATTTGAAGAATTTTTTGGTGTTTGTTCTACTGTCGTTTGTTTTGAATTTTTGCGTCCTTGATTTCCTTTTTACATATTCTGTTATATTTTTTGTAACATTTAAACGTTCCTTAATTTTTATATTTTGTAAAAGCTCTTTTCTTTTTTTTTATAGCTTTTTTAACTTTGGCTGTGAGCCACATAGGTTTTATTTTATGCCTTTTAAATATATTGCCCATGGGAATATACTTTGCAGTGAGTTTGAATACAGTCTTTTTGAAGAATTCCCATTTCTGTTCTGTGTTCATCGATGCCAATATTTCCTCCCAGTCCAAGTCTTTGAGAGCAGTCCTCATCCTTGGAAAATTTGCTCTCATAAAGTTACGTGTTTTTATATTTCCCGTATGTGTTTGTTGCTTACATCTAACATTAAATGAAATCATGTTATAGTCACTGCTACCCAGATGTTCTTTTATATGAATATTGGTAATAAACGCTGCATGGTTTGAGATTACCAGGTCCAGCAGAGCATCATTCCTAGTTAGGGTCTCAATAAACTGGACCCTAAAATTGTCTCGTAATAGGTTTATAAATTTCTGCCCTTTAACTGTTCCAGCAGTGCCATTACTCCGGTCAATTACCGGGTAGTTAAAATCTCCCATTATTATCACTGTCCCAGCCCTTTCAGCCCTTTCTATCTGTGCAAGGAGCTGAGTCTCCACTCTTTTTAGACTCTGGACTGGAAGGGATGTCACTAGTCTTCTCCCTACGCATTACGCATTTTGTATACTAAAAGTTTGGAGCTTTCGAGCTTCAAGCTACAAAATGCTCAGGTGTGAAAGTGGCCTTACAGATAGCTAATAAGATCATTGGTGTCAATGATTAAATATCTGGGAGGCAGAAATTGCTCATTGTTCAAGGAGCCCCCAGTAACCTCTGGAGGAAGATTCAGGTTTCACATAACCGGTTGAGAAAGGATGCTTGGCAATAGAAATTGCATCATATTTGTGCTGAACTTTGTTCCATGTGTATATTTATGGAGAAATCAAAGTACCCTCATTTAACCTGCTCGACACTGCCACTGTGAACTTATCATCTTTTTGAATTTGAAAAAAGTGTATTGTGACATGAGTTGGATGAATGAAAAATCAATATAACCTTTACAACTTCAAACAGAAGTCAATGGCAACTCATGAAAGGAGGGTCATGTGACCTCATGTTATTTTGTCCTGATACCGTACAGAACATTTTATTTTTCTGATGATAGCAAGTCAACAATGCAGTGTTAACTCATCTGTAAGTGTGTACATTGATCCAGCCTATTGTGGCTGCACTGGAGCCTCCAGCAATCTTCCATTCCTAGGGGAATCAACTGCAGAGACAGGTACTCTTCCACTTCGTCGTAAGGACTCCAATTCTTATGACTTGTGTGGATAAAGGAAGTATATACTGGCCCTGTCACTAGTGAGAGGACATATACACAGGGACTTGGGAAGGGGGTATCTCTGATGGACATTTTATTAATTCCTGTTGAATTAAAGAAGTCCTGAAATGGACATGCCATTGTTCCACACCAGGGCTCTCCTGCTATAGAATATTCACAACTGTAACAATGGAATTTTATAAGTATCGCGTTCTCCGAGAACGGAGTCACTTTCTGGGCTTCAAGCCAAATGTGCATACATCCAACAACGTCTTAGGATCGTCCTTGGAAGGAAATGCAGCTCCACGTATGTAGTATATACACACATTCACTTACTGTTTAATTACTGCATATGACATGCATTAGTTCTTTTACGTTTTATCCAATTACTTTGGTAAACTTTTTGCCATTATTATGACTGGCATTATTATTTCTGAGTGTGATTTAAAGTGATTTAAATTTTAACGTGGTATTGAACTCACTTTGTATGCATTTGCTGACAGGCAAATATCGGTCTCTTCAGCCATAATTGCTTCCCCCTGCCTGTCATCTGTCATGTACATTGAGCCACGCATGTTCCGCTTATGGTACTTTTTTGACACCCATTCTGTGAGGAGGCGATGTGACTCCTGCACGCATGCACAGGAGTGATGTCATTGTGGCCTGCCCATTTATTCGGCCAGAGAGAGTGAAGATGAAGATGGCAGTGCCTGGGACAAGCAGGAGTAGCGACAGGGCAGCACAAGAGGGCTTCCTTAACAGGTAAGTATGTGGTGCGTACTAGTACATTAGGTCAAAAATCTGCAGGGTACCTGTTTCTTTTCTTAAGTTTAATATCGCTTCAAAGCTGGGCTGCAGGATAAGAAACTATTGCAGGGCGGCTTGTAGTCAGAATTTGGGGGGGGGGGTAAACAGACCTGGCCCCCTCACTCGCACTTCTCCTCGCGACCGAACAGGAGGCGGGTCCTGAGACCGGTCCTAAGACTCCCGGCCAATCGGGTCTCAGGAGCCGCTTCCTGATTGGCCAAGAGGAGAAGCAGGAAGGCATTAGCGAATATTCATTTGCTAATGTCACACCAGTGGGTGGGGCACTGTTGTTTCTTCATACTTGGCAGCAGATCCAGAAATGGTAACTCTAATGCCACGTACACACGATCGGATTTTTCGGCGGAAAAACCTTGGATGTTTTTTTGACGGAATTCCGCTCAAGCTTGGCTTGCATACACACGGTCACACAAAAGTTCTCTGAACTTTCGACCGTTAAGAACGCGGTGACGTACAACACTACGACGAGCCGAGAAAATTAAGTTCAATGCTTCCGAGTATGCGTCGAATTGTTTCCGAGCATGCGTCGGAATTGCTACAGACGATCGGAATTTCTGATTGGAATTGTTTCCGTCGGAGCCTACACACGGTCGGAATTTCCGACCAAAAGCTCACATCGGACTTTTGTTTTTCGGAATTTTCGATCGTGTGTACACGGCATAAAACTCTAAATTTTAAAACTCAGAATTTTATAGAAGTTGCTTTATAGAGCTGCTTCAAAGCAACTTCTATAAAATTCTGGCCATTGTTCTTTTGCTGTTCATATGCCTCACATATTTTGGATAGATAGTTCAGATTTTATTAGAGCTGGTAAAATAATGTTATTAGGTAATTCTTCTTTAACCACTTCAGCTCTGGAAGATTTACCCCCCTTCCTGACCAGGCCTCCTTTTGTGATAGTGCACTGTGTTGCTTTAACTGACACTGTATGTCCTTTTTTTCCCACAAATAGAGCTTTCTTTTGGTGGTATTTCATCAGCTCTGCAGTTTTAATTTTTTTGCGCTAGAAACAAAGAACGATCGATAATTTTGAAAAAGAAACAATATTTTTTACTTTCTGCTCTGAAAACAGACAAAAAAAAATGTAAGAATCAAATTTCTTCATCAATTTAGGCCAATATGTATTCTGCTACATATTTTTGGTAAAAAAAATCCCAATAACCGTATATTGATTGGTTTGCGCAAAAGTTACAGCGTCTACAAACTATGGTATATTTGTATTTATATATTTTATTTTTTATTTTTTTACTAGGTGATCAGCGACTTATAGTAGGACTGCAATATTGCAGTAGACAAATAGGACACTTAACTGACACTTTTTTGGGGACCAGTGACATTATTACAGTGATTAGTGCTAAAAAATATGCACTGTCACTATACTAATGACACTGGCAGTAACATCAGGGGCAATGGAAGAGTTAAATGTGTGCCTAGGGAGTGCTAACTGTGGGGGAGGTGCTTTTACTACTTGAAGACATGGATCTGTGTTTCTGCTTCACTGGAACACAGGATCCATGTCTTCTGTACTCACAGAATGACAGTCTGCCTTGTTTACATAGGCAGACTGTTATTCTGTCAGAGTAACGAATGATTGGCGGGCCCCGGCAGACATGGGGTCTGCAGGACCCGCTGCCTAAAATCACAGCTATAGCGAGCCACCGGGGGTGATTCTGCAAAGAGTGGCAGTTAATTTGCTATAGGGTGGTCATAAAGCGGTTAAGTTAAAAAGATTTCATAACCAGATTTTTTGAAAAAAAGTCCCTTAAAAAGGTGCAGTATCTAGTGAAAGAAAAGCTATCAGCAATTCTTCTAAACTCCATGCATAGATTTCAAAAAATCTGGACACTTTAAGCTACTCACTATATGCCCCCGACATCTAAATGATAACGATAACCAGTAATAAGCAATAAGTGAGTGATGACGCCCGCAGGGTTGGACCTCCCCGGGCACTCCCTTCCTCCTGTGTTCCACATCCTTTAATGGCGCGTACACACAACCGTTTTTAATGACGAGAAAAATGCAATTTTTTTAAATGGTCATTAAAAATGATCGTGTGTGGGCTTCAGAGCATTTTTCACAACGTGAAAAATGGCCATGAAAAAATTAGAACATGCTCTAATTTTTCTCGTCGTTTTTCTCGTCATGAAAAACGGCCATGTGTAGGCTTTAACGACATGAAAAAAATGCGCATGCTCAGAATCAAGTATGAGACGGGAGCGCTCGTTCTGGTAAAACTAGCGTTCTTAATGGAGATAGCACATTCGTCACGCTGTAACGGACTGAAAAGCACGAGGCTGAAAAGCGCGAATCGTCTCTCAACAAACTTTACTAACATGAAGGGTGGCGCCATCCGAATGGAACTTCCCCTTTATAGTGCCGTCGTACGTGTTGTACGTCACCCAGATTTGCTCGAGCGTTTTTTTCCACGTTAGTGTTTAGGCAAGGCAGGCTTGAGAAGAATCACGTCGAGAAAAATGCTGTTTTTTTTAATGACATTAAAAACGGTCGTGTGTACGCGGCATTAACTCTCCAATCCCATCCCCTTCTTCTCTACTCTATCCCTAATCATAGAATGCATAAAGGTAAAAAATCTTCAACCTTTAGAACCACTTTTACTATTATTCCTTCTCCTCTCCTTCTAGTCTTTGGTTCTATAGCACTAGTACAACCAGTTCTTGTTTAGGCCTTGGTGTTCATCACCGACCTTCCACCATGAGCACTCTGAGCTATGGCAATACCCAGGGCCGATCCTAGGGTCACATGCGCCTGGGTGCAGAAATATTTCTGGCGCCCCTACAAGGGCGTGGTCACCTTACTAACTCCTCCCCCTTTACAAATGTTTCTATGGCAAGGACTCAAACACTGAGATGCTCCCCTAAGGAGTCATCGTTACCCTGGGATCCTCCCACGATCTCTTAACAATAAACAAAATACAGGAAGAGAAGCAGAGTACTCTAATGGGACCTGGAGGGGGGTCTCTCTAATGGACACAGAGAGGGCCTCTGTTAGAGAGTTTGTTTAGAAAGAGCCCCCCATAATACAGGAGATGGTCAGAGACTGCAGATATAATACAGGAGATGGTCAGAGACTGCAAACATAATACAGGAGATGGTCAGATATTGCAGATATAATACAGGAGATGGTCAGAGACTGCAGATATAATACAGGAGATGGTCAGAGACTGCAAACATAATACAGGAGATGGTCAGAGACTGCAGACATACTACAGGAGATGGTCAGAGACTGCAGACATGGTAAAAGAGATCAATGCAGCCTCACCAGTGCCCATCGAATGCAGCTCATCAGTGCCCACCAATTGCAGCCTACCATTGCTCACCAACTGCAGCCTACTAGTGCCCACAAAATGCAGCCTACCATTGCTCACCAATTGTAGCCTACCAGTGCCCACCAAATGCAGCCTCATCAGTTCCCACCAAATGCAGCCTCATCAGTGCCCACCAAATGCAGCCTCATCAGTGCCCACCAAATGCAGCCTACTAGTGCCCATCAAAATGTAGCCTCACTGTGCCCATCAAAATGCAGCCTCACTGTGCCCATTAATTAGCGTCACTGTGCCCATCATAAAGAAGCCTCACTGTGCCCATCATAAAGCAGGCACTGTGCCCATTAATCAGCATCACTGTGCCCCTCCGAAAGCGTCACTGTGCCCATAAAAATGCAGCCACTGTGCCCATTAATCAGTGTCACTGTGCCCATTGGAGGAGGAGGAGGGGGAGAGAGGAGGAGGAGGAGGAGGATGAAAAGAGAAGAGAGGGGGGAGGAGAAGAGAAGAGAGGGGAGAAGAGAAGAGAGGGGGGAGGAGAAGAGAAGAGAGGGGGGAGGAGAAGAGAAGAGAGGGGGGAGGAGAAGAGAAGAGAGGGGGGAGGAGAAGAGAAGAGAGGGGGGAGGAGAAGAGAAGAGAGGGGGGAGGAGAAGAGAAGAGAGGGGGGAGGAGAAGAGAAGAGAGGGGGAGGAGAAGAGAAGAGAGGGGGAGGAGAAGAGAAGAGATGGGGAAGAGGAGAGGAGAAGAGAAGAGATGGGGAAGAGGAGAAGAGAAGAGATGGGGAAGAGGAGAGGAGAAGAGAAGAGAGGGGGGAGGAGAAGAGAAGAGAGGGGGAGGAGAAGAGAAGAGAGGGGGGAGGAGAAGAGAAGAGAGGGGGGAGGAGAAGAGAAGAGAGGGGGGAGGAGAAGAGAAGAGAGGGGGAGGAGAAGAGAAGAGAGGGGGAGGAGAAGAGAAGAGAGGGGAAGGAGAAGAGAAGAGATGGGGAGGAGGAGAGGAGAAGAGAAGAGAAGAGATGGGGAAGAGGAGAGGAGAAGAGAAGAGATGGGGAAGAGGAGAGGAGATTTATGCCCATCATAAAGCAGCCACTGTGCCCATTAATCAGCCTCACTGTGCCCCTCCGAAAGCATCACTGTGCCCATAAAAATGCAGCCACTGTGCCCATTAATCAGTGTCACTGTGCCCATTGGAGGAGGAGGAGGGGGAGAGAGCAGGAGGAGGATGAAAAGAGAAGAGAGGGGGGAGGAGAAGAGAAGAGAGGGGAGAAGAGAAGAGAGGGGGGAGGAGAAGAGAGGGGGAGGAGAAGAGAAGAGAGGGGGAGGAGAAGAGAAGAGAGGGGGAGGAGAAGAGAGGGGGAGGAGAAGAGAAGAGAGGGGGAGGAGAAGAGAAGAGAGGGGGAGGAGAAGAGAAGAGAAGATATTGGGAAGAGGAGAGGAGAAGAGAAGAGATGGGGAAGAGGAGAGGAGAAGAGAAGAGATGGGGAAGAGGAGAGGAGAAGAGAAGAGACGGGGAAGAGGAGAAGAGAAGAGAGGATGAGAAGAGAAGAGAGTGAGAGGAGGAGGAGAGAAGAGAGTGGGAGGAGGAGAAGAGAAGAGAGTGGGAGGAGGAGAAGAGAAGAGAGTGGGAGGAGGAGAAGAGAGGAGGAGAAGACAAGAGAGTGAGAGGAGGAGAAGAGAGGAGGAGAAGATAAGAGAGTGAGAGGAGGAGAAGATAAGAGAGTGAGAGGAGGAGAAGAGAGTGAGAGGAGGAGAAGAGAAGAGAGTGAGAGGAGGAGAAAAGAAGAGAGTGGGAGGAGGAGAAAAGAAGAGAGTGGGAGGAGGAGAAGAGAGGGGGAAGAGGAGAAGAGAAGAGAGCTGGAGGAGGAGAAGAGAGGGAGAGGAGGAGAAGAGTGGGGGAGGAGGAGAAGAGAAGAGAGGGGGAGGAGGAGAAGAGAAGAGAGGGGGAGGATGAGAAGAGAAGAGAGGGAGAGGAGGAGAAGAGAAGAGAGGGAGAGGAGGAGAAGAGAAGAGAGGAAGAGGAGGAGAAGAGAGTGAGAGGAGAAGAGAAGAGAGTGAGAGAAAGAGAAGAGAGGGGGAGGAGGAGAAGAGAAGAGAGTGAGAGAAGGAGAAGAGAAGAGAGGGGGAGGAGGAGAAGAGCAGAGAGTGAGAGGAGGAGAAGAGAATAGAATGAGAGGAGGAGAAGAGAAGAGAGGGGGAGGAGGAGAAGAGAGTGAGAGGAGAAGAGAAGAGAGGGAGAGGAGGAGAAGAAAGAGAGGGAGAGGAGGAGAAGAAGAGAGAGAGGAGAGGAGAAGAGAAGAGAGGGAGAGGAGGAAGAACAGTGAGAGGAGGAGAAGAGAAGAGAGTGAGAGGAGGAAGAGAAGAGAGGTGAGAGGAGGAGAAGAGAGGGAGAGAGGAGAAGAGAGAGAGGTGAAGAGGAGGAGAAGAGACGAGAGGGGGAGGAGGAGAAGAGAAGAGGAGTGAGTAGAGGGGGAGGAAGAGAAGAGAGGGGGAGGAGGAGAAGAGAAGAGAGTGAGAGGAGGAGAAGAGAAGAGATGGGGAGGAGGAGAAGAGAGGGGGAGGAGGAGAAGAGAGTGAGAGGAGGAGAAGAGAAGAGAGGGAGAGGAGGAGAAGACAGTGAGAGGAGAAGAGAAGAGAGTGAGAGGAGAAGAGAAGAGAGTGAGAGGAGGAGAAGAGAGGGAGAGGAGGAGAAGAGAAGAGAGTGAGAGGAGGAGAAGAGAAGAGAGGGGGAGGAGGAGAAGAGAAGAGAGTGAGAGGAGGAGAAGAGAATAGAGTGAGAGGAGGAGAAGAGAAGAGAGGGGGAGGAGGGGAAGAGAGTAAGAGGAGAAGAGAAGAGAGTGAGAGGAGAAGAGAAGAGAGGGAGAGGAGGAGAAGAGAAGAGAGGGAGAGGAGGAGAAGAGAGGGAGAGGAGGAGAGAGAGGAAGAGGAGGAGAAGAGAGGGAGAGGAGGAGAAGAGAGGGAGAGGAGGAGAAGAGAAGAGAGGGAGAGGAGGAGAAGAGAAGAGAGGGAGAGGAGGAGAATCGAAGAGAGGGAGAGGAGGAGAATCGAAGAGATGGGGAGGAGGAGAAGAGAGGGGGAGGAGGAGAAGAGAAGAGAGTGAGAGGAGGAGAAGAGAAGAGAGTGAGAGGAGGAGAAGAGAAGAGATGGAGAGGAGGAGAAGAGAAGAGAGGGAGAGGAGGAGAAGAGAAGAGAGGGAGAGGAGGAGAAGAGAGTGAGAAGAGAAGAGAGGGTGAGGAGGAGAAGAGAGGGAGAGGAGGAGAAGAGAGGGAGAGGAGGAGAAGAGAGTGAGAGGAGAAGAGGAGAGAGTGAGAGGAGGAGAAGAGAAGAGAGTTGGAGGAGGAGAAGAGAAGAGAGTGAGAGGAGGAGAAGAGAAGAGAGGGGAAGGAGGAGAAGAGAATAGAGTGAGAGGAGGAGAAGAGAATAGAGTGAGAGGAGAAGAGAAGAGAGGGGGAGGAGAAGAAGAGAGTAAGAGGAGAAGAGAAGAGAGGGAGAGGAGGAGAAGAGAGAGAGAGGAGGAGAAGAGAAGAGAGAGAGAGGAGGAGAAGAGAAGAGAGGGAGAGGAGGAGAAGAGAGTGAGAGGAGGAGAAGAGAGGGAGAGGAGGAGAAGAGAGGGAGAGGAGGAGAAGAGAGTGAGAGGAGGAGAAGAGAGTGAGAGGAGGAGAAGAGAGTGAGAGGTAGAGAAGAGAGTGAGAGGAGGAGAAGAGAGTGAGAGGAAGAGAAGAGAGGGAGAGGAGGAGAAGAGAAGAGAGGGAGAGGAGGAGAAGAGAGGGAGAGGAGGAGAAGAGAAGAGAGGGAGAGGAGAAGAGAAGGGGAGAAGAGAGGGAGAGGGGGAGGAGGAGAAGAGAGGGAGAGGAGGGGGAGGAGAAGAGAAGAGAGGGGGGAGGAGAAGAGAAGAGAGGGGGGAGGAGAAGAGAAGAGAGGGGGAGGAGAAGAGAAGAGAGGGGAGGAGAAGAGAAGAGAGGGGGAGGAGAAGAGAAGAGATGGGGAAGAGGAGAAGAGAAGAGATGGGGAAGAGGAGAGGAGAAGAGAAGAGAGGGGGGAGGAGAAGAGAAGAGAGGGGGGAGGAGAAGAGAAGAGAGGGGGGAGGAGAAGAGAAGAGGGGGGAGGAGAAGAGAAGAGAGGGGGAGGAGAAGAGAAGAGAGGGGGAGGAGAAGAGAAGAGATGGGGAAGAGGAGAGGAGAAGAGAAGAGATGGGGAAGAGGAGAAGAGAAGAGATGGGGAAGAGGAGAGGAGAAGAGAAGAGAGGGGGGAGGAGAAGAGAAGAGAGGGGGAGGAGAAGAGAGGGGGGAGGAGAAGAGAAGAGAGGGGGGAGGAGAAGAGAAGAGAGGGGGAGGAGAAGAGAAGAGAGGGGGAGGAGAAGAGAAGAGAGGGGAAGGAGAAGAGAAGAGATGGGGAGGAGGAGAGGAGAAGAGAAGAGATTGGGAAGAGGAGAGGAGAAGAGAAGAGATGGGGAAGAGGAGAGGAGAAGAGAAGAGATGGGGAAGAGGAGAGGAGATTTATGCCCATCATAAAGCAGCCACTGTGCCCATTAATCAGCCTCACTGTGCCCCTCCGAAAGCGTCACTGTGCCCATAAAAATGCAGCCACTGTGCCCATTAATCAGTGTCACTGTGCCCATTGGAGGAGGAGGATGAAAAGAGAAGAGAGGGGGGAGGAGAAGAGAAGAGAGGGGAGAAGAGAAGAGAAGAGAGGGGGAGGAGAAGAGAAGAGATGGGGAGAAGGAGAGGAGAAGAGAAGAGATGGGGAAGAGGAGAGGAGAAGAGAAGAGATGGGGAAGAGGAGAGGAGAAGAGAAGAGATGGGGAAGAGGAGAGGAGAAGAGAAGAGACGGGGAAGAGGAGAAGAGAAGAGAGGATGAGAAGAGAAGAGAGTGAGAGGAGGAGGAGAAGAGAAGAGAGTGGGAGGAGGAGAAGAGAAGAGAGTGGGAGGAGGAGAAGAGAAGAGAGTGGGGAGGAGGAGAAGAGAAGAGAGGGGGAGGAGGAGAAGAGAAGAGAGGGGGAGGAGGAGAAGAGAAGGGAGAAGAGAAGAGAGGGGGAGGAGGAGAAGAGAAGAGAGGGGGAAGAGGAGAGGAGAAGAGAAGAGAGGGGGAAGAGGAGAGGAGAAGAGAAGAGAGGGGGAGGAGGAGAAGAGAGTGAGGGGATGAGAAGAGAAGAGAGTGAGAGGAGGAGGAGAAGAGAAGAGAGTGAGAGGAGGAGAAGAGAAGAGAGGGGGAGGAGGAGAAGAGAAGAGAGGGGGAGGAGAAGAGAATAGAGTGAGAGGAGGAGAAGAGAGTGAGAGGAGGAGAAGACAAGAGAGTGAGAGGAGGAGAAGAGAGGAGGAGAAGATAAGAGAGTGAGAGGAGGAGAAGAGAAGAGAGTGAGAGGAGGAAAAGAGAGTGAGAGGAGGAGAAGAGAGTGAGAGGAGGAGAAGAGAAGAGAGTGGGAGGAGGAGAAGAGAAGAGAGTGGGAGGAGGAGAAGAGAAGAGAGGGGGAGGAGGAGAAGAGAAGAGAGGGGGAGGAAGAGAAGAGAGGGGGAGGAAGAGAAGAGAGGGGGAGGAGGAGAAGAGAGTGAGAGGAGGAGAAGAGAAGAGATGGGGAGGAGGAGAAGAGAGGGGGAGGAGGAGAAGAGAGTGAGAGGAGGAGAAGAGAAGAGAGGGAGAGGAGGAGAAGAGAAGAGAGGGAGAGGAGGAGAAGAGGGAGAGGAGGAGAAAAGAGAGTGAGAGGAGAAGAGAGTGAGAGGAGAAGAGAAGAGAGTGAGAGGAGGAGAAGAGAAGAGAGGGGGAGGAGGAGAAGAGACGAGAGGGGGAGGAGGAGAAGAGACGAGAGGGGGAGGAGGAGAAGAGACGAGAGTGAGAGGAGGAGAAGAGAAGAGAGGGGGAGGAGGAGAAGAGAAGAGAGTGAGAGGAGGAGAAGAGAATAGAGTGAGAGGAGAAGAAGAGAAGAGAGGGGGAGGAGGGGAAGAGAGTAAGAGGAGAAGAGAAGAGAGTGAGAGGAGAAGAGAAGAGAGGGAGAGGAGGAGAGGAGAAGAGAGGGAGAGGAGGAGAAGAGAGGGAGAGGAGGAGAAGAGAGGGAGAGGAGGAGAAGAGAAGAGAGGGAGAGGAGGAGAAGAGAGGGAGAGGAGAAGAGAAGAGAGGGAGAGGAGGAGAAGAGAAGAGAGGGAGAGGAGGAGAATCAAAGAGATGGGGAGGAGGAGAAGAGAAGAGAGTGAGAGGAGGAGAAGAGAAGAGAGTGAGAGGAGGAGAAGAGAAGAGAGGGAGAGGAGGAGAAGAGAAGAGATGGAGAGGAGGAGAAGAGAGGGAGAGGAGGAGAAGAGAAGAGAGGGAGAGGAGGAGAAGAGAGTAAGAGGAGAAAAGAAGAGAAGAGTGGGAGAGGAGGAGAAGAGAGGGAGAGGAGGAGAAGAGAGTGAGAGGAGAAGAGGAGAGAGTGAGAGGAGGAGAAGAGAAGAGAGTTGGAGGAGAAGAGAAGAGAGTGAGAGGAGGAGAAGAGAAGAGAGGGGGAGGAGGAGAAGAGAAGAGAGTGAGAGGAGGAGAAGAGAATAGAGTGAGAGGAGAAGAGAAGAGAGGGGGAGGAGGAGAAGAGAGTAAGAGGAGAAGAGAAGAAGAGAAGAGAGGGAGAGGAGGAGAAGAGAGAGAGAGGAGGAGAAGAGAAGAGAGGGAGAGGAGGAGAAGAGAGTGAGAGGAGGAGAAGAGAAGAGAGGGAGAGGAGGAGAAGAGAGGGAGAGGAGGAGAATCGAAGAGATTGAGAGGAGGAGAAGAGAGTGTGAGGAGGAGAAGAGAGTGAGAGGAGGAGAAGAGAGTGAGAGGAGGAGAAGAGAGTGAGAGGTAGAGAAGAGAGTGAGAGGAGGAGAAGAGAGGGAGAGGAGGAGAAGAGAGGGAGAGGAGGAGAAGAGAGGGAGAGGAGGAGAAGAGAAGAGAGGGAGAGGAGAAGAGAAGGGGAGAAGAGAGGGAGAGGGGGAGGAGGAGAAGAGAGGGAGAGGAGGAGGAGGAGAAGAGAGGGAGAGGAGGAGGAGGAGAAGAGAGGGAGAGGAGGAGAAGAGAATGGAGGGAGAGGAGGAGAATAGAATGGAGGGAGAGAAGGAGAATTGGGGGTTGTGGGCGGGCACAGGGGGGACATGGGTCGGACCCAACTTACCTCCTCTTCCCTTCTTGTACAGCGGGCGCCGGGCGTGGGATGTTAAAACTGCTGCGGGCATGCCGGCGGGGGGCGAAAGTACGGCGCCAGACTCGTTGGCAACACACTCCTGCTCCTGACACCTTGGCGCCCCCCTCCCCTCTGCCGCCTCGGTGCAGCGCACCCCCTGCACCCCGTCTCGGACCTGCCCTGGCAATACCAGTTTAAACACCATAGAATTTTAAATTGCGTTTGCCTCATTTGTACTCTGCCTTGAAATTGACTAATATATTGGTTGTGACTGTGTGACTGTAGACCAGGGGTCCACAAACTTTTTAAACAGGGTCCCTCAGACTGTTGGGGGGCTGGACTATAGTTTGAAAAAAATATGAACAAATTTCTATGTACACATCTTATTTGTCATGGGAAAAAATACAGGAAAAAACAATACAATATTTCAAATAAAGAACAATTTTAATCAACATAAAGTTATTAGTATTTCACAGAATCCCCTCATCACAGAACCCCCTCCCCCTTCCCATGACAGACTCCTCTCCATCACAGACCCCCCCCATCACAGACTCCTCCCCATCACAGATTCTCCCATTACAGAGCCCTTCATAAAAGATCCCCCCCAACACAGAGCCCTCCATCACAGATCCCCCCATTACAGACACTCCCAACACATAGCCCTTCATAACAGATCCCCCCCATCACAGAGCCCCCCATCACAGACTCCCATAAAAACAGAGCCCTCCATAACAGATTCCCCCGTCACAAATCCCCCCATCACAGAACCCCCATCACAGACCCCCCATCACAGATCCTCCCATTACAGACTCCCCCAACACAGAGCCCTCCACAACAGATCCCCCCCATCACAGATCCCTCAAATCACAGACTGCCCATAACAGATCTCCCCCCCCCCCCCTCCATCACAGAGCCCTCCAGCGGTATTACACTGCCCCTTCTTTAACATCGCAGCATTCCCTCTCCCCTCTGCTACCTTAATCACACAAGACGCAAAGCATGGCAGGTCCGGACAAAGAGCGAGACTTTACAAGTGAAAGGCAGGTGATTGATGGCTGGGACGCCCTGCTGCCTAGTAACCAATCACCTGCTTCTTAACGCAAAAGGTCCAGACCCATTGTCCTGACCTGTCATGTTTCTGGTCTTGTGTAATTAGGTAGCAGAGGGGAGGGGGAGTGCTGTGATGTTAAAGGGGCAGTCTGCGGGCTGGGAAATTCACCCTGGCAGGCTGTAGCTTGTAGACCAATTACTATGTGCAACTTTTACTGTATGGGATTTTTTTTTTCTTGAATCATACTTACCTCGGTCCAATGCTGCATCTGTCCCCCGCACGCTCTCAGGCTGAGAACCATGTGATCAAGCATTCTCAAAGCTCAGTGTGCAGAGAGCTGGTAACTGTCAGTCACCGCTCTCTGCTTGGGCCACCCCCCTCGCTCACTGGAGCGCTGGGCTGTGGAGGGAATGGAAGCGGCCCGGCTCAGGCTCTCAATGGCTCACTGAGAGGCTGAGCTGGGTGTAAGTCCAGGCATGTGGCCGGATCCCAGCCACATGATTGTGATCCTTCCCGAGCCTGGACCGGCTCTGTAACGTCAGCCGACAGCGGACTTCAGCCCGCTGTCTGCTGAAAACGAGTCACAAGTGTTCAGAACAATCCCCTGTAGATCACTCCGCCACTGGACTGTCCCCTGAAAATGGCAACAAATGGTAACGTTAGTTTAGCTCCATGCAGATTTAAAGCAAAGCTTCAGCTTTACCTTCAGTCTTGCACAGTTGTACAAGCTTTTGTACTGAAATTGCTTACTCTGATTCCAATGCATAGTGTACATTAGAAGCTGCAGCAATTTCTGAGCTCTGAGCAATTATGATCTGCCTGCATCGCAAAGAGAAGAAGAGATACCCAGTGATGAGGTCACTGGGTCTAAAATAAGCTAAATAATGAAAACAGAAGGTTTTATTTAAACTATTAGAGCAATGATGGCAGAAGGAAAACGGGGAAGACAAAATATAAGCAAATTAAACCTCAGCGTTAACGCTAAACTCTAGGCAAGTAGCTCACATTTAAAATAAATAAATGCTGAGAGTTAGGCCCCAGTCACACTTGAGCTCCAAGCTCCAAAACACTCAGGCCCCTTTCACACTGGGGCGGGCAGGAGCGGTGGCGGTATTGCAGCGCGATTTTCAGCGCTGCTATACCGTCGTTCTTACTGCAGTATGCGGTCGCTAGGGGGGTGAATTTAACCCCCGCTAGCGGCCGAAAAAGGGTTAATACCGCCCGCAAACCGCGGCTATTGCCGCGGTTTGCGGGCGGTATTACCGCGCTGTCCCATTGATTTCAATGGGAGACCGCGGTAAAGGAGCGGTGAACACACCGCTCCTTCACCGCTGTAAAGAAGCGGCTAGCAGGACTTTTGGAGCGGTCCTGCTAGTGCACCGCTTCAGTGTGAAAGCCTTCGGGCTTTCACATTGAAGGCTAAAGGGCATGATTTTTTCATGCGGTATAATAGCGCTAATATTAGCGCTAAACCGCATGAAAAACGCCCCAGAGTGAAAGGGGCCTCAGGGAGAAAAAAATCAATTATTCTCTATGGAGATTGTTCTCCACTCCAAGTCAATTGAAGCCAAACGCTCAAAAAAGTTTTGGAGCTACTTTTGTAGCTTGATTCCAGCAGATTTGTGCATTTTTAAAGTGTTTTTTTTTTTTCCCTCTATAGAAATGCATTGAAATGCGCAGTTTGCAAATTTTTCACAGATTTTGTGTGTTTTGTCGCACGTTTTTGGAGTGTTTTGTGCCAGCTCTTAGGAACTAACAATGATGGAGTCATCTCTGCAGGAGTTCCCCCGCTGACAACAGAATATAAACAAAAGAGCCAGAATTGGAAAAAAAAATGTGGGTCCACAATCCATACCAGGCCCTTTGGGTCTGGTATGGATTTTGAGGGAGACTCCATGGTAAAAAAAAAAAGGGGGTGGGGTCTTCTGGTCTTCCTGCAAGCCAAATGCTTAATTCGCGGTTGCAGCGCTGTAGTCCCAATGTAAATGGCTATTTAGCAAAAGGAACAAACACAGGCATTCAGGAGGTAGCAGGATCATTTCTTGAGCCACAGATTGAACCTTGAGTTACTGGTCGGGATGTGAACTTGGGTGGGAACATCACATGTATGAATGGCGTCGCTTCTAAATTTGGTGACATGTTACAGACTTTGCAATTCTCATATTATCACATTTTTTAGTGTAGTGCTTATTTAGCAATCTGCTTTTTATCACCTTGATCCATCTTTATGCAGTGTTATTTCATTATTAATAGGATAATTTGTCTGTACACTGCTGCGCACACAACACTGTGTGATCCCTCCATGACAAATCACATTTTCTTTTGTAATCTGTAATTAAAGCCAAGAGCCCAATACAGCTAAAGGATTGTTTGTTTGTATCATAACAGACAACATCTCAATCCTCATTAATTAATGGCAGCGTGACGCAGGGGAGCCTTTTGTTTATGGCGACTTCTCTGTGTAGTTTTTTATTATATAGTTTGATAATGATTTTGATTAACAGCATGATACTTAGTACTGGAATTTCTTAAAACTGCAAACAATGCCCTAGGCTATGATTATATATCTGAATGTAAAATTAACTACTGACTATTCTTGTTAAAAAAATAAAATAATAACTAGTGACTTTAATTTTGTTTTAATGAGTAAGTGGTGGTAGTTTTGTAGGGTCACTTTACCTATTCTTTTTAATTTATTTTTATTTATTTTTTAAGAAGCTTTAGAGAGAGTAACAAAAGACATCCATATGTCTAGAAAATATTGTAAAATAGAGAGGAACATATACCGTATATACTCGAGTATAAGCCGACCCGAGTATAAGCCGAGGTACCTAATGTTGCCACAAAAAACTGGGAAAACTTACTGACTCGAGTATAAGCCGAGGGTCAACAATGCCTTACTGTTCCCATCCTTACTGTTCCCATCCTTACTGTTTCCTATCCTCACTGTTTCCTATCCTCACTGTTTCCTATCCTCACTGTTTCCTATCCTCACTGTTTCCTATCCTCACTGTTTAAATTTTACATTGGAAATAGTACCTGAAAAAAAGTTGCGGCTGCGGCGTCCATCGTTCAAATCCCGCGGTCTCTTCCTGGTTTCTTCCGTGATAGGCGATTCTCATCAGACACTCTCCACCTATCACGAACGTTCTCTAATCCTCAGTTTCCCAGCAGACACTGTGTTGGGTGTTCCGCCAATCACAGACGTCTGCTGGGAAACTGAGGATGAGAGAACGTTCGTGATAGGCGGAGAGTGTCTGATGAGAATCGCCTATCACGGAAGGGACCAGGAAGAGACCGCGGGATTTGAACGATGGACGCCGCAGCCGCAACTTTTTTTCAGGTACTATTTCCAATGTAAAATTTTGCTGACTTGAGTATAAGCCGAGGGGGGGGACTTTCACCCCAAAAAAAAGGGTTGAAAATCTTGGCTTATACTCGAGTATATACGGTAATCGGTTGCATAGGCTAAAGAATACAGCAAATATGAATACCATGAGAGATGGAGGGCCTATTAGCCCTGTTATTGCAATAGAGCACATATGTCAAACAGAAGGCCCATGGGTCAAATCTGGCCCGCCAGGCCTGGTCATGTGGCCACCTCTGGCTCTCACCCTCCACTCCCGCTCCCCACTGTCACTTGTAAACACAGAAGCCTTTGATCACAGTGACTCCTGGAACTAACAGATCCCTACATACACTCATGGTGGGGACAGATCTCCAGAATCTGAGAGAGAATGATCTACCTGCAAGGCAAGGCAGAGCCATCTGCATAGAGAGGTACTAGAATCAGGCAGGGTGGGGGAGAGATACGAAGAAGCTTTGGGGGGGAAGGGAGCTTGGAGTTGCACACTGTGCATAGAACACCCCTAAACCCTGCACTTTGTACACAGCACACCCCTGAACTCTGCACTCTGTATGTAACACACTCCTGAACCATGCACACTGTACGTAACACACCCCTGCACTCTGTACGTAACACACTCCGGAACTCTGCACTCTGCACGCAACACACTCCTGAACTCTGCATTCTGTACGTAACACACCCCTGAACTCTGTACTCTGTACATAACACACTCCTGAACCTTGCACACTGTACGTAGCACACTCCTGAACTCTGCACTCTGTACGTGACACACTCCTGAACTTTGCACTCTGTATGTAACACACTCCTGAACTCTGCACTCTATACGTAACACACTCCTGAACTCTGCACTCTCTACGTAACACACTTCTGCACCCTGCACACTGTGCGTAGCACACCCCTGAAATCTGCACTCTGTACGTAACACACTCCTGAACCCTGCACTCTGTTTGTAGCACACCCCTGAACTCTGCACTCTGTACGTAACACACTCCTGAACTCTGCACTCTGTATGTAACACACTCCTGAACCCTGCAATCTGTACGTAGCACACCCCTGAGCACTGCACTCTGTATGTAGAGCACCCGTAAATCTTGCACTATGTGCGCACTCAGTGCCTAGGGTACCACTGGAACCACACTCTGTATATAGGGCACCCTTGAACCCTGTACTTTGTACATAACGCAATCCTGCGCTCTGTACATAGCATAGTCCTAAACTCTGCAATCTGTACATAGCGCACCCCAGATACAACCAGCCCTTTGAGGGCAACCATACTGTTGATGCATTTTACGATGAAATGGAGTTTGACACCCCTGCGGAATAGAGCAAGAGAATATCAATGGTAACAATGTAGCTCTATATGATCAATTTTATTTCATAGATAAAACAAAAACAATTAAATAATGTAGAAATATAGGTCCAGCAGGATATTCACAGTGTGGGACCCTACTTTACCTATTCAAAAAAAAGTCACAGTGTATCCTGATAGCCTACGCCTCCTGCAAGGTATACTCACTTCCTTCCAGGTGTGGGGAAGCACGTGTCTTCTCCCAAAGCCTAAGCCTGAGGAGCCAATCACTAGGCCCAAACTCTGTCCCATGGGAGCTCCTGCAAATACAGGACTAATATCCTATGCAACCTGAATAAAACAGGCAGTTTGCACAGAATTCTTG
Source organism: Rana muscosa (assembly GCA_029206835.1). Taxonomy (NCBI): domain Eukaryota; kingdom Metazoa; phylum Chordata; class Amphibia; order Anura; family Ranidae; genus Rana; species Rana muscosa. The sequence continues at coordinate 204,620,832 of CM055122.1, read as the reverse complement.
CACATTGTGACACACTTACCTGCCAGCATCTCCACCACCAGGCCATGGATGCAGTTGCCACTAGGGATTAACATTGTCCATAGCACTTGGCTAAAGAAAAAACATTAGAAGCATAGGAAAAAAATAGCAGTGTATTCTCCATATTCTGGAGGCAATTGAAGACACAATTATTATAACATGATGTGGGCAGATTTCTGCCAGTCACAGGCTGTGTCTTATATGAACAAGAGGTGAAGCCTCCATTAATCTACATGTAATGTACTGCCCCCATTGTGTTTAGCTGGTTAGTGGGCATGGAGGAGGAGGGAGGGAGTATGCTGTCATTTACCACTGTGTATACACTCACAAATTATCCGAAATAACGAATGCCACATCTAAACAAATGGAACAGAACAAATTAATAATAAATAATAATAATAATACTAAAAAAAAGTTTTTATTATTATTATTATTGTTATTTATTATTATTATTTTGTTATGTTTATTTCGTTTAGATACGGCATTTGTTATTTCGGATAATTCGTAACTTTGGATAAATTTGTATTCGTTACATTCCCTAACAGCCAAATTTGAAAGGAAATTCCAATATCTATAATTTAATTGTTAGTAATAGTTAAGTTATTATTAGTTAGTTATAATTTCAGATTTTCGAATTTTCGGGTTTTCGGATTTAGGAATATTCGGAAAAAAACGTTAAACGGGTTTTCGTTAATTCGGATATTTCCGAATGAACTAATTTGTCGAAATTCGTTAAAAAACTAATTTGAAACTAAATGAATTGCACATGTCTAGAAGCTGTCAAGAACATCCTTTGCACATAAAGGGCAGTCTGTATTTTATGTATTGGAAATGATAACTGTGACCAAGGATGGAGTAAGGATATGTATTTTTCTAAAAATGTTGGTTCTAAAGAGTGTCTTTAATTACCGATTGTGAAAGTTGAATCTTGCGAGTTTGGCACAGCAGACAGCTCTTATTCGGATTTTTGTGGGTGAGGCCCTTTGTTTTGGTGCCATCAGACACTTTTTTCGAATCAATGATTTTAACTGCTTCTGTTAATGTTTCTTTAAACAATCACAACAACACAACATGAGTTGATGAGAACATCCGGCCATTAGTAAAAGGTCATTGTGCTTGTAATAGATTGAAAACAGTTATTTTCTCCTGAAGGTATGTGCTAGCAAGTTAAGTGTAAAATCATTAAAGCTTCTTCTACTCTGAGACCACAAAGCCAGGCATTTCCCAGACATGCTTTGGTTCTAGCTGAACAGGCCATCAATTTTTAATCCTTGGCTATGGTCCCTTCACTTCATTAATCGTAGTTTGCACAGTGGGTGCTGGGGCGTCTGATATCAGAATATTTGTAATAGGCTGTAGAAAACATAGCTGCTAAGAAAGTACATATTACAGCAACATGTTTATAGTGTACGTAACATTTCATATTTCTGATATGTGTCTCTTGTACCATGTAGTTGTATGAAAAAAAATATCCTGTTCTCTTTACATTGCTTCCTTTGTGTGAAATGTGTGGTGATCCTGCCAGTCCGACTGCTTTTCTATTTTAAACTAACCACGCTAGGCATGTAAGAACATCCATCCCAGTGTAGCGGGGTGTTCAATTTAGGGGAGTGTCTGAGTGGTAGTTAGGCTCAGACACATTATTGTTAGGGTTAATGGACCATTTCTGTGCCATGGGAGCCAGTATTGGTGTATAGTTCCCTGGGGCCTACAGGTGGCGCTGTCGCCATAGGTCCGGGTTGAACCACAATACAAGGTTGTGCCTTTTCTTGTCCCCTCTCGGCAGCAGTACGGAGGGGCGGGGAACCTGCTGTGCCTGTCAGGAGAGGGTATAAAAAGGGGCGGCCATCTTCCATGGGGGTCTTCGTCCACGCCCAGGCACCTTCAGCCTGGGTGTGTATGGTTCGTCATCTCCGGGTGCCCTAGGCCCGGAGGCCTGGTTCCTGTTCCATCCCAGACTCCTTCAGTCTGGGGTGAGGTACTATTTTGGAGGCCCGGAGCCCAGCACCTTCGGCTGGGTTCCGCCGGGGATCGAGGACTCCCAGGGTGCCGCCTTGCGAGGGGACCCGGATCTGGGAAGAGGAGGCTAGGGAGGTAACCCTTTGCGAAGACCCAGCGCAGAGTCGTGGTGACGGTGAGGGCCTCTGGTAACTCTCCGGAGGGATGTCTTCTCCTTTACACAGGCCAAGTACTCTCTAGAAGGAAGTTCGCTTACAGGTCAGTGGCAGTGGCCTAATAGGGCCGTGCCCTATTCACCCAGTCAGTGGCAGTGACTCTATTCACCTGGCCAGTGGCAGTGACCTGTTCTCCAAGTCAGTGGCAGTGACTTCTTATTCACCCGGTCTGTGGCAGATACCAACCTCACGGTCTGTGGCAGAGATCGTGCGCCAAAAGCTGTTTGTGAAGCCTAAACAGTCAAAGAACCTGATTCAAGTTTGTGCCTGGACCTCCTCCCACCTAAGCTGTCCTGTGTCTTGTTCCAGCCTGTCTGCTGTCAAAGAGGCATATTTATTATCCGTGTGAAATACATATAGAAGTTGGACTTTCAGTTGGTGTGGACAGTTACATTACTGGGGAAAATATAAGGACTTGCATCTACCTAAGGTAGAGGTGAGAATCCTCCTCAGGAGGATTCAACTCCAGCCGCAGGCAGGCCCCGAAAACTAACACCGCTCAACCTCCTTACTCAGGAGGATACGGGCTTGTGGAGCGGTGTGCCTCTCCCCTCCCTGCGAGGAGCCGAAATCACACAAAAGGTAGGTAGGGGGAGAGGTGAAGGGCACTACACCAGCATGATTAGTTTTTTTTTGCAGTCGGCTTGGGATAGAAAATTGGCTAAAAGACAGAATTCAGAGAGTAGTGGTTAATGATTCTTCCTCTGAATAGTCTAAGGTTATCAGTGGTGTACCCCAAGGTTCAGTGTTGGGACCCTTACTTTTTATTATGTGTATAAATGATATAGGGTCTGGGATTAAAAGTACCACTTCAGTCTTTGCAGATGACACCAAGCTACAGAATGTCTCCAATTTACACGCCGACCTCAAGGCACTGTTTAATTGGGCAACTATGTGGCAAATGAGGTTTAATGGTGATAAATGTAAAGTTATGCACTTGGGGGCTAAGAATATGCATGCATCATACATACTAGGAGGAGTACAACTGGGGAAATCAATGGTGGAGAAGGATCTGGGTGTTATGGTAGATCATAAGCTTAAAAATAGCATGCAGTGCCAAGCAGCAGTTTCTAAAGCAAAGAAAAGCTTTTCTTGTATTAAATAGGAAGTAAACCCTGATGGGCTTTACTTCCTCTTTATTTCCCTACAAAGGTAACGCATAATGGGCTACTATCACATAGGAAGCATGGATCCATTCTGCCTTGTATCAACGGTTCAGGCTGGTAGTGGTGATGTATTGGTGTGGGGGATATTTTCTTGGCACACTTTGGGCCCCTTATTACCAATTGAGCATTGTTTAAACGCCACGGCCTACCTGAGTATTGTTGCTGACCATGTCCATCCCTTTATGACTACAGTGTACCCATCTTCTGATGGCTACTTCAAAGAGGATAATGCACCATGTCACATTGCTCCAATCATCTCACCACTGGTTTCCTGAACATGACAATGAGGTCACTACTCCAATGGCCTCCACAGTCACCAGATCTCAATCCAATAGAGCACCTTTGGGATGTGGTCGGTGATTCGCATCATTGATGTGCATCATGGATGTGGACAGAATGTGAGGCGTGTGCATGTTTTGCACAGTTATGTGCAAATAGGCACATATATTGTAGGCTATAGTTTTAAGCAAGAAAAATTTTAAAATCGCTAATTACTTGTATGTTAAATGGAACACAGGTTATAGGAGAGAGCTGATCTCTAGGCCTTTTTTAAACCTCTCCGCACAAGGGCATCTAGGGTGTAAATCCAGAACGTCGCTCTTTCGCAGGGGCATCTCAGAGACCTGCAATCAGTTGACAGTGAAGGGAAGAGGCTTCTTAGTACTGGTTGCACAAAGAGGCGGAAGCCTGCAGAAGAAGGGAATTAAAGTTACCTTAGCCTCTAGGCAAAAGGAACACGTAGCGCTTGCAGTGGGGACACTCTGGATTTCAGCTTTAAGACACTTTGCGCAATATCATTGCTTTTAGCAACACCTTATTGAATAAGTCCATTTTATCTGTAAGTGAAAAACCAGTCAGACATTCCGCTGCCAGTCACTGGTCATTCATTTACATACAACTCTGCCACACTACAACAAAGCCAAATGGTTTAGTAGGTCAGGAAAATAATACAACCCCTACAGCTATTTATATTTCAGTACGTAATTGATCAGGTCATATTACACAGGTTATCATAAAGCATTGCCTGAATGCCATTTCTCATCTGACTGCAGATTCCATCCACTGACGCATTGTCCTCAGAGCTAAGATTATAGAGCTGACATCGTCGTCTATCACATGGTAGCCGTTAGACAGAACAAAACCTTGTCCTGCGTCTTCTTCCAAGTGGTGTCATGAACTAAGGTTGGCTGTTAGCCATGACACTTTATAATGAATGTACTGTTCACATGTGTTTGTTTTCATTTGTAATTTTTTTTGTAAAATTTGCAAAACAAGCTTGCAACATTGCAGAAGGTGCATCTCTCTAAGGCCCCTTTCACACTGGGGCGGGGAGGTGCGCTGGCGGTATAGCGGCGCTATTTTTAGCGCTGCTATACCGTTGGATTTGCCGAGATATTCGGCCGCTAGCGGTGCGGTTTTAACCCCCGCTAGCAGCCGAAAAAGGGTTAATATCGCCCGCAATGAGCCTCTGCAGAGGCGCATTGCAGGCGGTATTACCGCGGTTTCCCATTGCTTTCAATGGGCAGGAGCGGTAAAGGAGCGGTAAACACACCGCTCCTTCACCGCTCAAAAGATGTGGCTTGCAGGAGATTTTTTTCTCCTCCCACCAGCGCATCGCCTCAGTGTGAAAGCCCTCGGGCTTTCACATTGAGAATACTGGGGCAGGATTATTTATGCGCTAATTTTAAATTTAATTTTTTTTAAAATGCCTGAAATACGCCTCAGTGTGAAAGGGCCTTACAGTCCAGCATTCCCCTAACATACTTAGTTACCCCTTTAATAATTGGGTATATATATTTTTACCTTTGTTCCTTTTGCTCATAGGCAAGTTTCCTCTCCAATTTTATATCAATTAATATTTTCTATTCAATAAGTGGGTGGAAATTCAGGTGGGTAGAAGTTGGAGAAGAAACCTAGAAGGTGTCAATATGGCTTATTTTGGACTTTAATCTCTTAGATTCTACCTCCCATTTACTTCGAACCAGTTGAATTAACTTCATCTAACATTAGAAGGTTTAAATTTTGATAAATATGGAGCTATCATAAATAGTTTGTAAACTTTATTTTTTCTTGTAGTCTCCTCTTCCTTCTGTTCTATTGCCTCAAATATGAGTCATTTGTGTTGTGTTGTGTTTAACCATTCAGACCACAGTCAATAGAACGTTCTGGGACAACCTCTGTTATTGTTATTCACTGTGTGCAAATATAAAGTAGAGATTGCAAGGGATTTGCTGTTATTTGAGAATTCCCGTTTTTCTTATGTAGTAGAGTGGTAATCCTAAACAGGATTCCCGTGGCATGTAGGGTGACCACGTGTCCCGGATTGCCCAGGACAGTCCCGCATTTTGCAGGTCTCTCCCGGGCACATTCATTCCAGAACAATACAGTGTCCCAGAATGAAACTGACACAGCCACCCCCCAGGCCAATCTGATGCCCCCAAAAAAGGGTGCCACATCACCGCTTTACTCACTGACAGTACTTGTCCTGGCCGGGAATGTCTTGAGGAGCACAATCCCGCCCCCTGCTTGTGATTGGAGAAATCATAAATTCCGCCTCTTGTGTCCAATCACTGTGCTGTGATTCATTACAGCACAAGCTGATTTTTGGGAAGGGAGGGTGTCCCTGAATTGTAGTTTGGAAATGTGGTCACCCTAGTGGCATGGTTCTTACTAGGCCTAGAAGGCAAATGGAAACACAGGGTTCTAATTGTCTGGATGTAATCATTTTCACAAAATTGATTACTTCCCTCCAATAGGTCTTAATTTGTTACTATTCCTAAAAGATGTGTATAAATACAGGTAGGTCATTGGAGCACTACCAACAGCTGCAGGGTTTTTAGATTTTATACTCTCCAGTTTTAGTAAATCAACCCCACTGTGTTATCAGGTCATAAGAAGTTAGAAGCTCACTGGATTTCTGGCAGTGGCACAATGCTCATATATTGGAGAAAAGTATTGCATTTTTTTTTTCATTATGCCAAGACAATAACTTTATTAGCAGGAGCCTAAATTACACACAGATGAACAATTTATTGGAAGGAAAATCTTTTTGCCCACATTTATACGTCATACAGACCATATTATTTTCATTTACATTAAGAAACCAGTACTAGGCTTTCATTTTAGAAAGCCGAGAACCCTCTGCAAAATCAGTCTTATTAGTGTACCTTGTATTAAATGTTTATTTATAAAATAAAGTTTTAATACGAATAAAATAATGTTTTTTGAAACATCTGTTTAAAAAATTGTAGGCTTAAAGGAAATCTCCACCTTTCTGGCCATGTTTCATGTCACACCCATGTTTAGGGTATAACATGCACATTGCTAGCCCCCACCCCCAAACTGTCCCCTCTTTAACAGGATCACAGGGTTCTTTGCCCCACAGGCACCGAGGCAGAGGGAGTGTCGTTTTTTATGGAGCCGAAATTCATTGACGTCAGCGCACTTGTAGCTCATGGATACTAACTCTAACTCTGTAGCTGAAGGTCCGTACCGAAGTACGAACCTGAGCCTGCAGGAGATGGAGCACTGCATATGCAATCCACTGATCGCAGTTGCAATGCTTTTCAGGGCCAAGTGCAAAAAAAAATTAATGCACATTTGTGATTTTTGCAAAATGCTTTTTTTTTGCAAAAGGTGGAATTATTCTCCTTTAAAGAACAAATAAAACTAACGAATCACCATTATATATACCAGGGATCTTCAAACTCCGGCCCTCCAGCTGTTGTGGAACTACAAGTCCCACGAGGCATTGTAAAACTCTGACATTCACAGACATGACTAGGCATGATGAGAATTGTAGTTCCTGAACAACTGGAGGGCCGTAGTTTGAGGACCCCTGATATATACACTCACCGGACGGTTTATTAGGTACACCTGTTCAATTGCTTGGTAACACAAATTGCTAATCAGCTAATAGCATGGCAGCAACCCAATGCATTTATGCATTTAGACGTGGGGAAGAAGACTTGCTGAAGTTCAAACTGAGCATCAGAATGGGAAAGAAAGGGGATTTAAGTGACTATAAATGTGGCATGGTTGTTGGTGCAAGACGGGCCGGTCTGAGTATTTCAAAAACTGCTAATCTACTGGGATTTTCACACAACCATCTCTAGGACTTACAGAGAATGATCTGAAAAGGAGAAAATATCCAGTGAGTGGAAGTTATGTGGATGAAAATGCCTTGTTGATGTCAGAGGTCAGAGGAGAATGAGCAGACTGGTTGGGGATGATAGAAAGGCAACAGTAACTCAAATAACCACTCGTTACAACCAAGGTATGCAGAATACCATCTCTAAATGCACAACACAGCAAACCTTGAAGCAGATAGGTTACAACAGCAGAATGCCACACCGGGTGCCAATCCTGTCAGTTAAGAAAAGGAAACTGAGGCTACAATTTGCACAGGCTCACCAAAATTGGACAATAGAAGATTGAAAACCGTTACCTGGTCTGACGAGTCTCGATTTCAGCTGCAACATTCAGATGGTAGAGTCAGAATTTGGTGTAAACAACATGAAAGCATAAATCCATTATGCCTTGTATCAATGGTTCAAGCTGGTGGTGGTGGTGTAATGGTGTGGGGGATATTTTCTTGGCACACTTTGGGTCCCTTCGTACCAATTGAGCATGGTTTAACCACTTCAGCCCCGGACCATTTGGGTGGTCAAAGACCAGGCCACTTTTTGCGATTCGGCACTGCGTCGCTTTAACTGACAATTACGCGGTCGTGCGACGTGGCTGCCAAATAAAATTGACGTCCTTTTTTTCCCACAAATAGTGCTTTCTTTTGGTGGTATTTGATCGCCTCTGCGGTTTTTATTTTTTGTGCTATAAACAAAAATAGAGCGACAATTTTAAAAAAAATTCAATATTTTTTACTTTGTGCTATAATAAATATCCCTAAAAAATATATATATTTTTTCCTCAGTTTAGGCCGATACGTATTCGTCTACATATTTTTGGTAAAAAAATAAATCGCAATAAGCGTTTATTGATTGGTTTGCGCAAAAGTTATAGCGTTTACAAAATAGGGGATAGTTTTATGGCATTTTTAATAATTTTTTTTTTTTTACTAGTAATGGCAGCGATTTTTTTTCATGACTGCGACATTATGGCGGACACATCGGACACTTTTGACATATTTTTGGGACCATTGTGATTTTCACAGCGATCAGTGCTATAAAAATGCACTGGTTACTGTGAAAATGACACTGGCAGTGAAGGGGTTAACCACTAGGTGGCGCTGTAGGGGTTAAGTGTTCCCTGTCACATGACACTGGTCTTCGCTCCGAGTACACGGAGTGGAGATCCGTGTCATTGTCACTAGTCAGAGCGGGGAGATGCTTGTTTACACAAGCATCTCCCCGCTCTATACCTCCGTGAGACGATCGCGGGGATACCCGCGGCGATCGAGTCCGCGGGACCCGCGGTCCGACTCACGGGGAAGGCGGCAGGGTCGCGAACGCGCCGCCGCCGGCGCGCTCGCGACCACATGGCAGGCATTTAAAGGGCCACGTACAGGTACGTGATTATGCCTGTTCGTGCCATTCTGCCGACGTATATATACAGTGGGCGGTCCACAAGTGGTTAAATGCCATGGCCTACCCGAGTATTGTTGCTGACCATGTCCATCCCTTTATAACTACAGTGTACCCATCTTCTGATGGCTCCTTCCAGCAGAATAATGCACCATGTCACAAAGCTCCAATAATCTCACCACTGGTTTGAACATGACAATGAGATCACTGTACTCCAATGGCCTCCACAGTCACCAGATCTCAATCCAATAGAGCACCGCTGGGATGTGGTCGGTGATTCGCATCATGGATGTGCAGATAACAAATCTGCAGCAACTGCGTGATGCTATCATGTCAATATGGACCAAATGTTTCCAGGAATGTTTCCAACATCTTGTTGAATTTATGCTACGAATAATTAAGGCAGTTCTGAAGGCAAAAGGGGGTCCAACCCTGTACTAGCAAGGTGTACCTAATAAAGTGGCTGGTGAGTGTATATATTTTTTTAAGATGGAAACCCTATAATATTTTGGTACGGGGTTCATCTTTTATAAGTAGACCTCTGCTCAGTCCCCCTAACAAACATAACAACAGCATTACATAAGGCCCCATGTACACGGGATGCTGTTAAACGCACGTTCAGAGGCAGTTGGACACTTTTTTCAACTGCCCCTGAACTCATTCAATGTTATCCTATGTGACCATGTACACTGTCTCGTTTATTGCCGTTTTTAGGCAGTTGCGTTTAACAGCGTTTCTTTGAAAGCAAAAAAATGGGTTCAGAAGCAGAAAATTTCCACGTTTCAGATGCAAAATGCGGCTAATTGCGGTAACCCGCGTTTAGCAGTGTTTCATTTATAGGTGTTTTTCGTTTTTGGGCATTTAAAAAAAAAAAATATTTTTTTTTTTAAATGCTTCTAAACGCAAAACGCCGCTAAACGCCTCATGTAAACGCGGGCAAACGGACATTTTAAACGTAGGTTACTATCTGTCAAGTTTAATCATCTAGGATCAGTTGTAAAAACGTCCCGTGTACATGGAGCCTTAGAGGAAGCAATGACAATGAAACTGCTTGTCTGTTTACCCGACTGTCACCAGAATTGGCCTGCGTAGTTCTATCCAGTCTCTCCAGCTTACGCACTTTACTGTTTACATTTTCTTAATGAATGAGACACTCCTTGAGTACACAGATACCAGCAGAAATCCCGCAATAACTTATCTGAAGGAGAATCAGAAATGCCTGCAGTAACTAGTGGGTTAAAAGTTGAGAGAATCTGGTCCAGCAAGTGCTAAGCCTCGGGTCTTTCGGTTTCATAAGGAGGGTCATTTCTATTTTGAATTGTCATGCTTTTGTGACATGTGGGGGTTTGTTAGTCACCGGAGAGCACTTGACATGAACCTGCAACCAGCATATGCTTTCCAGCTTCAGTAAAGGGCCCAGAGCACGAGTCAAAATAGCTGTGTGATGTCACATTATAATGAGAATGTGCTCTGGCCAATTGGTGCCAAGAATTGTCTGGACAAGGGTGGATTCCTTTTACAGTCTTTTTAAAGGGACATTATTTCACAAACGCACATGACAATCCCCTGCCAGAACTTCCCTGATGTGGAATTTTATAAAAGGAGCCTTATCAGTCACCACTGACCTTCGCCAAGCAAGAAGATCTTGTATGCTATCAGCATTCAGCAGGCGCTTTACACCACTGGAGAAGAATTCAGTTTGTGAGCTGCAGCACAGCTTGCAATGCAGGCTGACTGTGTGACAGCACACAGCAATCCACGTTATCCCTAAACTCACAGTCGTTTTGTTTCTTTAAAGAAAACGTGGATTTCTGCAGAATCAAAGGGGTTTTGTCTTCTGTATAGGCAGGGAATTTTTCGACTTTTTTTTGTACTGGTTTATCTACATTTCAGCTGTTCTGGTTTAATGCTGAAGTTGCATTGCCCACTGCGCCTGCCATGAAGCGGTTTGGCAGTTTGAGGGGTACCAAGAAACGCAAGGACCAGGGTCGAGGGACAGACCGCCGTCAGTCGGAGCCTCATGGAATAATAGGTACAGTGCCACACCTGCTGATGCTAAGGAGGATTTGCCTATGCAAAATGGGCTCGTTAAAGTCAGCATGGCTTTGCTGTTGCATATAATCTGTACTTTTTGCTTTTGACTTGTGTTAGTTTATATATTTGGCTGGAAGGTAATTATAATATGGCAATAATACAGTATGTGCAATTGATCAATTCGGAAATGCCCAGTATCGCTGTATTCCGTTTGGGTTTATTAAGCAATAATTCTGAGAAATATAAATTATAGCGGTTGTAGAGTCCCAAGGGAAAGCTGCAATGTGCATAATAGTTCAATTCCATTGATTGTTGTGCCTTTCCTTATTTAATATTTAATGATATTTTTTATTTTATTGATATTTTTTATTTTATTTTATTTTTTTATGGTTGAACTAGATAGACTTGTCTTTTTTTTAACCTGACTAACTACGTAACTATGTAATAAGTTAATATTCTAAGCCTGCATGTCACTGAAATAAGAAACATATTAATAGTAGTTACATATCTTGTGTCTTTACACCCATGCAGGCCATCAGACCATCCATTGTAAAATGTTCAGCTCTGAAGAGATGTGCCTGTCGTTAGTGAATCCGGGCTTTGCTCAGCAAATGCTTCTCCTTATGTTGTCATTGGTGACAATGCCAAGGATAGAGGATCCAAAGCAAGATCCATTAGTCAAAGTAGGTACAGGTTGCAGGGAATCCCCTCCATGCTTCTAGTTTCCAGCATTTGTAAATTGTTAGCAGTCTGTGAAGAGTTAGCACACGTGGGTGTTTTTCTTTTTTCTTTTTTTTTATGTTATTTTTGATACGAGAATGCAATTAAAAATGGCCGCAACATTTTTCCAGTAAACCAATACAAAAATGACAGCATATAGTTTGTCAGTTTAGTTTGAGAACCAGGTATCGGGTCGAAGGATGGGCATTAATAACAAAAAGATGGATGGCGGTCGGTCCAACAACTAGCAGATGAAGGAAAGTGTTAAAGTGTAAAATATATTTTAATTTTAAGTGGAGGGCACGATATCAATTGAAGGGTCGTTGGTTAACAAACTGGTTTGAAACCATTGGGTGTATTGAAAATATTATACAGTACTATTAAGTGTTGAGTATCTATAGGCAAGGTTTGAATGAAAGATTCCCAGATATAAAATACTTTTTGAACCCGTGATTGCTTATGTAAGGAGGCCCACGTGGGTGTTTATGTGCTTTTGATGCACCTTGTAAAGCATGCGAAGGGTTGGAGCACATTGTCCAAAATTTTCTTGGATTATAATGCAGCGCTAGCTAGGAATTTATTGGTCATAGCATATAAGCGTGAGTGTAGACAAAAGCAAATCAGAAATAAATCAAAGCAAATTTGCAGAAAGTTGAAGCCATTCAAATGTGAGACATGTGTCCTCCTGCAAGTGTGCTGCATTTGGTATGATTCTGAGTGAGAAGCTAAGCAAACTACCCCTAAACCCACTTCAAAGTGACTTTGACACAGTTCCTGAAATAAAGGTGCCCCTACAAAGAAGGTCTGAAAAACCTGTCTTGCTGCATACACCGCCAAAATCAGCTGCAGAAACGGACAATATCAGGAATGTCCATCTCTTACCCCCCTGATGTAATCAGTGGTTCTTCCCGCCAACCCATATATCACTACAGGACACAGAGCAGGCAGATTGAACCACTGATTTCAGCAGGGAACCAGGAGATTGATATTCCTGGAGGTGTCAGTTTCTGAAGATTCTTGAGCTGATTTATCTTCAGTGCTGCAGAAATTGGCACAGGCAGCAAGAAAGATGATTATTTAAGTTCTTCTTGCAGGGACTGTTTTAATATAGGTATTAGTTTCAGCATTTCCATTAACAAAACATTAACTTAATAAAGAAACCTACTGATGTGCCTGACTAATTTAAATTGTATGAGGGAAGATTGTATGTTTGTAGGACCCAGGGCTGGTGCAAGGATTTTTGACACCCTAGGCGAAACCTCATTTTGTTGCCCCCTTGGCTCCACCCCTGACTCCACCCCCTTTGCCCTGCCCATGTATACCCCACCTTTTTAATGAAGCGCCCATCAAATGCAGCCTCACCAGCGCCCTTAAAATGCAGCCTACCAGCACCCATAAATGCAGTCTTACTAGTGCCCATCAAATGCAGCCTCACCAGTGCCCATCAAATGCAGCCTCACCAGTGCCTATCAATGCAGCTTCACCAGTGCCCATCAATGCAACCTACCAGTGCCCATCAATGAATGTTTGCTTGCTTCCAATCATTCGGGAGTCAGGACACAGACACAGTCCCCTGCCGCTGCTGCGTCTCTGACACTATGCGTGAACGAAGCTGTGCTGCCTGCTGATGCTGAGACCTACTGTAGTTGCTTGCTGTAGAGAGTAGGAACACCAATGGCCGGGTGCCCTAGGCAACAGTGTGCCCTAGGCGGCTTCCTAGTCTACCTAGTGGCAGCACCGGCCCTGGTAGGACCCTCCAAAACCCTGGCTGACCCTCCCTGGCTGGGCCTGCTTCACAGGTGACTCCGTAAAGCTGGTGCCCACAGCACTCCTCTATTTCTTCTCCATAATTGTTAGAGAAATTTTGAAAGATAATTTACTGGCCATATGCATGCTGGATTACTGTCTAAGATTGGTAGACAGCTGAAGAAAAAATATGTGTCTACTCATTTGATCTATTGTCAGGACTAAGGGCCCATTCACAACACACGGCCTGCATTGGCTTGCATGCATTGGACTGCCACACATCCCAATGAATAAAAATGTAGTGCAGGCTGCATTATTTTGCATTGCAGTGTGTTGGGGTACCATTTAAAAGGAATAGCGCTGATTTGCACCAACATGCTTATTGTAAAATGTGCGAATTGTCGCAGTGAGTATGTGTACACAGGGCCTTACTGATGACATTTGACACCTATAGATAAAATCCTGATAGCGACATCCAAATTATGAACATTCCTCATTGCGCACAAAAGTGTTAAGCAGACCATACACAGAGCAATTTTCTTTCCTTCAACCACGGCTCGATCCCCCCATTAACACATTCAGTGTTATCAGGGTAATCCCTCCCGCCAAGCCATTGTATTCTCCTGGCAGGGGTCAGGGGGAGCCATCCCCACTGGGAGAAGACAGTGATTATTGCTAGTGGCTAGCCACTATCGATAATCAAATCCAAAATCCGGCAGGATTTTTGTACCCAAGTTGATTGATCGATCAAATTGGTACATTCAGCCTGCCCATACATGGTTCGGATCGTCTTAGGGTACAATTGCAGACTTTTCAGGATAATTAGGTTGTAGTTTTACTGGCAGGGTTGTGGATTATACCTGGATAAATGAATTCAGATTTCAGATTCAGGTTTCAATTCACAATAACTATCTGTGCAGAATTTAAGCAAACATTTACTATACTGCAGCTTACTAATTCTTGGATATGATGGTTGCATTCGTTTTAATTTTAAGCTTTATTTCCCTTATTTTCACTTGGTGATCTGGCCAGTAATGCCGCGTACACACGATCGGAATTTCCGATTAAAAAAGTCTGACGGAATTTTTTCATCGGATATTCCGACCGTGTGGGCTCCATAGAACTTTTTTCCGTTGGAGTCTAGAAATAGAACATGTTTTATTTTTTTCCGATGGAAATTCCGATCGTCTGTGTGGAACTCCGACGGAGAAAAAAAACACGCATGCTCGGAAGCATTGAACTTATTTTTTCTCGGCTCGTCGTAGTGTTGTACGTCACTGCGTTCTTGAAGGTCGGAATTTGGTCTGACGGTGTGTATGCAAGACAGCTTGAACGGAATTCCGACGGAAAATTCCATCGGATTTTATCCCATCGGAAATTCCGATCGTGTGTACAGGGCATTAGGCCTGGTTCACACCTATGTGTTTTCATTTTTGCAGGGTTCTGATCACATCTGTGCATTTTTGGAAAGGGCCAAGGACTTTTTTCTGGTTTTTGGTTCCATAGACTTCAATGGATCAAAAACGTGTATTGAAAAACGCAAAATGCACCCGGAATATGCAACCTGCAACCTGCGTAGGTGTGAACCAGGCCTAAGGCCCCTTTCACACTGAGGCGTTTTTACCGCGTTTTCGCGGTAAAAATAGCGCTGTAATAACGCCTGAAATAATCCTGCCCCAGCATTTTTAATGTGAAATCTCTGAGGGCTTTCACATTAAGGCGTTGTGCTGGCTGGGCGTTGAAAAAAATCCTGCAAACAGCTTTTTTAGAGCAACTTTGGGGCGCATAAAATAGCGCTGTAAAAACGCCTATCCCCATTGGAATGAATGGGAACCGCGGTAAAAACGTGGTAAAAACGCGGTAAAAACGCATAGGCATAAGCGTTATTTTAAAAAATAACGCTAACGCCTATGCGTTTCTACTGCATTTTTACCGCGTTTTTAGCTCGTTCGCGCTATTTTTAGCGCGAACGTGCTAAAAACGCATAGGCGTTAGCGTTATTTTTACGGCGAACGCAGTAAAAACGCGGTAAAATCGCGGTACAAAATCTCATAATTTTTGAGCGTTTTTTCAACGCCTCAGTGTGAAAGGGGCCTAAGTCTGCTGTTCTTTACCACTTACTTTGCCAGCTTTTTGTTGTCCTGTCCCAACTTTTTTTGAGACGTGTTGCTGCCATCAGTTTCAAAATTACCTTATTTTTTTCTTAAAATTATAAATTTTCTCAGTTTAAACATTTGATATATTTTCTATTGTGAATAAAATATGGATTTATAAGATTTGCAAATCATTACATTCTGTTTTTGTGTATAGTTTACACAGCGTTCCAACTTTTTTTGGAATTAAGGTTGTATGCGTTTGTTGCTCTGCATTTTGAAGAAAGGGTCATATAAAATGGAAAATTGAATACTTACCTTTCCGTAATTTTCCTTTCCTGGTGCCTACCCATGGCAGCATACCAATGGTTGATGGCTCTGCCCCCGATCATTTGTATGCTGCCATAGAGGCACCAGGAGAAAAAGAGTGCGCTCCGAAGAGGGCGGTTCCTCGTGGGACTTTTAAGGGTGACTGTTGAAAACCTCTATATAAGTAATAAAGTACAATAGTATTTGTCATGAAGACTTCATGACAAATACTATTGTACTTTAATACTTATATAGAAAGGAGACACTGTTAAGGAGATATTTGCTTTTAAAAACCGCGCCGATGACATCACGCGCAGGTGCACTGCGCGTTGCCGGTTTTCTCAATGGAGACTGCCGGATGTCTCAATGGAGAAAGCCGCCCCCCGCGCGCATGCGTGTGATGTCATCGCCGCTCTGGCCAATCACAGCGCCGGAGCAGCGATAACAGAAAGATGGTCGGAGCTAACATGGCGGTGGCGGCGGAGGGGGACGAGGAGCGCTTCGTAGGCTTCGATCTGAGGTAAGTGCCACATATTGCGCTAGTATGCTATGCATACTAGTTTATTATGCCTTTCTCTTGCAGTTCTTATGTTTATCTCAAAATGTTAAGGAGGGTTTACTTCCTCTTTAATGGGGTACTAGTTGATTGATATACAATACGTTTTTTGAGATTGTGCAGAACCCCTACCTCGCCCCCCCCCCTCCTTGTAAGATTGTTGATGATGCCCCCCCCTCCCTATTTTCTCTCTCTGCTATTTGTTTTCTGAATGTCCCTTTGTATATGTTTGTACCCACTTGTCTTAGCCCATGTTGGGCATTAATAAAAAATTACATATTTGAAAAAATAAATAAAAAAATCAATGTTTTAAAGAAAAATCAAACAAATCAGATTTTTTTTATTTAAATAAGTTTTGGGGATTTTTATCAAATGTATTTTAATAAAATGCTTTTGGAGTAAAAAGCTATCTAAAGATAGTTTTCTATTTAAGATACATTAATAGTTTATTCAGCATGAATTGTAGCTTATGATGCTGTATATTCTGCAATATTTACATTTTTGGTAACATAACATGCACTGCATTGATGCATTCACACAATTTCACAGTAGCCATGAGATAAAACAAAGTTCAGAAATATTTCTTTATCCCTTTGTTTTGCAGATCTATGTACACTACAAACTGTATGATTGAATCGGTTCTGATATCGCTGTTTTACTAACCTGACAACCTATAATTTAAATAGGAAACCTTCATTTTGTTTGCAAATAATAACGATTCTAACTACCAGCAAGAATAAATCCTTACATTTAAAGAGCACCTGTCATTTCAGATCCATCAGGGCAGCGCCTGTTAGTGGGCATCCACTCACCTGCTGCCGCCATGTCCCTCACCTTGTTGTGTCACTGCCACATCACCAGCCGTCCCATTAATGTGAATGGGACTGTCGGTGAGTCAACAGTGGGTCAGAGGAGGAGCCACTGCGGGACAGAGATGACATTTGCTCTTTAAAAATTATGATTTAAATTGAGTTAATTTAAATCAAACCTTTTTACTAGTGATTTAAATCAAGATGATTTAAATCAAATCCACCCTGCCAGTAAAACTGTTTTGGATAAAGGAGCACAAGGGGCACCTTTGGACAGCAACAATATCAGTCTGGGGGAGGGGAGTGTGAGATGTACTAGCAGATTTAGATACAGTAACAAATTGAAGCCAGCTCACACTGCAGTTGCAGCAATAATTTTGTTCCTTTTGAGATAAAGGTTTTACATAAATAAATAGAAGCTGGCCGTTGTAAGCACTCCTGTCAGTAATAAATGGTTTGTCTCAACACTTAAACTGCTACATCTGCAGAGCAGCTTGTTCTTTTTAAAAAAGAACAGACTTACTGGCTAGATCACCAGATGAAAATAAAGAAAAGAATGCCTAAAAGAGAGAAACAAATGCAACTATTACATCTAAGAATTGGTAAGCTGCAGTGTATAATAAATGAAAATAGCTGCGGAATTAGATGTCCCCATCTCTTTATTGGAGCTTCAACAAGCATTGGGAACTATAAAATTAGGGAGAGCCCCGGGCCCTGACGGGTTTACAGTACAATATTATAAAACACTATTTGGATATTGGGCCCACGTTTGATTAATTTATTTAATGCAATTGATTCTGGATCTTTATTTGCCAGGGATACCTTGGGAGTTACAGACCAATCTCACTCTTGAATGTGGATCTCAAATTATACACTAAAGTTCTGGCTACTCGGCTGGCGACTCACTTACAAAAACTAATCCACTTAGATCAAGTAGGATTTATTCCTACGCTGGAAGCAAGGGACAGCACTTCTAAAGTGCTGAACCTGCTCCATGTGACCCAATCCAGGAAAATTCCATGTGTATTGTTAAACACCGACGCGAAGAAGGCATTTGATCGGGTAAACTGGTCATTTATGTTCTCCGTACTTAGACATATTGGACTAGGGGAAGTGATAATGAGCCGGATAGCCAGAATATATTCAAATCCAACCGCACAGGTCAAGGTAAATGGAGTGCTCTCAGAGTCTTTTTTAACCACTTAACAACCACCTGCCGACAAATAACGGCGGCAGGGTGGTTGCTTAACTCTGGGAGGACGTTATATAACGTCCTCCCAGAATCGCGCTCCCGCGCGCCCCCTGGGGCGCGCACACGGGAAACTCCGTGACCGCCGGGTCCAGAGGACCCGGCGGATCACGAATCGCGGTAAATCGCCGCTGATAGCGGCCGTTTACCACGTGATCGCTCCGTCAAATGACGGAGCAATCACTTGTAAACAGACCGGCGTCATTTGATGACGCCGGTTCCTCCCTCCCCTCTCTGTACCGATCGGTACAGTGTGAGAGGGGAGGGGGAGGGAGCGGATGGCAGCAGCAGCACTGTGGGCTGGATCTGTGACAATTGCAGCCACAGATCCATCCATCCATCCATCCCTGCTCAGCCATCCCTGTGCTATACCCTGCCAATACTCTGCAATACACCCTGCCAATACTCTGCAAAATACCCTGGTGCAATACTCTGCAATACCCTGGTGCAATACTCTGCAATACCCTGGTGCAATACTCTGCAATACCCTGGTGCAATACTCTGCAATACCCTGCGAAATACTCTGCAATACCCTGCGAAATACTCTGCAATACCCTGCGAAATACTCTGCAATACCCTGCGAAATACTCTGCAATACCCTGGTGCAATACTCTGCAATACCCTGGTGCAATACTCTGCAATACCCTGGTGCAATACTCTGCAATACCCTGGTGCAATACTCTGCAATACCCTGCACAATACTCTGCAATACCCTGCACAATACTCTGCAATACCCTGCACAATACTCTGCAATACCCTGCACAATACTCTGCAATACCCTCCACAATACTCTGCAATACCCTCCACAATACTCTGCAATACCCTCCACAATACTCTGCAATACCCTCCACAATACTCTGCAATACCCTCCACAATACCCTGTGCAATACCCTCCACAATACCCTGCCATACACCGCAATACCCTGCCATACACCGCAATACTCCGCAATGCCCTGCAATACTCCGCAATGCCCGGCAATACTCCGCAATGCCCGGCAATACTCCGCAATGCCCGGCAATACTCCGCAATGCCCGGCAATACTCTGCAATAACCACTTCCCGCCCTCCGGCCGTCATATGACGTCCTTGACTTTGTGCGGGGATATCTGAATGATGCCTGCAGCTACAGGCATCATTCAGATATCGGCTTTTTCAGCCGGCGATTCCCTACACCATAAGAACAATCATAGCGGCTGTTCCGCCGCTTGATCATTCTTACGGGAGGCAAGAGGGGATGTCCCCCCCCCCCGCCGCCCTCCGGTGCTTCTACCGACTCACCGCTACGATCAAAGCCAGGATTGTTGTTTTTTTTTTTTGTATTTTTTTCAGGCTTCCCAGCCTAGAGGTGAGATGTGGGGTCTTATTGACACCCCCCCCCCCCCTCATATCTCACTGTAAAGAGGACCTGTCATGCCATATTCCTATTACAAGGGATGTTTACGTTCCTTGTAATAGGTATAAAAGTGATCAAAAAAATGTTTAGGGCGGAAAAACATGTCAAACTAAAATAAATAAAGTAAAATGAAGAATAAAATTATTTTTTTTTTTTTTAAAGCGCCCCTGTCCCCGTGAGCTTGCATACAGAAGCGAACGCATACGTAAGTCCCGCCCACATATGAAAACGGTTTTCAAACCACACATGTGAGGTATCTCTGCGAACGTTAGAGCGAGAGAAATCATTTTGGCCCTAGACCTCCTCTGTAACTCAAAACATGTAACCAGTAAAAATATTTAAAGCGTCGCCTATGGGGATTTTTTAAGTAGCGAAGTTTGGCGCCATTCCACGAGTGTGTGCAATTTTTAAGGGCGACATGTTAGGTATCTATTTACTCGGCGTAACTTCATCTTTCACATTATGCAAAAACATTGGGCTAACTTTACTGTTTTTTTTTTTTTTTAAGCACAAAACATTTTTTTTCCGTAAAAAACGCGTTAAAAAAATTGCTGCGCAAATATCGTGCGAGATAAAAAGCTGCAACAACCACCATTATATTCTCTAAGGTCTTTGCTAAAAAAACATATATAATGTTTTGGGGTTCTATGTAATTTTCTAGCAAATAAATGATGATTTTTACATGTAGGAGAGAAATGTCAGAATTGGCCTTGGTGCTCCAGAACGCCTGAAGGTGCTCCCTGCATGTCGGGCCTCTGTATGTGGCCACGCTGTGTAAAAGTCTCACACATGTGGTATCGCCATACTCGGGAGTAATAGCAGAATGTGTTTTGGGGTGTAATTTGTGGAATGCATATGCTGTGTGTGAGAAATAACCTGCTAATATGACAATTTTGTGAAAAAAAAAAAAGAGAAAAAAAAAATCTTGATTTTGCAAAGAATTGTGGGAAAAAATGACAACTTCAAAAAACTCACAATGCCTCTTTCTGAATACCTTGGAATGTCTTCTTTCCAAAAAGGGGTCATTTGGGGGGTATTTGTACTTTTCTGGCATGTTAGGGTCTCAAGAATTGAGATAGGCCGTCAGTACTTCAGGTGTGATCAATTTTCAGATATTGGCACCATAGCTTGTGGACTCTATAACTTTCACAAAGACCAAATAATATACACCAATTTGTACTTATTTTTACCAAAGATATGTAGCAGTATAAATTTTGGCCAAAATTTATGAAGAAAAAATAGTAATTTGCAAAATTTTATAACAGAAACGAAAAAAAAATCATTTTTTTACAAAATTTTCAGTCTTTTTTCTCTTATAGCGCAAAAAATAAAAAACCCAACAGTGATTAAATACCACCAAAAGAAAGCTCTATTTGTGTGAAAAAAAGGACAAAAATTTCATATGGGTACAGTGTTGTATGACTGAGTAATTGTCATTCAAAATGTGAGAGCACCGAAAGCTGAAAATTGGTCTGGTTATTAAGGGGGTTTAAGTGCCCAGTGGTCAAGTGGTTAATTAAGAATGGTACCAGGCAGGGGTGTCCTATGTCCCCCCTTTTATATGCTCTTACCTTGGAACCTTTTCTTTGTACAATTAGGCTTCAAGCGGATATACAAGGAGTGACAGTGGGTAGCACACAACATAAGATCTCGGCGTATGCCGACGATATGTTATTTTCATTAGTTAACCCAGCAGTATCATTACCTAACCTCATTAAACAATTTGCTCTATATGGTGCCCTATCTAATCTGAAAATACATTTTTCAAAATCAGAGGCGATGGGGGTGGCGCTGCCACCGCGAATTCTTGCACAAGTACGAGGTGGTTTCCACTTTAAGTGGACTACATCAGCATTGAATTATTTAGGTACAAATATTCCAGCAAATCTAGCCCGTACCTATGAATTCAATTTTCCTCCTTTGCTCATAAAGGCTAGATTATTATTAGAGAAGTGGCATACAAATTTTCATTTGTGGTTCGGCAGGTCTAATTTAATAAAAATGTGTATTTTACCCAAATTTTTTTATTTATTTCAAGCTCTACCGATCCGGATACCGACCTCCTATTTTAAGCAAGTACTGGCAATGTTCACACGATTTGTTTGGGCTAACAAGAAACCACGCCTCTCTCGCACCCTATTAACTCTTCCAAAACATTATGGTGGCTTAGCGCTGCCTGACATTCGGAGATATTATCAAGCAGTTCATCTTGGAAGAGTAATAGACTGGCAACGTCATAGTGATTTGAAGCTATGGGTGCAAATAGAACAGCATCAATCTTCCATACCATTGAGGAGGGCGCTATGGTGTTGGGACTTTGTACCGTTAGATTTAAAATTACATCCTCTGATAGGGAATACCTTGAAACAATGCTCACAGGTTATTTTACATGCAGAGCAAACGACCAAGACGTCCCCTTTAACTCCGATTATTGGGAACCCCAAATTCCTCCCAGGGCTCCCAATCACACAATTTTTGACTTTACGTGAGACGGAGCGAATTACTGCATCACAGTTCGTGATAGGAGATAGATGGCCTACTATAGAGGAGTTGATGAACCCTGCAGGCCCCTATAGACTTATATTCTGGAATGCAGCTCAGTTACACCATTTCCTTCAGACTATACCAGACCCGCAGGCATATATTAGGCAATTAACCCTATTTGAGGAGTATTGCTCTGGAATAGAACCATTACCTCATGTCCTTTCTAGGACTTATACGTTACTCAACTCCCCACGGGAACAGACAGAGCTTACTTGTATATTAAAATGGGGTCTAGATTTGCATCGCACCTTTACTACAGCACAAATACAAGCTATGATTAGTCTCTCTTTTAAATCCTCAATTTGCACCAGGATACAGGAGACTAATTATAAGATATTGACGAGATGGTATATGACACCTAGTCGACTTCATATCATGTTTCCTGATACACCAGAATATTGCTGGCGATGTGGTGCAAATAGAGGGACTATTCTACATATATTTTGGACATGCTCCAAACTGACTGCTTTTTGGACAATAGTTCGGAATATTTCTCAGAAATTTACTAACTTTCAAATTCCAAATGATCCAGCGCTTTTTTTATTGCATGTCTCTAATATGTCAATAAAAAAATATAGAAAGTCCATCCTATGCCACCTACTAAATGCAGCTAAATCTTGCATCCCTCTGCTGTGGAAACAACAGACTCCACCAACCACAGCAATGTGGCTGAGGAAGGTGGAAGATATTAGAAGGATGGAAGATTTGATTTTGACATCAACTGATAGACAGGAGGTGTATAGAAAGATATGGACTCCTTGGAATCTGTTTATTCACTCAGAAGAGGGTAAATCCCTCTTAGGGCTATAAAGCATTTATATGAATTGAAGTCAGGAGAAGTGGTGGATGCGTGGTTTGACAGTAGGATATATTTCCGGGGGCCATCCCTGAATACTGCCCTCCTCCCCCTCTAAATCTTTCTGTAGGAGAGGTCCTTTCCTCTCTCTACTTCTTCCCCCCCCCCTTTTTTTTTTTATTAAAGTGTATGGAATGGAACAGTGGAGCCTCATTATACAAGGTGATATGAAGTAGGAGACACAGGTTAAGGTAGCAGTGTGACAAAATGTTATGTTATATGCTTAGATTAATTTATGATAGATACCTCCGTTTACTACTTTAAAGAAGCAATAACCATATATTTTGTAAATGTTGTTGTATTTTTTGACCCTGCTCATTTCTGAAAAAATTCAATAAAAAAATCTATATTTGGAAAATAAAGAAAAGAATGCCTAAAAGAGAGAAACAAATGCAACCATTACATCTAAGAATTGGTAAGCTGCAGTGTATAATAAATGTTTGCTTTTGAGTTGAATATCTCTTTAAATACTCGTTTGCTACGAGGGTCATAGATAGTTCTGCTGGATTATTTCCAACGGTCCAAGTGCATGTCCCCTCCTATGTGTGTAGAATGTGCTGTGTGTCTGCTTTCTTCATTCTGACCCAGCATTGGAATGACACCCCAGGGCAGAATGCAATCACCAAGCCCTTATATGACCTACAATGATTACTGGACTTCTAGTTGGTTTGGGTCATTTTGCTCTTCATCCAGTTTATGTGACACTGAAGCCAATCCTAACCTGTTCAGTAGACCTGTCTGTCTGCTTATAGTAATAAAAACACTTAGATGCTACAGATGATATATACATGTGTGTTTTATATACACGTTTCTTTCTTGTCCTGGATTATCTCAAGCATATCTTAAGTGTCTATGTTTATTTTTTTGCTTATTTTTCACTAAACACTTTTACTCCCAAACTAGTTTTTTTCAGTTGGAAAATAAGATCTACATTCAAAAAGATAATTCAAAATAAGGTTTAGCTTGAAAATATTATTTGTCTATTATTTGAAAAAATTAAGGGCTCATTTATACTTGTGTCCGTGAAAAGCGATCAGTGGTGGATTGTTTTTTACAGGGCGGTGGTAGGGGGCACAAATATGGAAGCGTCGATTTGTAATGGTGATCTCTAATGGTCTCTTGTAATTTGTCCTCAGTCTGTGATTGTCTCCCGAAGCATGTCCCCAGCATCTAACAAGTATAGTATACTTTGCATCTAACCTCACCTGCAGCATATCTTTAGTCTCTACCCTACCAGTGGCGGCTGGTGCTCAAAATTTTTGGGTTGGCGCAAACAAACTGAAAAAAAAATAATCATCAATTGCCACCACTGTGCCCATTAAACGCAGCCACTGTGCCCAAACGCCACCAGTTTGCCCCCCCCAAATGCAGCCAGTTTGTCCCCAAATGCAGCCAGTTTCCCCCCAAATTCAGCCAGTTTGTCCCCAAATGCAGCCAGTGTGTCCCCAAATGCAGCCAGTTTCCCCCCAGATGCAGCCAGTTTCCCCCAAAATGCAGCCAGTTTCCCCCAAAATGCAGCCAGTTTCTCCCCAAATGCAGCCAGTTTCCCCCCCAAATGCAGCCAGTTTCCCCCCAAATGCAGCCAGTTTCTCCCCAAATGCAGCCAGCTTCCCCCCAAATGCCGCCAGTTTCCCCATCAAATGCAGACAGTTTCCCCACAGCCTTGCACGTACCTTTCTCGGGTCAGCACCGTCCTCCTCCACGCTCCCTCAAGTCTTCTTCCGTCCTCGATGTCTTCTCCCGCCCTCAATGTCTCTTCAGCCAATCAGGTTACCGGTAACCAGACCCGGTAAACATGACTGGCTGAGACGCGTGTCAGTGTTAACCAAGGAACGCACAGCCCGTGCGTCCCCTGGTTTACTATTTGGAAGCCGATTACAGCCGGCTTTGAAAAATCGGTGCTCCCCGGCCGTAGGTCCCCCGGACAACAAACTTTGCACACTTGTAGAAGAAGAGTGGGGCTACATGTGTGCCAAGTCCGGGAGATCAGGCACAAAAAGGTGACTCAAGTATAAGCCGAGGGGGGCATTTTCAGCACAAAAATATGGACTGAAAAACTCAGCTTATACTCGAGTATATACGGTATATATATATATAGCGCACCCACCCCAGACTTTACCTGCTTTTCTTAATTTGGCTCCTCCGCAGGAAAGACTGAGGCACACGGCACTACATGCCTGTACCCTCCTGAATGGGGAGGTTGAGCGGTGTTAGTTTTCTCCCGAGCTGATCTCACTTCTGGGTTGGCCAGAAACAAGTCCTTAATTCTCCCCAGTCAAGCCACTGTCCACACCAACTGAAAGTCCAACTTCTGTATTTATTTCACATGGATAATAAATAGTCCCTTTAAGAGCAGACAGGTTGAGACGAGACACAGGTCAGATAAGGTGGGAAGAGGCCCAGGCACAAACTCAAATCTTGGTTCTCTTACTGTTCTGATATGCACGAACAGGTGGTTTGGCGTGCGATCTTTATCACAGACCCAATGAATATGAAAGTCACTGCCACTGACTTGTTGAAGTTGGTCACTGCCACTGACCGGGTGAATAGGGCCTTTCCCTATTTGGTCACTGCCACTGACCTGGTGTGCGTAGAGTCACTGCCACTATGACCTACAGAACATGCACTGCCTTCTTGGAGAACTTGGCCCATATCAAAGAGAAAAACATCCTTCCGGAGAGTTACCAGAGGCCCTCACTGTCACCACGACTCTGTGCTGGGTCTTCAGAAAGGGTCACCTCCCTGGCCTCCTCGATCCAAGATACGGGTCCCCTCGCAAAGCGGTACCCTGGGAGCTCTCGATCCTTAGCGGACCCCAGCCGAAGGTTGCTGGGCCCCTGGCCTCCTATTTAGTACCTCACCCCAGACTGAAGGTGTCTGGGATGGAACAACAACTCCGCCTCTGGGCCTAGGGCACACGGAGGCAACACACACGCCCAGGCCTCCAGGCCTAGGGCACCCGGAGGCGACACACACACCCAGGCCTAAGGTGCCTAGGTGCGGGACGACAACGACCACCACTCTGGAAGATGGCCGCCCCTTTGTATACCCTCTCCCGACAGGCACAACAGGTTCCCCGCCCCACCGCACTGCTGTCAAGAGGGGACAAGAAAAGGCACAACCCTGTACTGTGGTTCAACCCGGGCCTATGGCAACAGCGCCACCTATAGGCCCCAGGGAACTGCACATCAGTACTATCTCCCAGGGACAGAAATGGTCCATGAACCCTAACAATTTGCGTATCTGAGCCTTATTACAACTCAGATACTTCCCTTAAATATAGCACCCCGCTACATATATATATATATATATATATATATATATATATTGTGACAGCAGGAAGGTAAAGTCACCTGTTTGCATCCAGGGGGGTAGATATATTTCGCCCAGATTCAGGCTTTACGCCGACTTATACAACTAGGTGGAGAGTTGTATAAGCCCAGCTAAGGCTAGTGGGCTCATGGATGACTCATACCTCTAGGGAGAGTGTGGGGCGTCGTGCAGACAGGGAGTTGATGAGACCAGCTGAAGCTTGTCAGCTCATTTAGGCCTCTATAAGAACTCCCAGCTTCATTAGATGTTAGCTCATGCCTGGAACCAGACCTGTGTGGACTGTCTAGGGAGAGTGAACCCCTGTGCGGTGAGAAAAAGCCTGTGTGGCTATTTGTTTGGACATTGACTAAACCAGGGACTTAGGGACTAGGACAGCACTAGGCTGATCCCAGTTGTTAGTTAGGAAACCTGCATGTTTAGTCAGAGGTCAAGCTGACCAGGGTTTATTTTGTTTATGTTTCTTTTTGCTCTGCTGTGTTTTTTTTTTGTCACTGTAAATAGAGGAATAAACCGCACCTTTTTGATCTTGAAAACCACAACCTCCGTCTGCTGGGCCTGTTTTTGTGTGGGGAGCCCATCCAGGGGATCACACACCCCCGCTACCGAGTTAACCCCCTCACAGTTGGTGGAGAATGCGGGCAGTTTTTTTAAGCCAGCATGGAGGAGATACTGAAACAGCTGGCTCTAGCAAATGCCAATCAACAGCAGACAAATGCAGGTTTGCAAAGGAGCCTTGCAGCCCAGCAGCAAGCTCACCAACAGAGTCTGGAAGCTCAGCAACAAGCCCAGCAGCAATCTGAGGCCCGCTTCATAGACCTGTTACAGAAGCAAGAGCAGAGACTACAACAAATGGAAGCAGTAATGCAGCAACGTCCGCAGACCAGTGAGGAAAGCCGTCCCACTAATACCGCGTCCTTTGGGGTGAGTCGTTTATTGACAAAAATGACTGGAGAGGATGATCCAGAGGTATTTTTGACCACATTTGAAAGGACTGCTGAAAGAGAAAAGTGGCCTGAGGAGCAGTGGGCTGGACTGGTGGCTCCTCTGTTAACTGGTGAATCGCAGAAGGCTTACTATGACCTAGAGCCTGACCAAGCAAAAGACTATGTGATGCTAAAAGCTGAGATATTGGCAAGGCTGGGTGTCACCCAGGCTGTCCGGGCTCAGCGTGTGCATAACTGGACTTTCCAGCTTGGAAAACCCCCCAGGTCTCAAATGTATGATCTCATTCACCTGAGCAGAAAGTGGCTACAGCCAGAGACTTTGTCCGCACCAAAGATTGTGGAACGTGTTGTAATGGATCGGTTTTTGAGAGCTCTTCCTACTGCCATCCAAAAGTGGGTAAGCCATGGAGACCCAGAGACGGCCGATGGTCTTGTGGATCGTGTGGAGAAATACTTGGCTACAGAGAACCTGACGGCCTCTTCCAGAGACACTCGGACTTTCCACCCTAAGACCAGACCATCCCCAGGGGCGGATAAGAGGATTCCAAGGGGTAAGGGTGGAGAGAGTGAGAGGGTGGGAGCTCTACCCCAAGTTTGGCGAGAACAGCCTGGGAAATCAGCGGCTCAAGAGGCGGCAAGAAGGATCGTTTGCTACCGCTGCCGGCAAGCGGGACATATTGCAGCCAATTGCCCGGTTGTGGAGGAACCCATGCAGTGTGACTTTCTGACGGGCAGATGTCAGTCGCTGTGTGCGACAGTCGCATGCACTGCCATTCGAGGAACTGAGAAACATTTATGCAAAATGTGTGTTAATGGTAGAAATGTTGTGGTATTGCTGGATTCAGGTAGCCTTGTGACCCTGATAAAGGCTGAGTTAGTTAAAACAGAGGTCTCTGGGAATAGCAAGGTAGCTGTTATTTGTGTGCATGGGGACACCCGAGAGTATCCAGTGACTACAGTGTGTTTCGAGACCCCCAAAGGTACCCTCTCTCATCCAGTGGGCTTAGTATCTCAGTTACCGTATGACGCCATTGTGGGAAGGGATTTTCCGAAGTTCTGGGAACTGTGGGATGATCCTGAGCCCCCCACTGGTGCCCCTATGTACCAGGAATGTGATAGCCAGAACTCCCCTGAGAGTGGTGAGGACTCTCCGGAATTTCCCTTATCAGTATTGGCAGGGGAGACTCAAGAAACTGGAGAGGAGCCCACCTCCTCAGACGAAAACCTACCGTCTGTGGAGTTTTCTGATCTTGAGGTTCACAGGGAAAACTTTGCCACAGAACAGTTGAAAGACCCCGCCCTAATAAAGGCACGGGAAAACGTAGTGAAAATAGATGGCGAGTTAGTGAACCCAGATAATACCTGCACTTACCCATACTTCAGCGTAGAGAAGGACCTACTGTATCGGGTGGCAAAAAGGGCAGAAGAAACCGTTGAGCAGCTTGTGGTGCCCAAACCTTACAGGAAGTTGGTGTTGGAGTTGGCCCATGGGCACATTCTTGGAGGTCATCTGGGGACAGAGAAAACCCGAGAGAGGGTATTACAGAGATTCTATTGGCCGGGGGTGATGAAGGACATAGAAAATTATTGTTCCTCCTGCCCTGTGTGTCAGAGGTCGGCCCCGATGCCACATTTCCGTAGCCCGCTGGTCCCTCTACCCATCATTGAGGTCCCGTTTGAGAGGATCGCCATGGATTTGGTAGGTCCTATAATTAAGTCCGCTAGGGGGCACCAGTACATATTAGTTATAATGGACTATGCCACCCGTTATCCAGAAGCGATCCCTCTCCGAAATACCTCGGCCAAAACCATAGCCAAAGAGCTATCTCTTGTGTTTAGCCGGGTGGGTATTTGTAAAGAACTGCTTACGGACCAAGGTACACCCTTTATGTCCCGGGTTATGAAGGAGCTGTGTAAATTGTTCAAAGTGACGCAATTACGTACATCTGTGTATCACCCCCAAACCGATGGGCTGGTTGAAAGATTCAACAAAACCCTAAAACAAATGTTGAAGAAAGTGGTGGATAGAGATGGAAAGGATTGGGACTGTCTACTTCCTTATCTGATGTTTGCTATTAGGGAGGTGCCCCAATCCTCTACGGGATTCTCCCCCTTTGAGTTACTGTATGGGAGACACCCAAGAGGGCTGTTGGATATTGCCAAGGAAACTTGGGAAAGTGAGAGTTCTCCCCACAGGAGTGTGATTGAGCATGTCGCCCTGATGCAAGACCGAATTGCACAGGTAATGCCCATCGTGAAGGAACATTTGGCCCAAGCGCAGTTAGCACAGCAGAGAGTGTACAACCGTGGAGCCAAGACCCGTACCTTTTCCCCGGGGGATAGGATACTGGTACTTGTCCCTACGGTTGAAAGTAAATTCCTTGCCAAATGGCAAGGCCCCTACGAGATAATGGAAAAAGTGAGCGAAGTGAATTACAAGGTCAGACAACCAGGAAGGCGAAAGCCCGAACAGATCTATCACGTTAATCTGTTGAAAGCCTGGAGGGATAGAGAGTCCCTAGTCGCAGACACTTGGTCACCAGCTCAAACTGGTTGCGTGATTCCTGAGGTTGGAATAGCAGCCACCTTGTCACAACCCCAACAACAGGAGGTTAAGGAGTTTGTGCTTCGCAACAAGGAGGTATTCTCTGAGCTGCCGGGACAAACATTTGGGGTAGAGCATGACATCATTACCCCGCCCGGTGAAAGGGTGAAGTTAAAACCCTATCGGATCCCAGAGGCCCGACGGGAGGCAATACGGGAGGAAGTACAGAAAATGCTGAACTTAGGGGTGATAGAGGAGTCCCAAAGTGATTGGTCTAGTCCCATTGTGTTGGTGCCTAAACCGGATGGGAGCTGGCGATTTTGTAACGATTTTCGTCAGTTGAACAAAGTTACAAAATTTGACACCTACCCCATGCCACGTATAGATGAGTTGATCGACCGGCTGGGAACAGCCCGATACATGACGACTCTTGACCTCACAAAAGGGTATTGGCAAATCCCCCTGGCCAAATTGGCCAAAGAGAAAACCGCATTTGTAACCCCAGACGGGGCGTTCCAATATAAAAGAATGCCGTTCGGGTTACAGAATGCGCCGGCCACATTCCAGCGGAAAATGGACCAGATGCTGAGGCCCCATCGGAAGTATGCTGCGGCTTACCTGGATGACGTAATTGTCCATAGCACAGATTGGGCCTCACATCTGCCAAAAGTGCAAGCAGTCCTGGACTCTGTTCGGGAAGCGGGGTTTACGGCTAACCCCAAGAAGTGTACCATTGGGCAGGAGGAGGCCAAATATCTTGGGTACACCATTGGGAGGGGAGTAATAAAACCCCAACTCAACAAAGTCGAGGCCATCCAGAGTTGGCCACGTCCCAACAGCAAGAAGCAGGTACGAGCCTTTCTGGGAATCGCTGGGTATTATCGGCGATTCATTCCCCACTTTGCTTCTAAGGCTGTGCCCCTAACCAACCTAACGAAGGGGAAAGGGTCGGTCATGATTAAATGGACCCCCGAGGCTGAGGCAGCATTCCAATTCTTGAAACAAGCCTTATGTAGCCAGCCAGTGTTGTACTCACCCGACTTCTCTAAAGACTTTGTCGTACAAAGTGATGCGTCAGATGTGGGGTTAGGAGCAGTATTGTCCCAGGTCTGGAACGGGGAAGAGCACCCAGTCATTTACCTCAGCAGGAAGTTGAAGTCCCATGAGGTAAATTACGCCACCGTTGAAAAGGAGTGTTTAGCGGTGAAGTGGGCTCTAGATTCCCTTCGGTACTACCTGCTAGGTAGGCACTTTGACATGGTTACGGATCACGCTCCGTTAAAGTGGATGGCTCAAAACAAGGAAACAAATAGAAGAGTGAATAGGTGGTTCCTGGCCCTCCAGGAATTCAACTTCACAGTAAAGCATCGCCCTGGCGTTCAAATGGGGAATGTGGATGCTTTGTCTCGAGTACATGAATGCCTGATTGCTGGTGTTCCAACCCCGAGGTTAAAACAAGAGGGGGGGGTATGTGACAGCAGGAAGGTAAAGTCACCTGTTTGCATCCAGGGGGGTAGATATATTTCGCCCAGATTCAGGCTTTACGCCGACTTATACAACTAGGTGGAGAGTTGTATAAGCCCAGCTAAGGCTAGTGGGCTCATGGATGACTCATACCACTAGGGAGAGTGTGGGGCGTCGTGCAGACAGGGAGTTGATGAGACCAGCTGAAGCTTGTCAGCTCATTTAGGCCTCTATAAGAACTCCCAGCTTCATTAGATGTTAGCTCATGCCTGGAACCAGACCTGTGTGGACTGTCTAGGGAGAGTGAACCCCTGTGCGGTGAGAAAAAGCCTGTGTGGCTATTTGTTTGGACATTGACTAAACCAGGGACTTAGGGACTAGGACAGCACTAGGCTGATCCCAGTTGTTAGTTAGGAAACCTGCATGTTTAGTCAGAGGTCAAGCTGACCAGGGTTTATTTTGTTTATGTTTCTTTTTGCTCTGCTGTGTTTTTTTTTTGTCACTGTAAATAGAGGAATAAACCGCACCTTTTTGATCTTGAAAACCACAACCTCCGTCTGCTGGGCCTGTTTTTGTGTGGGGAGCCCATCCAGGGGATCACACACCCCCGCTACCGAGTTAACCCCCTCACAATATATATATATTGTATATGTAGAGCGCTGTGTGAATTGTCAGCACTATATAAGTACCTGTAATAAACAAATAAAATATAAAGTTAAACGCTCCAGGTAATATAAGAAATAATACAATCAAATAATTGTGCCTCTTTATATACATTGGTCTGTTACCTAATGAAGGAATGAAATTTGGCCTTCAAAGTTGAATTATATATAGCTTTGATCTTGTAATTACTCTAGTAGTCTTGAACTGCAGAGTTCTTGTGTTTCTCTAAAGTTATAGATACCCATGTACGGTGGTAACCTCACAATGATTGCTGGCTTAATAGTGCTTTGCTTAGTGCCAGCTCTACTTCACACCCGATGTGTAATTGTCAAAAGACAAGGAAGGACTCAGCATGGGAGAAGATATGATGGAAATGTGATAAAGAAAAAAGGAAATGAAAAATAAATATATATATATATAGTACAAGAATTAGATGTGGCACTCCAAAATGCTGAATATCTAAAATGTATTATCCAATTCCTATGGGCGGTAAAAAAGACAGCTTGAGGTGTCAATGCCCATCATGGTAATCAGAGAAGTGAGAACAGAAATAGCAGGTACAACAGTTTTGTGTGTATCTAGATTTTTGTGTAAAACATTTACAGGTATGTCCTTAAAGCCAATCGATCATTCATGCATTTTTTTTACTATATATATATTTGTGCTGTTTTTGTCATATAACCCCTTAGATAAATGGTCTGTGCCATTCAATAATAATAGCAATGATTTATTCTGATCCACGCTGTACTTTCTACAAGGCAATCCACCATTTCTACATTGCTGTCACTGCATGATACTGTCCTGGACTGTACATACCTATGTCTGCAGAATCACAACAGACGTTGTATCATCTAACAGTGACTATAGCAACTCTTAGCACAAGTCCACACTAAAAATAGACCACCTATAACACACTGAAGGAAATCAGAGGGAATAGTTAGTGGCAGGTGGCTATCTAATGAACTGTGAGCCTGGACCTCTTTATGTCAGGATACAACAGGCTGTAGGATGTAGAGTAATATACAAAGAAGCTTTCAAAATGGTAAAATATTTACACTAATGCAAAAATCTGTAAATTGCTATATAAAGTGGAACCTTGGTTAACGAGTAACACGGTTAATGAGCGTTTTGAAAGACGAGCAACTTTTTTTTTTTAAATCCAACACTCGCAAAACGAGCAGAATTCAAGCTAATGGGGTGTGCAGTACCACATTTGGCCAGAGGTGCAGGGGCGCCGGTGACACTCGGAACGGTTCGGAAATACTCGGAAATACTCAAATTCTGAGCCTTTCCGAGAGTTTCCGAGTTCAGCCGAGCTGTCCCTGAGTATTTCCGAGGCTCTCCGGCGCCCCCCACCTCTGGCCACATGCGTTATTGCATGCAATAGAAGTCAATGCGGAACAAATTATCTTTGTTTCTTTTGACTTCTATGGGGTAACTCACTTTGATATGCGAGTGCTTTGGATTACAAGCATTCCTGGAACGGATTTTGCTCGTAATCCAAGGTTCCACTGTACTATGTTGTTAAAGCAGAGATTCACTCTAAAAATAAAGTCCCATTGGTTTACTCCCGTCAGACTAAAACTGAGTTATAGTTTTTTTGGAGGAGTGAAGTCGGATTTTTACCAGTACCGCTTCCGCTTGCAATTGTTACCTAGGCGAGGATGATGTCCCTTGAAGCCTTTAGGGGAGTAAAAAGGGGTAGGTTTGATTTTGGCCCATTCTTCCATACAAACAGTCTTCAAATCTTGAAGGTTCTGTGGGCCTCTTCTATGAACTCTGATCTTTAGTTCAGGGCTTGACAAATTTGCTTGGAATCTAGGAGCCAGCTAAAAAAGTTAGGACTCAGGAACGCGTCCTGTCCCGCCGAGCTCGCGTGCAGAAGCGAACGCATACGTGAGTAGCGCCCGCATATGAAAGCGGTGTTCAAACCACACATGTGAGGTATCGCCGCGATTGGTAGAGCGAGAGCAATAATTCTAGCTCTAGACGTCCTCTGTAACTCAAAACATGCAACCTGTAGAATTTTTTAAACGTTGCCTATGGAGATTTTAAAGGGTAAAAGTTTGTCGCCATTCCACGAGCGGACGCAATTTTTAAGTGTGACATGTTGAGTATCAATTTACTCAGCGTAACATTATCTTTCATAATATAAAAACAAATTGGGCTAACTTTACTGTTGTCTTATTTTTTTATTAAAAAAAAGTGTATTTTTCCCCAAAAAGTGTGATTGTAAGACTGCTGCGCAAATACGGTGTGACAGAAAGTATTGCAACAACCGCCATTTTATTCTCTAGGGTGTTAGAATAAAAAATATATATAATGTTTGGGGGTTCTAATAAGAGTGAAGGAGATGGCAGTGAAAACAGACAGGGGAAGCTCCATTAGCATTGGTGGTTGTCTTGTCATACCAACGGCCACCACAAGATGGCGCCAGATCACAGAAGGAAGCATAGGCCTGCAGAAGGCCGCAAAGCCCCGGCCTCAATTACCGGCCGGCGCGGCTCGACGCGATCGCGCGCGGGGGGGGCGCACGGAGACACAGGATACCCCAGCTGTGCTGCCCCAGGCGCCAGGTCACTAATTCTAGTCGTAATTGCAACCTGGCGCCCGGGGTTTGTCGAACCCTGCTTTAGTTCTTTCCATAGATTTTCTATTGGATTCAAGTCAGGCGATTGGCTGGGCCATTCTAGCAGTTTATTTTCTTTCTTTAAAACCAATTGAGAGTTTCCTTGGCTTTGTGTTTGGGATCATTGTCCGCTTTAAGATAACATGGCAGCATCTATATCCCAGAATAAGAGAATATAATAGTAAAGCAAAAAAAAAAAAGTGAAGTTCTAGTTAAATGCTATGAACCAGACATCCTGAAAAGGTAAATTGTTGTATATTATTGGCTGGAACAAATGTAATTATATATTTAAAAAGAAGAAGGAATTCCATTTAGATGTCCCTAATTATCTAATCAGCTTCTCTACTCGTCAGCTACACATCTGTATCTGGGGACAGGCACTTGTTACACTGAGCTGGAATAGGAAACAAGATAATCAGCAGAAAAGATTACAGTTTAAATAATTACATTGTAACTCCGTCCTGTAGATCCAGCAGTGATTAAAAGGAACATGTCTGGTGGGAGAAATGCTCATTTTAACACCTGGATGTTGTGTGTGAAATGAAATAGTAATCAGATCATACAGGGACCCAATGTGGAGAACAGTCATTTGTATATTAGATGTGGACAGGAGGATTTACACTGAACACCAAAGACTGAATGTCAACCTGTTCTCACAGGAAACAGTTCTGACTTCAAAAGTCAACCTTGAAATATTGCATTTAAAGTGGAACTGCACCCTAAATGTGAAGAATCCCCCCTCCCCTAACAATATTAGAGGTTGTTTTTTTTTTCTGGAGGAGGGGTGGGGGGGGGGAGCGGGGACCTAGTTTTGTCAGGTACCCACTTCTGCTGAAAAGAGATATGCAGTGAATTGTTTTCAGGGGCATTTAACTGGCAGTGAGGAGGCGATATGTGCCACCTCATCACCTTTTTTAAAGGATAAGTTCACCTTTGGGAACATGTTAAATGTTTCACCCATTTTTAGGGTAGAACATGTTCCCATTCCTGTAGCCATTCACTAATTCCCACTTATTGTGACAGCGGGGCTGGGGATCTTCTCCCTGCACCGGCTGTTGCAATTTGAAAAGAATGCGGCCATTCGGGGCTTCACCCACACAGCCGCATCATTCATTCACAGAGATCTGTGAAAGAATGAACTACAAGTACCAACAGCCTTTGCGACTGATGGCTTGTAGTTCTTAATGAACTACCAGCGTGCGAGGTATGAGCAGACAGTTACACTGACAGTCTGCAGGAGCCTGAGATTGCACCCCTGATTTTCTGATCGCGGTTTACCTGCAAAAAAATTAGATTTTTGTTTTTTGTTTTAAGAAAGGTGAACTTACCCTCTAATCCAGGGGTCGACAAACTTTCTAAACAAAAGACCAGTTTACTGTAAGGGGCTTGGACTGTGGCTACTGTGAGTAAAAAAGGTCCTGTCATCAGTGGGACAAAATAATGCCCCATCGTTGGTGTCATTGGGAGGAATTGTGGCCCATTGTTGATATAGATCAGTGGTTCTCAACTCCAGTCCTCAGGGCCCACCAACAGGCCAGGTTTGCAAGATAACTGAAATGCATCACAGGTGATATAATTTGCTGCTCAGGGATTGCAGTATTCTAGTATGCATCTCCCCCAAGGTAATACTTAAAATCTGGCCTGTTAGTGGGTCCTGAGGACAGGAGTTGAGAACCACTGATATAGATGGATAAAGCCCCAAAAATAATGACCCATCATTTGTTTCAGTAGTAATTGTGCCCCATCGTTGGTGTCATTGGGAGGAATTGTGCCCCAACATTGGTGTCATTGGGAGGAGTTGTGCCCCATCGTTGATGTCATTGGGATGAAACGTGCCCCAACGTTGGTGTCATTGGGAGGAATTGTGCCCCATTGTTGATATAGATGGATGAAATGGTACCCCAAGGGGCGGATAATGCCCTGGATAAAGCCCCAAAAATAATGACCCATCATTTGTTTCAGTGGGAGTAATTGTGCCCCATCGTTGGTGTCATTGGGAGGAATTGTGCCCCAACATTGGTGTCATTGGGAGGAGTTGTGCCCCATCGTTGATGTCATTGGGAGGAAATGTGCCCCAACGTTGGTGTCATTGGGAGGAATTGTGCCCAGTTGTTGGTGTCAGTGGATGAAATAGGGCTCCAAAGGCCAGATATTGCCCCAGATAAAGCCTGAAAAATAATGACGCATCCTTTGTTTAAGTGGGAGTAATTGTGCCCCATCGTTAGTGTCATTGGGAGGAACTGTGCCCCACCAATGGTGTCATTGGGAGGAACTGTGCCCCACCAATGGTGTCATTGGGAAGAATTGTGCCCAATTGTTGATGTCAGTGGATGAAATAGTGCTTCAAGGGTTGGATAATGCCCCATTGTCTGTTTTAGTGGAGTAATTGTGCCCCATCAGTGGTGTCATTGGGTGGAACTGTGCCCCATCGTTTGTCATTGGGGGAATTGTACTCCATCATTTGTGTCATTGGGAGGAACTGTGCCCCATTGTTAGTGTTATTGGGAGGAATTGTGCCCCATCATTGGTGTCATTGGGAGGAATTGTGCCCCATTGTTGGTGTCATTGGGAGGAATTGT
Organism: Rana muscosa; assembly: GCA_029206835.1. Lineage (NCBI taxonomy): Eukaryota > Metazoa > Chordata > Amphibia > Anura > Ranidae > Rana > Rana muscosa. Next base: position 204,583,468 of record CM055122.1, on the reverse strand, counting down.
GCCCCATCTTTAGGTATCAGTGGATGAAATAGTGCCCCATGATTGGTATCACTGGATGAAATAGTGCCCCATGATTGGTATCAGTGGATGAAATAGTGCCCCAAGGGCCAGATAAAAGCACACAAAGGGCCACATATGGCCCTCGGGCCACAGTTTGGAGACTACTGCTTTAATTCTCAAAATTCTGCACCACCACACCACAACTGTGTGCATTGCACGTGATTGCAAGGAGGTTGCGGCATGGCCATTTTCACTTGAAGGCGACATACTATTTCATTTTTGCTACAGCCGTGAAACAAAGCATCACAGCCGCGGGATGTGTAAAGCCATGAGCAACTGCATTCCCTTGTTTAGGCAAACAGTCTTGGGGCAGTAAAGCTGCAGATCAACTGCCTGGTTTTACCGCTCCCTGTCTACTCATGTTAATGAACCCTAATGCCGCGTACACACGATTGAAAATTCCGACAAGAAAAGTTCGATGTGAGCTTTTGGTCAGAAATTCCGACTGTGTGTAGGCTCCATCTGACTTTTTCTGTTGGAATTTCCACCCACAAAAATTTGAGAGCTGGTTCTCAAAATTTCCGTCAAGAAAAGTTCTTGTCGGAAATTCTGATCGTCTGTATGTAATTCCGACGCGCAAAAAAACACGCATGCTCAGATTCAAGCAGAAGAGCCGAACTGCCTATTGAACTTCATTGATCTCGGCTCGTCGTACGTCTTGTACGTCACTGCGTTCTTGACGGTCAGAATTTCAGACAAGATTTGTGTGATCGTGTGTATGCAACACAAGTTTGAGCCAACATTCCGTCGGAAAACAATCCACGGTTTTCTTGTTGGAATTTCCGATCGTGTGTACGCGGCATAAGAGTCAGAGGCAGGAGCGTTGTAGATAACCTCACCCTGCAGATACAGAGCTATGAGACTCAAGGAATACCTGGGCACAGAAAGTGCTTTGCTATTTATCAGGAGGAACTCTAGACAAAAATGTTTTTTTACATGCACTGTAAAAGTAATCCCACAACCTATGTAGTGTTCTGAATGTGTCTAGGCTGCAGTGTTATGTACAATTCTGACCCCAGTATAGTCAGCAACCAAGGTCCGGCACTGAGTGTTACAGTTCTGGCTGGAGTACTCAGTACTCCTTCATTTAGTAAACATATTGTATTTTCAACCAATGTAAGACACTCTGTGAGTGGAGGAGTGGAGATTGTGACATTTATCTGCCTCTCCTCCATTCACAGATCACCTTGCACACACCAGACAAATGCAAGACTTTTACTGAATAGAAGAGCTGGACTGTGAGTGACCTGCTGTGATCTGAGTACTTGGGCTGGAACTCTCAGTGCTGACTGCATTGTACTGTAGGGGGGGCATGTGAAAGTCAAAACACTACAGCCTAGACACATGGGACACACTTCATTAACCGCTTCAGCTCCAGAAGATTTTACCTCCTTCATAAGGAGGTCGTTTTTTTCTATTTTAACTAGCAGCTTAGCAGTTATGCAATACTGTACCCAAATGAAATTTATATCACTTTTTTTTTACACAAATGGATATTTAATTGGTATTTCATTCCCACTGTTTTTTTTTTTATTTTTTACTATATAAATGAAAAAAGACTGAAAAATTTGAAACAAAAAACAATATTTTTTAAAAATAATCGAATTTCTTCATAAATCTAGGCCAAAATGTATTCTGCTACATGCCTTTGGAACAAAAATCCCAGTGAGTGTATATTAATTGTGTGAACGTAATAGTGTCTACAATCATGGATTTTGTTTTTTGTTTTTTTACTAGTAATGGTGACAATCAGTGACTTAAAGGGGTTGTAAAGGTTCAGATTTTTTTTACATATAAATAACAAACATGTTATAGTTACCTGCTCTGTGCAAGGGTTTTGCACAGAGCAGCCCCGATCCTCCCCTTCTGGGGTGCCCCGCCGGGGCTCCTGGCTCCTCCTCTTCATCGGGTGCCCCCCACGGAAAGCTGCTTTCCCTGGGGGCACCCGTGCGGGCGCACTTCCAAGTCCTGCTCCTTTTTCCATTGACAGAGACAGCGGGACTCGGCCCCGCCCCCTGCTCCTGTGTCACTGGATTTGATTGACAGCAGCAGGAGCCAATGGCTTCTGCTGCTCTCAATCTGTCAGATGAGATGAGAGCCAGCGGCTGTAGCCACTTGGCTCGTGCACGGCGCTGGAACAAATGGGTTTAGGTAAGAAAAAGGGGGGGTCTGGGGGGGCGCTGCAGCAAAGAAGGTTTTTCACCTTAATGCATAGAATGAGACTTTACAGCAGTGGTTCTCAACTCCTGTCCTCAGGACCCACTAACAGGCCAGGTTTGCAAGATAACTGAAATACATCACAGGTGATATCATTTGCTGCTCAGTGATTGCAGTTTTCTAGTCTGCATCTCCCCAAAGTAATACTTAAAATCCGGCCTGTTAGTGGGTCCTGAGGACTGGAGTTGAGAACCACTGCTTTACAGTCACTTTAACGCAGGACTGTGATAGTGCAGTGGGCAAGCTGACAGTTTGTGGGAACTGACTAACTGCCATTGACATCTCCAGTGACACTAATACATTGATCAGTGCTAATAATATACACTGTTACTGTTCTAATGACACTGGCTGAGAAGGGGTTAAAATCCAGGGGCAATCAAGGGGTTAACTGTGTGCATTACAATGAGTAATGTGTGCTGATTTCACTACAGATTGATCTGTTTCTTTTCCCTGCTTTGCAGGGAAAAGAAACAAAGAGATTGTTCCCTCTGTACAGAGCCCTGTGTTGATTGCCAACACAGGGCTCTGGGCTGTGATTGGACAAAGCCAATCAGCAGGTCCAGGCCAAGAATCATCATTTCACATCACAGGGGAGTAGGTGGACGGGGGTGCCCGAAACCAGACAGACATTTTGGTATGTCACTGTGCCTGTAGGAGCCGCCCTGTCGCAGCATGTGTACCAGTGTTGCCAACCTACCAGATTGAAATTTACTGACACAGCATCCAAAATTTACTGGCACAGCTGACTTTTTACAGACAATTTCAAAAGTTAAAAAATTATAGCTTTAACTGCAAATTTAGGTATTTAGACTGCACAACGCGTTTCGGCACCACCTTCGCTAGACCTGTGCCGCCCCCCCCACCAGCACCACCGAAACGCACTATAGTAGTCACAGCCATATTGTTTACTGGCAACCATTTCTGTTTACTGACAGGAGAAAAAGTGCCTGTTTTTTACTGCCTGCCGCTAAAAAATACTGACGATTGGCAAAACTGATGCGTACTGCAGCGGATCGGCAAGTGGTTAATGTGGATTTATTTTTACAGTGCAAATGTAAAAAAAATGTTTTCTTTGGCCAGAGTAGAGCAAGATTGCAAGATGTTCCCTATAAGACAGCAGCTCTTCACTTTTTGAGCTCAAGTCAATGTTAACAATATAATATATACATTACAGTTACAGCGTATCCTTACTCTCAACCTTGAAGTACATCAGCTCACATCTGAAGTGTCCTGATTTAAAAATGCCTTTTGGAATATTGAATTGGTCTTATGTAATGCCCTGTGCTACTATCTAAACCATGATTAAAAAATAATCACTCTTCCCCTGATGTTTTCAGCACTAGAAGAGTGTATTAGTGCTAATGGAAATCAATAAAGAAAAGTCAGCCTGCCAGTTATCATTTTCTGCATTCTAAAACAACCTATTTATGTCATACGAAGAAACCATCAAAACCCGCTTTCCCTTCGCTGCCCTCCTTGACAACTGGTTTTGTTGCAAAAGCATCTTCGTTATTTCTTCCATTAAAATATCACAAATCACCTGTCTGTATCTCTACAACGTCATCAGTAAATACCAGATTCTGCTTTGTTTCTGTCACAAACAATGAGTGCCAACTTTAAATAAATAAAGATACTTCGGAATAGTATTATTTCAGCCGTATGTTACCTTTAATCACAGTCACCCAGCTCTGTTACCAGATTTCACCTAAAAATGGCTCTACTTTAAAAAGCTTGCTGATAAATGAGTGCATTGTATGATTCAGTAAAATATTTGGAGTTTATAGAATTGTTATACACAACAATGGTCTTCCTATTTTATTTAGACTTGACTTAGAGCTAAAGAGCTCATAGGAACTCACATTGGTTCCCATTGCCTAAAGGTGGAATTAGCCTTTATACATAGAAAAATTGAATAACCATGGACTTTTTAGGCATCAGTGTACAACAAAGTCTTTAAAAAAAAGTTAACAAATTTTAACATAGACATCTAAAATCTCACAATAATAAAATCTACTATCCAAGATAAGCTACTAACACCAAATAAAAACTAAAACCCATCCCAAATTATATGGTTTAAGTGCCAGAGAGTTGCCAACATCCAGACGGGCTTGGTGTGGGTTGATGTAGCTTGTTTAGGCTCTACATGTTTCGCGACACTGCGCTTCATCAGGAGATTAAGCATATATTCTGGATAGATAGAAATATACAGTAAGTGATTTGTAAACTCTCATATACAATATACAGTTGCAAAAAAAAGTATGTGAACCCTTTTGGAATGATATGGATTTCTGCACAAATTGGTCATGAAATGTGATCTGATCTTCATCTAAGTCACAACAATAGACAATCACAGTCTGCTTAAACTAATAACACACAAAGAATTAAATGCTACCATGTTTTTATTGAACACACCATGTAAACATTTACAGTGCAGGTTGAAAAAGTATGTGAACCCTTAGACTAATGAGATCTCCAAGAGCTAATTGGAGTGAGGTGTCAGCCAACTGGAGTCCAACCAATGGGATGAGATTGGAGGTGTTGGTTACAGCTGCCCTGCCCTATGAAAAACACATACCAGTTCAGGGTTTGCTTTTCACAAGAAGCATTGCCTTATGTGAATGATGCCTCGCACAAAAGAGCTTTCAGAAGACCTACGATTAAGAATTGTTGACTTGCATAAAGCTGGAAAGGGTTATAAAAGTATCTCCAAAAGCCTTGCTGTTCATCAGTCCACGGTAAGACAAATTGTCTATAAATGGAGAAAGTTCAGCACTGCTGCTACTCTCCCTAGGAGTGGGCGTCCTGTAAAGATGACTGCAAGAGCACAGCGCAGACTGCTCAATGAGGTGAAGAAGAATCCTAGAGTGTCAGCTAATGACTTACAAAAGTCTCTGGCATATGCTAACATCCCTGTTAGCGAATCTACGATACGTAAAACAGTAAACAAGAATGGATTTCATGGGAGGATACCACAGAGGAAGCCACTGCTGTCCAAAAAAAACATTGCTGCACGTTTACAGTTTGCACAAGAGTACCTGGATGTTCCACAGCAGTACTGGCAAAATATTCTGTGGACAGATGAAACCAAAGTTGAGTTGTTTGGAAGAAACACACAACACTATGTGTGGAGAAAAAGAGGCACAGCACACCAACATCAAAACCTCATCCCAACTGTAAAGTATGGTGGTGGGGGCATCATGGTTTGGGGCTGCTTTGCTGCGTCAGGGCCTGGACGGATTGCTATCATCGAAGGAAAAATTAATTCCCAAGTTTATCAAGACATTTTGCAGGAGAACTTAAGGCCATCTGTCCACCAGCTGAAGCTCAACAGAAGATGGGTGTTGCAACAGGACAACGACCCAAAGCATAGAAGTAAATCAACAACAGAATGGCTTAAACAGAAGAAAATACACCTTCTGGAGTGGCCCAGTCAGAGTCCTGACCTCAACCCGATTGAGATGCTGTGGCATGACCTCAGGAAAGTGATTCACAGTTCTGTAAAGAGGAATGATCAAGAATTACTCCTGACCATTGTGCACGTCTGATCTACAACTACAGGAAATGTTTACTTGAAGTTATTGCTGCCAAAGGAGGTTCAATCAGTTATTTAATCCAAGGGTTCACATACTTTTTCCACCTGCACTGGGAATGTTTACATGGTGTGTTCAATAAAAACATGGTAAGATTTAATTCTTTGTGTTATTAGTTTCAGCACACTGTGATTGTCTATTGTTGTGACCAATTTGTGCAGAAATCCATATCATTCCAAAAGGGCTCACATACTGCATACAGTATATGTAAACCCAGCCTAAATCTCCCCCAGTGATCCACATGGTGGCTGTAGAGCATCGCTGTCGTTTTGGTACTGGGCTGATTTTTGAAAACTGGATCAAATAAAGATAATAAAGTGGTTCTATAGGCAGCTCCTTAATATTTACCTGAGCCCCATCTCCATCTAGTGATATTGCACAAGAGCCTCGGCTGTCCGGGACTCTCCCTTCTGATTGGCTGAGACAGACAGCGGGCAGCAAAGTCAGTGAGCCAATGAGGACAGAGAGGGGGCAAGGCCGATCCGTGGCTCTGTGTCCGAATAATCACGCAGAGCGGCGGCTTGGCTTGGGTGCCCCCATAGCATACTGTTTGCTGTGGGGGCACTCCGCAGGTGGGAGGGTCCAGGAGCTCTGGCGAGGGACCCGAAAAGAGTAGGATCTGGGCTGCTCTGTGCATAACTATTACACAGCAGGTAAGTATAACATGTTTTTTTTTTTTTTATAAAAAAAACAAGATTTTAGTATCACTTTAATGCTGCCCCAGCATGTACCAAGCTGTAGGTACTAAGAATTTGTGTTAGTTTGCAGCCAGTTAGATTCAAAACTGCCTTGGAAAATAACATTTGGCGGCTGTTAGTTTAAATTTGAATGTTGCCTGTGTCTCATTCTCTGACGCTTTGATGCCTGAGAAGTGTTTACTTTTGCATATTCTGTTTTCTGTATAATTTTTTGGTTAATATTTATAAATACAATTTTGCAGCCAGCAGGTGTAAAGTTTCACCCCTTATTACATATTTACCAGGCTAATCCTAATGCCGCGTACACACGACCGTTTTTTTATGATGAGAAAAATGCAATTTTTTAATTTGGTCATTAAAAACGATCGTGTGTAGGATCCAGAACATTTTTCGCGACGTGAAAAATGGGCATTAAAAATTTGGAACATGCTCTATTTTTTCTCGTCGTTTTTCACGTCGTCGTTTTTCTCGTCGTGAAAAACGGGCGTGTGTACGCTTTAGCGACGTGAAAAAAAACGCACATGCTCAGAAGCAAGTTATCGTTTTGGTAAAACTAGCGTTCATAATGGAGATAGCACATTCGTCACGCTGTAACGGACTGAAGAGCACGAGGCTGAAAAGCGCAAATCGTCTCTCACCAAACTTTTACTAACACAAGGATCAGCAAAAGCAGCCCAAAGGGTGGCGCCATTCGAATGGAACTTCCCCTTTATAGTGCCGTTGTACGTGTTGTACGTCACCGCGCTTTGTTCGAGCATTTTTTTTTCATGATCGTGTGTAGGCAAGGCAGGCTTGAGAAGAATCACGTTGAGAAAAACGTTGTTTTTTCAATGACATTAAAAACGGTCGTGTGTACGCGGCATAACTGCATAAAACTGTTGTTGAAGTGGTAGCAAATTACTTTTGTTTATGTTATGCCTACAGGTAAGCATATAAGAAGGCTTACCTATAGGTACTGTGAATATGTCCTAAACGTGCGCTGTTTAGGAGATATTTACTATGCATGCAGCCGGTGACGTCACCAGCGCATACGCTCTGAAGGAAGCACTGTAATGCATACTAGCACATTATGACATTACCTTTCAGGTTAAAAAAAAAAACACCCATCGGTTTACTACCGCTTTAATTGTGCATAGTGTAAATTACACTTAAAGGGGCAGCTACACAGATTTTGTAACACATATATAATTCTTATGATATCACTTGTTTTTTTTGCAATAATAGCACATGGTTCAGTTCAGGGTTAAGGGAAGGCTCCCACTATATAATATTATTTTGAATAAAATAAACAAGCTTTTCATTACAAAAATAAAATACAATCAACTTGTGCAAGTTAAATCTGCTCAAATCTACAACTACTACTACTAGAAAATGAAAATTAGCACTTGCTATGATGGAGTGGCATAAAAAGGCGCTTGTGAAGAAGAGAACGATGAAACAGATTTAAATGGAAAACATGTGCCAACAATGAGTCAAGAGACACTTATGCCGCGTACACACGACCGTTTTTAATGACGAGAAAAATGCAATTTTGTAAAATGGTCATTAAAAATGATCGTGTGTGGGCTTCAGAGCATTTTTCACGACGTGAAAAATGGGCATGAAAAAATTGGAACATGCTCTAATTTTTCTCTGAAAAAAAATGCACATGCTCAGAATCAAGTATGAGACGGGAGCGCTCGTTCTGGTAAAACTAGCGTTCGTAATGGAGATATCACATTCGTCACGCTGTAACGGACTGAAAAGCACGAGGCTGAAAAGCGCAAATCATCTCTCAACAAACTTTACTAACACGAGGATCAGCAAAAGCAGCCCAAAGGGTGGCACCATCCGAATGGAACTTCCCCTTTATAGTGCCTTTGTACATGTTGTACGTCACCGCGCTTTACTCGAGCATTTTTTTCCACGATAGTGTGTAGGCAAGGCAGGCTTGAGAAGAATCACGTCGAGAAAAACACAGTTTTTTTCAATGACATTAAAAACGGTCGTGTGTACGCGGCAGGAGCGGTCAGTGCTATAAGCAGTGGCAGGGTTCATTTTCTTTAATTTCTTTCAATGGGAAACCACTGATTAGGACAGGAGGGAGGGCTGTATAAGGAATATAAGTGTTGTTTTTTATCTGGCCCTCACGGACCCCCTGAAACCCATACGTGGACCCCAGGTTAAGAACTGCTCTAGTAGAAAATGAAACTTTCCTCATACTTGAGTATGGAAGTGGCAATTTTAGAGTGATCTTTAGCTTTCTGTATTCTAATACTGTAGGTTAAATAAATACGTAGATTCTGATAGGTTAATATGGGCAACAACTGCGCTTTTCTCCTCCAGTTTTCCGAAGTCAACCCCTTAGTTGATGGTAATGTCATGTAACATTCATTTTGGAGCTTTCATTTAATCCGTTAATGGTTTGAGTGTCTTCTGAAATATTTTTATTGCTATCTTGTTTTGCTCATTTGTATGTTTGTCCTGATGATGTGCTTTTAAAATAAGGCTTTCTAAAGCCTCATACACACGATCGGATTTCCATCTGACAAATCTGACTACGTGTTTTTTCTGCTCTTTAGCGCTGTTTAGCATTGGTTCGGAGCATGCGTGTTTGTACTTTGGATTTTAGTCCGACGGACTTGTCTACACACGATCGGATAATCCGACAGAACACATTTGTTGCCAGACAATTTGAGAGCATGCACAGCCAACATTTGTTGTCAGAAATTCCGACAACAGTTGTCCGATGGAGCATACAGACGGTCAGATTATCCAACAAAACACCTCCATTGGACAATTGTTGTTGGAATATCCGATCGTGTGTACGGGCCATAAATGTGTTTAGAGTCTCACAATGACCACAGCATAGAATTCAAACAGCCATTCACACGGCTTGTCATCATTACAGCGTACTTATTTCCAGTGCCTAACCCACAAGTGGTTGAGAGCCAGTTGTGGAGAATGGCCCATTACTGTCCAGCACTCTGCCATAGTGCTCTTATCTCAAGTTTTCTCTTTGTTTATTCTGTATTACAATGCTTTTACTTCTCAGGATTTTTTAGGCTCGGTTCACACTGGGACGGCACGACTTGTACCGCGACTCTGCAGGGCGATCTTCACACGACTTCAGAGGTGACTTGCAAAATGACTTCTGTATTGAAGTCAATGCAAGTTGCCCTGAATTCATCCCAAAGTAGTACAGGAACCTTTTTCTAAGTCGGAGCGACTTGAGTTGCTCCTATTAGAACGGTTCCATTGTACAGAGCGGAGCGCGACTTGTCAGGTGGCTAGGTCGCCAGACGAGTCGCCCCTGTGTGAACCGGGTCTAAGACTTAAAAGTGCATTATGGAAATTTTATAGTGGCAGCCAACCTTTCAACTTCATTGTTTTTTTTAACCTTCTGGGTAGAAAAACAGAACCACAATTGGGATATAAATAAATGAACACATCTGCATATTTTGTAATATGTTTCTGTGCCAATTTTATGTTGCCTGAATTGATTGACAAGCTTAGCACCGCATTCTATGGGACCAGAAAAAATAAAACTAACTGCAGGCTGCATACATTTTCTTCCATTTACAACAGACTAACTTTTTGGATACAGTTATTGATTAATTATTATGCGGCATTATCAAGACACACCATGATACTGACAGTCTGAGAATACTTTTATTCATAGTACATGTAGTTCAGATAGTTCATGATTACGTCTTTCCTACAGCAATAAATTAAAAATATAAAAGTGACCCAAAACATTTTTTTAAAAGGACAGTGTCTGAATAAAAATGATTTTAACTTGAAAACAAATGTCAAAAAAGAGGCTCGGTCCTTAAAGCGGAGGTCCGCCGATTTTTTTTTTTTTAAAAGTCAGCAGCTACAAATACTGCAGGTGCTGACTTTTAAAATAAGGACACCTACCTGTCCAGGGCACCCGCGATGTCGGCACCCGAGGCTGACCCGTCCCTCGGTCCTCGGATGCTGCCGCCGACATCTTCGGTAAGGGAATCAGGAAGTGATGCCTTGCGGCTTCACTTTCTGGTTCCCTACTGCGGATGCGCGAGTCACGCTGCGCAACCCAAATGGTCCCTGCTGTCTTCTGGGAACCGTGTGTCTCCCAGAAGACAGCGGGGGGAGACGGGAAGTGGCGTAGACTCTGCGGGTGTCTACGCCCGGAAGTGGGTGCTGTATTATACAGGTATCTGCACCCCCCTCCCCCCTGAAAGGTGCCAAATGTGACACCGGAGGGGGGGAGGGTTTCCGAAAAGCGGAAGTTCAATTTTTGTGTGGACCTCCACTTTAAGTGATTAAAGTCGTACAAGTGTGAATGGAGCCTTAACCGCTTAAGGACCGCCGCACGACGATATACGTTGACAGAATGGCACGGACAGGCATATGGGCAGGTACGTCCCCTTTAAGACGTGACCCTGTCGGGAGCTCCGTGCCCGGGGCCCGCGGGACCCGATCGCTGCCGGTGTCCCGCAATCGGGTCACAGAGCTGAAGAACGGGGAGAGGTAAGTGTAAACAAACATCTCCCCGTTCTTCCTAGTGACACTGTCAGTGATCGTCTGTTCCCTATCATCAGGAACAGCGATCAGTGACGTGTCACGCCAAGCTACGCCCCCTAACAGTAAGAATCACTCCCTAGGTCACATTTAAAGTGAAGTTTCACCCTGAAAAAAAAAAATTACACCAAAATGCAGCAAAAAAAATAAAATTAAAATGTACTCACCCGAAATAGCGGTTGCTATGCAGAAGTCCCTAATCTGCCTCTTCCTTATCCGCGGCTGGTCTACTTCCGCATCCTCTTCTGGTGAATGGGGCGCACTGATGACAGTGAAGTGTTGTAGACAGAAGTGGCTAAGTTTGGAATTTCCATCGGAAAAACATTGGATGGTTTTTCCGACGGAATTCCGCTCAAGCTTGGCAAGCATACACACGGTCACAAAAAAAGTTCTCTGAAATTTTGTCCGTCAAGAACGTGGTGACATACAACACTACGACGAGCCGAGAAAATTAAGTTCAATGCTTCCGAGCATGCGTGAAATTGTTTCCGAGCATGCGTAGGAATTTTGCGCGTCGGAACCTGAGAACCTGCTCTCAATCTTTTCTTGGCAGAAATTCCGACAGCGGAAGTCAGATGGAGCATACACACGGTCGGAATTTCCGACAAAAAGCTCACATTGGACTTTTCTTGTCAGAAATTCCGATCGTGTGTACGCGGCATAAAGCGGTTGGAGGGAGAGGAGGTGGTATAGAGGGAGAGAGAAAAACTAATAAGGTGGGGGTCAGAGAGAGAGAAAGGATAGTTGGAGAAGTAATTTTTCTCCTTCACTGATGTGCGCTGATGACGCTGCAGTGATGGGCACTGATAGGCTGCACTGATGAGGTGGCACTGAGGAGGCACTAATATGCAGCACTGATGGGCACTGATATGTAGCACTGATGAGCACTGATAGGTGGCACTGATGGGCACTAGTAGGTGGCACTTTTGGGCACTGATAGGTGGCTCTGATTGGCAGCACTGATGTACACTGATTGGCGGCACTGATGAGCAGGCACTGATGATCAGGCACTGATCATCAGTGATGCCAGCAATGACTGGCATCACTGATGAGCACTGATTGCTATCACTGATGGGCACTGACTGGCATCACTGCTGGGCACTTATTGGCATTACTGCTGGGCACTGTTTGGGCTGCACTGATAATCAGGGCACTGATCAGTGCTCTGATTATCTGTGCCGGTCTCCCCTGTGAGGAAATGCCGCTGATCCACTCTCCGCCCCTCACAAGCTGTCAGACAGTGTGAGGAAAGGAATGCCAATAACTGGTATTTCTTTGTTTACATGTGATCGGCTGTGATTGGACACAGCTGATCACATGAGTAAAGAGCCTCCTCATTGGCTCTTTACTGAGATCTGTGATTCTCCGTGTCCCAGGGACAGAACGCACCACTGATCGGCACGTGTCGAGAGTGGGACGACATCATATGACGTCGTCCCAGAGCAAGAGAGCCGCCGCCCACCCGTCAATTTAAATATGGCGGGCGGGAGGTAATTAATTACTTACGGAGTATGCAATTTCTTTATCTTTTAATCCTTGCCTATGTTCCAGTATAAAGTGATTGTAAACATTCTATTTTTTTTCATTAAAAAAACAAGTCATACTTACCTGCTAGGTGCATAGGTTTTGCACAGAACAGCCCTGGTCCTCCTCTTCTGGGGTCCCCCGCTGGCGCAACTGGATTCTCCCCCCCGCTGAGTCCCCACCATAGCAATCCACTTGCTATAGGAACACTCTGCTGATTCGGCTTTGTGTGTCTATTGCTCTGTCCCTGCTCCATCACTTGCTGTAATTGCAAATGGCTCCCGCTGCTGTTTCTGAGCCAATGAGCAGTGAGAGACCCGCTGCTCTCGTTTACATCCCTGAATCAAGATTGGGCCCATTTAAGTATTTAAGGGGGCTTCTCTCAAAAGGTTTTTTACCTTAAAGCGGTGTTCCACCCAAAAATGGAACTTCCGCTTTAAGGGAAGGTGACCCCCTGACATGCCACATTTGGCATGTCATTTTTTTGGGGGGGAGCAGAAACCGTCTTTTTAGAGGGTTCCAGCTCCCACTTACTCCCGGGGCTCCGTGGCGCCAGAAGGAAGTTCACCTCTCCCCCCTCCCTTTCTGCAATCATCTGGGACACGTCACAGGTCCCAGATGATTGCCCGGCCAGTCACAGTGCGCAGCGCGGCTCGCGCATACGCAGTGCGTGCCCAGCTGCGAAGCCACAGCCGGGCGCCCACAGTAGTGATGCCGGGACCGCAAAGAGGAGGGGGAGAGGAGCGGGGCTTCATTCCCCTGCATTGCTGGACCATGGGACAGGTAAGTGTCCGATTAATAAAAGTCAGCAGCTGCAATATTTGTAGCTGCTGACTTTTAATATTTTTTTCAAGTCGGAACTCCGTTTTAATGCACAGAATGCATAAAGGTAAGAAACCGTCTGCCTTAAGAAGCACTTTAAGCTAGTGCCATGACCGCGGCTCCAGTTTTTCTCTTTCAGTGTGGCTCCTTTCTCTTGTAGCCCCCACTGGAGCCACCTTTTCATGCAGAGACTAGGGCTGTGACTACCTACACCATGGGTGCTCAACCTGTGGCCCTTCAGCTGTTGCGAACTACTAGTCCCATAAGGCATTGCAAAGCTGAAAGTTACAAGCATGGCTCCCAAAGGCAGATGTATAATGGGACTTGTAGTTCCCCAACAGCTGGAGGGCCACAGATTTAGCACCCATGATCCACACTGTGTGCATCAATAGAAACACACAGCCCTGTAGTCTAGGATGGTAAGGCACTCTCTTGCTCCTCCATCCTCCTCTACCTCCCCCTCTCTTCTCCTAGCTAACAGACTGCCCTGAGACTGCACTGGTAACTCCTACCTGCCAAGCCTGGACGTTTATGAAAAATGCATGCTGGGGGTGGTTGTAGCCATACCCCTCCCAGTCCATAGCCCTCTCCCTTCCTTATCTCATTAATTACCATTGCTATGTATGTTAGTGTTTTTTTCCCTCAGAGATTGTCTTACCTACAGTCAGTTAAAAGTTGGTGCATTAGTACTATTAAGAAGGGGGGGGCACCCCAAAAGCTTGTCCTGAAAATCTGGATGATAGTGCAAATAATAAAGTGGTTTTTGAGAGGCTGCACAAAGAGAACAGAAGCCATAATGTAAACTGCAAACGCTAGATTAAGAATTTTACCACATAGCAGAATGGTTATTTTATCCGGCAGGCTCCCATTCAAGAGCCGCCGCGCTCAGTGCGCCTGCGCCGTTATCTACGGCGCGCATGCGAGCACCGATATCTACGGCGCAAAAGCGAGCACCGTTATCTACGGCGCAAAAGCGAGCACCGATGTCTATGGCGCAAAAGTGAGCACCGTTATCTACAGCGCAAAAGCGAGCACCGTTATCTACGGCGCAAAAGCGAGCACCGATGTCTACGGCGCAAAAGCGAGCACCGTTATCTACGGCGCAAAAGCGAGCACCGTTATCTACGGCGCAAAAGCGAGCAACGATGTCTACGGCGCAAAAGCGAGCACCGTTATCTACGGCGCAAAAGCGAGCACCGATGTCTACGGTGCAAAAGCGAGCACCGTTATCCACGGTGCAAAAGCGAGCACCGATGTGTACGGTGCGCATGCGCCGTAGACATCGGTGCTCGCTTTTCTGCATATTTCTCCTTAACTATGTGGGTTAAGGAGATATTGCAAGCACCTACAGGTAAGCCTTAATGTAGGCTTACCTGTAGGTGCATGTAGTATATGAGGGTATACAACCGCTTTAAGCAAAAAATGCAGACGCTTTAACCTCCCTGGCGGTATTCCCGAGTCTGGCTCGGGGTTAAATTTCGGCACCAAAAGCGGTAACCCCGAGCCAGACTCGGACTGCATCGCAGTGATCCAGGCAGGAGTTACTTACATTGTCCCCTGGATCCTGCGATGCCTCTCCGCTGTGTGATCGAGCCGTCATCTCGCTCGATTCACACACTTCCGAGTGCCGCCGAGCTCCGTTCCCTGCGACGTTACGACGCACGGGGACGGAGATCGGCGCCAAATTCAAAAAAGTTAAAACACAATACACATACAGTACACTGTAATCTTACAGATTACAGTACTGTATGTAATAATTACACACCCCCTTTGTCCCTAGTGGTCTGCCCAGTGTCCTGCATGCACTTTTATATAATAACAACGTTTTTTTTCTGCCTGGAAACTGGAGATTGTCCATAGCAACCAAAAAGTGTCCCTTTATGTCAAAAGTGGTTTTAGACCAGCTAAAAAACAGCGACAATAAATTAGAATCACTCGCAGAATAAAGCGATAGCGATTTGTGGGGAAATTCGTCATCAAACACTGAAAAACACTTTTATTATTATTATATTATTATTTGTTATAATTATTTTATAGTTATTTATTTTATTATAATGTATAATTTTGTTTTTTGAACTTTATCATACCCGGGATGTCTACTAGACTCTGGTTTGGACAGATTTAAGTGAGTTATTCCTAAGAATTACAGGCCTGCAATATAAAACGCCAAATTTCCATGCAGAATAATGGTACCGCTTTCAGCACCTAAAATCTGACAGAATCATACCGCCAGGGAGGTTAATACTACTTCAAGTATGCATGTTTATGGACTGAGTAGACCACCTAAACTCCATGTTGTTGTATATGTATGATGTATAGGGAACATAAATGATAGGAAAGGAAAATGTAACCTAGTCAATCATTTCTAGTCAACCAGCAATGTCTTGTATCTGAGAGTGTCCATAGACCAGCCTTCCTCCACCAGAGTTCTGTGGAACACTGGGGTTTCTCCAGAGGTTGCTAGAGGTTCCTTGACAAACTTTAGCGCCAATTGAACTTCCCAAAATAAATCTCAGCATGACTTATAATTAGATACACTCCTCCTGACTATGGATGAAAGGTCTGCACAGACCTCAAGTGTTAATCAAATAAACATTGCGAGGGCAGCAGGTGAAATGTCATCATTCTTCTGGGCTTTGCTTACTACAAACTTAACGCCAATTGAACTTCTCAAAATAAATCTCAGCATGACTTATAATTAGATATATTCCTCCGAGTCCTGACTATGGATGAAAGGTCTGCACATCTGATTCCAGCCAGATCCACCGACATACGTAGCGTCTTTGGCAGCTTTTCTCAACCTTTTTACCGAACCTTCAGATCTCGGGGAACCCCTGCTGAAATTAATTCATTGGGGGGTCTGTGGGAAAAATGGCCCTTACATTGGTGGTTATAATACCCCCTGAAAAAATAAAAAGATCATTGCTCTTTTGTCGCTGATTCTGCCAAGTGGCGTTGGCACTGGAACTATTCAGGCACCACCAATAGTGCCTGAATAGTTCCAGTGCCCCCCCCCCCAATTAATCAATTTCAGCAGGGGTTCCCCAAGATCTGAAGGTTTGGTAAAAAGGTTGAGAAAAGCTGCCAAAGACACTACTTATGTCGGTGGATCTGGCTGGAATCAGATGGATCAGGTGATTAACATTTGAGGTCTGTGCAGACCTTTCATCCATGGTCAGGAGGAGTGTATCTAATTATAAGTCATGCTGAGATTTATTTTGAGAAGTTCAATTGGCGCTAAAGTTTGTAGTAAGCAAAGCCCAGAAGAATGATGACATTTCACCTGCTGCCCTCGCAATGTTTACTATAAAGAAAGGCCCAGTACTGGGGCATGGAGCCAGTGATTTCCTCAAATCACATTACACGTAGCACATGACATACAGTCACAGGCTTCCCTGTTCCTGCCCACCTTTTTCCTGGCCCCGGGACAGACCTGCTAGTCACACATTGAAGTGAAAGCTCAGGCTATTCATACTCACTTACCATATGTGGTGTCAGAAGGAAAGCAGGAGCATGCAGTGTATTCACTGAAAGAATTAAAGGGGAACTACATCCATCATACACAGTGCAGGTTGCAAGTAGTTTTACAAATATAAACTTACAGGGAGCTACGCTCAGAATTAGTTACATATATGAATTTCAGTTTTTGTAAAGCCTGTTACAAGTTAACACTTAACACTATTAGGTATTGGATGTTTATAAATCATTGTACAGTAAAACCTTGGATTGCGAGCATAATTCGTTCCAGAAACATGCTTGTAATCCAAAGCACTTGTATATCAAAGCAAATTTTCCCATAAGAAATAATGGAAACTCAGATGATTCATTCTACAACCATTTATTCATAGGTCCTTCAGTTTATAGCCATATAAAAAGATTATAGCAATGTGATTGATTATGGTTGTGTAACCATAAAATGTCCATCCACAAATTAAAGCCTCCACAAGGGAGGAGAGAAGCAAAATTCAGCAGGAGCTACAGAGTATAAAAGAGAAGAAAGGTGCCTCTAAGTGTAGTAATATGGTTACATTTAATGAAGGTACAACATTTAGCAACTCACATGGTTGATGATTAAAACAGGCACATCTAAGTATGCAGGCATCCGGGGTGAAGCTGTCCACATAGACCATCCCCTGCACAGCTGGATAGTAGAGCGATATGAAAGCGAGGCTTGAACTGCTCGTGGAGCGCAGCGTGGAAGGGATGACGTAGATGGTGGTGAGGAGGATGGTCTATGTGGACAGCTTTACCCCGGATGCCTGCATACTTACTGTAGATGTGCCAGTTTTAATCATCAACCATGTGAGTTGCTAAATGTTGTACCTTCATTAAATGTAACCATATTGCTACACTTAGAGGCGCCTTTCTTCTCTTTTATACTCAGTTGTGACATGACGCTATTTGTATATCAAAAAAAAATTTACTTGTCTTGCAAAATGCTCTCAAACCAAGTTACTCTCAAACCAAGGTTTTACTGTAATTATTTCTATATGTATAGTCAGGTATAAATTTGTTAAAAATGCTGTCTTTTGAGGTCTATCTATAGAGAAGTCAGTTGTCTGGGGATCTTGCTAAAATCTTTTCATCTAACTGTCATATTTGGGTATATTTAAAATGGACACTAGCTCTGAAAACAGGAATATATATGTAGCACACAGACCCTTTTCCTGCCGTCCTCCGTTCACTGTCAGGCACACCTGCTACTTGCCCGGTATCCCCCCTTGTGTAGAGGGGCGAGCGGTGTTATTGTTTGGGCCTTGCAGCAATTACCTCTCTAAAATGGATCCCTTGCTCCGTTGTCTAGGTAGAAGTTTCTCAGAATAAGGCCAATGTCCACACAGGAGTAAAACCTAAGCAATAAGGTTTTACTCTTTATCTTTGCAGTAAACTTGAAGAGAGAGTAGGAAACGAGAGAAGTAGGGGAAGGTTCAGGTACGCAGCACTTAAAACACAATGCAACTCTTTCGTCGCCACTTAAGCCTGAGTGGGTATTGCTCACCCGGATAGTCCCTTTGTGAGCGGTTCTAGCAGCCGGGATGGAGCACGGATAAATTGTGAACTTTTTAGGGGATGCGATCAGGAATCCTCTGCCACAGGATTGTTAGTCCCGAACCTCCCAGCCAAGCAATAATGAAGAACCTTTAAGCCGGATTGGCGTATTGCAGGGATTGTAACGATGGATCCCTCCTTAGGTGAGTTCCAGGCCTCCTCCTGAGACAGCAGTACCGTCGCTAGTCTCCTCCGGGGCAGATCCTCCCCTGGTCTCTTTCCCTAAGCGTGGCTTCCCTCAACTGGGCAGCCTGGGATCCTTCTTCAGTTATAGGCCCTAGCTGAAGGTGCTGGGCCTACCAGGTAGCGATGTAGCCTTGGGCTGAAGGTGCCCGGGGCTATTCCACACACGCGCACCCCTGGTCTGGAGGGCCATGAGGCGCACAAGAACGAACTTCAACTAATGGCGTCTGCCCCTTATGTACCCTCTCCCAGCATGCACAGAAGATAGACTACGCCCACTGCAGGCTGCCGAGAAAGGACACACAAGGTGTTGTGATACCCCCTTGTGGTTCAACCTATGCCGGTGATGACAGTGCCACCTACAGGCAGACAGGGAACACTACTGCCAGGCAGTGTCACACCCAGAGCAGAAGCAAATCCAGAACAAACAATTGATCTGAGCCCAATTACTGGCTCAGATTACCCTTAAATTTACACATAGCGCCCCCAAATATTGGGGGGGGGGGGCGCTACACATATATATACCTATATACCTATATGGTGTAATGGGGGAAAAACTGATATTCTGACAGTAAACAAGTTGATCAAATGTATGCCATGCACATGAAAAGTTTTTAGACATCCTACACAACCTTTTTCATCTGTTAAAGTGGTTGTAAACCCTTTTTTTTTTGACTAACCTGCAAGACAAAGCTATAATGAGCTAGTATGACTAGCATACTAGCTCATTATGTACCACTTACCTTCGATCGGGGCCCCCGAAGTCGTCCGTGTCCCTCCTCTAGCCGCATCCATCGCTGCGGCGATAGCCGGAATGTTACTTCCGGGTATCGCCGCTGCAGCCAATCACAGCGCCGCTCCGGCGCTGTGATTGGCCGGAGCGGAGAAGACGTGACTCCGCGCATGTGCGCGTGAGCTGTCGAATTCGGCTACGTCGTCGAATGTTGCGACCTAGCCGAATTTGTGAATGGGGTGACGTCAGCGTCGCCGCATTTACATACAAATATCTCCTTAACCGTGTAGGTTAAGGAGATATTTCTTGCACCTACAGGTAAGCCTTAATCTAGGCTTACCTGTAGGTCTTTGTTTAAAAAGTGGGTTTACAACCACTTTAATCATCTATTTGTCCCTGTCTTGCTTTATTAAGATTAATCGCTAGAAGTCCATGAGAATAGAACTTAGTTAGAACACTGTCTTAATCTGTTACAGTGGAAAGAATATTAAAAATGCCAATAATATGTCTCAAAATAAGTGTTTCAGAAAACTGGACCTCTAGGCAGATTTTTTATGTAAATTCAAGCATGAAATGCTTTTTAAATACTGCTAGTCTATGTACAAACTTCTGTGTTTATATGAGCTTCCTGATGTCCCTTGCGCAGCAGCACACAAAGGGGGTTATTTACTAAAACTGGAGAGTGCAAAATCTGGTGCAGCTCTGCATAGAAACCAATCAGCTTCCAGGTTTTTTTGTTAAAGCTTAAAGGGGTTGTAAAGTCTCAAGGTTTTTCACCTTAATACATTCTATGCATTAAGGTGAAAAACCTTCTGTGCTGTAGCAGCCCCCCAGAGCCCCCCTTTTACTTACCTGAACCCGTTCGTTCCAGCGTCGAGGACGAGCCCAGCAGCTCCAGACACTGTCTCAGGTCGGGTGAATCAAATCCAGTGACACAGGATCCTGGGGGGCGGGGCCGAGTCCTGCTGTCTGTGTCAATGGACGCAGCAGCAGGATTTGGGAGCGCGCCCGCACGAGTGCCCCCATGGAAAGCAGCTCTCCATGGGGGCACTCGATGAGGAGGAGGAGCCAGGAGCTCTGCCCGGGCACCCCAGAAGAGGAGGATTGGGGCCATTCTGTGCAAAACCCTTGCACAGAGGAGGTAAGTATGACATGTTTGTTATTTAAAAAAAAAAAAAACACGAACCTTTACAATCCCTTTAATTGAATAAGCTGAAGTTATAAGCTGATTGGTTACCATGCTCAGCTGCACCAGATTCTGAGTGCTCCAGTTTTAGTAAATCTTCCCCAAAGTGTACGAGTGAGAAAAGGGACAGGGCTTTTAATCTAACCTCAGAAGCTTGCTGTGGGCACGGTGTTACTATCCAGTTAGTAGGCTAGAAGGTGATCAAGTGTTTTTCCTGAACTGCAGTGGAAAGAAAATTAAGCAATTAAAGTAAAATTAAAGGTTAAAATAAAAAAATAACAAGCATGTCATACTTACCTGCTCTGTGTGATAGTATTGCACAGTGCAGCCCTGGTCCTCCTCTTCTCGGGTCCCCAGCCTGCCCTCCTGGCTCCTGTTCTTCTCCGAGTGCCCCCATAGCAAGGGGCTTGCTATTAGGGCACTCGTGCATCCTCGCTCTCGAACCCCCGAGCTGTGTGTCCATAAGACACATAAAATAGGGCTCTGCCCCGCCTTGCTCCCTTCTCACTGGCTGTGATTGTGTCAGGAAGGACATGCCAGCAACCAAGATGGTAGTCGCAGAAGATAACCTGAGTCTCCAAATCCTATTAGGAGAATGCTGCGGGTGCGCCTGCACGTGCCGGTGCACATGTGCGTGTGCACCTTGTGACAATTAATGGCGCCAAAATAGGCTATTTAAATGGGTCAGTACCCAGACTCAATGCTGTCTGCTCTACAGCGTTCCCCGTGTGTCCCTCTGCATCAGTTCCTGACTTGTCTGCCTGTGTATGACCCAGCCTGCCTGTACCTGCTTTCTCTCCAGCCCTTTGGGAGCATCCATCCAACCCGCAGCTGCATCTGCTCCTCTGCCTGGGGTGTTCCAGTACCAGCCTGTTCCAGCCTCCTGCTTACCGCTGTTCCCGGTCTTCCACTGTGTCGGTGTTCCTCCACAGTCTCGCTAGGAGTTCATGTCCAGCCCTGCTGTCAGCGATCCTGCCAGGCACTCGTACGAATCTGCACTCCCGCACCTCCTGTCTGCTCTACCAGGGGCCTCGAGTCAGAGGTGTAAGAGAGGCCATCCTCCACATATTAGGCTCTACCACCAGTTACGTGACAGATTGACAGCAGTGGGAGCCAATAACTCTCAGCCAATCAGGAGACAGAAACCTGGGACAGCAGCCGCTCTCATGTACATTGCTGGATCATGATCAGGCTTAGGTAAGTATTGGGGGAAGGGGGCCGCGGGGGGAGCTGCCTACTAAAGGTTTTTTACCTCCATGCATAGAATGGATGAAGGCAAAAAAAAAACCAACCTTTAGAGACACTTTAAGCCTGAACTCTAGGCAGATATATAAAGACACAAACAAATGCCCCGAATTGCATCATGCAGCAATAAATCCGTTTTTTGTAATGTAAGCAGTCTGCGTACCTGAATGTGACCTGGCATCAGCCACGGCCATCCATGAAATAGCAGAGTTGAGTGAGAAAGGGAAAAGCAACCTAAGGAGCCAATTCATTCATAAACTGACAAGGAGCATGCTGATAGGAGGAGAAAGTGCAGTGACAGAGAGATGAGCTTATCACTGGGAGCAGCCCCATGACAGCCGGAGATCAGAGAAAGAGGGGTGAATAATTCTGGCTGCCATTAAGCCCAGAAGGCTGTAGATATGTTGGGGCAGAAAGGTGAGTATTGCAGCAAAGATACCGAGGATACAGCCAATGTTGGTAAGAACTATCTTCAGGGTAAAGAAGAACAAGGAGTCCATGGAAATGATAGTTTGGTCCCAACAGAGCCCTGATCTCAGCATAATCAAGTCTGTCTGGGATTACATGACGAGATAGAAGGATTTGAGGCAGTCCACATCCACAGAAGATCTGTGGTTAGTTATCCAAGATGTTTGGAACAACCTACCTGTCGAGTTCCTTCAAAAACTGGGTGCAAGTGTTCCTACAAGAATTTATGCTGGTTTGAAGGCAAAAGGTGGTCACACCAAATATTGACTTGATTTGGACTTCTCTTCTGTTCATTTACTTTCTATTTTGTGTCAAATAAGTGTCATTTGGGTACAGATTTGTCCGCCGCAATGTCGCAGTCCCGCTAAAAATTGCAGATCGCCGCCATTACCAACAAAAACAATAAAAAATTAAATAAAAGTCCCTTAGGGCTCTTTCACATGGGGCGGATCAGTCATGATCTGCCCCGTGAAGCTCCGCTTGCTCAGCGGGGATCGCTCCGTTGATCCCCGCTGAGACGGCGGATGACTGGGCGGTCCCCGCACACTGTGCAGGGACCGCCCTGTCAGAGCGCCGCTCTCCCCTATGGGGAATCGGATGACGACGGACCGTAGAGTCCGTTGTCATCCGATCCGCTCCGCCGACGGAAGGAAAAATAGGGTTTTCCTCCGTCACACTTTGGCGGAGCGGATGTCAGCGGACATGTCACCGCTGACATCCGTGGCTCCATAGGGCTACATGGAGCGTCCGTGCAGGTCCGCCTAAAAAACTGACAGGCGGACCTGAACGGACCCTCCGTGTGAAAGGGGCCTAAGTCTATCCCGTAGTTTGTAGAGGCGATAACTTTTGCGCAAACCAATAAATATACGCCTATTGCGATTTTTTTACCAAAAAATATGTAGAAGGGAAAACATATCGGCTTAAACTGAAGAATATATATTTTTTTATATATATATATTTTTGGAATATGTATTATAGCAGAAAGTAAAAACATTTTTTTTTTTTAATTGTTGGTCTTTTTTTGTTTATAGCGCAAAAAATAAAAACGGCACTCGAGTCACTAGCCCCACTAGTACATGCTTTCCAGCCTCAGTGCCGGGTCGGAGGCACTACTCAAGTAAGAGGGCATTTGGCTGTCATGTTTTAAACTTATATTTTATTAAATGGGATTACACTATTGGCCGCTCTATTTCCTTTTGTATTTTGTATATCTCCATCCGAGCCTCCAGGAGGCAGGGATTTCTATGATCCGGTCAGTGACATCTCAATCCATATGAGCAAGTGGAACTTGCAAAAGCGCATATGACTCCTTTTTAATTAAAAGAGTCCTTTATTTCTGGTAAGCTGCTACATTCACTATGAGCACTATCGGGTGATTTATACTAAGTTGGTGAAGGTGTCACTTCAATCAATTTGTCTGTTGGATCACGTTGATGTTCAAGAGTTTTCTTCACTTCCTTCAATTTATGGACTACTGTTTTTATAGTTCACCAAATATATCATTGGGACATTTAGTTACTATCACAGGCACTGAATGTTTGATTACTTGTTTTATTAATCACTAATAACTGGATCAACATTATTGCTTTGATTTTGTACATTTGATGGTGTGTTGTTGGGTCAACTATCTATCAGTGCATAGCACTGAGGTTGTTTTTGCGGCTGTTCAGCCCAACCAGCCAGTGCAGTTTTTACAGGCAGGCTGGTGTTTATATATGTCTATATATTTAATTTTATATAAAAAAAAAATTATATATATTTTTTATTATAACTAATGTAGTGTACAATATTGGTTATCAGCGCCCCCTATATATCTGCAAATTCTTTTGCATAAATAACCATTCACATTTATTGTTTCATTCTTTGAAATTTTGGGGTATAGCAGCTTATTCAGATTATATAATTGTTTATTAGGCGCAAGATTACATATCTATACATTCTCAGAGGTGATCAAGTACCACCAAAAGAAAGCCCTATTTATGGGTAACAAATTACGTCAACTTTGTTTGGGTACAGTGTTGCACGACCGCGCAATTGTCAGTTAAAGCAACACAGTGCTGTATTGCAAAAAATGGCCTGGTCATTAAGGGGGCAAATCCTTCCGGGGCTGAAGTGGTTAATTGATAAAAATAAACTATGAACACTTCTATTTCGGAAAACATTCTATTACTGAAGCATTTCTACTTCAGTATGAGCAACAGGTCTTTGCATTGTCCAAGGTAAGCACATATATGACACAGTCATGAAAATCTCTGTGTTTAAGCAGTAGCCTTTATTTTCTTGACTTTCTACATATGTTGTGTCACATAAATCTGCTTACCTGTCGCCTATTACAATAGGTTACAATGAACAGCCATAAAGTGGTGGTTAGGTGAGAGGAGACTGAGAAAATGCTTCCTCCTGCCTGCACATTCAGATTACATCAGCCTTTCTCTACCAAGGTTCCATGGAACCCTAGGGTTCCTCCCGAAGTTGCTACAAGTTCCTTGAGCAATGAACAAATTCTAGCTGTCAGATAGGTAGCCACTGACATTATCTTTGTAGCACTCTGTAAGGCCCCTTTCACACTGAGGAGTTTTTCAGGCGTTTTAGCGCTAAAAATAGCACCTAAATACCGCCTGAAAAACTCCTGCCCTGCAGTCTCAGTGTAAAAGCCAGAGTGCTTTCACACTGAGGCGATGCGCTGGCAGGACGAGAAAAAAAGTCCTGCTAGCCGCAACTTTGGGGCGGTGAAGGAGCGGTGTGTATACCGCTCCTTTACCGCTGCTGCCCATTGAAATCAATGGGACAACGCGGCTATACCGCCCGCACACCGCTGCTACAGGTGTGCGGGTGGTTTTAACCCTTTCTCGGCCGCTAGCGGGGGTTAAAACCGCACCACTAGCGGTCGAAATGCGCCGCAAATCCGCCCATAGCGTCGGCGGTAAAAATAGCAGCGTTTTACCGCCGACGCTATGAGCGCCCCTGTGTGAAAGGGGCCTAAGGGGTGATTCTTCCTACTAACCACAGATGTAAGGAGCATTCTTCTCACTGACCGCCACAATAATGTACCAAACATTGTAAATATAATGTTTATTGGCAGAGGTTTCCTGAAAACAGAAAGTTATTTTAAGGGGTCCTCCATGTTAAAATGATCAAGAAAGGCTAGATTACATCATTTAACCTAGAAGTTTCTCTGGGCAGATATTAAGACACTGGGGGAGATTTACTAAAACTGGTGCACACAGAATCTGGTGCAGCTGTGCATAGTAACCAATCAGCTACTAACTTCAGCTTGTTCAATGGACGTAAAACCGATGTAAACCTGATTCATGAAATTTGAGCTGGGAACATATATCTGTAGTGTTTTCTTATCTCTCTTCAAAGCACTAAGGCTGGTGGCTTTCTCCTTCTCTGTTCTTCTGTTATCAGCATGATAACTTCTGACAAGTTCTACGACACATGGGATAAAACCAGCCTGAAATTTGTATCGGGGAGTTTGCTATAAATAGATTAGCAGAGAACTGAACTATTCACAAAACATCTCTGCAAGTCTCTGCCTATGTGGAGTGGGGGTGTGTGCCTTTCCTCCAATCAGCTGTCTTGGCTGCATGCCCAGACTTCACACTCAGTGCTGAACAGAAAGAGAAAATCTGTAACACGATCTGCACTTTCTAAAGAATATATAAAGCTAGAGACAGCAGATACAGTATACATGTAAAACTTATGTAGGATGATTTGTTTCATCTCTGTGTATCATCTGAGGCTGTTCATGTCACTGGGTATATGTGAGGATTTACATCCACTTTAAAGCATTTGTTAACCCAAAAAAAAAAAGTGGACCCTGCTGTCGGGTGCCGACATCCTAATATTAAAAGTCAGCAGCTGCAGTATTTGTAGCTGCTGACTTTTAATTATTATTTTTTTTCTGCCGAACTCCGCTTCAAAGCATGTTATATGACACAGTGCTTGTCCTGTGTCATTTGGCCCCCTGTAACACCTAAAAAACCTGGCTGATCCTGCCCGTTTCTCCCCACCCCTCTGAAAACTGACCACAGTGTATCATGGCTGCTGAGACCTCTCTGTCTGTGTGTAAGCCGCCCCTCCCGCTGCTCTCATAACACTAACCTGTATACACCATCAGCACTGCCTCCTATTACAGTGTCCCCATCTGTGAATGATTTATAAATATAAATGCTGTAATTACCTCATTTAAGAGCCAAGATTGCTATCACATGACCAGCCAGCTCTCTCCTCCTCTGCTCCACCCCTCCAGACTGACATCAGCAGAGGAATCTTAGCCCCTCCCACTGCATCTCTCAGAGGAGAAAAGGAGAAAGCTGGCCAGTCATGTGATCGCAATCTCGGCAGTGAAATTAGGTATTTGCAGAATTTATTTTTATAAATCACACACAGAGGGGGATACTATTATAGGAGGCAGTGCTGATGGTGTATACAGGTTAGAGTGGCTTAACAACCACTTTAAGCTTTGACAATAAAACCTAGGAGCTGATTGGTTACAGCACAGCTGCCCCAGATTTTGTGTGCACGGGTTTTATTAAATCTCCCTCACTGTGTCTAGGTACAATCACTTGGCTGAGGAATAAAAATAATTTAAATAATAAATGGTATTTTGTTTACTGTTACTATATATTATGACATGATAGGGATTTACGCACGCCGAATTGCTTAGCTACCGACTTATCTGTTTTAAAGTTTTGTTGTTAATCCCCTCTTTGTTTGGGACCCATGTATTTAACCGTTTAGACTCCACCAAGTAAATGTAGCAAAGGGTGTCCAACTGCTCTTTGCTGGTGGTCTGTAGGCAGAGGTGGCTCTTCAATTAGGCAAATTAGGCGGTCGCCTAAGGCCTCGTGCTCACAGGGGCCTCGCGGCCGCCTAATTTGCCTGACGGAGGAAGGGGAGAGCCCAGCATCGGAAAGAATAATGGCACTGCCTGCGGATGTGCGGGACCAATCTCCTCATGCAAGGACTCTGCACTAAAAATGTAATAATTTTTCCCATTATGGGCGTGAGTGGGGCCTCAAGTCTAAGTTTTGCCTAAGGCCTCACAAAGCCGAGAGCCGCCTCTGTCTGTAGGTGGTGGGAAATGACATGGAATGGGGGATTTATAATTTTGGAAAGAAAAAAAAATTGAACAGTGCTAAGCTTGTCTGGAGAACGTTTGGTACCAGATCATAGGTCATGTTGGAAAGCCTGTTTGATGGATACTTATTAATCAGTAGAGGACATACAACCCATTATTACATCATGTTTTCATAAGTATTTACTTGACCTGTTATCTGATTAGATACAATTTCTAGATTAACATGTGGACCAGAGACTTAGGGTTTTGTATGTACAGTACAGGTTATAATTATTTATTTTTATACTCCTAGACTTCTTTTCCTGAATAATATTAGCGCAATGATTGTTTATTCTAAAAATCACTGCATAGCAACTAAATGGATTCTTGAAAGTTAATCGAGAGCTTGATGCGGGTGCTCAGCCTATGCTCCCATATGTCTATGAAATCTGTCCAATTTGCATTTCCTCTTCTTGTGTAAAACAGCCGGAGGAGAAGAACATTTTATGGAGTTTCCTGTCTCCCCAAGACATGAAAATAAACACATTAACCACGAGGCTGCTAAGCATAAAGTGCTCTGCTAAGGGTCTAAATGGCAGGTGCTGCAAGAAGAGTAAATATAGAAATGGAGCTGTAAGCGCTGGTTCTCACAGTATCCAGATCCATCCAGCAGGTTTGAAAATCACTGAATGGTCTGTGTCTTGTGATGTGGCACTTGAATGATCTTAGACGTCATGGTAAAACTTGCTGCCTCCATCCAAAGGAGGCGGACATTTTCACATTCTTGGGAGTTTTACCTGCTATCGTTCTCAGGGGAGGGCTGGCGGCCTTAGGCCTGGGGGGCAAGTCCAGTCAAGTGGCCGATTGAACCGCCGAATCAGCTCGCCATCCATGGCCCACCTGTTTTTTCAATGCAGCCTCACCAGTATCCATCAGTGCAGCCAACTCCTGTGCCCATCAATGCAGCCTGATCACTGGGGCAGGTTACATGGGGTGTATGGGGGAAAATGGGGGTCAGCTAGGGGTTTCAGGGTCTCTCACCTCAGCGATCTCAGCTCAGCAAGTCTTTGCACACCACGGTTTCCTGGGGGGGGGGTAACGCTCCTGATCCTGGGGTCAAGTTGCAGCCAGCGCCCAGCCCTGCAGCCCTGCGTCCCAACTCACTGGCACGCCCTGCCTCTGCCTGCTTCCAAGAATCCGGTCCCAGGGAGTTGTAGTTTTCTCTGCGCTGCTGTGCTTTCCACCCACCGGAAGCTTGCGTACGGACTACAACTCCCGGAATGCAACCATGGCCATGCCCCCGGCCCGACTTCCTAGACCAGATTAAAAAAGAAAATGGTAGCGGGCAGCGGCTGCCGGCCATTTTGAACATAAGTTAAGGCAGCCTGGGAGGCAATTGCCACCCTGCCCCCTGGCCCAGCCCTCCCCTGATCGTTCTCCATAAAGAAACTCACCAAACATCTAATGTATATGCATGCAAACATCCTGCCACATCTGACCAAACCTTACCTACTTGCTCCATCTGCACCTGAAAAATACTATTGGCATGCCATCCTATTGTGTCACCAGCTCTTAAACCCGTGTCATTAATTAGTTAAGTGTCTTTATTAGGATCTGGTGCCTCTACAAATGGACACAAGGTCAGCAGTGGGTGGGTAAACAAGCCAACCAGCCAACCAACCCTTAGCTTCCCATGCATTGCCTAGATCAGGGGTCTCTAAGCTTTCTAAACAAAGGGCCAACTTGCTGTCCTTCAGAATTTAGAGGGGCCGGACCGTGGCCAGTGAGCAGATAATGTCCTGGCATCGGTAACAATGCCCCATCGTTGCTGTCAGTGGAAGGAGTAGTGCCCCATTGGAGTTGAAGGATGAGTGCCCCAAAGGCCAAATAAAGGCAAGCAAAGGGCCACATGCGGTTTAGAGACCACTGGCCTAGATGGATCCACTTTTTTTTTTTTTAACCAGTTTGCAGTAGTATAAGTAGTATTTTTTTGTTTGCCTATTACTGTGACCAGTTCCTAATTATACTTGTCATTAACAGTTGTGTTGAAAGTAGTACGTGTAACACATATTTCAACCCGGATGCTATTGGTGTTAGAATGGTAAGTGTAGAGATGTATAGAAGAAAATCAAATATATGTACAACTACAGGGTAGTTGGGTTGTTTACTTGGTAGGCCGATTGTAGAGGTGCAAGCTCAGACTGAACACTTGCCAGCTACCAAGAGGGCTGTTATGACAGTGATTGCCAAAGAGATAGTGTAAATGGTTATGTTAATGGTTATGAGCTGCTCTAAAAGATTTGGCCTTGTAACAGGCAGCATAATTGAATGTGACCTACACTATGGGGTTGATATACAAAAACTGGAGTGTGCAAAATCTGGTGCAGCTCTGCATAGAAACCAATCAGCTTCTAACTTCAGCTTGTTCAGTTAAGCTTTGAGGAAAAAAAAAACTGGAAGCTGATTGGTTTCCATACAGAGCTGCACCAGATTTCCAGTTTTTGTAAATCAATCTCTACGTTTGACTTTACAAAGTATGCTCACTAATGTGGCCTACTGTAGCACATAGACCAGTGCTGCGTAACATTGTTCCTTGTCCACCATTATTCCTAAGAAGTTGGCTGCGTGCTGCCATTGTTATATCATATGTATTACTTTTAATAGCTACTGAACATCTTCTTCCTTAGTGCATCCATGGTAATACATTGGCTTTTCTCCAATCAGCTGGTACCATTCCAGTCAGTAGACTGTCAGTAAAAATTAGGAACAATAGTCTAGCAATTACTTGACTGAGTTCCCTAAGAACCCTCGGGTGCAAGCCACCTGGTCCCGGTAACTTAATAATGTTACGTTTTCCAAGTCTCTAATTCTGTCCTCTGTTAGCCATGAGGGTGCTTCCTGTGATGTGTCATGAGGATAAACACTGCAGTTTTGGTTACTGAAGCCCCCCAATTATCTCATGAAGACTGAGGAGAAGAATAAATTCAATACCTTCACCATCTCCCCATCCGTTGTAACCAGATTTTCTTCCTCATTCTTTATGGGGCCAGTATGGCCTGTCCTCCCTTTTTTACTGTTTATATACCGTATATACTCGAGTATAAGCCGACCCGAATATAAGCCGAGGCACCTAATTTTACCACAAAAAACTGGGAAAACGTATTGACTCGAGAATAAGCCTAGGGTGTCCATCTGCATTCCTCACTGTGTCCATGTGTATGCCTCACTGTGCCCATGCCTCACTGTGCCCATGCCTGTGTCCATGACTAGACTGACGTTTAACATGGGAGTCTATGGAAGGGGTGCCCAGCTTTGAAAAATCAGTGCTCCTTGACCGTAGGTCCCCCAGACAATAAACTTTGCACACTTGTAGAGGAGAAATGGGGCTATATGTGTGCCAAGTTCCGGGTCCAGGGGACCTACGACCAGCCGGTACCGGGTCCCCAAAATCACCGGAGAAATTACCATTTAACATGGGAGTCTATGAAAGGGGTGCCCGGCTTTGAAAAATCTGTGCTCCCCAGCCGTAGGTCCCCCGGACAACAAACTTTGCACACTTATAGAGAAAGAGTGGGGCTACATGTGGACCTATGGCTGGCCAGTACCGGGACCCCAATGTCCGGGAGATCAGGAACAAAAAGGTGAGCCGAGGAGGGCATTTTCAGCACAAAAAAGTGCTGAAAAACTCGGCTTATACTCGAGTATATACAGTACTTAAAGAATTTCTTGGGATTCTTTTTGCTCTCCTCCACTATGTGTCTTTCGCTTTATATCTTAGCTGCCCTAATTGCACCCTTACATTTCTTGTTGCATTCTTTGTAAAGTCTGAATGCTGATGATGATCCCTCAGCCTTGTATTTTTTGATGGCCTTCTCCTTTCCTTTTATATGCATTTTTACATTGGAGTTAAGCCATCCAGGGCTTTTGTTCGATCTTTTAAATTTATTTCCCACTGGGATGCACTGGCTCATGCCCTTATTTAATATGCTCTTAAAGCAAACCCATCTCTCCTCCGTGTTCTTTGTTCCTAAGATTCTATCCCAATTTATATCTTCTAGCAAGGTTCGTAGTTTAGGGAAGTTGGCTATTTTTAAATTCAGTGTCTTTGTATTCCCCTTATGTTTCGTATTTGTGTGATTTATACCAAAGCTAATTGACCTGTAATCGCTGTTTCCTAAATTGCCCCTTATTTCCACATCCATGATCAGGTCTGTATTGTTGGTAATCAGTGACGTGGAAAAATAGGCTGTATGCAGAGCACACAGCCATTTCTCCTGTTCAAATAAGCACACATTTCGTCTTAATGATATAATGCATCTTACCAATCATTCGATTCACCATTCATCCAAAATAGGCATCACCATCCTTCAAGTTCTCAATCTTTTATTAAATTACCAACAGGAAGTGATGTGACAGCATGTGACCTCCTCCATGGGAAGTGAGGTCACAGGGTGTGAGCTCCACACAGCAAATGACCATATAAGGATATCCTTCTAACAGGATGTGTTAAATACAGCTAATACAATACAATACAATACAATAATGGCTAAAGTCTTATGGGCGTGTCCAGGCAGGGAAAGCGTGTATGTATGTTTTTAACAAACAAAGTCGTATGGCTTTAAAACATGGACATTCTCCCTGACTATGAAACGCTCATAAGCTATCATATTACCGCTGATTGGAATCCTTATTTCTCTTATCGTCCATGGACCGACGCAGCTCTCATACTGATTACATGTGGGTATATGTCCCTGCTCGCAGGAGAAGACCTAGGCAGAATGTTAGAGGTTAAAACATTCTAGAACAAGCCAGAGCTGAACAGCCCCGCCCAGGGGGGCGGTCCCTCCGGACATTACCCTTCCACCTGCAGCTAATCAGCCTCAGTTTTTTTCTGCCTAGCAGAAGGAGAAGACGTGGCTCTCAGGAGCCAGTCTCCTGGAAGATTTTACTTTTGATTTTTATTCCTTTGGGAATTTTATTATTTTATTTTTGAGACCTTCAATCAACTGTCGGCTGGGCAACAGGTTGGGTACACTAGTATCCTCGTAGTCTTCCCTGTCCGACCATCGAGCGTGCTGATCCTCGCCTTGCGTGCGTGAGACTCAGTTCACGACATACCCCATGGCTCCAGGGGTGGCCGGGTTGCTTTCATGCTCCCGCGGTCCTCTCAAGATTGAACAGTACTTGACTGACTATATCTCTCGCGGTGGACCGGGCCGACAGCTACGCAGTACGACTCTGTGATAGGTCTGTCTGAAACAAGCCAGTGGGTCCCTGAAAGGGACGGGTAAGTAGTCTCTCCTACTGCAGGTGAGTACATGCTGGCTGTGTTTCTGTGTGTGGGGGTTTCTCCCTGTCCCCCCCCCTGTTATGCTGCTCTCTGCACCCTGTACTGGTGCTGTGCTGTGGGGTGCTTGGGGGTCACTCTGGCCTGGTTGGGCGCTCATGTCTGCAGTTTTTTCTGGTGTGTGAGGTGATTATTGCGTGCGCCATTGGCGCTGTTTGAGGTGGTTATTGCGTGCGCCATTGGCGCGCATTAGAGCTTTGAATTTTGCGCTCGGCGGCCATCTTGGCGTTTAGTGGCACAGTTATAGCTGCGGACGGCGGCCATTTTCTTGTGGCCGCCGCGCATTTATTTCTGGCGGCGGCGCGAATCCCCTCACAATCCCCTTACAGACTAAGCTGTCCTTAAGGGTTGGTGGGTCCTCCCGGGTATCCCCTCCTCAGCTTAGCCAGTGGGTGGACTGTATATTCACTGTATAGTGTATAAGGTCTCAGAGGGTGGCGTTTATGGAGTCTGATACACCTGCTCTCCACATTGCCTGGGGCAACTGGCAGTGCTGCACAGTTAAACATGTTCATAGGTTTCCTGCACCTGCGGTCCTTATGGACCATTTGTCAGCAGTCCTGGAATCATTCCTGTCTGAATGGAAGCGGTGTGCGAGCAAAAGGAGCTATAAGCCCCCTCCCCCCACAAAAAGCTTTAGTGAAGGAGTGCTCTGAGTCTAGCTATTGGGCTCAGGACCCTACCTCTGAATATTTAATGTTTATGAACAGGACATTCCCTTGTGAGGAAGACTCCAG
The DNA here is from genome assembly GCA_029206835.1 of Rana muscosa. Lineage (NCBI taxonomy): Eukaryota > Metazoa > Chordata > Amphibia > Anura > Ranidae > Rana > Rana muscosa. The sequence goes on along the minus strand of CM055122.1, from coordinate 204,549,999 downwards.
TTCTGTGTCAGTGAATGACAGGGCGCATGTTAGTGATCTCATTGATGATGTGAGAATCACACTCAGGCTGAAATTGCTGTGACAAGCTTTTCTTTTACACAGTTTCCTCACTGTTTTCCTCACACGCTGCCTCAAGAGCAGCATGGATGAGGGAGGACTTTATTCATTTATGTCTCTAATCCCTGTGAGCCTTATGTGTGATACCTGAGGTAACATTTCCCGCCATTTCCTGGGGAATGATTTGAGCTCTGACAGACACACGGTCTGAGGATCAGAGGTTAACTGTTACCTGTATGCTGCTTAAGCAGCACTGTCAAGCAGGTTGGAATGATACAGAGAAGATTATGCGCCTCTGCGCCATAATTTAAACTCATCCTATACCTCTACACTGCATACATTCACAGTGTATGTATGTGTTATTGGTCTCTGTGTCTGCGTGTCTGTCCCAACGTTCCAATGCTGTGTTTCAGTGCTATACATGATATAAACGTACAAAATATGTTTATGCACGACTCCAGATACATTCACAGTATATGTATGTATCATACTCTCTGGGCTGGCGGGGGCTCCGGTGTCCTCCTGCACTCTCATGGTATGTGCGCTTCGGCTCTCTGCACAGTATAGACATGTTCAATATGTTTATTGCACATATTATACACGTTTACAGTATGGGTATACTGTTTGCGTGGGGTTCCTCCGGGTACTCCGGTTTCCCCCCACGCTCCAATGGAAATGCACAGCAAAAACATGTGCAATATTATGTTGATTCACATGCTATCATTCCTACACGGTATCTGTGTGCTGTCTGCGTGGAGTTCTTCCGAGTGGGCGCTTCGGCGCTATGCACAGTCTAAATTTGTGCGATTGAACCTACCCGGTATGTCTTTGCAGTCTGCGTGGGTTTCCGCCCACGCTACATGACATGCATGCCTTTGGTGCAATACACGATGTAAACATACACATTATGTTTATACACTACACTAAATACATTCACAGTAGTTGTAGGTATTGCATTCTCTGAGTATGCGTGGGGTACTTCGGTTCCTCCCACGCGCCAACGGTGTGCGCGCCTTCGGTGCTATGCACACATGAGCTTGTGCAAAAGGTTTAGCACACACACTATAATACCTATACGGTATGCGTATGCAGTCTGCGTGGGTTTCTGCCCATGCTACATGACATGCATGCCTTTGGTGCAATACACGGTGTAAACATACACATTATGTCTATACACTACACTAAATACATTTACAGTAGTTGTAGGTATTGCATTCTCTGAGTATGCGTGGGGTACTTCGGTTCCTCACACGCGCCAACGGTGTGCGCGCCTTCGGTGCTTTGCACACATGAGCTTGTGCAAAAGGTTTAGCACACACACTATAATACCTACACGGTATGCGTATGCAGTCTGCGTGGGTTTCTGCCCATGCTACATGACATGCATGCCTTTGGTGCAATACACGGTGTAAACATACACATTATGTCTATACACTACACTAAATACATTTACAGTAGCTGTAGGTATTGCATTCTCTGAGTATGCGTGGGGTACTTCGGTTCCTCCTACGCGCCAACAGTGTGCGCGCCTTCGGTGCTATGCACACATGGGCTTGTGCAAAATGTTTAGCACACATACTATAATACCATACACGGTATGCGTATGCAGTCTGCATGGGTTTCATCCGGGTGCTCAGGTTTCTCCCCTGCGTTCCAATGGTGTGCGCATTCTCAGCGCTATGCACAGTATAGACATGTGAAATTTGTTTATTCGCAGGCTAACATACCTACACGGTTGTGTACGCAATCTGTGTGGCTGGTTTACGTCCAGGCCCCGATGATGTGCACGCCTTCGTCGCTGGCACAGTATATACGCGTTTAATAGGTTTATCCACAAATACTAAACTACATACGCCGTATGTGGTGGTATTATGCTCTTTGTGGCTGGGTGGGTTTCCTCCCACACTCTCCATTTGTGCGTTTGACGCAATACATAGTATAAACTATGTGTTTGCACAATCAGCACCTATCCATGGGTAGCTGCTGGATGGAGCATTGTCACAAGGATCCCTGGTTTCAGGGGTATCACTTTCCACCTGCTTTCAGTGGTGATCAGAAGCGCTGGCTTGGACTGTGTTCGCCAGGCTGGGGTTGGCGTTGCGCCCGTTAGTGGCTGCGTCTCTGGCATTTTTTGTAGCTCAATGACTGGGCAAAAGCCTCTGCTTCATTCATCAGTCGTCTAGCAGGTGCACTACAACTGCTTTAGCCTTTAGGGTCTCTGTGCCCGGGGTGGGTTTGCGCCACCTGTGGAGGCTGAGGTACTAGTCCTCTGACCGAGTTTCTAGGGAAGTTCCGTCAAGTTGCCTTTATTGGCCAACATTTGAGGCACCCTGTACACTGGGGCCTCCCTTCTCCGATACATTGCGGAGTCTCTTTGGGATTTTCATACGTCTCGCTGCAAGACGGTCCTGTCGGCCGTGTGCATTGCAGGCGGAGGGTCCTTGCATCCGGAGGTGTTTCCACCTTCTTTACCGGAGGTGGGGCACCGGAAGTGGACCTTGTGGCCTCTCGACTCACTCGCAAGGTGGCAAGATCGTGGTCAGGTCCAGGGACCCCTGGGCGGATGCGTTAGACGCATTGGAAGCCCGTGGGGGCAGTATCGCCTGATATATGCTTACCCTCTGCTACTGTTGTTGCCTCGCCGGCTTCGCAGAGCATACTTCATCCTGCTTTACAGTCCTTGGCTTTAATGGCATGGCTGTTTAAAGCCAGGTGCTAAAGGACCGAGTTCTCTCGTATTCGGTCATCTCTTCTATGTTGTTGACACGGGAATCTTCCTCCAGAAATATATCTCACTGTACCTGGAAGGCTTACATCGCTATGTGCGAGGAACTTGAGTGGCATCCTCGGATGTTTTCCATTCCCAGGATTTTGCTGTTCTTACAGCGTGGTGTGACCCAAAAGCTGGCCTTGCATACCTTTTTTTGAGGGTCGGATTTCGGCCCGGACTGTCTTTTTCAACGACCGCTGCCGGGCCATTCCTTGATTAGCTCCTTTTGGGCAGGGGGTTCGCCATGTGGTCCCCCCTGTCAAGCCTCCTCTCCCTACTTGGGATCTGATTTTGATGCATCTCGGTTCTCCAAGAACATCCCTTTGAGAATATCAGAGAGATTCCTCTCTTGACCTTGTCCCGGAAGTTGGCCTTATTGGCCATTGCTTCGATTAGACGGGTGTCTGAGTTGGCAGCCTTGTCTGGCAAGTCGCCTTACTTGGTCCTCCATAAGGATATGTTGGTGTTGCGCCCACGACCATCCTTCTTTTCTAAGGATGGTCTTGGCCTTTCACCTTAAGAAGGACATTGTTCTTCCGTCCTTGTGTCCTCACCCATCGCTTCCCTGAGAGTTTGCGCTTCCTGCATTAAGATGGGTACAAGCCTTACGAGTGTACCTGTCTGCTACTGTTTCCATTCGGAAATCTGTGTCTGGTCCAAAACAGGGCCGAGCGGTGTCGTCTGCCACCGTCTTTAGGTGGATCAGGCAGACCGTCATACAGGCCTATGCCCTTAAGGGGCGGGCGCCTCCCTTTCCGGGTGCGGCGCATTCCACCAAGGCAATTGGTGCTTCCCGGGCCTTCCGACATCAAGCGTCGGTTGCACAAGTGTGCAAGGCGACGGCCTGGTCGTCCGTTCATACCTTTTCAAAGTTCTTCAAGGTTGATGTGGCTGCATCTTCGGATGCTTCCTTCGGCCGCAAAGTGTTGCAGGCCGCTGTCTAATGTTGCAACTCCTCCGTTGAGGGGCTCTGCTGGTTTGGAGTGAAGTTTTGGTTGTTCCTTACTTTTTTTGCTCCCACCCTTTTCTTATACTGCTTTGGGACGTCCCACATGTAATCAGTATGAGAGCTGCGTCGGTCCATGGACGATAAGAGAAAATAGGATTTTTGTACTCACCGTAAAATCCGTTTCTCTGACGTCCATGGACCGACGCAGCACCCACCCTTCCTTTTAAGTTTGTACTGCTTTGTTACGAACTGAGGCTGCTTAGCTGCAGGTGGAAGGGTAATGTCCGGAGGGACCGCCCCCCTGGGCGGGGCTGTTCAGCTCTGGCTTGTTCTAGAATGTTTTAACCTCTAACATTCTGCCTAGGTTTTCTCCTGCGAGCAGGGACATATACCCACATGTAATCAGTATGAGAGCTGCGTCAGTCCATGGACGTCAGAGAAACGGATTTTACGGTGAGTACAAAAATCCTATTTTTGCATCATTCCAGAGAACAGAGAATGCTCGGATTATACTATTTTTGCTTGTGGAAGGGAGGCTATCTGAAGGCGTGCGCTACGAATCCCGACCATGCTGATCAGACATAGCAGAGACAAAAGCACACATCCGCCTATAACTAATAATGTCCTTGCAGAGCGAACATATTCCCCCCTCGACGATCGTCTGCGCTAATGCACAGAGGGCCCTTCGTCGGCGGACATATCCCCACTCTGCAAACATCATCTCCAACCTTAAGATGTTTTTCCACTACCAGACGGGTCTTAACCAACATCAGTCTGCCCCAGTCAGCTCTTTAGAGCGGGTTGCGGGAGAACTAACACTGGGAGACACCTGACAATACATATTAAATACATCTTCATAAAATTTCCACGGCATCAGTAGGTCTAGTAATGCTTTGTTTCTAGTTGGTGCATCTACCATCTCTGACCCATGAAATTGTCCTGCAAGACATTTATGAACTGGCGAGCCTTAGACGAATACACGGTTCCTTCTCCCCAGTCTATGTCTGAATAATTAAAATCCCCCTTTATGATGACATTTCCCATCCTTGCTGCTAATAGCTAATAGCAGTCTTGTGACTTATATCAGTGTCTGGCCGACCACTGGTTAAAGCTCGTAAGAGGATTTTTTATTCTTCTCTGATTGTCCTATGAGGTTGCAAGACCCCTGACCCTCTGTCTGGACAGTGCTGATTAGTCACTTGCACCCTCCCAAGAAAAAAAACCTGTTGCAATACACACCAAACTGAGCATGTGCAGAGTGCCCCCAATGCTCTGTTATATCAGGAGATGGATTGGGACTGTGGCAGAAGGGGAGGACCAGAGAAGACTGGATCAAACAGCCTTTTTACACAATGCGCAGGATTAACCTATTAGGTTCCACATTGAGTATAATAGGCATGCTTTACTGCATATGCAGACTGATTTTACTGTTGTGGGTTTAGTAACACTTTAAGTACTTAACACTGCTTGCATTTAAATAATAGATTTATAGATGTATTAATGATTACAATGCCCAGTTACTTTATGTCTGCTTAATCTGCCTGGAGTTCAGCTTTAATCAAAAAAGGCGATGGGAATTTCATGAGCCGTGTATTGTGTCTGCTTTAAAAAGGGTCATGTTGAAAGATTTGCTGCATACTGTAACATCAAGAAGTTTCCACAATAAAGCTGAACATTACAGATGAAGGATAAGGCGTTTGTTCTAACCGGGTTCCATACTGAATGCAGATTAGGATGTGTCTCAGATCTTGCTTAGAAATGCACCAGCCAGAGGCCATCTTATTTTCTTCCTAACGGCCAAGAAATTGCTTTGCTAAATGCAGAAGAATAATTTCAAGGGCTATTAATGTCTCAAAGTTATTCATTATCAGCTCACGCTCTTTGGGCTTCTGTGCTTGAGGTAACAAAAACAATATGGAAAATTCAGTGTTACAATTAGGAATAGCTGGAAGAAGTAAAGATGTATTTTAGTGTTCTGAACTGCAACGGACTCTGTCTATGGGGCGTATTTATTAAGGGTCATCCATATTATAATCATGGTACTCAACCACACAACTGTTCTTGATTTACCAATACAAATATTCCTAATAATGATTACATCATTTTCTAATGTGTATATTTTTTCAGGTGCGGTATGACAAGGCTGCTGTCATTAATGAGTCTGTTCACGTGTAAGATGTCTGCTTTCATGGTGCCTGTGTTGTATTGTATTGGATCTATTTTACAAGTTTTTGAGTTGTTGTTTTTTTTTTTTTAAATAGAGCAGGAGAATGGATAAATCCCATCAGGAAATTTCCCTTCACCCTAGTCCCAAAGACAAAACAGGAAGTGAGGGGAAATCTCCTCTTCAATTTGTGACCAAAACAGTGCTTCCCACCAGAAAAAAATGTCTCGCCTTCTGTGCAAGTGACAACTATAAAAATGTCTCATCACTATCTGTTCCAGTTACAATAATATTAATATAGAGAGGGTTATACTCCCGAAAGGGAACACAGACAGCATTAAAAACCTTACTGGGGTTGTCACTGTTCCCTACTCTGTAAAAAACTAAAAGTTTTAGGTGTACTTTTAAGTAGAACTGAAGCCAAAACTATTTTTCATTTATTATTATTTTGGATAGAGTAGGGAAGGGTTTAACTCCTCTCAATTTTTTCCCATTTGTTTCTCACTGAGGAGATCCTCCATATGAAGCCTCATACACATGATCGGATTTTCCGACAACAAATGTGTGATGGAAGGGTTTTGTTGGAAAATTCGACCGTTTGTATGCTCCATCGGACAATTGTTGTCGGATTTTCCGACAACAAATGTTGGATAGCATGCTTTCAAATTTTCCGACAACAAATGTGTGCCGTCAGATTATCCGATTGTGTGTACACAAGTCCGTCGGAAAAAAATCCAAACTACAAACATGCATGCTCAGAAGCAATGCTAACCATAGCTCAACATTAGCAGAAGTTGCCCAAAGGGTGGCGCTAAAGAGCAGAAAAACCATGTAGTTTTGTATTTGTTGGCTGACAAGGTTTTGCTGTCTTTATGCAGAACAAGTTCACGGTCAATGCCCTTTGGACAAAATTCCACGGCTTTGTCCGACGGAAATCCGATCGTGTGTATGAGGCTTAAGTCAGTACACTATTGAGCACTCGCTTGGTGGCCCAGATATAAAATGGTTGTATTGCCTTACTGCAGTCATACCAAATAAAAGGGGCAAATGTGACCAGCGGCATTGCTAGCCAGGTGCGGGGGGGGGGGCGGGCCGCACCCGGGTGACACTCACCAGAGGAGTGACACCCGTGGGTAGCAGCACGCCGGCACCACACTAACACTGCCTGCCCGCTGCCTGTGCCTTGCGCCGCGGCTGTGTCCCTCAGCGGAGTGGAAGGAAGCCGCCACCCCCTCCTGCCTCCTCTGTTTACATCCACAGAGGAGGAGGAGCCCGCGCTCGAGGGACACACCGCTGTGTGTATCTGCTGCTCTGTAAGGTAAGGGGCGGTGGCGTCTAATGCTGGGGGGGGTCTGCTGCTGGGGTCTGCACTAGGGGGGTTTGCACCAAGGGGGGGGCTGTAACTGAGGGGTGTCTGTACTGAGGGGGGTCTGGTACTAGGGGGGGTCTGGTACCGGGGGGGGTCTGGTACAGGGGGGTCTGGTACTGGGGGGGTGTCTGTACTGAGGGGGGTCTGTAACTGAGGGGGGTGTCTGTACTGAGGGGGGTCTGTTACTGGGGTGGGTCTGGTACTGGGGGGGTCTGGTACTGGGGGGTCTGGTGCTGGGGGGGTCTGGTACTGGGGTGGGTCTGGTACTGGGGTGGGTCTGGTACTGGGGGTGGGTCTGTAACTGGGGGGTGTCTGTAACTGAGGGGCGTCTGTACTGAGGGGGGTGTCTGTAACTGGGGGGGTGTCTGTATCTGAGGAAGGTCTGCACTGGGAGGGTCTGTAACTGAGGGTGGTGTCTGTAACTGGGGGTGTCTGTACTGCTGGGGGGTCTTCACTGAGGGGGTCTCTACTGAGGGGGAGGTTTATACTGAGGGAGGAGGTCTATATTGATAGAGGGGGTCTGTACTTAGTGGGGGGGTCTGTACTGAGGGGGGACTATAGTTGGTGGGGGGTGACACCATTTTTTTTCGCACCGGGTGACACCAACCCTAGTGACGCCACTGAATGTGACATAGTAGTGTGGTATTCATCAGAGAGAGGTTAGCGGTGTCCACTCTTCAATAAAATAGAAGTTTTACTAAATTGGAGTCCTATGATTCAGATATATTTGTGCTTACAGAGTAATCAATGGATTGTGGATCAATAGTTAGATCGCTCTACTGGTTTTACCACTGAAGAAAAAGGGCAAATACCACAATACTTCGTGCTTGATGTTACCTTAGTTACCCAGAAATGTATCTTCTTTGTCACTCTCTGATATAGTTTCACTTTATTACTGGGGCCTAATTTCCTTGGACTTTATGACTAAGCCATTCAAAACACAATTTCCGTGCCTCCTTGGCCAGTTCAGGCACTCTCACCGGGCATATTTATAGCAGTCAGTGGAGCTTAAAGCCCAACTCTATGAAAATGAAAAAAATCCACCCTTTCAGTGGAGCCTCACACACTGCAAGGGTCAATTGCTTGTTATGTCTAGTGGATTGCGGAACAGCTCTATCACTTACCTGATTCCTGACTTCAGCCACCTCCAGTGCTCTCCTCCTCCACCCGAAGCTCCAATCTATGGGTGGGGCCTCAACATCATCATGCATAATACAGGGACATTATGGGGAGGGGAGAGGCCCTCTAGTAGAGGCCAGTAGAAGGAGCTGTAAGCTCTAAACGCGTAGCCCTTGTTCGTACAGCCCGACTTTCGTCATTGTGAGACTTCCACTGCTGCAGAGAGTTCCTATCTCCTACCATCCACTGCCAGGGACTGGGACCCATCTGGCGGAGCCTACAGGATGAGTCAACACCGGGCCTATCTATGAGAACCTTTTAACCCTTCATCTTGTAAGTGTTTTTTTACCTTGCGGTATTAAAACCTACTCTACTACTACACTCAGTTGGCACCCCCCTCCTTTTCCGATGTTTGAGAGCACCACACTGTCCACCAAGTTAAGGGGTCCCCACACTGGCCAGCAATATAACGGGGTCTTTCTTTACTCACCACCAATGTAGGGGGCACTACTCTGACCACCAATGTAAGGGGACTCACGCCCAATATAAAGGGGCACTAGTCCACTGACCACTAGTGTAAGGCAACACTACACTTTCAGGCTCCATGCACACTGGAGCTCAAAAACGGCCGTTTTGAACGCTGGATTCCTGGCAGGAAAACGCTGCTTTAAAAACGAGATTTTATCAGCGTTTTACATTGCCGTCAATGCACGTTTAGCGGCGCTAGCTTTCAGCCACGTTTCTCTGGCTCTATTCAAAACCAATGGTTCCCTATGGGAGCCCATTGATTTGAATAGAAGTCGCACCGCAAGTCGGATCATCATGATCCGACTTGCGTGCTGAGGATGAAGGGGAACCCCGCCAAAAAATGAAGAAAAAAAAATTGGCGTGGGGTTCCCCCTCGGACGATACCAGGCCCTTCGGTCTGGTATGGATTTTAAGGGGAACCCCCTACGCCGAAAAACCGGCGTGGGGGTCCCCCCAAAATCCATACCAGACCCTTATGCAAGCACGCAGCCTGGTCAGTCAGAAAAGGGGATGGGGACAAGCGAGTGCCCCCCCCTCCTGAACCATACCAGACCGCATGCCCTCAACATTGGGGGGTGGGTGCTTTAGGGCAAGGGGGCGCCCTGCGGCCCCCCACCCCAAAGCACCCTGCCCCCATGTTGATGGGGACAAGGGCCTGGTTGTCGGGGTCTGCGGGCGGGGGGCTTATCGGAATCCGGGAGCCCCCTTTAATAAGTACATCGTACATTGTACCTCTACCCATTCACCTGGTGGGAAAAAAATGTCAATAAAAAAACACTACACAGGTTTTAAAGTAATTTATTAGGCAGCTCCGGGGGTCTTCTTCCGACTTCATGGGTTTCTTCCGACTCTCCGGTGCCTTCTCCGCGCTCTCTGGTTCTTCTCCCGCTCTCCGGTGCTTTCTGCTTTCTGCCGGGCACCTCCGCTATCTTCTGCCAGCTCTTTTGATAGCAGTAGCCCGGACTTCCCCGTCGCCTTTTTCCCACTTCTCTCCGTCCGATGTTGACTCGCCGCTCTCTGCCGCTATAATGCCGTGTGTACGGAGTGCCCTAAGCTGAGACCCTTCTGGCTAGATATCCACGCCCAGATCAAAGCGATTTTAGATCTGGAACTTCCGGATTCCCCATTGGAATCCTTGCTGCACTTCTCCACCACTCCCATTAGCCAATATCGCAAATCCATATTGCCCCATCTGCTCAATGCGGCACGGCGGCTAATTCCAATCTATTGGAAGAAGCCCCAGGTCCCTACTCGCACCGAATGGATAACTTTAATTAATAATATTATGGCTGCAGAGGAGTGGATGGCACAGTGCAAGGTTAGATATGAAAAATTCTACTCTACATGGGCGACTTGGATACACTATGCAGGCTGAACTGGGCTGTTTGCCCCGGGGGTCTCACCAGCTGCGGCCCCCTCTGTTTGATGGGGTCGGGTCGAGGGGGGCTCGGGGTACTGCAGGGCAGACCTTACAGAGGGGCATGAGCTTCAACAAACCTAACAAAGCCTAAATTGGCGTATCTTAATAGCAGGTGTTAGACCCTTTCCCCCTTTTTTTTTTTGTCCTTAATTTGTCAGGATCTTTGTGTTATTTTACTTTTTACTCTTTTGTTAATTTTTATTTATTTTCTTTACCTTGTTGCTTAAATGTTCCTAGGCCTGGTACCCGGGGGTACGGTCTGATCCTTATCTCTGATTGAGGGATTTCACCCTCGTCAGCAGTGTACCAGGCAGGGATGCTAGGGGTGATCAATAGCTGTTGGATCTCATATCATGGTTGTTATATGTTGATAATTATACCCCCATATATAGTCCCCGTACCGTATGCATCCCTGACTAACTTTCACGCTGACTGAATGTACCAGGTGACGGGCCCCTCTTGTAACATCGTTTTACGCTCTTGCGTTTTGTTCAATGTCTATTTGTTTGTTTTCTGAAAAAAAAAAAAATTCTAAATAAAGATTACATAAAAATAAATAAAAAGGGAGAAAAGCTATTTATAATATATTTTTATTTCTATACAAAAATGTTTTGTCTCTCATTTGTATTTTAAACGGAATGGGTTGTTTTACAGGGTGATCGTTTACAATCATTTTAAGTTACATCGTTTTCATAGGTCGCACAAGAAAAAGAAAACTCTTTTAATTAAAACATTACCAATGCCATTAAGAATTAAAAAAATGCATTAAAATAAAAATAAAAAAAATAAGGAACAACTTCATCATTTCAAACTTACAAAGAATATAACAACAGATGTAAAAAAGGAAATCAAGATCACAAAAATTTAAAATGAAAGTCCTGCTGCAAAAGACAAACACCATTAGGTGTCAAGACAGCAAATAGAAGGAATATTTGTCTGGTTCATATAGGCAACACCATTACTATTCATATTCTTCAGATCTTTATAATTGATGATTGATACATTTTCTCATTGCCTTGATCAGCATGGAAGATATTCCAATTTTTACCATATTTGATTAAAAGAGAAGTATGGGATTAGTAAAAAAATAATGGGATACTTTTTGATTCACATAAGAAGTATAGCTAAAGAAGCTTTGGCTATACTTCTCTTTTAACCACTTAAGCCCCGAACCATTTTGGCTGGTTAAAGACCAGGCCCCTTTTTGCGATTCAGCACTGCGTCGCTTTAACTGACAATTGCGTGGTCGTGAGACGTGGCTCCCAAACAAAATTGACGTCCTTTTTTTCCCACAAATAGAGCTTTCTTTTGGTGGTATTTGATCACCTCTGCGTTTTAAATTTTTTGCGCTATAAACAAAAATAGAGCGACAATTTTGAAAAAAATTCAATATTTTTTACTTTTTGCTATAATAAATATCCCCCAAAAATATATATAAAAAAATTTTTTTCCTCAGTTAAGGCCGATACGTATTCTTCTACATATTTTTGGTAAAAAAAAAAATCGCAATCAGCGTTTATTGATTAGTTTGCGCTTTATGGCATTTTTATAATTTTTATTTTTTTTACTAGTAATGGCAGCAATCAGTGATTTTTTTCGTGACTGCGACATTATGGCGGACACATCGGACACTTTTGACACATTTTTGGGACCATTGTCATTTTCACAGCGATCAGTGCTATAAAAATGAACTGGTTACTGTGAAAATGACACTGGCAGTGAAGGGGTTAACCACTAGGTGGCGCTGTAGGGGTTAAGTGTTCCCTGCATTGTGTTTCTAACTGCGGCGGGGTTGGGCTCTGTGTCACATGACACTGATCTTCACTCCGAGTAAACAGAGCCGAGATCAGTGTCAGTCACTAGTCAGAGCGGGGAGATGCTTGTTTACACAAGCATCTCCCTGCTCTACACCTCCGTGAGACGATCAGGGGATTCCCGCGGCAAACGAGACCTCGGGATCCGCGGTCCGACTCACGGGGAAGGCAGCAGGGTCGCAAGCGCGCCATAGCCGGTGCGTGCGCGACCACGCGGCAAGCATTTAAAGGGCCACGTACAGGTACGTGATTATGCCTGTCCGTGCCATTCTGCCGACGTATGTATACAGTGGGCGGTCGTTAAGCGGTTAAAAGCATTTTGATGAGAAACTTCCTTTTCTGGATCTGAAATTGAGAAACATTTTCTCTGCCAAAAATGATCTGCTCATACATGCTAATTTCTAAATTGATATGTTTTATAAACTCATAAAATCATTTTATACCTGTTTTCAGCTAGGTATACTTTAGCTTCAGGATGGAATTCAGACAAATTATAGCAACATGTGTCTAGTATAAACAATCTGTTACATCTATAATTAATCTCCACCGAGATAAATGTGTTGTTGTTCTGTAGCTATGATACAACTTTTTTTTATGAAGTCAAATGTGTAGACAATATGTTTAAACTTAAGCATGCTATTTCAGTACCGGAGTTCACTAGGAGGATGGTACTGTGTTCAATTCTGTATATATATTGCATACCCCACCAAAATACAAGGCTTTATACGTAGGAGGATTTGTTTTATTCTCTGTGTATCGCCTGAGGCCAGTCACTTCACTGGGTATATGTAAAGGTTTACAACCACTTTAAATGATTCTTAGTTAAAGTGGAACTAGACCCAAGAACAAACACATAATAAATTGCAGCATCAGTCCAGTGCAGGTCAGCAATATCTCATTGACTTTAATTGAGCAGTACACATGAGCCTTTAGAGCAGGGGTGGCCAACCAGTGGCCCGGGGGCCACATGTGGCACGCAGAGACCTCCTGCTCTGGAATAGCGGGTTGGCAAGCCGAGATCGCAGGTTGCCGACCTGCCATACCACAGCATCAGTGTTGTGAATGAAGCTGGTGGTAGAGGAAGAAAGCGGATGTGGACCAGAGCCCCATAAGCTAATGTTTCCTCTACAGCGCCGGCTTTGCCACTGGGGGAGTCTATGGCAAAGTTCAGCTAACCCGCAGGATAGACACAGGTGCACTACGCTGCATCCGGAGTGTGGGTAAACTGCAGCACATCGGTGTGAAAGCAGTCTTAGGCCCTTTTCACACAATCAGCTCGAACAAATGGGATCCTCAATTCACCTCTACAGAGCAACAGATATCCATTTACACCCGCAAACCTCCAATCCAAAAAACAGAAGGAAAATCGTCCCCTTCCATCTGGGCAGATCGAAGGGCCTATAGAGTAGCCGTGACCTGTCATCCGCCCGCTCCGCTCATTGTGGCCTGCGACTGGTTACCAAGTTGGTTAAGTGGCCTCGCTATTTAAAAGGTTGGGCACCCCTGCTTTAGAGCAGCCTTTCTCAACCTTTTCAACACAGAGGAACCCTTAAAAATAACTGTCTGGTTTTAGAGAACCCCTGCTAAAAATTGCTATATCTACAACTCAGTGGCGGCTGGTGCTCGAAATTTTTGGGGGGTGCAAACAAACTGAAAAAAAAAACATTGTAGCCACCCCCTCACCCCGTCCTCTTTAGCTAGGGGTATGTCACGCGACAGGGTGAGGTGTGCTACGGCCCATGTCCTCCCCACAACGGCAGGCGAGGTGAAGGCCAATACCTGATGTTTCCTCGGGCCGGTGTGTCCTGAGCATGTACCGAGTCTGTCGTGCAGAAACCACCGAACCACCCTTTGCTCCCATTAACAGAGTCCATACACCGATCACAGTCCAACTGTTGGTTTATTTCGTATCTCCACATACAGGCAATGCGATGGCATGATACGGTGAGATGAGCAGGTCGAGGCACTATACTGATCTGGGTCCCTACACCCCCTATGCTAGGACCAAGGGTTGTAGGAGTCTTGACATGAATACCTCCATTGCGTTGCGGCCTCTATCAGGGGAAGATGTCCTCCAAGAGAGTTACCGAAGGCCCATCCGTCACCGGGTTGACACTGTACCGGGTCTTCGAACGGGTGACCTCCCCAGCCTCCTCACCTCAGATGCGGGTCCCCTCGCAAGGGGCGCCCTGGAGCAACTTCACCCTCGCGGGACCCAGTCGGAGTCACTGGGTCCCAGGCCTCCTCAATAGTACCTCATCCCAGGCTGAAGGTGCCTGGGATGGAATCCCAGCTTCATTCCGGCCAGGCCTAGGGCGCCTAGGCCGGAACCTTGAACCGCCCGCACCCAGGCTGAAGGTGCCTGGGTGCGTGAAGAGATGATCCCCCGAAAAAAAGACCTCGTGGCGAGGGCGTCTCCCCCTTTTATCTCCTCCCGTCGATACCACGGCGAGTTCCCCGCCCCGGCCGCACCATCTCCAGGAAGGGACAAAGAAGGGTAGCACTCCGGTAGTGATTCTACCCTGAGTCAGTAGGTACACTGACACCCACTGGTCAAGGAGAATATTACACCACCCAATCCTCCACGAATAACAAAAAGGGGTCTGAACCCTAACACAATTACACACTTGGGTCACACTACCCCCAGGTGTATCCCACTAAATTGAGGACCCCGCTACACACTCCCCCCTGTGATTTGACGCTGGTCCCCAGCGTCAGGTGCACACCCATGTCTCCCAAGGAGTGGCGACATGAAGTGGGCCCCAGAGGCTATCCCTCAAATTTTTTTGGATACTAAGTGTGCCAAGACCTGCTCAAAAGGGAAAGGGGAAATATAAAATGATAAACATTTATATAAGACATCTATTCTGTACACATGTACAATCCCTCCCATCGCTGTCTAAGAACCACCCCACTCTCAGTAGTCTTGACCGATGAATCTCCTGCAGAAGGGAAACAACAAAAGAAAACACATCCTAACACTCGGTGTTAACTTGGCATGAGTGGGTCCGTCAGCCGAGAGACCCGCTCACTCCAATAAGTAAGTAACGCATGTGTAGCATTTCGAACAACCGTTGCACAACACTGCCACCTGGTGACAGAGCTGCGGTAATGACACTTGGTGAGATCTTCATTCTTCCTGCTTTCCTACTCTGACTCTACCCCAAAAGTCTCTGCCTTTGGCACATGAAGAAAAGGGAGAAAAAAAAACAACAGCTCCCAAGTCTCCAGTGAGTAAAAGAAAAGCCCAAATCAAAACAAAAGTAGGGCACAGTTCTAGGCGTCTGGGAATGTCTCATCCAGAAAGTTTCAACAGCAACAAGATAGGAGCTCACTTCTCCTATAAGTAGAACCTTGGATCCGGCAGAAACAGAGGCTTCAGGTGCCCGTCAAACACTTCCACTGAATACTCGACATCCTCTCCTTCCTTCCTACAGATGAGCACCTTATCGGCATGAATATGGCGTCCAAGTCTCCAATCAGCTCTGCAGTCCTTGAACTTTTTAGACACAGGCGGCGAACATGACAGGTATCGCCTGGCATGGGGTACTTTAAGCTTTTCCCATACAAACTCGTCATACCACCTTGGTCGCAGGACCTCAACTTCATACAATAAGTCCCGAGGCAAGTAGGGGTACTCCCACCCATATTCACGGGCGACTCTCTGGGAGAAAAGTCTCTGCAATCTGGCTAGGGGCGGCATCACATCTCGCTCACCTTCTCCTGGCTGTACGATGGCCTCCCCAGCCTCCTCACCTCAGAGCGGGTGATGTAGTTGAATGAGGAAAGTTGGTCAGAGGGTTAGATTTCCTCGGGAACTCCGGGGCCTGCGCCCGGAGCGTACTGTTTTCTATGGACATGGGGGAATCCTGTGGTTTACTCAGCACAGGTAGCGGGCGTCCTTCCCATCCCTTCCGGTGAAACAGCTCGTCTATTTCTCCGTCATCACCACAGTCTGACAACGACTCTAGGTCGGAGGTGTCATACATCTCGGCGGGAAGGTAGTCTCTAGTAGACGGAAGGCTACCCTCCCTTTCGGGCTCCACCGGCTGTGAACTCCCAACACCTCCAACCAACACCACAGTCCCAGCCCCTAGCTCACCTGGACCTACTGAAGAACTGGGATGTCCGGGACTCTCTTCTCTACCGGCGTCATCCAGGCCAGGCAAGCGGCGGGGTGAAGCTCGGCCACGACCACAGGATGCCTGCACCAGGCCTATCTTCCTCTTCGGGGGTGGCAGCAGGGAGTCTGTGGTGACCGAAGCAGTGTCTTCGGATTTTTCTCTCTCAATCTCTGGTTGGGCAGTCACTTCGCCCTGGTCAGCGCGTACGGGGACCTCCGCAGAGGCCTGGATCTCTCCCTCCGGAGTGGCGGTTCCTGTGATGCAGTTGAGGCGTAGGGCCCGGGGCCTTTCCGTGTATGGTTCAACCTCAAAAAGGAACTCCTTGCATGCCTCACATCGCCCGAATGGCTTTATTGGACCACCAGTCCCGAGCATCCGGGACAGATCACACCGAGAGCCTCCGTGTCTCTGCATGAATACAGAGCCAACTGTCCTCGGGGCCTGAGCCTTATTCCCGTGTCTGTCAGGGGAGCAGCAAATGCAGTCATTTTCGTGGGGTAGGATACCGGCATCCACGGGGAGCTTGAGGCCATCCCGACCACTTGCTGTTCCATCACGCGCTGACCACGCGCCGGAGTCTCCACGTGTATCTCCACACGTGGCCAGACTCCTCCCACAACTTGTACGTTTTCGCGGGCTTCCGCCAGCCTCCGCCCACGAATTGTACAGTCATGGGGTGCCTCGTGGCGCAGTGCATTAACAGTCCCCACATGTAGTACTTCACACGGCTGGACCTCTCCCTTTTTACGCTCCTCTGCGTGGGCCTTTCCCGACTTAGGGTCATGTCCACAACTCCGAGCAGGGATGCACTTTGGCCAATCACATGGCCGACCTGTTCGGAACTCCTCCGGGCAGCAAAGTTCAAACACAGACGTTCTCAGTTCCATCGCCAAGACACACACTATCCCGGACGACGAGCCCCCACGTGTAGCCACCCCCTCACCCCGTCCTCTTTAGCTAGGGGTATGTCACGCGACAGGGTGAGGTGTGCTACGGCCCATGTCCTCCCCACAACGGCGGGCGAGGTGAAGGCCAATACCTGATGTTTCCTCGGGCCGGTGTGTCCTGAGCATGTACCGAGTCTGTCGTGCAGAAACCACCGAACCACCCTTTGCTCCCATTAACAGAGTCCATACACCGATCACAGTCCAACTGTTGGTTTATTTCGTATCTCCACATACAGGCAATGCGATGGCATGATACGGTGAGATGAGCAGGTCGAGGCACTATACTGATCTGGGTCCCTACACCCCCTATGCTAGGACCAAGGGTTGTAGGAGTCTTGACATGAATACCTCCGTTGCGTTGCGGCCTCTATCAGGGGAAGATGTCCTCCAAGAGAGTTACCGAAGGCCCATCCGTCACCGGGTTGACACTGTACCGGGTCTTCGAACGGGTGACCTCCCCAGCCTCCTCACCTCAGATGCGGGTCCCCTCGCAAGGGGCGCCCTGGAGCAACTTCACCCTCGCGGGACCCAGTCGGAGTCACTGGGTCCCAGGCCTCCTCAATAGTACCTCATCCCAGGCTGAAGGTGCCTGGGATGGAATCCCAGCTTCATTCCGGCCAGGCCTAGGGCGCCTAGGCCGGAACCTTGAACCGCCCGCACCCAGGCTGAAGGTGCCTGGGTGCGTGAAGAGATGATCCCCCGAAAAAAAGACCTCGTGGCGAGGGCGTCTCCCCCTTTTATCTCCTCCCGTCGATACCACGGCGGGTTCCCCGCCCCGGCCGCACCATCTCCAGGAAGGGACAAAGAAGGGTAGCACTCCGGTAGTGATTCTACCCTGAGTCAGTAGGTACACTGACACCCACTGGTCAAGGAGAATATTACACCACCCAATCCTCCACGAATAACAAAAAGGGGTCTGAACCCTAACACAATTACACACTTGGGTCACACTACCCCCAGGTGTATCCCACTAAATTGAGGACCCCGCTACAACATCAATTGCAGCCACTGTGCCCATCAAACACAGCCACTGTGCCCATTAAACACAGCCACTGTGTCCATCAAACGCAGCCACTGTGCCCATCAAATGCAGCCACTGTGCCGTCAGTTTCCCCATCAAATGCAGCCAGTTTGCCGCCTCAAATGCAGCCAGTTTCCCCTCAAATGCAGCCAGTTTCTCCATCAAATGCAGCCAGTTTCCCCTCAAATGCAGCCAGTTTCCCCTCAAATGCAGCCAGTTTCCCCTCAAATGCAGCCAGTTTCCCCTCAAATGCAGCCAGTTTCCCCATCAAATGCAGCCAGTTTGCCCCTCAAATGCAGCCAGTTTGCCCCTCAAATGCAGCCAGTTTGCCCCTCAAATGCAGTCAGTTTGCCCCTCAAATGCAGCCAGTTTCCCCATCAAATGCAGCCAGTTTTCCCCTCAAATGCAGCCAGTTTCCCTATCAAATGCAGCCAGTTTGCCCCCCTGCCCGGCACTTACCTTTCTCTGGTCAGCGCCATCCTCCTCTGAGTCCTCGATTTCTTCTCCCGTCCTCAATGTCATCTCTGCTATGATTGGACGCCTGATAGGCATCCAATCACAGCGCCTGTCACTTAGGCCAATCAGGTAACCAGTAACCAGACCTGGTGCACCTGATTGGCTGAGAGGCGGGTCAGTGTTACTCCTTATTGGGAAGCAACATCCCAATAAGGCTTGAGATTTGAACGACATCTAGATAGAGGCTGTCAAACTCAAGCAAGGAACAAATATGGAATTTGTTCATCCTCCAGTAGAGAGGGGTGGGAATGGGAAAAGGGTGGGGAGGGGGGGTTGTTTGTTTGGGGTTTTTTTTGTGTGTCTGGTTGGTCTCTCTCTCTCCTGGCCCCTCCCTTTCTCCTCCTTTATCCCTCCGGCGGGGATCTTGGTGTCCCCGGGTGGGGAGAGGGAAGGAGAAGGGGGGCAGCCACTCCCAATGTGATTTATGACTAAATTGAATTTAATATCATATAATGTTAAAGGTCTAAATTCCCCAGGGAAGAGGTTTGCGGTAAATAAGGAACTACAATGATATGGGGTCAATCTAGTTTGCCTCCAGGAAACACATATCACGCATTCCTCGGGGAATAGGTTGTCCTCTCGGTTGTTCCCCACATGGTACTATGGGGACTCAACTTCAAATCTTTCCCGGGGGGTGGCTATAGGATTTGATAGATATATGGTGTTTGAGGTAAAGAAGCATGTAGCAAAATACTGAAACTGAGAAATGGTTTGGATCACTTCAGAGGTGACAGCAAAGATTAATTCCAGGAAATGTAGAGACAGAATGTCTACTGATGTCTGAATAAGTAAATTGGATTAATTGGGGGTCTGAGGTAGCATTCCATTCATCTATTGTTCAGTGTGTTAATGAAGTCACGTATTATCTGCTACGGGAGGTAATTACACTCCTAGTAATGTGTCTGGCACGGTTCCATTGTTATGAGTAAATATGTGGAGCTCTGTTCATGGGGAGACAAACGTCTCACGCATACCAAATGTGTTAGAAGTAGTCCCAGGTAATTAAATCACTGTCATCTGTTAATTGTGGAAGGGAATGCCCCTGTAAAATGAGTTAAGAAAACCCTTGCATGGGAAATTATATAAAAAGCCAGCCTGGGCAAAATAAGGCGTTGATTTACTCCCAGAACTGTGTGTCGTCCAGTTACTGGGGGGTAACAGGTTGCCTTGGATAAGTCAGTACTTCCTCAGCTTCAAGGATTTCCCAGCGGACGTTGGAGCTCCGCAACACTGGTTGGCAGCGGTGGGATTAAAGCCTTGCAGCAAGAGGAAGCAGCATTCATGCAAATTCGGCTACACGAATGGAAGTGTGAATGGAGACAAACTATGCTGGATTAAAACGAGCAACGTTAAAGGATTTGCTGGAAGCAAGAGGGAAGAGCGCCAGCACTAAAACCAAAGCCGAGTTGATTGCAGAACTGACCGAGGGAGATCGGGCACACAGTATGGCTACAGAAGCCATGGAGACCGAGTTTAACCAAGAAGTGAAACGCAGGCTAGCGTTTTATGGAGAAAACCCCTCCACCGAGCTGGTACAGGCAACGTTAGCCCAAGTGGATGCCTTTATCACGGCGAGAGAACAAAGGGAGACCCAACTCCGGCTGGCGGAACAGCATGCCTCTGAGAGACTGCTAACGACTACACCGGCACCAGAGACAAAACTAAAAGTACCCCATGATGCCTTTAAAAAGTTTATGGAAGCAGAGGAAGAGATCGATAGCTTCCTGCAAGATTTTGAACGGCAATGCAAGCTGTACCAGTTACCCCAGACAGACTGGGTACGGATCTTAGCTGGTAAGCTGTCAGGCCGTGCAGCAGAAGCCTACAGAGCCGTGCCAGAGGAGGAAATCGCAAGCTATAGCCGGGTAAAGGAAGTTATTTTGGCAAGGTATGCCATCACCCCAGAAGCATACAGGAGACGCTTCCGGGACACAAAGAAACAGGAGAAGGACTCCAACACCGAATGGGCTTGCCGAATGCAGAGGGCAGCCCTAGCTTGGCTACAAGCCAGTCAGGCAACCACAGCAGACGCGAGCACCCAGCTGATTTTACTGGAGCAATTCTTTAATGGACTAAACCCAGAGGTACAGGAGTGGGTAAGGGATCGCAAACCTACCACTCTCTCGGAAGCGGCCAGGCAAGCTGATGAATATCAAGATGCCCGCCGGCCATCACAGACTAGCTTCCGACCAAGCACCAGACCACTGAACCATAACCCAGGGCCCCCAGCTACACAACGACCCGGGCTAATCCCTAACTCCCCTGCAAATCGATACCTCGGGCGCAAGGGAGTGCAGTGCTATTCATGCAAGCAATTTGGGCACTATCAGAGAGACTGCACTCAGAACCAGGACCAAGCTGCATGGATTCGACCAGGGCCACCCCCTCCAGCACGGTGTCAGGGTCACCTGTGGCCAGGTGACAGATGCACACCGTAGGGGGACAGGAGTGCACCGCGAGGTAGTGAACCCTATGGCTGGCTTCTGTGGATAGGAAACTGGGTGGTTGTGGAAAGCGGGACCAGAGGAGCACAACCGGGATCCCAACGGAAGCGAGAGCCAAGATTCCCCAGGGCGCGGAGTCTAAGACCCAGCTGGTCTTCTCCAGGGCCTCTAGTGGTGAGGATGTTACGCTGCAGGCTGGGACCAGGTCGCGGCCCCTGGAGTTTCCTAGCTCACGCCCCGTAGGATAAGGGGAAGCAGCAGCACACGATAGAGAGAACCGAATAACAAGCCGAAGGTCAGGGGCCACAAGCAGACAAGGATAACGAAGAACGAGCCGAAGGTCAAGGGTCACGAGCAGACAGGGATGGTCGGGGACAAGCCAATAACGTAACAGAGAGACAGACGTAGCACACGGCAGGCAGGAACCCAAACACACAATGCCTAACAAACACGTTGATCAGCAAAGCAGGCTTGCAGTGCACAGGTTAATATAGTGTTCAGTGATAGGGCCTGGGGTGGAGTCAGGCTGGGAGGAGATTATAAAGGAAGCCAGGTGAAGGAGGTCTGGTCTCTAGATGAACACATGAGGAGGAAGGTAAGATGGCAGACAAACACTACTGCATATCCATGACAGTACCCTCCCTCTTATGGGCCCTCCCCCGCCTGGACCCAGGCTTAAAGGGAAATCTCTGATGAAACCTTCTCAACAGATGAGGTGCAGCGACATCAGATGCAGCGATCCAAGACGCCTCCTCAGGACCAAAACCTCTCCAATGCACAAGGTACTGAAGAATGCCTCTGCAGAGCCGAGAATCCAGAACTTGTCTAACCTCGTACTTAAAATTATCCTCAGAGACCGAAAACGAGGTAGGGAGATGACAAGAAGATCTATTGAGGACCAAAGGCTCTCTAGGAATAAGCAAGGGCATGAGAGGATCAACAGGAATCTGAGGAGGGTCCCCTATACCCTTAAAGGGGAACTGGTCATCTTGCACAGGACCATCAGACTGGGCAGATGTCAGTGGAACCCTGAAGTCAGGTTGGTTAGAAGGTGACATGTCGCCGGAGTCAAGCTGAATAGCTGAAGGACAAGCAGAATGTCCCGAACAAGAAAAAGTGAGAGGCTCACTGGGCATGGGCTGGACTGGCATAACTAGTACAGAGGCAGAGTGAATAGCTGAGTCAGGTGTAGCGACTACCTGAATCGCATCGCAAGACGTAGCGACTGCAGGACTTGTAGACAAGCTAGCCTGGCTGTGCGTCCAAGGGTGGTTAGGGACAGAGAAATGTAAATGGTTATGCAACCTGGAATGAATGACCGGCTCAGATTCACAGGGGGCAACCTTGGGTAGGCAGGACGAGGAACAGGAGGGACCCCAAGCCAGGATCTGTCCAGTAGTCCAGTCCACATGAGGAGAATGGAGCTGTAACCATGGGAGACCCAAAATTATAGGCGTTGAGGCCTTGGGTAAGATAAGGAAGGATATCCACTCCTGGTGGAGTGTCCCTACCGACATCTTAACAGGGAGGGTCTGGAAGCGGATAGGTCCCCCTGGGAGAACAGTACCATCAATTGCCAAGACCACCAAAGGCGTGGTGAGGGGCAAAAGAGTAAGTCTCATGGACGATGCGATTTCCCAGTCCATGAAATTACCAGCGGCTCCGGAATCCAGATATGCTGAGACCGAATGAGAAGAAGCACCAACATGAAGGAACACAGAAAGCAGAAGACGAGAAGGGGAAGGTGATATTTCTGGGTCCAATACTCCACTTTCCAGATGAAGTGGACCCGAACGTTTTTCTGGACAAAGAGAGCAAGTGTCACGAAAATGACCTTTGCCCCCACAGTAAAGACACAGACCAAGAGTTCTGCGCCTAGCACGTTCCTCGGGGGATAGCCTGGTCCGACCCAGCTGCATGGGTTCCTCAGCTGGTAGGAGATGCTCTACGGGTCGAAGAGAGGGGAGCTCAGGCTGACTAAGAACCAAGGAGTGCTGGCGTTGCTTTTCTAAGGTCCTCTCCTGAAAGCGAATATCGATCTGGTTACACAAGGAGATAACGCCGGCCAGATCAGTGGGGATGGTTCTTCCTGCTAATTCATCCTTCACTCTATCAGACAGGCCATGCAAAAAGGTTGCGACTAAGGCCTCATTGTTCCAGCTCAACTCAGCCGACAGTATGCGGAAATGAAGCGCATACTGTCCCACAGAAGCAGACTCTTGGCGGAGACGTAAAAGGGCGCTGGCCGCTGAAGAGACACGAGCCGGTTCTTCGAAGATATTCCGAAAAAGTTTCAAGAAGCCAGACAGGCTAGAAACCACTGGATCATTCAGTTCCCACAGAGGGGCTGCCCAGGCTAAAGCTTCACCAGAGAGGAGGGAAATGATATAGGCTACCTTAGCCCGATCAGACAGGAAGTTTTGGGGCTGGAGCTCAAAATGAATCGTGCATTGGCTAAGGAACCCCCTGCAAGCCTTGGAGTCCCCAGAGAAACGGGACGGAGCTGGCAGTTGTAGCGAGTGTGTGGCTGCGACTGGTGCAATAGGTGCAGCCGCTGATTGTATTTGAGGTTGCGGATTCAGGGTTCCCAAGGAGGCCTGAAGCTGCTCGAAGCGAGAAGCCAGATCCTGGAGGAATCGCATCACCTGAGTCTGATTCGATTCCTGGGTTTCAAGTCTGCAAACTATGCCCTGCAATGGATCATCCGCGGGTAGCGGGATGTCAGCCGGGTTCATGGCTGATCAAACTGTCAGGGTCACCTGTGGCCAGGTGACAGATGCACACCGTAGGGGGACAGGAGTGCACCGCGAGGTAGTGAACCCTATGGCTGGCTTCTGTGGATAGGAAACTGGGTGGTTGTGGAAAGCGGGACCAGAGGAGCACAACCGGGATCCCAACGGAAGCGAGAGCCAAGATTCCCCAGGGCGCGGAGTCTAAGACCCAGCTGGTCTTCTCCAGGGCCTCTAGTGGTGAGGATGTTACGCTGCAGGCTGGGACCAGGTCGCGGCCCCTGGAGTTTCCTAGCTCACGCCCCGTAGGATAAGGGGAAGCAGCAGCACACGATAGAGAGAACCGAATAACAAGCCGAAGGTCAGGGGCCACAAGCAGACAAGGATAACGAAGAACGAGCCGAAGGTCAAGGGTCACGAGCAGACAGGGATGGTCGGGGACAAGCCAATAACGTAACAGAGAGACAGACGTAGCACACGGCAGGCAGGAACCCAAACACACAATGCCTAACAAACACGTTGATCAGCAAAGCAGGCTTGCAGTGCACAGGTTAATATAGTGTTCAGTGATAGGGCCTGGGGTGGAGTCAGGCTGGGAGGAGATTATAAAGGAAGCCAGGTGAAGGAGGTCTGGTCTCTAGATGAACACATGAGGAGGAAGGTAAGATGGCAGACAAACACTACTGCATATCCATGACACACGGGCTGCCGCTCATTGCTATCACACGGAAGCGGCCCCGGTCAACCGAGGAGCAGGAGAATTGGAGGAACACTGGAGTATCCTACACGAGGCTGACCCAGTACAGGCGGCTACTGACAACAGGCAACACCATCGCCAGTCAGTACAGCTAAACGGGAAGACTGCTCAAGGTCTACGAGATTCCGGCGCCACCCTCACACTGGTCAAACGTCACCTGGTTCCAGAGGCCGACCACACCGGGAGTTCCGTAGTTGTGCGGGTTGCAGGGGGAGCAGTACACAGGCTACCCACGGCAAGAGTACACCTGAACTGGGGTGCCGGCTCCGGATTAATTAAGGTGGGGTTGATCCAGGAACTTCCCGCTGATGTCCTGCTGGGGAACGATCTTGGCCAGTTGACTTCTGCTTTTGCATCAGCCCCGGTTACCAACGAGATCTACCCCGTTACCACCCGGTCCCAGGCCCACACCACGGAAAACGGAGCATCCTCTGAGGCTCGGATGCTTCAATGTTTGGATTGGGCGCGGTATTGAGCCAGGTAGGAGCAGATGGCGGAGAACACCCCGTAGTTTACTTGAGCAGGAAGCTTCTCCCCAGGGAAGTGAGCTACGCCGCCATAGAAAAAGAATGCCTGGCTGTGGTGTGGGCCCTAAAGAAGCTTCAGCCCTACTTGTACGGACAACAGTTCACCCTACTCACAGACCACAACCAGTTGGTATGGCTAAATCGAGTGGCAGGGGACAATGCCCGGTTGTTGCGCTGGAGTCTGGCGTTACAACCGTATGACTTTACTATCCACTACTGACCCGGGAAACAGAACGGCAATGCTGACAGGTTATCGCGGCAACTGAACTGGAAAAGTGATCCGTGAGTACTCTCCGGACATCCCCAAGCCGATCCGTTAAGGATCAGACTGTGTATGCCGGCTTGTGGGTAAGGGGGAGCAGTGTAGCAAAATACTGAAACTGAGAAATGGTTTGGATCACTTCAGAGGTGACAGCAAAGATTAATTCCAGGAAATGTAGAGACAGAATGTCTACTGATGTCTGAATAAGTAAATTGGATTAATTGGGGGTCTGAG
Organism: Rana muscosa; assembly: GCA_029206835.1. Lineage (NCBI taxonomy): Eukaryota > Metazoa > Chordata > Amphibia > Anura > Ranidae > Rana > Rana muscosa. The sequence goes on along the minus strand of CM055122.1, from coordinate 204,524,248 downwards.
GTAGCATTCCATTCATCTATTGTTCAGTGTGTTAATGAAGTCACGTATTATCTGCTACGGGAGGTAATTACACTCCTAGTAATGTGTCTGGCACGGTTCCATTGTTATGAGTAAATATGTGGAGCTCTGTTCATGGGGAGACAAACGTCTCACGCATACCAAATGTGTTAGAAGTAGTCCCAGGTAATTAAATCACTGTCATCTGTTAATTGTGGAAGGGAATGCCCCTGTAAAATGAGTTAAGAAAACCCTTGCATGGGAAATTATATAAAAAGCCAGCCTGGGCAAAATAAGGCGTTGATTTACTCCCAGAACTGTGTGTCGTCCAGTTACTGGGGGGTAACAGGTTGCCTTGGATAAGTCAGTACTTCCTCAGCTTCAAGGATTTCCCAGCGGACGTTGGAGCTCCGCAACAAAGCAGTTGGCCGATCCAGAAGGAAGATTCCTTTTTTATTAAAGGGAAACTGTTTAATGTAGTTTGCACTATAGCAAATATATACTCTCCAAATAGGGACCCAGATAGGTTTCTGAGGAAAACTTTGAAAAAACTAGCAGACTTTAAAGAGGGGAAATTGTTAGTTGCAGGAGATTTTAATATGTGTATGGATGCACTGGTGGACACTACGGGAGGTCACTCTCATTTATCAATTCAGAGACAAAATAAAATAAAGAAGCTACTATTAGAGTACCGAGGAAAGGAAGGTGCGCCAAACTAAGTGCAGTATAACAGTATTTAATGAGAAATAGTAAAATCAGCCAAATGGCTACTCACAGGGTGATGAAGTTATTAAGGCATATCAGGAGATAGGAGATAGAGCAGGTCCGGTGTCATCAATGGCAGTCCGCGGGGAGATGTAGGTCCCAGATGGAAGAGAGACTGAAGGCAGGTCTGTAGTGTCAGCAAGGAATGTCCTGGGCATCAAGGCGCTGTAGCCGTGCGTGGTGTGTTCCTGTAGTGACAGATGGAAGACCAGAAAGATGCGCTTCAGCGTGGAGCGCAGCGTGCCGTCAGACCGGAAGTGACGGGGAACGGACCAATAGGATGACGCGTTTCTCAGCATCCGCTGTTTCATCAGATCCATCTATTAGAGTACCAACTGGTGGACGCCTGGAGGATTGGTCACCCAGGAGTCAGAGATTACACATTTTTTTCCTCAGTACATGGGTCACTCTCAAGGATAGACTATGTATTAATAGAACATCAGTGGTTACCTTCCCTCAAGGATATAGTGATAAAATCAATCTCCCTCTCTGATCACGCCCCAGTGGTAGTGCAATTAGAAATAACGTCGGGGGGGGGGGGGTGGAAACTGAATGATTCCCTGATTTAAGATCTGGAGGTGAATAAGAGGATAGAACAGGAGCTGGAGGAATTCTTTCTCATTAATGATACACCTGAAATTTCAAGAGGTACTTTGTGGGAAGCTCATAAAGGATATATAAGGGGGGTGTTAATAAGTATAGGAGCATGGAAAAAAAAGGAAAAGGGAAAAAAGATCAACAATCTATATAGAGAGATAAATGAGTTGGAGCAACAGACAAGACCTAAGGGTATTCCAGAAAAGCTATAGTTGACAAAAAAAAAAGAAGAACTCGGTACATTGTTAGAGCAGGAGAAAAAAACGAGCTTTTCATATAGTCGATAAAGAGACCCATCAGTGGGGCAATAAATCAGGGAAATGGTTAGCAAGGGTAGTAAGGAAAAAAAATACATCTTTTATAGCTAAAATTAAAAACAATAAAGGAGAAATAATGCACTCATCCCCTGAAATAGCAAAGGTCTTCCATGGGTACTATAGCCAGTTGTACAATGTTAGACAAAAAGAAGATAAGAGGGGGGGAAAGGAAGAAGTCCAAGAGTACCTGCAGGGCCTGGATCTTCCAGTGATGCCTAAAGAGGAGCTGGAGCTCCTGGAAACTTCAATCACACAGGAAGAAGTACAGTCAGGGTCCATAAATATTGGGACATTGACACAATTCTAATCTTTTTGGCTCTATACACCACCATAATGGATTTGAAATGAAACAAACAAGATGTGCTTTAACTGCAGAATTGCAGCTTTAATTTGAGGGTATTTACATCCAAATCAAGCAACCAACCAACGGTGTAGGAATTACAACAGTTTGTATATGTGCCTCCCACTTTTTTTATCACAAAGCATACAGTGGTAGTTGACTGCACTTCAAAGGGAGGTCTGTATGGTTGAAAATGTTTATTTTAGATTTTTTATATTTTGACCAAAATGAGTTTGTGGTAAACCGCACATGTGGAAAATCCTAGGGGGGGGGGGGGGAGAGGGGGGATAGTGCACACATACCATGGGGTTTTTGGGCTGTGTCATTATTTTAGTGGCTTCTTACAATGACCCCGTCATTTACAAGTTACAAATAGAGGAATCTGAGTCCTCCAGCTAATTATCTTCCTCAGCATCTAGGAAAACATTCCTTCTACAACAATGAAGCGTCTGTAGCAGTGTTCAGTGGAAAAATAAATGAGAAATGCCTTCTGTAATTTAATGAAAGGTCAGTTACAATTATGACGTTCCTCTCTACCCAAAATAATGGAAAATACAACTCCTGACATTCTGGCCTTTCTTGCTTATTAAATAAAATTTATATTTTCCTTGTATATGTGAAAATAAATTCATAGTCATAATCTCGCTTCCTATATGCTGACATACTAAAATGCCAACTAAATGATGAAATACACACTTGGAAAACAAAACATACCTAGGTGTGAACCATTTTACTTTGCCAAATAATTGTAATTATGCTTAGCCGATCTTTAAATACACACATCCCGCCACAATACAGTATATAGAGGGTAATACCACTATTCAATTGAAGCTTCCTGCATCACTTCTCCAACTTATTAGATAATGAAGCTATGCTCTCCCTCTCCTAGCCCAAGTATATGGTTGGTGAAATCTAAAAAGGAAGAAAAAAAAAAAAAAACAGATTGAGCTCAACCTCAATACGCAAAATGGAATGTATCCCTAAGACTGCATTCACACCTGAGCGTAGCGCTTCGAGCGTTTTTACCGGCATTTTGTCGTGCGAATTTGCGCCCGTCGAAACGCTTGTTGTCGCGCTAAACGCTTGAATCGAGCGTTTCCATTACATTCTATGACTCCTAAAATGCCCAAATCTGTCCGAAAAGGGTCCGGAACTTGTTTGAGCTTCAGGCGTTCGGCTTCAGGCGTTTTGGAGTGGAGATGTGAACCATCTCCATAGAAAATAATGGTTTTTACCCCCTCTAGCGTTTTGTAGCTTCAGGCTTCAGGCTACAAAACGCTCAGGTGTGAATGCAGCCTAAATGGAGATATATATATATATTTATATATATATATATATATATATATATATATATTTAGCAGAGTGTCCCAGAGAGAGCCGGGAAAAGTCCAGTTCGGGGTTTATGCATCTCCCAGGCTCCTCTCTTACATGTTCAGGGATCTCTGATCCATGTTCCAGTTCGGGTCTTGGTCCTCTTCTCCCAAGTCAATTTAAAGCGGAGGTCCACCCAGAAAAAATGTTTGCACTAAAAATCTTAAAATAAATAGAAAAAAATTAATAGAATTTTTTTTTTTTCTTATACTCACCTGAAATACCAGTTGCTATGTGGAAGTCCCTAATCTGCCTCTTCCTTCGCCTCGGTGAGTCTCCTTCCGCTTCCTCTTCTTGTGAATGGGGCGCGCTGCCTTCTGGGAACTGTGTGTAATCCCAGAGAGCAGCCGCCCATTCACAAAGCGCTGTGCGAGTCGCGCATGCGCAGTAGGAAACGGCCAGTGTCATTTTCACAGTAATTTTTATAGCACTGATCGCTGTAAAAATGACAATGGTCCCAAAAATGTGCCAAAAGTGTCCGATGTGTCCGCCATAATGTCGTAGTCACGATAAAAATCGCTGATCGCCGCCATTACTAGTAAAAACAAAAATATTAATAAAAATGCCATAAAACTATCCCCTATTTTGTAGATGCTATAACTTTTGCGCAAACCAATCAATAAACGCTTATTGCGATTTTTTTTAACCAAAAATATGTAGAAGAGTACGTATCGGCCTAAACCGAGGGAAAAAAAATGTTTTTATATATTTTTTGGGGATATTTATTATTGCAAAAAGAAAAAAATATTTCTGTTTATAGTGCAAAAAATAAACACCGCAGAGGTGATCAAATACCACCAAAAGAAAGCTCTATTTGTGGGAAAAAAAGGACAGCAATTTTGTTTGGGAGCCACGTCGCACGACCGCGCAATTGTCAGTTAAATCGACGCAGTGCTGAATCGCAAAAAGTGGCCTGGTCTTTAACCAGCCAAAATGGTCCGGGGCTTAAGTGGTTAAGGAGAACCCATAGGGGGTCTATTTATTAAATAATTTGCACAGCTATCACAACTCTTATAATTATAAAAAAATAAACTGCATTTATAAAAAACAAAACAGTGCTTCCTGAAGGTGCCATACCTCCCAACTGTCCCTGATTTCGAGGGACTGTCCCTGATTTGGAACAAAGTCCCTCTGTCCCTCTTTCCTCCTCATTTGTCCCTCATTTTGGTCTGATTTATAGATTGTATATAAAGTGCACTATTTCTCTTTCAAAAATGTGTTTCCCAGTGCTAAATCTTTCATCCAATTATTAAATTGCTGCATTTGTAAACTTCAAAAGGCAATATAAAGGAATAGTAGTGGTAAAAATAACGCACTTGTGGGTTACTTTAACTAATACTTTTTTTTTTGTATAATTCTCCTTTAATGGGGCGTGGCAGGGGGTGTGTCCTATGCCTACATACATTTGCTAATAGGTGTCCCTCGCTCATATCTCAAAAAGTTGGGAGGTATGAGGTGCTGGAGTTGCTTTTCATAGAGAACCAGTGGCATTGCTTCACCAACACCATACCCCTGCTTTATAAATGGGCCCATAAATACAATAAACTTTTGATGTTGGACTCAGGACTTCATGCAAGGAAGATTATATTTTTCATGCTTATTGTTGTCTAAATTATGTCTTTTTTTTTTTTTGCAGCCTCAGGACTATCATCCTCCCCATCCACTCCCACACAAGTGACCAAGCAGCCCAACTTCCCCCTGGAATCCTACAAACATGAGCCAGAAAGGCTAGAGGCCAGACTTCGCTCATTCTCCTCCCCACCGGACACAGGCCAGAGGTTTTCATTACCGCACCTACCTGCGACTGTGACTAAGTCCTCCCTTGTGTTAACCCACAGTGCTACCTCAAAGACAGTAAGTATACAGCGCTTTTCCATTTCACGTGTCATCAACCCTTTGTATTCTTGACCATAAAAAACGATAATCCCTGTATGAGAAATGACTCCAGAACAACATAGAAAAAAGCAAAGTACCGTATATACTCGAGTATAAGCCGAGTTTTTTAGCACATTTTTTGTGCTGAAAATGCCCCCCTCGGCTTATACTTGAGTCTGTGTCCGACTTCATCTTTGTGCGCCTGATCCTAGCCAGCCGTAGGTCCCCTGGACCCCAAACTTGGCACACATGTAGCCCCACTCTTCCTCTACAAGTGTGCAAAGTTTGTACGGCCGGGGAGCAACAATTTTTCAAAGCCGGGCACCCCTTCCATAGACTCCGATGTTAAACGGTAATTTCTCCGGTGATTTTGGGGACTTGGTACCGGCCGGCCCTAGGTCCCCTGGACCCCAAACTGGGCACACATGTAGTCCATAGACTCCCATGTTAAACTTCAGTCTAGTCACACAGCGCAGGAGATCAGGTAGGGAGATTGGGCACAGGGAGGCATGGACACAGTGAGGCATGGGCACAGTGACAGTGAGGCATGGGCACAGTGAGGCATGGGCACAGTGAGGCATGGGCACAGTAAGACAGTGAGGCATGGACACAGTGAGGCATGGACACAGTGAGGCATGGGCACAGTAAGACAGGGAGGCATGGACACAGTGAGGCATGGACACAGTGAGGCATGGGCACAGTAAGACAGTGAGGCATGGACACAGTGAGGCAAAGTGAGGCATGCAGATGGACACCCTAGGCTTATACTCGAGTCAATAAGTTTTCCAGTTTTTTGTGGTAAAATTAGGTGCCTCGGCTTATATTCGGGTCGGCTTATACTCGAGTATATACGGTAATACAAATCATACAGACACTGTATATACCAGCGTTGTGTACTGAATTATATTGTGTGTGTTTAAAGCTGGCAATAAGCAAACTATTTTTAGCCATACAGAACCAGTGTATTAGTGTACCTTAATGATGTGTATCCTGCTTCTAATTACTGTAGTAATCCACCTTTCAGTCATTTTATGCCGCGTACACACTATCGGAAATTCCGACAACAAATGTTCGATGTGAGCTTTTGGTCGGAAATTCTGACCGTGTGTAGGCTCCATCGGACATTTGCTGTCGGAATTTCCGCCCACAAAAAATTTGAGAGCTGGTTCTCAAATTTTCCAACAAGAAAAGTTCTTATCGGAAATGCCGATCGTCTGTATGCAATTCCGACGCGCAAAAAAACACGCATGCTCAGAATCAAGCAGAAGAGCCTATTGAACTTCATTGATCTCGGCTCGTCGTGCGTCTTGTACGTTCTTGACGGTCTGAATTTCTGACAAGATTTGTGTGACTGTGTGTATGCAACACAAGTTTTAGCCAACATTCCGTCTGAAAAAAAACACGGTTTTCTTGACGGAATTTCCGATCGTGTGTACGCGGCATAAGAGACCCCCCCCCCCCCCCCCCACACACACACACAACTATTTACTTTTGGTGCTTATTAAAGTAGAACTATAGGCACATTTTTTTTTTCATTTTGGATAGAGCAAGTGAGGGTTTTAACCCCTGTCAGATTTTTTTTGTTGCCATCTGTGTCCCATTGTGGAGATTTTCCTAAACTTCCTGTCCCATAGCCAAACAGGAAGTGAGAAAAAAAACCTGCAAATGAAGAGAAATCCTTGGGACCCCCAGGTCACCAGAACTAGTGTCCCCAACGGAAGATTTCTCCTCTATTACATTTCTGTGGACAATTTGTGATTTTCTTTAATTTTCACTGTCAATGATAATACTAAATAGGACAACTAGAGAGGGAGAATCTCCTAAACGGGGGCACAGACAGCAAGTAAAACTGACAGGTGTTCTAATCCCTCTCCACTCTATCCAAAACTGAAAAAAAAAGTTTTGCCTTTAGTTAAACTTTTATTAAAAAAAAAAAAAAACAGAGGAACATTATTACACTGGTGCTGTATGCTCTCCAATTCTTTTTTTTTTTTTTAAATGTCAGCTTTAAAGTGATCCTGTCATCCAAATAAAGTCATCTAAGTAAAACCAACACTTCAAATAAAGTGTCTGCACATACCTGCCCTTTCACTTGTCTTGTGTTTGGCCCAGCATCCTGTATACAAGGCTAAACTTTATTATGAAAGGTATGGCGCTGAGCTGGAGCATTCCCACTTCTGACCCACTACCCCTTGTATTTGTAGTTGGGACATTCCATTGGATAGGGGAAAGGCAGAATTATGTCCAAGTTCCGAAATCAGAGCCAAGTAAATGCCTTTATTCATTGCATTTGGACCAATTTAAAAGGAAGGAAAGGCATACATGGATGCCTGCTTTTAGCATTTAACATCAGGCCTAGTTCACACATATGTGCTTTTCAGTGCGTTTTCAGTTTTGTAGAAATGCACTACAGTCCATTTAACATGATTTCCTATGGATCACGTTCACATCTCTGCATTTTCTACTGGTGCATTTTTTTGGAAAGGGTCAGGGGCTCTTTTTTTTTTTCCCGCAGCAGGATGCGTATTTGGTTCAATAGAGTTTAATGGAAACTCATTAGAAATACACAGAAATGCAGTGCTTGCACTGTTTTATGCGTTTCTGCTGCATTTTTTCTGGTTTCTTATGCATGACAACATACACCTCCCAAAAGCACAAAACTAATCAAAAACACACGTGAAAAAAATACACATAACGCATCAACTGCAACCTGTGAACCAGGCCTCAATGTGCCTATGGCCATTTTTGTTTTCATATATTAGACCCAAAATTCAGGCCCATTGGATGGCTTTGCTATTTATGTTAGTGTATTGTAGCTTGTGATTATAAGGCCCCATGCACACGAGACGCAGGTGCAAACTCTGCTGAACACACGTTTTTAAAGGCTAAAACCGGCGTTTAAAAACGCCCGTTTTGCCGCGATTTTAGCGGCGTTTTACCGCGTTTTACCGCGTTTGCGTCTATAGGCGTTTAGTTAAGAAACATCATAAGACCCTCCCTAAGCTCAAAAAACATTATTATTTAACCATTTCAGCCATTTTGGGAGACCAGCAGCTGAGAGAGCAGCAGTGTACTTGTATTTAGCGTATCACTTGCCACATCATCTGCCACAAGCTGTGGATTGTCCACTTGCCACGTCACCTGATACGTCACCTGGCCACGTCACCTGCCACAAGTTGTGAATTGTCCACTTGCCACGTCACCTGCCACGTCACCTGGCCACAAGTTGTGGATTGTCCACTTGCCACATCACCTGGCCACGTCACCTGGCCATGTCACCTGCCACAAGTTGTGGAATGTTCACTTGCCACGTCACCTGCCACGTCACCTGGCCACGTCACCTGGCCACGTCACCTGCCACAAGTTGTGCATTGTCCACTTGCCACGTCACCTCGCCACGTCACCTGCCACGTCACCTGCCACAAGTTGTGAATTGTCCACTTGCCACGTCACCTGCCACGTCACCTGGCCACAAGTTGTGGATTGTCCACTTGCCACATCACCTGGCCACGTCACCTGGCCATGTCACCTGCCACGTCACCTGCCACAAGTTGTGGAATGTTCACTTGCCACGTCACCTGCCACGTCACCTGGCCACGTCACCTGGCCACGTCACCTGCCACAAGTTGTGCATTGTCCACTTGCCACGTCACCTGGCCACATCACCTGCCACGTCACCTGCCACAATTTGTGGATTTCCACCTGCCACGTCACCTGGCCACAAGTTGTGGATTGTCCACTTGCCACGTCACCTGCCACATCACCTGCCATGTCACCTGGCCACGTCACATGCCACGTCACCTGGCCACGTCACCTGCCACAAGTTGTGGATTGTCTACTTGCCACGTCACCTGCCACGTCACCTGCCATGTCACCTGGCCACGTCACATGCCACGTCACCTGCCACAATTTGTGGCTTTCCACCTGCCACGTCACCTGGCCACGTCACCTGGCACAAGTTGTGGATTGTCCACTTGCCACGTCACCTGCCACATCACCTGCCATGTCACCTGGCCACGTCACATGCCACGTCACCTGACCACGTCACCTGCCACAAGTTGTGGATTGTCCACTTGCCACGTCACCTGCCACATCACCTGCCATGTCACCTGGCCACGTCACATGCCACGTCACCTGGCCACATCACCTGCCACAATTTGTGGATTGTCCACCTGCCACGTCACCTGCCACATCACCTGGCCACATCACCTGCCACAAGTTGTGGATTGTCCACTTGCCACGTCACCTGCCACATCACCTGGCCACTTTGACCTGCCACAATTTGTGGATTGTCCACCTGCCACGTCACCTGGCCACAAGTTTTGGATTGTCCACTTGCCACGTCACCTGCCATGTCACCTGCCACAATTTGTGGATTGTCCACCTGCCACGTCACCTGCCATGTCACCTGGCCACGTCACCTGGCCACGTTACCTGCCACAAGTTGTGGATTGTCCACTTGCCATGTCACCTGGCCACGTCACCTGCCACAATTTGTGGATTGTCCACCTGCCACGTCACCTGCCATGTCACCTGGCCACGTCACCTGGCAACATCACCTGCCACAAGTTGTGGATTGTCCACTTGCCACGTCACCTGCCACAAGTTGTGGATTGTCTACAGTGCAATGCAAGCAATTACAGTTTTTTTTCATATTTTTTTGATGGTTTTTCACCTGCCACAAGTTGTGGATTGTCCACTTGCCACGTCACCTGCCACATCACCTGCCATGTCACCTGGCCACGTCACATGCCACGTCACCTGGCCACATCACCTGCCACAATTTGTGGATTGTCCACCTGCCACGTCACCTGCCACATCACCTGGCCACATCACCTGCCACAAGTTGTGGATTGTCCACTTGCCACATCACCTGGCCACATCACCTGCCACAAGTTGTGGATTGTCCACTTGCCACGTCACCTGCCACATCACCTGGCCACTTTGACCTGCCACAATTTGTGGATTGTCCACCTGCCACGTCACCTGGCCACAAGTTTTGGATTGTCCACTTGCCACGTCACCTGCCATGTCACCTGCCACAATTTGTGGATTGTCCACCTGCCACGTCACCTGCCATGTCACCTGGCCACGTCACCTGGCCACGTTACCTGCCACAAGTTGTGGATTGTCCACTTGCCATGTCACCTGGCCACGTCACCTGCCACAATTTGTGGATTGTCCACCTGCCACGTCACCTGACATGTCACCTGGCCACGTCACCTGGCAACATCACCTGCCACAAGTTGTGGATTGTCCACTTGCCACGTCACCTGCCACAAGTTGTGCATTGTCCACTTGCCACGTCACCTGGCCACATCACCTGCCACGTCACCTGCCACAATTTGTGGATTTCCACCTGCCACGTCACCTGGCCACAAGTTGTGGATTGTCCACTTGCCACGTCACCTGCCACATCACCTGCCATGTCACCTGGCCACGTCACATGCCACGTCACCTGGCCACGTCACCTGCCACAAGTTGTGGATTGTCTACTTGCCACGTCACCTGCCACGTCACCTGCCATGTCACCTGGCCACGTCACATGCCACGTCACCTGCCACAATTTGTGGCTTTCCACCTGCCACGTCACCTGGCCACGTCACCTGGCACAAGTTGTGGATTGTCCACTTGCCACGTCACCTGCCACATCACCTGCCATGTCACCTGGCCACGTCACATGCCACGTCACCTGACCACGTCACCTGCCACAAGTTGTGGATTGTCCACTTGCCACGTCACCTGCCACATCACCTGCCATGTCACCTGGCCACGTCACATGCCACGTCACCTGGCCACATCACCTGCCACAATTTGTGGATTGTCCATCTGCCACGTCACCTGCCACATCACCTGGCCACATCACCTGCCACAAGTTGTGGATTGTCCACTTGCCACATCACCTGGCCACATCACCTGCCACAAGTTGTGGATTGTCCACTTGCCACGTCACCTGCCACATCACCTGGCCACTTTGACCTGCCACAATTTGTGGATTGTCCACCTGCCACGTCACCTGGCCACAAGTTTTGGATTGTCCACTTGCCACGTCACCTGCCATGTCACCTGCCACAATTTGTGGATTGTCCACCTGCCACGTCACCTGCCATGTCACCTGGCCACGTCACCTGGCCACGTTACCTGCCACAAGTTGTGGATTGTCCACTTGCCATGTCACCTGGCCACGTCACCTGCCACAATTTGTGGATTGTCCACCTGCCACGTCACCTGCCATGTCACCTGGCCACGTCACCTGGCAACATCACCTGCCACAAGTTGTGGATTGTCCACTTGCCACGTCACCTGCCACAAGTTGTGGATTGTCTACAGTGCAATGCAAGCAATTACAGTTTTTTTTCATATTTTTTTGATGGTTTTTCATCATTTGCCATCATTTTTGAGATTTCTAATGTAAAAAAATAGGTCACCTTTAAAAACGCTAATAAACGGTACCGGCGTTTTGCCGCGTTTAGCGGCGTTTAGCGGCGTTTTGCGTCTGAAACGTGGAAAACTTTTGCGTCTGAACTCATTTTTTTGCTTCTGGAAAAACGAGGTTAAACGCAACTGCCTAAAAACGGCAATAAACGAGACTGTGTGCATGGACACATAGGATAACATTGAATGGGTTCAGGAGCAGTTGAAAAAAGTGTCCAACTGCCTCTGAACGCGCGTTTAACAGCAAATAACAGCGTCTCGTGTGCATGGGGCCTAAGACGGGTGGGGAAACAAGTATTTAAATGCAGAACCTATTCCGAAACACTAGAGGGTGCTGTGTGCAACTCTCACTTCCTAATGTTCCAGGAACACTATTACATCTGACTTTATTAAAGGGAAAAACTATTTGAAAGGGACATTTAACTATAGGGAGAAAAAAAGTAAAACCTAGGTTGTCTGCAGTGATCGGCAAAAGGCAACAATTTAATAGTGGTACATTGCAACTTTATGTAATTGATTGCTATGTGCTTTTTATGTTGAAGAGCATAAAGAAACAATACAGCCTAAATTAAAGTGTTACTAAACCCAGGACCCTGCATTCACTATATCTGGTGTCCCACAGTAAACAAAATATGGGAATGCAATTATTTTAGTAAATATAAACTGCTAAATACCTTTTCTCATCAGCAGTATATAGCAGTCTTTTGACTTCTATCAGTGTTTGATTAAAGCTTGTAGGAGGAGCTTTCATTCTACTCTGACTGTCCTATGAGGCTGCAGGGTCCCTGACCCTCTGTCTGAACAGTGCTGATTGGCCCTGTGCTGATCACATGCACCCTCCCAAGAAAAAAAAAAAAAACTCTCTAGGAAAACACACCAAGCCAAGCATGTGCAGAGTGACTCCAAAGGCTCTGTCTTATCAGGAGATAGATGGGGGACAGTGGAAGAGGAGGGGGATCAGAGAAGACTGGATTAAACAGCCTTTTTACACAATGCAGAGGATTAACCCCTTAGGTACCACAGTGAGTATAACAATAATGCTTTACTGCATATACGGACTGATTTTACTGTTATGGGTTTATTAACACTTTAAAGCTCGACTTTAGGAACTACACAAAAACATCCTTACACCGACCCCCCAAGTAGTGCAAGGGTTATATGCTCATTAAAGCTTAACTCCAAGAATTACACAAAAAACATCCTTGCAGTAACAGTTTCTCCTACAGTGCAAGGGTTAGATTAAAACTGAACCTGAGGGCTTTCACACTGGAGCGGTGCGCTGGTAGGAGGGTAAAAAAACTCCTGCAAGGCGCGATAGGAGCGGTAAAAATACCGCTCCTATAGTGCCCCTGCCCATTGAAATCAATGGGGTAGTGCCTCCAAAACGCCCGCAAAACGCTGCAAACAGGCGTTATTGCAGGCGTTTTTAACCTTTTTTCGGACGCTACCGTGGGTTAAAATCACCCCGCTAGCGCCCACAAATCGCGGCAAATACTACGGTATAGCGGTGATAAAAATAGCGCCGTTATACCGCCAGCGCATCCAGCGCTTCAGTGTGAAAGTAGCCTTAGGAATCAGCCAAGAACTACACGGGCAAATCTTTTCAATGATCTCAATACAATTGGGATCATAGTCACCAAGAACACAATTGGTAACACACTACGTCATGAAGGACTGAAATCCTGCAGCGCCCGCAAGGTCCCCCTGTTTAAGAAAGCGCATATACAGGCCCATCTGAAGTTCGCTAATGAATATCTGAATGATTTAGAGGAGAAGTGGGTGAAAGTGTTGTGGTCAGATGAGACCAAAATCTAGCTCTTTTGCCTCGTACACATGACCGGTTTTTCCAATGGGAAAACTGCTATGAGAGCTTTTCATCGGGAATCCCGGCCATGTGTATGCTCCATCGCAGTTTTTCCGACGGGAAAACTGCCGGACAAAAAAGAGAGCAGGATCTTTTTTTTCCTGTCAGAAAGAAATCCTGGCGGGAAAACCGTGCGTCTGTATGATTTTCCGACGGGTAAAAAAACACGCATGCTCAGAATCAAGTATGAGACAGGAGCGCTCTTTCTGGTAAAACTAGCATTCGTAATGGAGATATCACATTCATCACGCTGTAACGGACTGAAAAGCACGAGGCTGAAAAGAGCGAATCGTCTCTCACCAAACTTTTACTAACACGAGGATCAGCAAAAGCAGCCCAAAAGGTGGCGCCGTTGGAATGGAACTTCCCCTTTATAGTGCCGTCGTACGTGTTGTACGTCACCGCGCTTTGGACGGGCGGACTTTTGTCTGAGCGTGTGTATGCAAGGCAGGCAGAGAGGAATTCTGACGGGAAAACCGGTCGTGTGTACAGGGCATCAGACATCAACTCAATTTGCTGTGTTTGGAGGAGGAGGAATTCTGCCTATGACCCCAAGAACACCATCCCCACCGTCAAACATGGAGGTGGAAACATTATGCTTTGGGGGTGCTTTTTCTGCTAAGGGGACAGGACAACTTCACTGCATCAAAAGGACGATGGGCGGGGCCATGTACATTCAAATCTTGGGTGAGAACCTCCTTCCCTCAGCCAGGGCATTGAAAATGGGTTTGTGGATGGGTATTCCAGCATGACAATGACCCAGAACACCCAGCCAAGGTAACAAAGGAGTGGCTCAAGAAGAAGCACATTAAAGTGATTGTAAGGCTTCATGTACACTACTGCTGGTAAACGGACGTTTAGGAGCAGTTGGATGTTTTTTTCAGTTGCCCCTGAACTCTCCTCTGTTATCTTATCAGTACATGTACACAGGGTCGTTTATAGTCCTTTCTAGGTAGTTGAATTTAGAAGCATTTTTTGGAAAGCAAAAAATGCGTTCGGGGCGGATGTTCAGAGGCATTTGAAACACCAAATGCCTGTAACAGCTTGTAAACGCATGTAAATGTGGTAACTCGCTTTTAGCCGTGTTTCATTTACAGGCGTTTTTTAATGGCGATAAAAAAACGCTTCTAAACGCAAACGCGGCACGTAAACGCCACAAAACGGATGTTTTTAAACGTCGGTTACTCTCAATCATTCAGGAGAGGTTTTAAAACGTCCTGTGTACATTAAGCCTTAAGATTTTATTTTTTTAAAATAACAAACATGTTATACTTACCTGCTCTGTGCAAGGGTTTTGTACAGAGCAGCCCGATCCTCTTCTTCTGCGGTGCCCCGGTAGCACTCCTGGCTCCTCCTTTTCATCGGGTGCGCCCATGGAGAGCCGCTTTCCCTGGGGGCACCCGTGCAGGCGTGCTCATGAGTCTTGCTGCTGCGTCCATTGACACAGGCAGCAGGACTCCACCCCGCCCATGGCTCCCGTGTCACTGGATTTGATTGACAGCAGCGGAAGCCAATGGCTCTCGCTGCTATCAATCTACCCAATGAGGACCGAGTCAGCAGCTGGGCTCGTGCTCATCGCTACAACAGAGGGGCTCTGGTAAGCAAAAGGGGGGCTCTGGGGGCAGCTGCAGCACAGAAGGTTATTCACCCTAATGCATAGAATGAATTAAAGCGGTAGTAAACTCATCAGGCTATTTTTCTGTATATGGACGATTGTAGGTTATGTAATTGATTGTGCTAGATGAATATCCCCTTACCTGATTGCTTTGCGTGTAATCTATATTTTTCTTTCTTTTGACGTCACCCACGCATGCGCCGTATGTCATAATTTTCCGGCAAGCATAGACCCTGCCGGAAAAATGCAGGGACTATGTCGGGCTGCGTCATTTCCTAGTGTCGACGTCAGCCCCGACATCCCGCGATACTCCCATTGAGAAGCTGAGCCTTGACCCCATGTGACTGGCTACGTCGGAGGGGTTGTGGAGAGGAGACGAGACTCGGCTTCAGGGAATAATGAGCACGCGCGGGATTATAGCCACAGCTACATACTGAGGGTGGAAATATATCACTGTATAGATACGGAAGACAGCAGTAGAAATGGCGGCGGCGAGGTACAAGCAGGAGCATTCACAAAAACCTATATTATAACAAGTGTGACAGCAGGAAGGTAAAGTCACCTGGTTGCATCCAGGGGGGTAGATATATTTCGCCCAGATTCAGGCTTTACGCCGACTTATACAGCTAGGTGGAGAGTTGTATAAGCCCAGCTGAGACTAGTGGGCTCATGGATGACTCATACCTCTAGGGAGAGGGCTGGGCGTCGTGCAGACAGGGAGTTGATGAGACCAGCTGAACCTTGTCAGCTCATTTAGGCCTCTATAAGAAACTCCCAGATTCATTAGATGTTTGCTCATGCCTGGAAGCAGACCTGTGTGGACTGTCTAGGGAGAGTGAACCCCTGTGCGGTGAGAGAAAGCCTGTGTGGCTATATATTTGCTTGGACATTTAAAACCAGGGACTTAGGGACTAGGACAGCACTAGGCTGATCCCAGTTGTTAGTTAGGAAACCTGTATGTTTAGTCAGAGGTCAAGTTGACCAGGATTTATTTTGTTTATGTTTTTTTTTGCCTTGCTGTGTTTTTGTCACTGTAAATAGAAAATAAACCGCACCTTTTTGATTTTGAAAACCACAACCTCCGTCTGCTGGGCCTGTTTTTGGGTGGGGAGCCCATCCCGGGGGTCACACACACCCGCTGCCGAGCTAACCCCCTCACAGTTGGTGGAGAATGCGGGCAGTTTTTTTTTAAGCCAGCATGGAGGAGATACTGAAACAGCTGGCTCTAGCAAATGCCAATCAACAGCAGACAAATGCAGGTTTGCAAAGGAGCCTTGCAGCCCAGCAGCAAGCTCATCAACAGAGCCTTGCAACTTTACAACAGAGTCTGGAGGCTCAGCAACAAGCCCAACAGCAATCTGAGGCCCGCTTCATAGACCTGTTGCAGAAGCAAGAGCAGAGACTACAACAACAGATGGAAGCAGTAATGCAGCAACGTCCGCAGACCAGTGAGGAAAGCCGTCCCACTAATACCGCGTCCTTTGGGGTGAGTCGTTTATTGACAAAAATGACTGGAGAGGATGATCCAGAGGTATTTTTGACCACATTTGAAAGGACCGCTGAAAGAGAAAAGTGGCCTGAGGAGCAGTGGGCTGGACTAGTGGCTCCTCTGTTAACTGGTGAATCGCAGAAAGCTTACTATGACCTAGAGCCTAACCAAGCAAAAGACTATGTGATGCTAAAAGCTGAAATATTGGCAAGGCTGGGTGTCACCCTGGCTGTCCGGGCTCAGCGTGTGCATAACTGGACTTTCCAGCTTGGAAAACCCCCCAGGTCTCAAATGTATGATCTCATTCACCTGAGCAGAAAGTGGCTACAGCCAGAGACTTTGTCCGCACCAAAGATTGTGGAACGTGTTGTAATGGATCGGTTTTTGAGAGCTCTTCCTACTGCCATCCAAAAGTGGGTAAGCCATGGAGACCCAGAGACGGCCGATGGTCTTGTGGATCGTGTGGAGAAATACTTGGCTACAGAGAACCTGACGGCCTCTTCCAGAGACACTCGGACTTTCCACCCTAAGACCAGACCATCCCCAGGGGCGGATAAGAGGATTCCAAGGGGTGAGGGTGGAGAGAGTGAGAGGGTGGGAGCTCTACCCCAAGTTTGGCGAGAACAGCCTGGGAAATCAGCGGCTCAAGAGGCCGCAAGAAGGATCGTTTGCTACCGCTGCCGGCAAGCGGGACATATTGCAGCAAATTGCCCGGTTGTGGAGGAACCCATGCAGTGTGACTTTCTGACGGGCAGACGTCAGTCGCTGTGTGCGACAGTCGCATGCACTGCCATTCGGGGAACTGAGAAACATTTATGCAAAATGTGTATTAATGGTAGAAATGTTGTGGTATTGCTGGATTCAGGTAGCCTTGTGACCCTGATAAAGGCTGAGTTAGTTAAAACAGAGGTCTCTGGGAATAGCAAGGTAGCCGTTATTTGTGTGCATGGGGACACCCGAGAGTATCCAGTGACTACAGTGTGTTTCGAGACCCCCAGAGGTACCCTCTCTCATCCAGTGGGCTTAGTATCTCAGTTACCGCATGACGCCATTGTGGGAAGGGATTTTCCGAAGTTCTGGGAACTGTGGGATGATCCTGAGCCCCCCACTGGTGCCCCTATGTACCAGGAATGTGATAGCCAGAACTCCCCTGAGAGTGGTGAGGACTCTCCGGAATTTCCCTTGTCAGTATTGGCAGGGGAGACTCAAGAAACTGGAGAGGAGCCCACCTCCTCAGACGAAAACCTACCGTCTGTGGAGTTTTCTGATCTTGAGGTTCACAGGGAAAACTTTGCCACAGAACAGTTGAAAGACCCCGCCCTAATAAAGGCACGGGAAAACGTAGTGAAAATAGATGGCGAGTTAGTGAACCCAGATAATACCGGCACTTACCCATACTTCAGCGTAGAGAAGGACCTACTGTATCGGGTGGCAAAAAGGGCAGAAGAAACCGTTGAGCAGCTTGTGGTGCCCAAACCTTACAGGAAGTTGGTGTTGGAGTTGGCCCATGGGCACATTCTTGGAGGTCATCTGGGGACAGAGAAAACCCGAGAGAGGGTATTACAGAGATTCTATTGGCCTGGGGTGATGAAGGACATAGAAAATTATTGTTCCTCCTGCCCTGTGTGTCAGAGGTCGGCCCCGATGCCACATTTCCGTAGCCCGCTGGTCCCTCTACCCATCATTGAGGTCCCGTTTGAGAGAATCGCAATGGATTTGGTAGGTCCTATAATCAAGTCCGCTAGGGGGCACCAGTACATATTGGTTATAATGGACTATGCCACCCGTTATCCAGAAGCGATCCCTCTCAGAAATACCTCGGCCAAAACCATAGCCAAAGAGCTATCTCTTGTTTTTAGCCGGGTGGGTATTTGTAAAGAACTGCTTACGGACCAAGGTACACCCTTTATGTCCCGGGTTATGAAAGAGCTGTGTAAATTGTTCAAAGTGACGCAATTGCGTACATCTGTGTATCACCCCCAAACCGATGGGCTGGTTGAAAGATTCAACAAAACCCTAAAACAAATGTTGAAGAAAGTGGTGGATAGAGATGGAAGGGATTGGGACTGTCTACTTCCTTATTTGATGTTTGCTATTAGGGAGGTGCCCCAATCCTCTACGGGATTCTCCCCCTTTGAGTTACTGTATGGGAGACACCCAAGAGGGCTGTTGGATATTGCCAAGGAAACTTGGGAAAGTGAGAGTTCTCCCCACAGGAGTGTGATTGAGCATGTCGCCCTGATGCAAGATCGAATTGCACAGGTAATGCCCATCGTGAAGGAACATTTGGCCCAAGCGCAGTTGGCACAGCAGAGAGTGTACAACCGTGGAGCCAAGACCCGTACCTTTTCCCCGGGGGATAGGATATTGGTACTTGTCCCTACGGTTGAAAGTAAATTCCTTGCCAAATGGCAAGGCCCCTACGAGATAATGGAAAAAGTGAGCGAAGTGAATTACAAGGTCAGACAACCAGGAAGGCGAAAGCCCGAACAGATCTATCACGTTAATCTGTTGAAAGCCTGGAGGGATAGAGAGTCCCTAGTCGCAGACACTTGGTCACCAGCTCAAACTGGTTGCGTGATTCCTGAGGTTGGAATCGCAGCCACCTTGTCACAACCCCAACAACAGGAGGTTAAGGAGTTTGTGCTTCGCAACAAGGAGGTATTCTCTGAGCTGCCGGGACAAACATCTGGGGTAGAGCATGACATTATTACCCCACCCGGTGAAAGGGTGAAGTTAAAACCCTATCGGATCCCAGAGGCCCGACGGGAGGCAATACGGGAGGAAGTACAGAAAATGCTGAACTTAGGGGTGATAGAGGAGTCCCAAAGTGATTGGTCTAGTCCCATTGTGTTGGTGCCTAAACCGGATGGGAGCTGGCGATTTTGTAACGATTTTCGTCAGTTGAACAAAGTTACAAAATTTGACACCTACCCCATGCCACGTATAGATGAGTTGATCGACCGGCTGGGAACAGCCCGATACATGACGACTCTTGACCTCACAAAAGGGTATTGGCAAATCCCCCTGGCCAAGTCGGCCAAAGAGAAAACCGCATTTGTAACCCCAGACGGGGCGTTCCAATATAAAAGAATGCCGTTCGGGTTACAGAATGCGCCGGCCACATTCCAGCGGAAAATGGACCAGATGCTGAGGCCCCATCGGAAGTATGCTGCGGCTTACCTGGATGACATAATTGTCCATAGCACAGATTGGGCCTCACATCTGCCAAAAGTGCAAGCAGTCCTGGACTCTGTTCGGGAAGCAGGGTTTACGGCTAACCCCAAGAAGTGTACCATTGGGCAGGAGGAGGCCAAATATCTTGGGTACACCATTGGGAGGGGAGTAATAAAACCCCAACTCAACAAAGTCGAGGCCATCCAGAGTTGGCCACGTCCCAACAGCAAGAAGCAGGTACGAGCCTTTCTGGGAATCGCTGGGTATTATCGGCGATTCATTCCCCACTTTGCTTCTAAGGCTGTGCCCCTAACCAACCTGACGAAGGGGAAAGGGTCGGTCATGATTAAATGGACCCCCGAGGCTGAGGCAGCATTCCAATTCTTGAAACAAGCCTTATGTAGCCAGCCAGTGTTGTACTCACCCGACTTCTCTAGAGACTTTGTCGTACAAAGTGATGCGTCAGATGTGGGGTTAGGAGCAGTATTGTCCCAGGTCTGGAACGGGGAAGAGCACCCAGTCATTTACCTCAGCAGGAAGTTGAAGTCCCATGAGGTAAATTACGCCACCGTTGAAAAGGAGTGTTTAGCGGTGAAGTGGGCTCTAGATTCCCTTCGGTACTACCTGCTAGGTAGGCACTTTGACATGGTTACGGATCACGCTCCGTTAAAGTGGATGGCTCAAAACAAGGAAACAAATAGAAGAGTGAATAGGTGGTTCCTGGCCCTCCAGGAATTCAACTTCACAGTAAAGCATCGCCCTGGCGTTCAAATGGGGAATGTGGATGCTTTGTCTCGAGTACATGAATGCCTGATTGCTGGTGTTCCAACCCCGAGGTTAAAACAAGAGGGGGGGGTATGTGACAGCAGGAAGGTAAAGTCACCTGGTTGCATCCAGGGGGGTAGATATATTTCGCCCAGATTCAGGCTTTACGCCGACTTATACAGCTAGGTGGAGAGTTGTATAAGCCCAGCTGAGACTAGTGGGCTCATGGATGACTCATACCTCTAGGGAGAGGGCTGGGCGTCGTGCAGACAGGGAGTTGATGAGACCAGCTGAACCTTGTCAGCTCATTTAGGCCTCTATAAGAAACTCCCAGATTCATTAGATGTTTGCTCATGCCTGGAAGCAGACCTGTGTGGACTGTCTAGGGAGAGTGAACCCCTGTGCGGTGAGAGAAAGCCTGTGTGGCTATATATTTGCTTGGACATTTAAAACCAGGGACTTAGGGACTAGGACAGCACTAGGCTGATCCCAGTTGTTAGTTAGGAAACCTGTATGTTTAGTCAGAGGTCAAGTTGACCAGGATTTATTTTGTTTATGTTTTTTTTTTGCCTTGCTGTGTTTTTGTCACTGTAAATAGAAAATAAACCGCACCTTTTTGATTTTGAAAACCACAACCTCCGTCTGCTGGGCCTGTTTTTGGGTGGGGAGCCCATCCCGGGGGTCACACACACCCGCTGCCGAGCTAACCCCCTCACACAAGTAAGAAGGTTTTTTGGCATAATATATATGGAACTTTGATTGAAAACACCTAAATTAAGCTATATATTGCGATTTTGTAATTACATTGTCTGAGTTTACTACCGCTTTAAGGTGAAAAACCTGGAGACTTTACAACCCCCATGTACCGTCAAATCTTGGGTGAGAACCTCCTTCCTTCAGCCAGGGCAATGAAAATGGGTCATTGATGGGCATTCCAGCGTGACAATGACCCAAAACACACGGCCAAGGCAACATAGGAGTGGCTCAATAAAAAGCACAACAAGGTCCTTGAGTGGCCTAGCCAGTCTCCAGACCTTAATCCCATAGAAAATATGTGGAGGGAGCTGAAGGTTCGAGTTACGAAAAGTCAGCCTCGAAACCTTAATGACTTGGAGAGGATCTGCAAAGAGGAGTGGGAAAAAATCCCTCCTGAGATGTGTGCAAACCTGGGGGCCAACTACAAGAAACGTCTGACCTCTGTGATTGCCAACAAGGGTTTTGCCACCAAGTACTCAGTCATGTTTTGTGAAGGGGTCAAATACTTATTTCATTCATTAAAATGCAAATCAATTTATAACTTTTTTGCAATTAGTTTTTCTGGATATTTTTGTTGTTGTGTCTCTCACTGTTAAAATAAACCTTATAGACTTATCATTTCTTTGGGCAAACCTACAAAATCAGCAGGGGATCAAATACTTTTTTCCCTCACTGTAGGTAAATAGCATTCTCAGGAGTGGTCAGAAATGGTTGCACCCTGACATTCCCAAACCTCTCAACTTTCTAAAATGACAAGGAAGGACATCATTTAGTACACAGTGTGTAGGCAAAGGACACACCTCTGACATTTGCAGATGATGAATAATTATTATGCAAGAAATTACTGGCCCAGGGACCGCCAATGAAAATTAGACAGTTAAAGTGGTTGTAAAGGCTCAAGATTTTTTACCTTCATGCATTTTATGTCTAGTGTAGTCATCTAAATCAGCAGCCCCCCCAATACTTATCTGAGCCCCATCTCGATCCAGCAATGTGCATGAGAGCAGCGGCTCTCCCGGGTCTCTTCCTCCTCATTGGCTGAGACAGCAGTGGGAGCCATTGGCTTATGCTACTGTCAATCACAGCCAGTGAGCCAATGAGGAGAGCGAGGGGTGGGCCACACTCTGTTTATGAATGGATATACAGCGCAGCAGCCCAGGAGCAAGCCTGCTTGGGTGCAGGGCTGGTGCAAGAATTTTTCTCCCCCTCCTCCTGATGACAGATCACATTATGATGGGTTCTCCTCTTCCTCCTGATGACAGATTACATTACAGATCACATTATGATGGGTTCTCCTCCTCCTCCTGATGACAGATCATATTATGATGGGTTCTCCTCTTCCTCCTGATGACAGATTACATTACAGATCACATTATGATGGGTTCTCCTCCTCCTCCTGATGACAGATCACATTATGATGGGTTCTCCTCTTCCTCCTGATGACAGATTACATTACAGATCACATTATGATGGGTTCTCCTCCTCCTCCTGATGACAGATCACATTATGATGGGTTCTCCTCTTCCTCCTGATGACAGATTACATTACAGATCACATTATGATGGGTTCTCCTCCTCCTCCTGATGACAGATCACATTATGATGGGTTCTCCTCTTCCTCCTGATGACAGATTACATTACAGATCACATTATGATGGGTTCTCCTCCTCCTGATGACAGATTACATTACAGATCACATTATGATGGGTTCTCCTCTTCCTCCTGATGACAGATTACATTACAGATCACATTATGATGGGTTCTCCTCCTCCTGATGACAGATTACATTACAGATCACATTATGATGGGTTCTCCTCCTCCTCCTGATGACAGATCACATTATGATGGGTTCTCCTCTTCCTCCTGATGACAGATTACATTACAGATCACATTATGATGAGTTCTCCTCCTCCTGATGACAGATTACATTACAGATCACATTATGATGGGTTCTCCTCTTCCTCCTGATGACAGATTACATTACAGATCACATTATGATGAGTTCTCCTCCTCCTGATGACAGATTACATTACAGATCACATTATGATAGGTTCATCCCCTCCTCCTGATGACAGATCACAATATGATGGGTTCTCCTCCTCCTCCTCCTCCTGATGACAGATCACATTATGATGGGTTCTCCTCCTCCTCCTGATGACAGATCACATTACAGATCACATTATGATAGGTTCATCCCCTCCTCCTGATGACAGATCACAATATGATGGGTTCTCCTCCTCCTCCTGATGACAGATCACATTATGATGGGTTCTCCTCCTCCTCCTGATGACAGATCACATTACAAATCACATTATGATAGGTTCTCCTCCTCCTCCTCCTGATGACAGATCACATTACAAATCACATTATGATAGGTTCTCCTCCTCCTCCTCCTGATGACAGATCACATTACAGATCACATTGTGATAGGTTCTCCTCCTCCTAATGACAGATCACATTACAGATTATATTATGATAGGTTCTCCTCCTCCTCCTGATGACAGATCACATTACAGATCACATTATATGTTCTCCCCCTCATCCTGATGACAGATCACATTATGATAGGTTCTCCTCCTCCTGATGACAGATTACATTACAGATTATATTATGATAGGTTCTCCTCCTCCTGATGACAGATTACATTACAGATTATATTATGATGGGTTCTCCTCCTCCTGATGACAGATTACATTACAGATCACATTATATGTTCTCCTCCTCCTCCTGATGACAGATCACATTATGATGGGTTCTCCTCCTCCTCCTGATGACAGATTACATTACAGATCACATTATGATGGGTTCTCCTCCTCCTGATGACAGATTACATTACAGATCACATTATGATGGGTTCTCCTCCTCCTCCTGATGACAGATTACATTACAGATCACATTATGATGGGTTCTCCTCCTCCTCCTGATGACAGATTACATTACAGATCACATTATGATGGGTTCTCCTCCTCCTCCTGATGACAGATCACATTATGATGGGTTCTCCTCTTCCTCCTGATGACAGATTACATTACAGATCACATTATGATGGGTTCTCCTCCTCCTGATGACAGATTACATTACAGATCACATTATGATGGGTTCTCCTCTTCCTCCTGATGACAGATTACATTACAGATCACATTATGATGGGTTCTCCTCCTCCTCCTCCTCCTGATGACAGATCACATTATGATGGGTTCTCCTCCTCCTCCTGATGACAGATCACATTACAGATCACATTATGATAGGTTCATCCCCTCCTCCTGATGACAGATCACAATATGATGGGTTCTCCTCCTCCTCCTGATGACAGATCACATTATGATGGGTTCTCCTCCTCCTCCTGATGACAGATCACATTACAAATCACATTATGATAGGTTCTCCTCCTCCTCCTCCTGATGACAGATCACATTACAGATCACATTGTGATAGGTTCTCCTCCTCCTAATGACAGATCACATTACAGATTATATTATGATAGGTTCTCCTCCTCCTCCTGATGACAGATCACATTACAGATCACATTATATGTTCTCCCCCTCATCCTGATGACAGATCACATTATGATAGGTTCTCCTCCTCCTGATGACAGATTACATTACAGATTATATTATGATGGGTTCTCCTCCTCCTGATGACAGATTACATTACAGATCACATTATATGTTCTCCTCCTCCTCCTGATGACAGATCACATTACAGATCACATTATATGTTCTCCTCCTCCTCCTGATGACAGATCACTTTACAGATCACATTATATGTTCTCCTCCTCCTCCTGATGACAGATCACATTACAGATCACATTATGATAGGTTCTCCTCCTCCTCCTCCTCCTGACAGATCACATTACAGATCACATTAGGATAGGTTCTCCTCCTCCTCCTCCTCCTGATGACAGATCACATTACAGATCACATTGTGATAGGTTCTCCTCCTCCTAATGACAGATCACATTACAGATTATATTATGATAGGTTCTCCCCCTCCTCCTCCTGATGACAGATCACATTACAGATCACATTGTGATAGGTTCTCCTCCTCCTAATGACAGATCACATTACAGATTATATTATGATAGGTTCTCCTCCTCCTCCTCCTAATGACAGATCACATTATGATGGGTTCTCCTCCTCCTCCTGATGACAGATCACATTATGATGGGTTCTCCTCTTCCTCCTGATGACAGATTACATTACAGATCACATTATGATAGGTTCTCCTCCTCCTCCTCCTCCTGATGACAGATCACATTACAGATTACATTATGATAGGTTCATCCCCTCCTCCTGATGACAGATCACATTATGATAGGTTCTCCTCCTCCTCCTGATGACAGATTACATTACAGATCACATTATGATGGGTTCTCCTCTTCCTCCTGATGACAGATTACATTATGATGGGTTCTCCTCCTCCTCCTGATGACAGATTACATTACAGATCACATTATGATGGGTTCTCCTCCTCCTCCTCCTCCTGATGACAGATCACATTATGATGGGTTCTCCTCCTCCTCCTGATGACAGATCACATTACAGATCACATTATGATAGGTTCATCCCCTCCTCCTGATGACAGATCACATTATGATGGGTTCTCCTCCTCCTCCTCCTCCTGATGACAGATCACATTATGATGGGTTCTCCTCCTCCTCCTGATGACAGATCACATTACAAATCACATTATGATAGGTTCTCCTCCTCCTCCTCCTGATGACAGATCACATTACAGATTATATTATGATAGGTTCTCCTCCTCCTCCTGATGACAGATCACATTACAGATCACATTATATGTTCTCCCCCTCATCCTGATGACAGATCACATTATGATAGGTTCTCCTCCTTCTGGTGACAGGTCACATTATATGTTCTTCTCCTCCTCCTCCTGATGACAGATCACATTACAGATCACATTATGATAGGTTCTCCTCCTCCTCCTGACAGATCACATTACAGATCACATTAGGATGGGTTCTCCTCCTCCTCCTGACAGATCACATTACAGATCACATTATGATAGGTTCTCCTCCTCCTCCTGACAGATCACATTACAGATCACATTAGGATAGGTTCTCCTCCTCCTCCTGACAGATCACATTACAGATCACATTAGGATAGGTTCTCCTCCTCCTCCTCCTGATGACAGATCACATTACAGATTATATTATGATAGGTTCTCCCCCTCCTCCTCCTGATGACAGATCACATTATGATAGGTTCTCCTCCTCCTCCTCCTAATGACAGATCACATTACAGATTACATTATGATAGGTTCTCCTCCTCCTCCTCCTAATGACAGATCACATTACAGATCACATTGTGATAGGTTCTCCTCCTCCTAATGACAGATCACATTACAGATCACATTAGGATAGGTTCTCCTCCTCCTCCTGACAGATCACATTACAGATCACATTAGGATAGGTTCTCCTCCTCCTCCTGACAGATCACATTACAGATCACATTATGATAGGTTCTCCTCCTCCTCCTCCTGATGACAGATCACATTACAGATTATATTATGATAGGTTCTCCCCCTCCTCCTCCTGATGACAGATCACATTACAGATTATATTATGATAGGTTCTCCTCCTCCTGGTGACAGATCACATTACAGATCACATTATGATGGGCTCTTCCAGGGATCAGCTGTCAGGTGTACACACAGCTGAAGGTGGGAAGTACTCGCCCCTCCCCTCACACGTCCATCATCCTCTGAGGGCGGGGCCGGGGAGGAGCCCACCAGGCATGGTCACACTCCATCCTACGATCAGTATAGTGACAGCGGCGGCTGCTCTTGTTTGTGCGCTGCGGAGAAGGGGCGGAGTCTAGCATTCTCTTCCAGCTATTGGGTTGCCATCCTCAGACACGCGGCCAATCAGTCGGCGCCTTTAGTTGCTGCCCAATAGCTGTATTGTAATGTGTGATTGGCGCCGCCCCCTCTCAGGCAGGGCTTCCCCGGTACTGTTTGTAGGGAGAAAAGAATCGGTGCTGCCTCCTCCTCCCCCTCCTTTTCTGTATGAGTGCTCATCTCCTCTCTTCTACCCACACAGGCTCAAGGCACCATTGAAGGCATGCTGGAGAAATTGGAGCTAGAAGATGAAGGTAGGAGACCTCCACCATCCATGTCACCTGCTGACAGCCTGACACATCTACTCTGAAGCAGCAGCTGCTAGATGAGTGGCTGGTGTGTGTGTGTTTGTTATAGGCTGGGCATGCAGGGGCCCCTGATCCTAGTGTGTGTGTTTATAGGCTGGGCATGCAGGGGCCCCTGATCCCAGTGTGTGTGTGTGTGTGTGTTTATAGGCTGGGCATGCAGGGGGCCCCTGATCCCAGTGTGTGTTTGTTATAGGCTGGGCATGCAGGGGCCCCTGATCCCAGTGTGTGTTTGTTATAGGCTGGGCATGCAGGGGCCCCTGATCCTAGTGTGTGTGTGTGTGTTTATAGGCTGGGCATGCAGGGGCCCCTGATCCCAGTGTGTGTGTTTATAGGCTGGGCATGCAGGGGGCCCCTAAACCCAGTGTGTGTTTGTTATAGGCTGGGCATGCAGGGGCCCCTGATCCTAGTGTGTGTGTGTGTTTATAGGCTGGGCATGCAGGGGGCCCCTGATCCTAGTGTGTGTGTGTGTGTGTGTTTATAGGCTGGGCATGCAGGGGGCCCCTGATCCTAGTGTGTGTGTGTGTGTGTGTGTGTTTATAGGCTGGGCATGCAGGGGCCCCCTGATCCCAGTGTGTGTTATAGGCTGGGCATGCAGGGGCCCCTGATCCCAGTGTGTGTGTTTTGTTATAGGCTGGGCATGCAGGGGGCCCCTGATCCCAGTGTGTGTGTTTTGTTATAGGCTGGGCATGCAGGGGGCCCCTGATCCCAGTGTGTGTGTTTTGTTATAGGCTGGGCATGCAGGGGGCTCCTGATCCCAGTGTGTGTGTTTTGTTATAGGCTGGGCATGCAGGGGGCCCCTGATCCCAGTGTGTGTGTTTTGTTATAGGCTGGGCATGCAGGGGGCCCCTGATCCCAGTGTGTGTGTTTTGTTATAGGCTGGGCATGCAGGGGGCCCCTGATCCCAGTGTGTGTGTTTTGTTATAGGCTGGGCATGCAGGGGGCCCCTGATCCCAGTGTGTGTGTTTTGTTATAGGCTGGGCATGCAGGGGGCCCCTGATCCCAGTGTGTGTGTTTTGTTATAGGCTGGGCATGCAGGGGGCCCCTGATCCCAGTGTGTGTTATAGGCTGGGCATGCAGGGGGCCCCTGATCCCAGTGTGTGTTATAGGCTGGGCATGCAGGGGGCCCCTGATTAGATCATGAACCTTATGAATGGAGGGGCCTGCTCACAAATGGGTGATTTGCTCACTTGTTACCTGACCATCCCCTGCAAAGTGCAACTTACTGTGTCTGTCTATTCCAATAGGAGTATTTCACAGAAGGAATGACATTTCCAGTGTTAGATCCTTCTTCTTTCTTTGTATGTGTTGAAGTTTATGTCTGTACACTATATACAGCATTTCCAGCTCAGGCCTGACCCAGCTTACTACAGCTGTGTGCAGTCATAGAGGAGCAGACACAGCAATGCAGTGCAGACCAGAGGAATGCAGACACACTCCTATCACTTCCATCAAACTCTCAACAGGTTCACATCTGAATTATAAATGTAAAATCCCCCAAGATGACCACAATATACAAGATCTCCAACACAGAGAATGGGGGGGGGGTCACCATGCACAGTCATTTAGCTTTGGATATTCAGATTTAGTGCTTTTTACATGCTCGGGGGGAGAAGGGATTTATTTGTTTTATATTGGATCACAATGCAAGTGCCTTTGAAAAAAAAATTTTTTTTCAAGATTAAAGCTGAAATCCATGGAAAGGAATAGTTGTCGCTGGAAGTGGCACTGCAGGGGTTAAATGCTCATTTCTGTCTAGGGAACTAGAAAAGCAGTTTTCGGCTGGCCATACACTATACAATTTTCTTATACAATTTCCTTTAGATTTACCTTCAACTCCTGTAGTGCAAGGGCCTGCCTGATTGCATACAAAGTGAAAGTGTTTAGGTTTGACCTCATATTATGTGGTGTATATGTATGACCAGCCTTACTTACCCAACCCAGGATTTGGGGCAATCCTGTGGATTTCCCCAAAGCTTTCTGGGACGTGTGATATGAGTATTCCAGGAGGCAGCGGGCAGCTGGGAGTACATCATTCTCACCTAGGCAGGAAAGGCAGAAGTGCAGACTGCGTGCAAAAAAATTCTGAAATGCGTAATAGGGGGATGAACCACCTAGCGTTGCTCGTTGAAGAGCAATCTGTGTTCGGATTTCTCTTCAGAGAGCATATGACAGGCAGTGAGGAGTAGGGATGAGCTTCGGCGTCGGAAGTCGGCACTGCGCTAATCACAGGCAGTGAGACATTTCCCGATCTCTGCAGCCGTGCATCAGGACAATGTCTCCCTGCCTGTGATTAGCGCAACGCCGTGCCGACTTCCTGGCGGGCTCTGCACGTGGAGTGTGCAAACACGCCGGAGCTCATCCCTAGTGAGGAGGTGCCTCTGCCTGCTTTAACTCCTTGAACTCAGTGCACTGCAACTGCATGCATTTGCAAGGCACCCCCATTCAGTTGAATAGGTCATGTTCACTGGGCGGAATGGCCTGCTAAATGCGAAAGCGGGGATCATTTTTGCCAGTTCACAGTGCAAATCATTGTGGCCGTGATGTATGTACACCCCACTCTCACACCTTTTCAGCTAAAGGGGAAGCAGTTTGTGGACGGTATAACTGTGGCTCAACCACATTGTTTTACTGCCCCCAACCATTAGTGTAAACAAATCCTTAAAGACAACAAATGGAAAAAACAATGAAAAGATTTCTTCAATTCTGCAATGAGGTTTTGTTGAAGTGTTAAACGTAGCACAGAAGAGAAAAGTGGCAACCAAAATAGCCGTGACATTTGTCAGCGTAGGTTCTGGCTGTGTGACCAGTAGGAGATCTGGAGCACAGGGGGTTTGGTGCTGACGTAATTCTTCAATGACATCACTCTGCACCAAGATCTGTTTAGACTAGTTGGTGATTAATTACCCAGGAGAAGAGTTACTAAAACTGGGGCACTCAGAATCTGGTGCAGTTGTGCATGGTAGCCCATCAGCTTCTAACTTCAGCTTGTTCCATTAAGCTTTGACAATAAAATCTGCAAGCTGATTGGTTTCTATGCAGAGCTGCACCAGATTTTTCAGTTTTAGTAAATAAACCCCCCCCCCCCCCATGAGATGAGTTTATTGAAGAAGACACAGAGTTGGTCCTGGTTCACACTTGTGCGATGCGGGAACTCTGAGAATCCACTGCGGGTTCCCACATCGCACCTGACTCGCAAGGCAGTTCACACTGTCATTTGCGAATAGCTGGGAGTGTCAATACAATGTTGATGACACCTGCATATCGCACTGCCAACTGACAGTTCAGACATGAATCGGATCGCGTGGGTGTGAAGAGTTGAAGAGTGCCCACTCCTCTTGCATTGGAGGGCAGGGGGGGGGGGGGAAAGAGTGCCCACTCCTCTTGCATTGGAGGGTGGAAAAGAGTGCCCACTCCTCTTGCATTGGAGGGCGGAAAAGAGTGCCCACTCCTCTTGCATTGGAGGGCGGAAAAGAGTGCCCACTCCTCTTGCATTGGAGGACGGAAAAGAGTGCCCACTCCTCTTGCATTGGAGGGCGGGGGGGGGGGGAAGAGTGCCCACTCCTCTTGCATTGGAGGGCGGGGGGGGGGGAAAGAGTGCCCACTCCTCTTGCATTGGAGGGCGGGGGGGGGAAAGAGTGCCCACTCCTCTTGCATTGGAGGGCGGGGGGGAAAGAGTGCCCACTCCTCTTGCATTGGAGGGCAGGGGGGGAAAGAGTGCCCACTCCTCTTGCATTGGAGGGCGGGGGGGGAAAGAGTGCCCACTCCTCTTGCATTGGAGGGCGGGGGGGGGGGGAAAGAGTGCCCACTCCTCTTGCATTGGAGGGCGGGGGGGGGGGAAAGAGTGCCCACTCCTCTTGCATTGGAGGGCGGGGGGGGGGGGAAAGAGTGCCCACTCCTCTTGCATTGGAGGGCGGGGGGGGGAAAGAGTGCCCACTCCTCTTGCATTGGAGGGCGGGGGGGGGAAAGAGTGCCCACTCCTCTTGCATTGGAGGGCGGGGGGGGGGGGAAAGAGTGCCCACTCCTCTTGCATTGGAGGGCGGGGGGGGGGGGAAAGAGTGCCCACTCCTCTTGCCTTGGAGGGCGGGGGGGGGGGAAAGAGTGCCCACTCCTCTTGCATTGGAGGGCGGGGGGGGGGGAAAGAGTGCCCACTCCTCTTGCATTGGAGGGTGGGGGGGGGCAAGAGTGCCCACTCCTCTTGCATTGGAGGGCGGGGGGGGGGCAAGAGTGCCCACTCCTCTTGCATTGGAGGGCGGGGGGGGGCAAGAGTGCCCACTCCTCTTGCATTGGAGGGCAGGGGGAAGAGTGCCCCCTTACAGGGGCAATCAGAATCCAACCATAATAGACGTCAGTGTCATTCTGCTGGCTCTGCCAAGTGGCACTGGAGCCAGGATTATGCAGGCATCATAAGATGGTATTTGGATAATTTTACTTGTTGCCGCGTGCAGTTTTCATTAAATCTGTCCATGTACGTATCATATTGGTCTTCATCGATGGGAGGCAGACAATGACACATCAAGGTTCTCCGGTGCTGTGTTTTGTAATGCAATTGTTAGCTCATCCTTTGGTAAGGTTGTGTAGAACTCTGATGCTGTGTTCTTCAGAAAGTCCTTACTGACAGGAGGTTTCGTCTGCAGTGTTTCCATGCAGTGATTTCCTCCCAAGCTGCTGTATAATGCAGTGTTTGTTGTTCTCTTACCTATATTACATAGTGTGGTAAAGTCAGTGCACTGTAAATGCTCTATTACAGTGATGACGAACCTTGGCACCCCAGATGTTTAGGAACTACATTTCCCATGATGCTCACCTACACTGCAGAGTGCATGAGCATCATGGGAAATGTAATTCCGAAACCTCTGGGGTGCCAAGGTTCGCCATCACTGCTCTATTATGTCCATTACAAAATTATTTCACACTTATTAAATACATCAAAAATTGAATCAAATTATTGCATCAGTGTGAGAAACATAATCAGGTGTGCCAACTAGCAACAAATCAAAATAAACCTATAAAAAAGTCCATGCACCACTGAAAAAGTCCTTGAAAGAAGGCAGAAAGTGCTGTGCCTTTTGAAACTGTCTTCATGCATTAAAAACTCCCAGTGCTTTCTCCAAAACACCACACATATACGCTTACCAGAGAACATATCACTCTCAGTTTATGAGAAGTCAAAAGTGCTTGTACACATAGGCCCCTCAGTCAATGGTATATTAGGATCCACTACTTCCCCAGCTCATATGCGCCTCTCCAGACTGATACTCTAGGGTGACAGAACAAAAAAAGCACCAAGCTTGAATGTAAATTCCTTCATGCATCGTTTTATGTCGAAATTGGCATCCAACAATGGACGATATCCAGAATTCCTATTGTGCATGCGTGGTGATGTCACAACTTCCAGCTCCGCCCTATGCGTTTCTTCACAAATTACGTCATACGGGGCATTGCCTAGGGAAGAACTAATTGGTTTATCTGAATGTAGTTCTACATTCTAGATCAGCGTTTCTCAACTCCAGTCCTCAAGGCGCCCCAACAGGTCATGTTTTCAGGCTTTCCATTATTTTGCACAGGTGATTTGATCAGTTTCACTACCTTTAGTAATTCCCACAGCTGTTTCATCTGAGGGAAATCCCGAAAACAAGACCTGTTGTGGCGCCTTGAGGACTGGAGTTGAGAAACACTGTTCTAGATAGATAAGCCAAAAAGTTGAGCTTACAGCAAGAGCAGGCTGGAAAGAGAACTCTACTTTTACTAGAGATTTTTAGTATGTTCCTATGGCAAATACCCTAGAGGACTAGTGGCATGATAATACCTGCTTTTTGATGGGTTCCCTATGTATGGCGAATGCAACTAGAGAAAGAAGTCAGGAAGTTCAGGCTGTAGTAGAGTGGCCGTAGTAGAGTGGCTGTCTTGGGGGTGGAAGAATTTCTCCCTGCTAGTACAGACGTTGTAGGAAAGCAGGTTTCCGGACTTATAAAGCTTTATTGATTGATTGTGGATGGTTCATGGTCTATCAGATCGAAAAAATGAAAGATCAACAAAAATGAAAGTAAATATGACAAACTTTTTGTAAATCCTTTATAACAATACATTTTTGTAACTCTTTTCTGTGTGTCTGGTTGGGGGTGACAAAGCAGATCGGACTGAGATCAGTAAAAGGGACGAGGCCCCAAAATGGAACCAATGTGTGCTAAGCAGAGGTGCCGATTTAAATAAAAATGTGCTTCCCAGTGGATTCTTCAGGAAGTTTGGTATTCATAGATCATAAGTACAGGTTAAAACACACAATCAACACATTGACTGGGATTAATAGGTCTGTTAGTCAGGAAAAGAGTATTGGAGAAAATTTGATAACTCGTATCAATCACAATTCCTTGTTAAAGCTGAACTCCAGTGTCTATATAAAGTTTCTTCCGTACCCTGTGGAAGTAGGACTGGTGACTGGTCCTTCATTAAAGTGCATTCTTACCTTCCTTTTTCCCCTCCAGCATGCCTCTGATTCCTTCTGTTACTCGCCTCTTCCTTTTTGTATGACTGGGGGCCATGTTTTCTCCCTATGGTTGCACATGTGACCTGTGTTCTTCATAGCACCCTGTCACGACCTGCCCCCTCCCCAAAAAAGCAGCGCTTGTGAACAGTCTGTTTATTCCCCATGGTATCAAAGGATACTCTTTATCTGCGCACAGGAAAGTTCAAATTGACGAGGGAGCCTATGACATCAGACGTTAAAACCGTGAATTGCACAAAAATAAGGCTTGTGTTTTTCCTGTGCTGTGGGCAAAGGGAGCTCAGGGGTGAGAGTGGCCGGGATGCTGGAGTTCAGCTTTAACTGACTTCTGTGGACTTTATCACTGCACTCTGTATTGCTTCAATAAGCCCTTTATTACAGCAGTGGGTGAGCAAGTGAGAGTGATGAGGAGTGACAGTGATTGGAAATGACAATATGACTAAACCTGCAGGCTATGAGTGCCTGGACCTGCTCATTGAATAGGCATATCTGCCGAGGATCTCTGCACTTCCTTAAGCCTAGTACACATGGGTTGAATGCCAGACGGCATTGGCCGGTTTCTAAGAAACCAGACGATGTTCGGCCTGTGTGTATGGCAGCCGGTCTGACAGAAGCTGGCTTCTGTCAAAGGGTCATCATGACCGAAAAAGGTCTGCCGATTGGCTGAGAACGCTTACCAAAGTGTTCTGGGTGGGTCAGAACACAGCAGGGGAGATTGCTATACTAACATCGAATTGTTAGTACAGCGGCTCTGACCTGAGTTGTCGTGTGTGTGTTTTTTTTTTTTTTTTCCCCGTATAAAATAAAAAAAAAAATCTAGTAGTGTGTTTGTGGTAAAAAAAAGTGATCTCTCTAATACTGGCCACACACTTTGCAATCTCAGCACACAATCATCTTTAGATGGAAAAGGACCTGGGGGTCCTAGTAGATGATAGGCTCAGCAATGGCATGCAATGCCAAGCTGCTGCAAGCAAAGCAAACAGAATATTGTCCTGCATTAAAAAGGGAATTAACCCCAGGGATAAAACGATAATTCTTCCACTCTACAAGACTCTGGTCCGGCCGCACCTGGAGTATGCTGTCCAGTTCTGGGCACCAGTCCTCAGGAAGGATGTGCTGGAAATGGAGAGAGTCTAAAGAAGGGCAACAAATCTAATAAAGGGACTGGAAGACATTAGTTATGAGGAAAGGTTGCGAGCACTGAACTCGTTCTCTCTGGAGAAGATGCTTGAGAGGGGATATGATCTCAATTTACAAATACCATACTGATGAC
This sequence comes from Rana muscosa, assembly GCA_029206835.1. Taxonomy (NCBI): domain Eukaryota; kingdom Metazoa; phylum Chordata; class Amphibia; order Anura; family Ranidae; genus Rana; species Rana muscosa. The sequence goes on along the minus strand of CM055122.1, from coordinate 204,488,944 downwards.
CCCAAAATAGGGATAAAACTTTTCTGTGTAATGGAGTTTAATAAGGCACATGGCCACTCATTAAAATTAGAAGAAAAGAGGTTTAGTTTTAAACTACGTAGAGGGTTCATTTCTGTAAGAGCTGCAAGGATGTGGAATTCCCTTCCACAGGTGGTGGTATCAGCGGGGAGCATTGATAGTTTCACAAAACTATTAGATGAGCACCTGAGCGACCACAACATACAGGAATATACAAGGTAATACTGACATATAATCGCACACATAGGTTGGACTTGTGTATTTTTTCAACCCCAACTACTATGTAACTATGTATTTACTGTGACCTGTAATTGGACTTGGAGCGCCGCTTAGAGAAAAGCCGATTTCCCTCTGGTCCTCAGATCGGAATGCCAGCATGTATATTTACCGGTACTCATCCTCCAGTGACAGATGCATTGTGTGCTGAAAAATTCTCACTCCCAGCCCGACCGCAGTGTAGCTGTTATATGAGATGGTCTCAGACCGCTCTCCTTTGCAGGCCACGCCCCCGACACATTTTGCCCCACCCACCAGGGCTTGGGCAACACTGCAGTCGGGCAGGGAGTGTGGATTTTTTTTTTTTAGCACACAATGCTTCTTCAGATTTACTTTGTAATGTGATTGCCTATCTTAACTATCCACTAAACCTGGCCATACAGCCATAGATTTATGTGGTATGTTGGTATCCTGCTGTGGTATTCTGGTGACACCGCCGGTTGTCCGAATACTGGAACAGTGCCTCTATCTGATTGGATTCAGTCACTGTTCTGCTGACAATTTTCTGCCTGGCCCCTTTGCTTTTTCAATGGAAGGATGTTGAGCAGAGTGGTGCCAACACTGCCACCTGCTGACTGAATCTCAGTCAGCTTGGTGGCAGTGCTGGCACCACTATGACTGGTGCCAACACCGACTGACTATGTCCAGCTTTTTAGGTCCTACCCAGTCTTGACAGACTCACACTGTTATAATCTGATTGTATTTTCTCCATCTGTAGAAGTATGCAGGCAGTGCTCCAGGCTTCATTTAAAGCAAATCGATCGTTTTTAGATGCTGCCAGCTTAATTGACACTTTCAAGCAATCTTCCAACAATATACAGTGCCTTAAAGTATTCATACCCCTTGACATTTTCCACATTTTGTCATGTTACAACCAAAGACGTAAATGGATTTTATTTGTTTTTTTTTTTTTTTTTTTTTTGTGATCAACACAAAGTGGCACATAATTGTGAAGTGGAAGGAAAATGATGAATATTTTTCAAAATTCTATACAAATAAATATCTGGAAAGTGTGGCGTGCGTTTGTGTTCAGTCACCTTTACTCTGATACCCCTAACTAAAATCTAGTGGAACCAATTGCCTTCAGAAGTCATCTAATTAGTAAATGGTCCACCTGTGTGTAATTTAATCTCAGTATAAATACAGCTGTTCTGTGAAGCCCTCAGAGTTTTGTTAGAGAACCTTCATGAACAAACTGCATCATGAAGGCCAAGGAACACACCAGACAGGTGAGGGTTAAAGTTTAAAGCAGGGTTGGGCTATAAAAAAATGTCCCCAAGCTTTGAATATCTCATGGAGCACTGTTCAATCCATCATCCGAAAATGGAAAGAGTATGGCACAACTGCAAACCTTCCTAGACATGGCCGTCCACCTAAACTGACAGGCTGGGCAAGGAGAGCAATAATCAGAGAAGCAGCCAAGAGGCCCATGGTAAGGCCCAGGGTAACTCCTAAGGAGCTGCAGAGATCCACAGCTCAGGTGGGGGAATCTTTCCACAGGACAACTATTAGTCGTGCACTCCACAAATCTCGCCTTTATGGAAGAGTGGCAAGAAAGCCATTGTTGAAAGAAAACCATAAGTCCCATTTGCAGTTTGCGAGAAGCCATTTGGGGACACAGCAAACGTGGAAGAAGGTGCTCTGGTCAGATGAGACCAAAATTGAACTTTTTGGCCTAAAAGCAAAACGCTATTGTGGTGGAAAACTAACACTTAACATAACCCCGAACACCACATCCCCACCGTGAAACATGGTGGTGGCAGCATTATGTTGAGGGGATGCTTTTCTTCAGCAGGGACAGGGAAGCTGGTCAGAGTTGATGGGAAGATGGATAGAGCCAAATACAGAGCAATCTTAGAAGAAAACCTGTTAGTCTGCAAAAGACTTGAGACTGGGGCGGAGGTTCACCTTCCAGCAGGACAACAACCCTAAACATACCGGTACAGCCAGAACTACATGGAAATGTTTTAGATCAAAGCATATTCATGTATTAGAATGGTCCAGACCTAAATGCAATTGAGAATCTGTGACAAGACTTAAAAATTGCTGCTCACAGACGCTCTCCATCCAATTTGACAGAGCTTTAGCTATTTTGCAAAGATGAATGGGTAGAAATGTCACTCTCTAGATGTGCAAAGCTGGTAAAGACATCCCCAAAAAGACTTGCAGCTGTAATTACAGTGAAAGGCGGTTCTACAAAGTATTGACTCAGGGGGCTGAATACAAATGCACGCTACACTTTTCAAATATTTATTTGTAAAAAAAAAAAATTGAAAAACATTTATCATTTTCCTTCCACTTCACAATTATGTGCCACTTTGTGTTGGTCTATCACATAAAATACATTTACGTTTTTTGTTGTAATAAGAAAAAAGTGGAAAACTTCAAGGGGTATGAATACTTTTTTCAAGGCACTGTATGTGGTCCCTGCCAACCATACTCTTTCCCACCTGTTTTAGGCTTTGTATGGCAGCACTGCAAGGTTACCGCATTGGTGATTTAATAGATTATACCATAAAGTACTTGTTTTGGATGGAGTCTAAAAAAGGCAAGATTAATGCCCTGTACACACGATCGGATTTTCCGATGGGATAAAATCGGAATTCCATTCAAGCTGTCTTCCATCAGTCTTGCATACACACTGTCAGACAAAATTCCGACTGCCAAGAACACGGTGATGTACAACACTACGACGAGCCAAGAAAAATGAAGTTCAATGCTTCTGAGCATGCGTGGGTTTTTTCTCCGTCGGAATTCCACACAGACGATTGGAATTTCCTATAGTTGTTTTATTTTTTTCCGATGGAAAAAAAAAAAAAAAGTTCCATTTCTAAACACACTGACGGAAAAAAATTCAATGGGACCCACACACGATCGGAATTTCATCGGAAAATCCGATCGTGTGTACAAGGCATTAGGAGTGCTGCCGGTGCCTGTCTATACGAACCATTCTAGGGAAATGTTCTTGTTTTTTGTTTTGATGCATTTCATTACGGAATAGTCAGTGCTGGTAGATTATTATGCATTGGACTGTGTTAAAATCATGACCAAAGAAAAATGGAGTTGCATATTTCTATCTGCCATTGTCCTTTGTGGAGGTGATAATGTTTACTTTAAAAAGGTTGCTATGGGAAGTACCTCCCATTTTTTTTATTTTTTCTGCATGGAAATCAACTCGAATAAGAAATTTTTTCATCCAAAATGAAGCTTGCGTAATATTCTGAATAATGGAAACTTAACAATGAAATCGTTTTCTAGAGCAGGAACAAAACAGTATAGTGTTATTAAAGGAACAATGCCGTGCCTAACTCCGCATGCAGGGGGCTTAATAGTGGTGGAGAGATCATATAGTATTATTACAGCTAAACATACTGCAGGATTTATGCCAAATCAAGGATTATGACGTACATTCACAACAAAGAAAAGGTAGTAAGGATGTTGGGTCATTTTCAAAGACAAATGTAGTCCAGAGCTAGCACCAAATATAGACTGTATAAATGTGACATTATATAAATATACACTCACCGGACACTTTATTAGGTACACCTTGCTAGTACCGGGATGGACCCCCTTTTGCCTTCAGAACAAGATGTTGGAAACATTCCTGGAAACATTTGGTCCATATTGACATGATAGCATCACGCAGTTGCTGCAGATTTGTTATCTGCACATCCATGATGCGAATCTCCGACCACATCCCAGCGGTGCTCTATTGGATTGAGATCTGGTGACTATGGAGGCCATTGGAGTACAGTGATCTCATTGTCATGTTCATACCAGTGGTGAGATGATTGGAGCTTTATGATATTATCCTGCTGGAAGGAGCCATCAGAAGATGGGTACACTGTAGTCATAAAGGGATGGACATGGTCAGCAACAATACTCAGGTAGGCCGATGTGTTTTAAACAATGCTCAATTGGTATGAAGGGACCCAAAATGTGCCAAGAAAATATCCCTTACACAATTACACCACCACCAGCCTGAATAGTTGATACAAGGCAGGATGGATCCAAGCTTTTATGTTTACACCAAATTCTAACCCTACCATCTGAATGTCGCAGCTAAAAACAAGACTCATCAGACCAGGCAATGTTTTTCCAATCTTCTATTGTCCAATTTTGGTGATCCTGTGCGAATTGTAGCCTCAGTTTCCTGTTCTTAGCTGACAGGAGTGGCACCCAGTGTGATCTGCTGCTGTAGCCCATCTGCTTCAAGGTGTGTGTTCACCGACCGTATTCTGCATACCTTGGTTGTAACAAGTGGTTATATAAGTTACTGTTGCCTTTCTATCATCTCAAGCCAGTCTGCCCATTCTCCTCTGACATCAACAAGGCATTTCGTCCACACAAGTGCCGCCCGCTGGATATTCTCTTTTTTTGGACCATTCTCTGTAAATCCTAGAGATGGTTTGCGTGAAAATGCCAGCAATTTTTGAAATACTCAGACCAGCCTGTCTGGCACCAACAACCATGCCACGTTCAAAGTCACTAAAGAAAAATATATATATATTTTTTAAATAACAAACATGTTATACTTACCTCCGCTGTGCAGCTCGTTTTGCACACAGTGGCCCCGAACCTGGTCTTCTGGGGTCACACGGTGGCTGTCTCGGCTCCTCCCTGCAATCACTCACCACCTATATGCGAGCTCGGTGGTGAGTGATTGCGGGCGCGCTCCTGTGATACAGCCAGCGGCTATTGCCGCTCACTGTATCACTCGGCCCCGCCCCCCCCGCGCGCCGCGTCATTGGATGTGATTGACAGCAGCGTGAGCCAATGGCTGCGCTGCTTTCAACCCATCCACTGTAACCAATCAACGGCCAGGCTGAGCGGCGAAGAGGATGTCGTGGGCGAGCGTGGGACTTTCGAGGGGTCAGGTAAGTAAAACGGTGGGGGCTGGGAGCGGCGTTATTGTCGGATGTTTTTTCACAGGATGCATTAAGGTGAAAACTTTTTCCTTTACAACCCCTTTAAATCCCATTTCTTCCCCATTCTGATGCTCGGTTTGAACTTCAGCAAGTTGTCTTCACCACGTCTAAATGCCCAAAGATGACAGAGAGATGACCTCATCAGTCGGCTGCTGCTCTTCCAGTCATTGGGTTGGGGATACAGTGAGAGCCACTATATATCGTATAGACTCGAGTATAAGCCGAGTTTTTCAGCACATTTTTTTTGTGCTGAAAATGCCCCCCTCGGCTTATTCCAGAGTAGTGATGAGCCGAACACCCCCGGGTTCGGTTCGCACCAGAACCCGCGAACGGACCGAAAGTTCGTACGAACATTAGAACCCTATTAAATACAATGGATGCGAACGTTCGAATTCTAAAGTGCTAATTATAACAACTATTATGCATGTTATTGTCCTAAAAAGAGTTTGGGAACCCGGGTTCTGCACCAGGGGACATGTATCAATGCAAAAAGAAGTTTTAAAAACGGTCGTTTTTCGGGAGCAGTCATTTTAATGATGCATAAAGTGAAAAAAAAAAAGTCAAATATTCCTTTAAATATTGTACCTGGGGGGTGTCTAAAGTATGCCTGTGAAGTGTTTCCCGTGTTTAGAACTGTCCCTGCACAAAATGACACTTCTAAAGGGAAAAAAAGCCATTTAAAACTGCTTGCGGCTTTAATGTAATGTCTGGTCCCGGTAATATGGATGAAAATCTTTAAGAAAAATGGCATAGCTACCCCATGACCCCCCCCCCCCCTACCCCAGCCCATTACCAGCCCCTTTGGGTCTTGTATGGATATTAAGGGGAACCCCGCACATAAAATAAAAAAGGCCCTATATACTCTGAACAGCCGTATACAGGCGGTGCATACAAGACAGGGACTGTAGGTTTGTTCTTATGTAGAATCTGTTTGTAATTTTGAACAGGTACATTGTTGAAGTGTAGCTCCAGCCCAAAAATCTATTTTTAAACTTTTTGGAAAACATAGGTAAGGGTTATCACCCCTGTAACATTTGTTTTGCTGTCTGTGCCCCTGTTCAGAACATTTCACCTCACTTTCCGTCCCAATGACAACTGTTTTTGAAATGTGGTGTTTTTCTTGAAACAAGGATTGCTGATAAAGCATCAGTACAGAGGAGACACCTTTCTCCCATATTAATTCTTACAGGAGAGAATTTTCCTTCCAAGGGGTAGATTTCCTCTCACTTCCTGTTGTCTTCTTGCGTTTGCAAGTAGGAGTCGTTTGTAAGTTGGATGTTTGAAAGTAGGGACCTGCCGTATATACTCTGCAGAAATAGGCCCCTTAGTTGTTGGTGTTGGCACAACACTGTAAGCACTCACAGTTACTCTTGGTTGGTGCTGGAACGCCCTGCTGTCAACTATTATATCAGGAATTGTAATTACATATAATTGTTGAACAGTGGTAGTAAAAATTGGGCCTTTGATGGTGGTGCTGGTGCCACAACACTGTAAGCCCTGACAGTTACTCTTGGTGGGTGCAGCAATGGGCCCTGCTGTGAATTATTAGATCAAGAATTGTAATTACATGCCCCTGTTGAACAGGGGCTGAAAAATTGGGCCTTAGGCACTGGTGGCACAACACTACAACCCCTCACAGATACTGTACTTGGAGCACAGCAATGAGCCCTATGGCAAATTATTGCTAAAAAAATTGTAATTACACGCCCCTGTAAAACAGGGGCTGAAAAATTGGGCCTTAGCCACTGGTGGCGGCACCCATAAACAAAAATGATCTTCCAAGCTATCATCATCAATCGTATCATTGAGGACTCGGAGGAGGAGGATAGCCAGTCAACATAACAGCACAGGCACTCAGCATCAGCATCAGTCTTGAAGGGATGTGACATGTTAAAATCAATTAGTCTGTTATATCAGCATCAGGTGTGTGGTAGCTGGTGGTGATCCAAGACTGGTTCATCTTGATGAAAGTCAGTCGATCAACCGAGTCGGTGGACAGGCGCACCCTGTGATCCGTGACAAATCCTCCAGCAGCACTGAATGTGCGTTCCGAAAGAATGCTGGATGCAGGACAGGCCAGTAGCTCAATTGCATACTGTGCAAGCTCTGGCCAGTGATCCATCCTCAAGACCCAGTAAGCCAGAGGATTTTCGGTGGGGAAGGTGTCCAAGTCTGACCTTGCCCCTAGATATTCCTGCACCATGTTTATCAGACGCTGGCGATGGTTGCTGGAACCGATCATACTTTGGGGCTGCGGACTAAAGAATTGTCTGAACGCATCGGTCAGACGGCCACCTTCCCCACCGCTCCTTCTTTGACTGGCCGAAGCCTCAGCAACTCGTTGTCCAGGACCAGGAGTTTGTAACCTCCCAGTCTCTGGGAACACGTTGCACAGACCTTTCTGCAAGGCCTCCCGGAGTTGTCTCATCCTCTGCTCCCTCTGCGACGGTAACATAAGGTCCGCAACCTTACCCTTGTACCGTGGATCAAGGAGAGTGGCCAGCCAGTAATGGTCCCTCTCCTTGATCCGAAGAATACGAGGATCCTTCCGCAGACTTTGCAGGATCAGGGAGGCCATGCAGCGTAGGTTTGCTGAGGCATTCGCTCCGGAGTCCTCTGGGTCACTAAGGACGACATGATCTGCAGCCACCTCCTCCCAGCCACGTACAAATCCACTGGTTTCTTGGGACTGTAAATCATCCCTAAAAGACTGCTGCTGATGATGCTGAGTGCCAGCCTCCACCTCCATGCTGACACAATCCTCCTCCTCCTCCTCCTCCTCCTCCTCCTCCTCCTCCTCCTCCTCCTCCTCCTCCTCCTCCTCCTGTGCGATGGGTGGGACAGAAGGAACACTGTCTGGGTAAAGGGGGCCTTGAGAGGCAAGGAAGTCCTCCTCTTCCTGCCTCTGTTCTGCCTCAAGTGCCCTGTCCATTATTCCACGCAGCGTGTGCTCCAACAGGTGGACAAGAGGTACAGTGTCACTGATGCATGCACTGTCACTGCTCACCATCCTCGTGGCCTCCTCAAATGGTGCCAGGACAGTGCATGCATCCCTGATCATGCCCCACTGGCATGGAGAAAAAAAACCAAGCTCCCCTGACCCTGTCCTGGTGCCGTAGTCGCACAGGTACTCATTGATGGCCCTCTGCTGCGTGTGCAGCCGCTGCAGCATGGCCAACGTTGAGTTCCACCTGGTGGGCATGTCACATATAAGGCGGTTCTTGGGCAGGTTCAACTCCTTTTGCAGCTCAGCCAGGCGAGCACTGGCATTATAAGATCTGCGGAAATGCACACAGACTTTCCTGGCCTGCCTCAGGACATCCTGTAAGCCCGGGTACCTGCCCAAGAACCGCTGCACCACCAGGTTAAGGACGTGAGCCACACAGGGCACATGGGTCAGTTGTCCCTGTCGGAGGGCGGAGAGGAGGTTGGTGCCATTGTCGCAAACCACCATTCCTGGCTTAAGCTGGCGTGGCGTCAACCACCTCTCGGCCTGGCCCTGCAGAGCAGACAGGACCTCTGCCCCAGTGTGGCTTCTGTCCCCCAAACACACCAGCGCAAGCACGGCATGGCATCTTTTTGCCTGCGTACTTGCGTAGCCCCTTGAACGGCTACGGAGCACCGCTGGTTCAGAGGACAAACCACAGGAAGAGGCCATGGAGGAAGAAGAAGAGGAGGGGGTGGAGGAGAGAGGTGTGTCACAACCAGTAGTAGCATTTTGGAGGCGTGGTGGTGGAACAACCTCCAACACTACTGCACCTTGTCCTGCATCCTTCCCAGCTGCCAAAAGAGTGACCCAATGGGCCGTGAAAGAAAGGTAACGTCCCTGTCCATGCCTGCTGGACCATGAGTCAGCGGTAATACCGCTGACCGCCCTGTCCAGCGAGGCCAAGACATTGCCTTCCACATGCCGGTAGAGAGCCGGAATAGCCTTCCGTGAGAAAAAGTGGCGTTTGGGAACCTGCCACTGAGGAACCGCACATTGCACAAACTCACGGAAGGGGGCCGAGTCTACCAACTGAAAAGGCAGCAGTTGAAGCGCTAGCAATTTAGCCAAGCTAGCATTCAACCGCTGGGCATGTGGATGGCTGGGAGTGAACTTCTTTCGACGGTCCAGCAGCTGGGGCAGGGAAATTTGCCTGCTAGAATCGGACGTCGGTGTACTGCTAGCAGAGTGGCCGCAAGTACTTGGCTGTGACACACCTAATTCTACACCTTCATTCCTCTCAGTGCATGTTTCAGAGAGGACTGAAGTTATAGTGGGGTTGGAGATCCCAGCTGATGCGGTGCAAGGAGAGGTCCGCTTTGTTCTTTGGTGTGGGTCTTTGAGGTAGGCTTGCCAACGAGCTGCATGGCAGGTCAACATATGTCTGGTCAGGCATGTGGTACCCAAGCGGCTGATGTTTTGGCCACGCGATATACGCTTGAGACATATGTTGCAAACAGCAGCTGTGCGATCTGATGCACTAGCCTCAAAAAAGGCCCACACCAAAGAACTTTTTGAATGACGGGCAGAGGCAGCGCCCTGCACAGGCGGAGCTCTGCGGTGTGATTCCGTCGGTGTACTGCCCTTACGCTGGCCACCAAAGGGCATCCTGCCTCGTTGGAGATGTGCCTCCTCCTCATCCTCCTCCTCCTCCTCCTCTCTCCTATTAGGCACCCACGTGGAGTCAGTGACCTCATCATCCCCTCCCTCCTCATCACTGGAGCCAATCTGGCAGTATGCTGCAGCTGCTGGAACATGACTGCCAGATTGGTGTCCTTCTTGAGCATCCCCTCTGTCTGCTCTCACGCTACTGCCTTCCTGTAGCTGGGTTTCATCATCAGACCCTTTGAAACGCTGGGCATCCTCCTGGAGCATGTACCCAACACTGTGCTCAAACAGTTCGGGGGACTCCTCAGGAGGAGGACATGGTGGGTCTAGGGAAGGAGTGACTGATGATGAGCCTGACATTGATACCAGGGAAGAGGACGCTTTGGCAGCTGCTTTGCCAGTACCCTGAGCCTGGGTGAGAGAGGATGAGGAGGAGGAGGAGGGCTTGGTCATCCACTCTACCAAGTCTTCGGCATGATGTGGCTCAACATGTCCAGCTGCCGAAAAGAAGGACAAGCGTGTCCCATGGCCATGTGCTGATGACAATGCACCGCGTCCACGACCAGCACTGTTGCCCCCAGACACAGAGCCTGCTTGCCCTCTTTTATTGCCTCCTGACTGTCTGCCTCTCCTTGTTTGCCTTCCAGACATTCTAATAGATGGCCTGCAGGGAGATGGGGGAAAAAAGCAATAAGGGCTACCTTCAGGTGTCCTTCTCTGTCCCTTTACTTAAGGATTTCTAAATATGGTTGAGGATGATTGCTTTTGCACAGAATAGCACAACGACAATTTCCCTGACTGTCCAAAAAACAAGGATTTCAAAGCTGATTGATGATCAATGCTTTAGCACACTATAGCACAAGTAGAATTTCCCTCACTGTCCTTCCCTGTCCCTAGAAACAAGGATTATCACAGTGAAAGAAAATGACACTCTTCCTACCTATAGTTTTCTGTCCCTAGAAAAAATGTTTTTTTAAAGCACACTATAGCACAAGGAGAATTTCCCTCACTGTCCTTCCCTGTCCCTAGAAACAAGGATTCGCACAGTAAAACACACTGACACTCTCCCTACCTATCCTTCTCTTTCCCTAAACTAAAGGAATCCAGGTTAAGCAAGAAAAAATAAATGTCACTGTCCCTGCCTATGCTTCTCTTTCCCTGCTCCGGAACACACTACACTAGGCCGCCGTGCTGGCGGCCTTTTATAGTGTGGGGCGTGTACTAAACACCCTCAGCAATAATTGGCAACAGGCATCCTGCCTGTGGCCAATCATTGCTCTCCTCGCTGCCGGTGCTGTGATTGGCCAAGCATGCGGGGTCACAGTGCATGCTTGGCCAATCACAGCGCCTGGATGACACTGCGATGGCGTAGTGCATTGTGGGCCGTTCGCGTCACTCGAATTAGGCGCGAACGGCCCAAATCGTTCGATCTTCGTCGAACGATCGAACAGCCGATGTTCGAGTCGAACGTATGTTCGACTCGAACACCGAGCTCATCCCTATTCCAGAGTCACCTTTTTGAGCCTGATCTCCCGGACTTTGGGGACCCGGTACCGGTGTGCAAAGTTTCTTGTCTGGGGGACATACGGCCGGGGAGCACCGATTTTTCATAACGGCACCCCTTCCATAGACTTCTATGTTAAACGTCAGTCTAGTCATGGGCACAGTGAGGCATGCAGATGAACACCCTAGGCTTATACTCGAGTTAATAGGTTTTCCCAGTTTTTTGTGGTTAAAATTAGGTGCCTTGGCTTATACTCGAGTATATACGGTAACTGAGCAGTGTCCTCTACCCATCTGTGCAGCCTTTTGTAGAGCTTTGTAAATCTGAAAACTGGATGGACAGAAATACAAATGGGCAAAACGGCTCCATTTATATTTAATGTCTGTGTATTTAGCGGTTTGCCTGTGGCTCTGCTTTATATAGTTGTGGACCTCTTGTGTCCTGTGATTATTCTAGAGTAGTGTTTGTAATTCTATTTCTGTAGATGCTCTATATATGTTAATAAGAGCTGCCATTAAATGTGGAAGTTGTTTATTTACCTGTGCGTTAATATCTATATGTCCTCTGTTAGAGTTAAGATACACATGAATATATTTTATGATTAATCAATGTGAGAGAGAGAGAGAGAAGAGTGCACAGTCAGATGGAAATAGACATTGATTGGTGCAGACGTATCCTCTGCATGCTGCATTTCTATGCCACATGATCTGTATTGTTAGGCAGCCTACTACATTTAATTGTGATTTCTCATGGTTTTTGTAGCATTTATTATGGGTTAATTAAGCAGTTATAAATAGGCTGTGCATAATTGTGATTCTTTCTGGCTCTACAGTTGATGCATATGTAGAGGGGTGCTAAATTTAGGGGAAGTGTTTGGGTGGTAGTTATGCCCAAACACCCTAATTTGTCAGGGTTTTGCAACCAGTTTATCTGCAGGGAGAGTATTGGTGTACAGTTCCCTGTGGCCTACAGGTGGTGCTGCCATAGTAGGCTAGGGTTGAACCACTAATACAGGGCTGTGCTTTTTGTGTCCCCTCTCGGCAAACGTACGGTAGGGCGGGATTAACCTGCTGTGCATGCTGGGAGAGGAGATAAAAGGGGAAGACTCTGCCTGTTCGGGGTTGGTGGTGGTTAGTCGGTGGGGTCCTACCCCAGGTTTTTGTTCAAGTCCGCCCTGGGCGCCCTAGGCCCAGGGGCGGGTGTTCTCTGTTCCTGTTCCATCCTGGGCACCTTTTAGTCCCAGGGTGAGGTACTACTCTGCTGTTCCTGTCTGTCCTGGATGCGAGGACTCGGGAATTGCAGCAAAGGCCTGGGCCCAGCACCTTTTGGCTGGAGCCCATCGGGGATCGAGGAGTCTCAGGGTGCCGCCTTGCAAGGGGACCCGTATCTGAGTAGAGGAGGCCGGGTGAGGAACCGTTCCGAAGGACTGATGCGGCAGTCACGGTGAAGGAAAGGGTTCCGGTAACTCTCCGGAGGGATGTCTTCTCCCTAGGCCAAAGTCAAGTTCATCAGGTCTGTGATAGAGGCCTTGAGTAAAGTGTGAGGCCTCGTACACACGACCGATTTTCTCGGCAAGAACCAGCAAGAAACTTGCTGGCAGAGAGGTCTTGCCGAGTAAATCGGTCGTGTGTACGCTGCTAGCGTGTTTCTCGTCGAGAAAACCGACAAGAAACCTCGACGAGAAAATAGAGAACCTGCTCTCTATTTTCTCGTTGAGATTCTCCTCGGCGTGTTTCTCGACGAGAAAAGTGAGTGTGTGTACACTTACCTGTCCGCCCGGAAGCCCGCGCATGTTCGAAATGAATTTGACGCATGCGCGGTAGCTTCCTAGGCATACGTAGGGTATACCAAGATGGCGGCGACGGCATCGAATGTGACGAGCGCATGCTCGACGTAGTCGATGACGTCACCGCGTACACTCCTTTCAAAGAACCGCGGGTTCTTTGAAACGAGCGTGTGTACACTCGGCCGGGACAAGTTTCTTGTCCAAGAATCTCGTCGAAAAAAACGACATGTTTTTCTCAACGAGAATCTCGGCCGTGTGTACGAGGCCTGAGTGTCATTTGGCTGCTAGTCTTGTCCTAAATAGACTATCCATTTGAATCTGAGTCTGTTCAAGAAGCTGAACAGTGAAGTGACTGAGATTGTGCCTGGACCTCTCCCCACATCTTGTGCTATCCTTTTCTTGCTCCAACCTTTGTTCCTATCAAGAGACTGTTATTTGCTAAGAGAAGAAATAAACTCTCGGTTGGAGTTCTAGCAAGTGTGGACATTCTATTCACTGGGGGAAACAAGTACTCAAATCTGTTATCCACAGAGGTGAGAAAACATTTTCTGGCTCAACTGTGAAATGACCCACCAACAACACCGCTCAACCTCTTAATACAGGAGGGTACGGCTTGTGGCATGGTGTGCCCCTTCTTCCTGCGAAGAGCCTAAGAACAAGGCAGGTAAAAGGGGATCTGTGTGCTACACGTACATAGTACAAGTCAATAAGTCTTCATGCACAATGGGTGTAACAACATGGCCTGGGGAATGCCCAGGGAAAAACCAAGCCTACTTGCCGACCAGCTCGCTGACAACCAATTAACCTGTCTAACAGTATGCGTTAAAAACGGGTTTGTCCGCACGCATTTGAAAACGCATGCGTGAGCCACAGAGCCAAGGCCCCCTGGAGTCTGTGGTCCTACACTAACAATGAGTGTCCCCTCAATGGAGGCACATGCATTCTGATGGTTAGATGAGGACAGGTGGACTGAAGGGGAGCCACCGCTCCTTAAAGGTACAGGAGCACACCAAACACCCAGCATGTAGCACAATGGCTGCAAAGGTGCTGGTGCGTTGCTGGACCAATACAAACACCATAGGTGAAAACAAAAACCATGTCCACCGCCCCCATCTATAGCTGGTTATCATGGTAAGTAGCATTGGAAGGCTTATCTCATGTGGGTCACATTCAGGGGTTTTCATGTTCTGGGGAGATGCAGGTACATCGTCCAGCCCTGCTGCCTGCAACCTGACAACATCATTGACGGGCTGAAATACGCACTGGCTAGAAGCTGTACAGGGCGCTACTCATGTTTTAGGGCTGTATGTGTTTAGGGAAGTGTCCCTGAAAGTTCGTTTTTTTTTTTTTTTTGCCCCAGCCACTGTATATTTCAGTTTGTCATAGTTTTTAATGGGCTGCTGGCAAGGCTGGATGCTGCACCTCTGCCTCCTAGGTGAACGAAAATGCCGGATTTGGCACACACGGGCTGATAGGCTACATGTACACCGGGCAATAGTGATGATGATGATAACATTTAGGCATCACTGACCCTATGGTGCATATAGTATAGTATAGTATAGTATAGTACATGGACATAAAAGAATCGCTGACCTTTGACTAATCTCTTCTCTGTATGCTTGAATTTATTTTTTATCCAGTTTTTAAAGTGGACCTTGGGGCACATTTACACAGGGGCTTTACCCTGTGCAGCGGCCAGAACCGTTTTGTTTAATTTTTATTTAATTTTTTTCTACTGCTGAACTGCATGCAGGCACCCAGTAGAAATGTAATGCATCGGCTGTATAGACTCGCCTGCACAGGATGGAATGGGCGCAAGGACCTGGACGGGGGGGCCTGTGTCCACCTGTGCATCTGTTCCTGTGTACCTGTCAAGCTTGGCTGGTGAGATCATACAGATGATGCCTACCTGTTCACATTCAATAGGCAGCCTGCATGCAGCTCAGCGGTAGTTAAACCCCCCCCCAAAAAAACCCAGCTCTGACCATTGCATGGGCCGGACACTCATGTGAATGGGCCCTTAAAGATTACACTTTCAGGGCCTAGGACTCTTCACAGCTTCTCGGCTTCCTCCTCTACACTGATCCTTATGCTGCTGTAGGTGTGCAACTGGGCAGATGGGTCAATCTTCTGCCCCTCTCACTGCACACTTTTTTTGGGTGTAATAACGCCTTTTTTAATGTTTATGAAGTATTTTTTCTCAGACGTGTTTTTGATCATTTTGGATGATATGTATAAATATGTGGTCTGGGTCATTAGATAATATTTCAGCTGGTATGGACCCTTGGGTGATGGCGGCCTTTCCATTGGTTCTGAGGTGGAGAGCCTCAGATGAGAAGGAACTTTACTTGTCCCATGTGTTTTTTTTGTTTTTTTTTGCCCCTTATGTTTTTGCTGGTATTCTGCAGAACTCACAAATAGAGTTAGATAGCGGATCCAGCGTTGACCTGCTCTAATCTGCTGCGCCGCTGTCACAAGGTGTGTTCTGTGCCGCCATCATTGTTGTTGCCGCCATCGGGGTGCTGACTGCCCCCCCCCCCCCGGTTCAGGCAGCCCAGCGTAAATGATGTATTCTAGGCAAGAATGGGATGAACGTGTGTGTGTGTGTGTGTGTGTGTGTGTGTATATATGTGTGTGTGTGTGTGTGTGTGTGTGTGTGTATATGTGTGTGTGTGTGTGTGTGTGTGTATGTGTGTATATATATATATATATATATATATATATATATATATATATATATATATATATATATATATATATATATATATTTATATATATTTATATATATTGTGACAGCAGGAAGGTAAAGTCACCTGGTTGCATACAGGGGGGTAGATATATTTCGCCCAGATTCAGGCTTTACGCCGACTTATACAACTAGGTGGAGAGTTGTATAAGCCCAGCTAAGGCTAGTGGGCTCATGGATGACTCATATGTCTAGGGAGAGTGTGGGGCGTCGTGCAGACAGGGAGTTGATGAGACCAGCTGAAGCTTGTCAGCTCATTTAGGCCTCTATAAGAACTCCCAGCTTCATTAGATGTTAGCTCATGCCTGGAACCAGACCTGTGTGGACTGTCTAGGGAGAGTGAACCCCTGTGCGGTGAGACAAAGCCTGTGTGGCTATTTGCTTGGACATTTAAAACCAGGGACTTAGGGACTAGGACAGCACTAGGCTGATCCCAGTTGTTAGTTAGGAAACCTGTATGTTTAGTCAGAGGTCAAGTTGACCAGGATTTATTTTGTTTGTTTCTTTTGGCTTTGCTGTGTTTTGTCACTGTAAATAGAAAATAAACCGCACCTTTTTTTGATTTTGAAAACCACAACCTCCGTTTGCTGGGCCTGTTTTTGTGTGGGGAGCCCATCCCGGGGGTCACACACACCCGCTGCCGAGCTAACCCCCTCACAGTTGGTGGAGAACCAGTGGCAGTTTTTTTTAAGCCAGCATGGAGGAGATACTGAAGCAGCTGGCTCTAGCAAATGCCAATCAACAGCAGACAAATGCAGGTTTGCAAAAGAGCCTTGCAGCTCATCAACAGAGCCTTGCAGCTCAACAACAGAACTTCGCAGCCCAGCAGCAAGCTCATCAACAGAGCCTTGCAGCCCAGCAGCAAGCTCACCAACAGAGTCTGGAAGCTCAGCAACAAGCCCAGCAGCAATCTGAGGCCCGCTTCATAGACCTGTTACAGAAGCAAGAGCAGAGACTACAACAAATGGAAGCAGTAATGCAGCAACGTCCGCAGACCAGTGAGGAAAGCCGTCCCACTAATACCGCGTCCTTTGGGGTGAGTCGTTTATTGACAAAAATGACTGGAGAGGATGATCCAGAGGTATTTTTGACCACATTTGAAAGGACTGCTGAAAGAGAAAAGTGGCCTGAGGAGCAGTGGGCTGGACTGGTGGCTCCTCTGTTAACTGGTGAATCGCAGAAGGCTTACTATGACCTAGAGCCTGACCAAGCAAAAGACTATGTGATGCTAAAAGCTGAGATATTGGCAAGGCTGGGTGTCACCCAGGCTGTCCGGGCTCAGCGTGTGCATAACTGGACTTTCCAGCTTGGAAAACCCCCCAGGTCTCAAATGTATGATCTCATTCACCTGAGCAGAAAGTGGCTACAGCCAGAGACTTTGTCCGCACCAAAGATTGTGGAACGTGTTGTAATGAATCGGTTTTTGAGAGCTCTTCCTACTGCCATCCAAAAGTGGGTAAGCCATGGAGACCCAGAGACGGCCGATGGTCTTGTGGATCGTGTGGAGAAATACTTGGCTACAGAGAACCTGACGGCCTCTTCCAGAGACACTCGGACTTTCCACCCTAAGACCAGACCATCCCCAGGGGCGGATAAGAGGATTCCAAGGGGTAAGGGTGGAGAGAGTGAGAGGGTGGGAGCTCTACCCCAAGTTTGGCGAGAACAGCCTGGGAAATCAGCGGCTCAAGAGGCGGCAAGAAGGATCGTTTGCTACCGCTGCCGGCAAGCGGGACATATTGCAGCCAATTGCCCGGTTGTGGAGGAACCCATGCAGTGTGACTTTCTGACGGGCAGACGTTAGTCGCTGTGTGCGACAGTCGCATGCACTGCCATTCGAGGAACTGAGAAACATTTATGTAAAATGTGTGTTAATGGTAGAAATGTTGTGGTATTGCTGGATTCAGGTAGCCTTGTGACCCTGATAAAGGCTGAGTTAGTTAAAACAGAGGTCTCTGGGAATAGCAAGGTAGCTGTTATTTGTGTGCATGGGGACACCCGAGAGTATCCAGTGACTACAGTGTGTTTCGAGACCCCCAAAGGTACCCTCTCTCATCCAGTGGGCTTAGTATCTCAGTTACCGTATGACGCCATTGTGGGAAGGGATTTTCCGAAGTTCTGGGAACTGTGGGATGATCCTGAGCCCCCCACTGGTGCCCCTATGTACCAGGAATGTGATAGCCAGAACTCCCCTGAGAGTGGTGAGGACTCTCCGGAATTTCCCTTATCAGTATTGGCAGGGGAGACTCAAGAAACTGGAGAGGAGCCCACCTCCTCAGACGAAAACCTACCGTCTGTGGAGTTTTCTGATCTTGAGGTTCACAGGGAAAACTTTGCCACAGAACAGTTGAAAGACCCCGCCCTAATAAAGGCACGGGAAAACGTAGTGAAAATAGATGGCGAGTTAGTGAACCCAGATAATACCTGCACTTACCCATACTTCAGCGTAGAGAAGGACCTACTGTATCGGGTGGCAAAAAGGGCAGAAGAAACCGTTGAGCAGCTTGTGGTGCCCAAACCTTACAGGAAGTTGGTGTTGGAGTTGGCCCATGGGCACATTCTTGGAGGTCATCTGGGGACAGAGAAAACCCGAGAGAGGGTATTACAGAGATTCTATTGGCCGGGGGTGATGAAGGACATAGAAAATTATTGTTCCTCCTGCCCTGTGTGTCAGAGGTCGGCCCCGATGCCACATTTCCGTAGCCCGCTGGTCCCTCTACCCATCATTGAGGTCCCGTTTGAGAGGATCGCCATGGATTTGGTAGGTCCTATAATCAAGTCCGCTAGGGGGCACCAGTACATATTAGTTATAATGGACTATGCCACCCGTTATCCAGAAGCGATCCCTCTCCGAAATACCTCGGCCAAAACCATAGCCAAAGAGCTATCTCTTGTGTTTAGCCGGGTGGGTATTTGTAAAGAACTGCTTACGGACCAAGGTACACCCTTTATGTCCCGGGTTATGAAGGAGCTGTGTAAATTGTTCAAAGTGACGCAATTACGTACATCTGTGTATCACCCCCAAACCGATGGGCTGGTTGAAAGATTCAACAAAACCCTAAAACAAATGTTGAAGAAAGTGGTGGATAGAGATGGAAAGGATTGGGACTGTCTACTTCCTTATCTGATGTTTGCTATTAGGGAGGTGCCCCAATCCTCTACGGGATTCTCCCCCTTTGAGTTACTGTATGGGAGACACCCAAGAGGGCTGTTGGATATTGCCAAGGAAACTTGGGAAAGTGAGAGTTCTCCCCACAGGAGTGTGATTGAGCATGTCGCCCTGATGCAAGACCGAATTGCACAGGTAATGCCCATCGTGAAGGAACATTTGGCCCAAGCGCAGTTAGCACAGCAGAGAGTGTACAACCGTGGAGCCAAGACCCGTACCTTTTCCCCGGGGGATAGGATACTGGTACTTGTCCCTACGGTTGAAAGTAAATTCCTTGCCAAATGGCAAGGCCCCTACGAGATAATGGAAAAAGTGAGCGAAGTGAATTACAAGGTCAGACAACCAGGAAGGCGAAAGCCCGAACAGATCTATCACGTTAATCTGTTGAAAGCCTGGAGGGATAGATAGTCCCTAGTCGCAGACACTTGGTCACCAGCTCAAACTGGTTGCGTGATTCCTGAGGTTGGAATAGCAGCCACCTTGTCACAACCCCAACAACAGGAGGTTAAGGAGTTTGTGCTTCGCAACAAGGAGGTATTCTCTGAGCTGCCGGGACAAACATTTGGGGTAGAACATGACATCATTACCCCGCCCGGTGAAAGGGTGAAGTTAAAACCCTATCGGATCCCAGAGGCCCGACGGGAGGCAATACGGGAGGAAGTACAGAAAATGCTGAACTTAGGGGTGATAGAGGAGTCCCAAAGTGATTGGTCTAGTCCCATTGTGTTGGTGCCTAAACCGGATGGGAGCTGGCGATTTTGTAACGATTTTCGTCAGTTGAACAAAGTTACAAAATTTGACACCTACCCCATGCCACGTATAGATGAGTTGATCGACCGGCTGGGAACAGCCCGATACATGACGACTCTTGACCTCACAAAAGGGTATTGGCAAATCCCCCTGGCCAAATTGGCCAAAGAGAAAACCGCATTTGTAACCCCAGACGGGGCGTTCCAATATAAAAGAATGCCGTTCGGGTTACAGAATGCGCCGGCCACATTCCAGCGGAAAATGGACCAGATGCTGAGGCCCCATCGGAAGTATGCTGCGGCTTACCTGGATGACGTAATTGTCCATAGCACAGATTGGGCCTCACATCTGCCAAAAGTGCAAGCAGTCCTGGACTCTGTTTGGGAAGCGGGGTTTACGGCTAACCCCAAGAAGTGTACCATTGGGCAGGAGGAGGCCAAATATCTTGGGTACACCATTGGGAGGGGAGTAATAAAACCCCAACTCAACAAAGTCGAGGCCATCCAGAGTTGGCCACGTCCCAACAGCAAGAAGCAGGTACGAGCCTTTCTGGGAATCGCTGGGTATTATCGGCGATTCATTCCCCACTTTGCTTCTAAGGCTGTGCCCCTAACCAACCTAACGAAGGGGAAAGGGTCGGTCATGATTAAATGGACCCCCGAGGCTGAGGCAGCATTCCAATTCTTGAAACAAGCCTTATGTAGCCAGCCAGTGTTGTACTCACCCGACTTCTCTAAAGACTTTGTCGTACAAAGTGATGCGTCAGATGTGGGGTTAGGAGCAGTATTGTCCCAGGTCTGGAATGGGGAAGAGCACCCAGTCATTTACCTCAGCAGGAAGTTGAAGTCCCATGAGGTAAATTACGCCACCGTTGAAAAGGAGTGTTTAGCGGTGAAGTGGGCTCTAGATTCCCTTCGGTACTACCTGCTAGGTAGGCACTTTGACATGGTTACGGATCACGCTCCGTTAAAGTGGATGGCTCAAAACAAGGAAACAAATAGAAGAGTGAATAGGTGGTTCCTGGCCCTCCAGGAATTCAACTTCACAGTAAAGCATCGCCCTGGCGTTCAAATGGGGAATGTGGATGCTTTGTCTCGAGTACATGAATGCCTGATTGCTGGTGTTCCAACCCCGAGGTTAAAACAAGAGGGGGGGGTATGTGACAGCAGGAAGGTAAAGTCACCTGGTTGCATCCAGGGGGGTAGATATATTTCGCCCAGATTCAGGCTTTACGCCGACTTATACAACTAGGTGGAGAGTTGTATAAGCCCAGCTAAGGCTAGTGGGCTCATGGATGACTCATATGTCTAGGGAGAGTGTGGGGCGTCGTGCAGACAGGGAGTTGATGAGACCAGCTGAAGCTTGTCAGCTCATTTAGGCCTCTATAAGAACTCCCAGCTTCATTAGATGTTAGCTCATGCCTGGAACCAGACCTGTGTGGACTGTCTAGGGAGAGTGAACCCCTGTGCGGTGAGACAAAGCCTGTGTGGCTATTTGCTTGGACATTTAAAACCAGGGACTTAGGGACTAGGACAGCACTAGGCTGATCCCAGTTGTTAGTTAGGAAACCTGTATGTTTAGTCAGAGGTCAAGTTGACCAGGATTTATTTTGTTTATGTTTCTTTTGGCTTTGCTGTGTTTTGTCACTGTAAATAGAAAATAAACCGCACCTTTTTTTGATTTTGAAAACCACAACCTCCGTTTGCTGGGCCTGTTTTTGTGTGGGGAGCCCATCCCGGGGGTCACACACACCCGCTGCCGAGCTAACCCCCTCACAGTGTGTATATATATGTGTGTGTGTGTGTGTGTGTATGTATGTATGTATGTATGTATGTATGTATGTATGTATGTATGTATGTATACATACATACATACATACATACATACATACATACATACATACATACATACATAATTGAGAAAACTTTTTGCTGTTTTTAGCTTGCGGAGGGGGAGAAGGCAGTAATGCCTAGTGCATCTAGCAGGTGAAGGTCCACTTTAAGCCCTAGTCTGTTCTCTTACTATTGATTCTAGTCCCCTCTGTCAGAGTTAAATCTTGTGCCCAGCTCCACTAATGCAAGCTCTCTTTACAGGTCCTTGTAGGCCCAGGTATTGGGACACATTGTGAAAACATTTGCATCCTCTCTAAAGGGTGACCGCAGAAGTAGCCTAGTAAGGCCAGCTTTTCAGAATACTCAGTAGTGTGGCCTGCACCCGTTCATAGCTGGGATCGTTGTGTCAGCACACATAGGGGTCTATTTATAAAAAGTTGTCCGCTCCATCTATTGGCCATAATGCATTATTTTTTCTGTTTGAGTTTTTTTCATGAAAAATACTGCATTCTGACCACTAGATGGACCCGATGGTCATTGGAAATCCACTGAAATAATGAATCCTTTGTCAAGGATGGGTGAATGCTTGTCATATTCATCCCAACTAATTTTTCATAAATGGACACCATAATGAGAATATTCTGAGAGTATTATAATCCCCCTTTCCATCAACAGGTTACAAACTAAATATAGGTACAAGATTTATTTGTCTGTTACAGGTATTAATCTAGTGTCGATAAAGTTATTTACATACTGCACAGTCACATTAGCCGCAGCCCTCAAGAAGCTTACAATTGGAGGTCCTTAACTCAAATCCACCTACTGGGGTCAGTTTAGACAGGAGCCAATTAACCTACCAGCATGTCTTTGGAGTGCGGGAGGAAACCCTCACAGAACATGCAAACTCTATGCAGATAGTGACCTGACAAGGTTTTGAACTGTGACTACAGTGTTGCAAGGCGGAAGTGCTAACCACTAAGCCACCAGTAACATAGTGATAAAAGTTTTTACATCAAGATGATCTTTCACATTAGTAGCTTAAAAAAAATTATTAAAATGAACCACAGTTTCCCTTTAAATTAACCCAGTGGATCTTCCAATACAGCATAGTGCGGAAAGAAGCTCTGAGTTGCAGAGAATACCTTCCAGACATCTGTCGGTGTCTGTAATCATCCATCACGACACAGCAGTCTCAGCATTTGGTGTGATTAGTGTGCTTGCAGCACTGTACAAACTAAGTGGAACGCTCTGCATTGTCTAACTATAAGGTTAGGAGAAGCCAAAGAAGAATCAATGATTTGCTTCCAAATGACTGCAAAACACAAATATGTAAAAATAGCCTTGCGGAGCAAATGAGCATGGAACTATGAAACGGCTGAGACCCCCGTCAGTCTTGGGGCTTGTTAGTGATGTGATGGAGTGGAATGTAATGATCACTGTGGCCTTTCTATTGTTCTATGACACATGGGGGACATTGCAATCTGTTATTACTATCATTCTCTTAATATAATGCGGCAACCTTTCACCACTGTACCTATTTCATACTCCGGTTTTTATTGATGCCCACTAAAATACTGCCTGAAAAGTTGAGTTCCAGTCTGGGAATGTATTGGGTGTGCCAGTGGTATACATGTGGTATTCACAATATGGTCACCATGCACTACCCGTCAAATGTGAAGAGATGGCGGAGTACACCATTTTATATTTGGGCATTTTAATCTAAATTGCTTTTTTTCTAATTATGTCAATCTCTGCAGAACAGGTTATTTTACATAATGGGGACTGAGATGCTTCCACTTGTTTCTCTGTTATGTCCTCTTTGTATAATTACATTGCATTGAATGTGATGGCGTTCAGTGTAATTCTACTACGTTGCTTGGAAATGTGCACAATGCACATCCATTGCTTTTAAGGGAATCTATGGTCACAGCATACACATTAATTTTATAACATCAGTATTGTAATAGCAATCGTTCGATTTGCCAATCCCAATATAAGCTTACTTGAAAAGTTTCCTTTGATGTGGTGAGTGCTGCTGTCTGCTGGCCGTCTCTTTTCACAACCACCTGGATTCCCTGCATGCTTTGCAGTTTGTTCTCAGCTTTTTTCTTTCTATTTATAAGGACTACATATCCCATGGTACCTTGCTATCTGCAAGCTCTGATTCCTGCACTGACTCCGCCTCCTGAAACTCCTCCTCTCAGCTCTTCTGTAGGTCAGAAGGCAGGCTCTGTGATGTGTGACACAGCAGTGCCTACTCGCAGCGCATAGTGAACATGTCACAGAATTCAAGGCAGTAAATGTTTGGGGGATCTTTACACTAAAAGATTGTTTGGGTTAGTAGGAGTAGGATAGAAATAATTGAAATACTGCCTGGAAACCAATATATGATTGTACATTTTGACCATAAATATGCTTTAAAGTAGAAGTTCACCCAAATACTAAAATCTATAAATCTACAGGCATCCACAATCTAATGCCCTGTACACACAACCGGTTTTCCCATCGGAATAAATAAAGATGGTTTTTCCGACGGAATTCCGCTCAAGCTGTCTTGCATACACAAGGTCACACCAAATTCCGACCGTGAAGAACACTGTGACGTACAACACTACGACGAGCCGAGAAAAATTAAGTTCAATGCTTCCGAGCATGCGTCAACTTGATTCTGAGCATGCGTGGTTTTTAGTGTGTCGGAATTGCATACAGACGAACTGAATTTCCGATCTAAATTTTTTCCCGTCGGGGGAAAAAAAGAGAACATGTTCTCTATCTAATTCCGTCTGAATTTCCGACGGAAGAAGTCAGATGGGGCATACACACGGTCGGAATATCCTATGAAAAACTCCCATCTGACTTTTTCCATCGGAAATTCCGACCGCGTGTACGCGACGTAAGACTAACCTCTCTAGCCCTGTACATCCGCCGCTCCATAGGGCTAAATCCGCCTAAGAAACTGACAGGTGGAACTGATCGGAAAGCCTGTGTAAAAAGGCGCCTAATACTAAAATCTCTAAATCTACTTGCATCCACAATCTAAGACTAAGAAGAAATCGCCATACGTACCTTTTCTGAAGCCGCTCCGGTCCCACTCTGAGCTGTCAGCGGTGGCTTTGCTGTGGCGGGTATAGAGGAGGCAGCTGACAATGGAAGCCTCATAGAAAGTCTATGGATGACGTCCCTTCCCAGGCATTTCCCAGCCGTTGTGGGCTGTGTCCTGCACAGCTTCTGCTGCTGGAGACCGGACCAGAGCGGCTTCAGAAAAGGTATGTATAGCGATTTATTTTTAGTCTTAGATTGTGGATGCAAGTAGATTTAGAGATTTTAGTATTGGGCCCCTTTCACACAGGCTTTGCGATCTGGTCCGTCTGTCAGTTATTTGTGTGGAACTGATCGGATGCTCCATTCAGCCCTATGGAGCGGCGGATGTCAGGGGTGACATCCACTGACACCCACAACTATCCAATTCGATCCTGTTAGTAAAATCCAGATGGATGGAGACCCTATTTTGCATCCGTCTGGCGGATCGGATCTGATGAAAACGCAGGCAGTCCGTTTTAATCAGATCTCCCCATAGAGGAGAGTGGGCCCCTGACAGGTCCATCTCTGCACAGTGAGTGGAGACAGACCTGTCATGCACCTACTCAGCGGGTATCAGTTGAGTGATTTCCCCCCCCCCCCGCTGAGCAAAGCAGAGTCTGTCGGGTGGATCGCCCATGTGAACTTCCACTTTAAGGCAGGTGCTCTTGACCTTTGATTACAGACCCTTGGTGGATTGCCCAATATGTACCCATACGCTCTTCTCTAGATTGTCAAGACAACTTCATGATCGCCAGAAAAGGAAAAAGTAATTGCACTTGCCACTCAGCCAACATTGCCAGACCTTTTTAAAGAGGAAGTAAACAAAAAAATTGATAAAATAAGACCCTGCAAGAGAAAGGCATAATGAGCTAGTATGCATAGCATACTAGCTCATTATGTGGCACATACCTGAAATCAAAGCCCCCGAAGTTCTTCTTGTTCCCCTCCGCCGCCATTTCCCCTCGGAGCTTCTTCCTGGTATCGCCGCTCCGGCGCTGTGATTGGCCGGAGCAGCTATGACATCACTCCGCGCATGCGCGCCAGAGCCGTAGAAGTTGGCGTTGTCATTCATAAAACAGGCATTTACAGTGCGCCTGCGCCAAGGTCTACGGCACGCATGCGCAGTACACATCGGTGTACTATTTTTTTGAAAATATCTCCTAAACCTTGTAGGTTTAGGAGATATTGCAAACACCTAGAGGTAAGCCTTAATCTAGGCTTACCTGTAGGTGCAAGTTGCAAGAGTGGGTTTACAACCACTTTAAATACCAGCATGATGAAAGAAAATGTGAATTTTACCAAATTTTAGAGCAAATCACAAATCCAGCTTGTAAAGACTTTTTTTGTGCAGTCAAAACATGGAATCAACATCCAATTACTGACGCTGTCAGAGTTCATTCACATGGACATTGTGAACAACTAGAACAGTGATGGCGAACCTCGGCACCCCAGATGTTTTGGAACTACATTTCCCATGATGCTCAAATACAATTCAGAGTGTATGAGCATCATGGGAAATGTAGTTCCAAAACATCTGGGGTGCCAAGGTTCGCCATCACTGAACTAGAATATCTCTGCACCCAGGAGTGACAGGTGTTTGCACACAGCCACTTCTAAAAATAAATGACAGGCTGTATGCTGGTAGCTGCCCATCTGAGCATTTATTTGTATACAGGGATGAATATGAAAAACCTGAACACTGTTTGCATCCAGGGCCACAAGCTCTCAGATGTGTGCGTAGCAGCATGCAGCCGCAAACGCCTGTCACTCCCGTAAGCAGCGATGCTCTTGTTTTTTACAATGCATGTCTCTGTGAATGAGCCCTAAGCTGCTATTTGTTTTGTGTGGGGATACCTGCTTGGGTCCTGTGTTGTTTTTTTTTTTCTCTATGAAATGAATTGGTGGTCGCAGAATTTTAGTTTGGTGGAATTACAGGAGAGATAAGCAGGTAGTGCTGAATACGGTCTTTTTAAATTAAGGGCAGATAGATGTTCTTCACGCCTGACTTGTATCTTAGAATTTGACTGTAGGCCATGCTGCACTGGGGTTTGGTCTGGATTGCTTGTCCTCACGGGAAATAAGCTGTACAGTCTATCCTGTTAGGTAGGATTCCTTGCTTAGTGTCAAACCTCAGCAATAGCTGCTTATTAGAGCTGCACGATTCTGGCCAAAATGAGAGTCAGGATTTTTTTTTTTTTGCTTAGAATAAAGATCACGATTCTCGCGGCGTAAAATCTTTCACATTATACAAAAAAATTTGGGCTAACTTTACTGGTTATTTTTTTTTTTTTTTCTTAATTTTAAAGTTTTTTTTTTTCCAAAAAATTGCATTTGAAAGACCGCTGCGCAAATAAAGTGTGACATAAAATATTGCAACAACCACCATTTTATTTTCTAGGGTCCTTACTAAAAAAAATATATGTAATGTTTGGGGGTTCCATGTCATTTTCTAGCAAAAAAAAAAGATTTTAACTTGAAAACAACAAAGGTCAGAAAAAGGTTTAGTGGTTAAACTTTCCTAATTTACATACAGAAGTCTGTTCCTTTTGATGTAAAAGACAAATTGTTACAATGTTTAGACTTAAAGTTCCACTGATAAAGAATGTTGTGATACTTGGCAGACTGCCTTGATTTTTTTTTTCTTCCTTCCTTTTGATGGCTGAGAGCAGAGAGAATTCTCTGCATACAAAAGATCGGGAAATACTTTGTCAAGATCGCAATGGGAAAAAATCACGTTAACGATTCTTGACGATTAATCATGCAGCTCTACTGCTTATGAATGCGTTCTTCAAAAACAGTGACATTTATCAGATAGCAAGTGGTTGCACTGTATGTATTTATAAATTGGCTAATTACCTGACTCAGAATTAAAGTAGAATTCTGGGCTCGTACTAATTAAAGCGGTTGTAAAGGCAGAATGTGTGTGTGTGTGTGTGTGTGTGTGTGTGTGTGTGTGTGTTTGTTTTTTTTTTTTTTTTTTCACCTTGCTGCATTCTATGCAGCATAGGTGTGCGCAACCTATTGCATTAGGGTGTGCACCCCAAAGTTCAAACACACATGCCTTTCTCTGCAACCGTTAGCTAGTCAGTGAATGAATATGAAGTGCTCTGTGCTGGGTGGCTTCCTGTTCATTCACAAACTGAAGCATAGTAAACAGTTTACTATGCTTTAGTTATGAAGGAACACAGTGAGTGAGTGCTCACTGTGTTCATTTAGAAAAAAAGGGGGCGGTAAATTACATATTTACTAGCTCCTTCCCCCACTCTCCATTCTGAAACATCCTCCGCAGGAGCCAGGGGATAAAAGGATGGAAGCCTGCAGCACTGCGAGGAGGTGCAACACGGGGGAAGCCCAGGCAATAGGGGGCATAGGCACCCCCCCATACATTCCTGATCTCGATCCAGCAATGTGCATGAGAGCGAAGGCTCTCCCTCTTCATTGGATCATATACAGTAGCAGGAACTATTGGCTCCTGCTGCTGTCAATCAGAGCCAGTGATGAGAGTGGGGGGTAGGAACAAGCCTTTATAAGGTTAATGTGTCTTATGGACACACATAGCGAGGCTCGGAAGAGAGCGGCTTGCTATGAGGGCTCTCTGGGGGGGAGAGAAGCCAGGAGTGCCAGTGGTGGACTCTCCACCAGTTCACAAAGCAAGGTCCATAAAGACAAACCGTGCTTGATGCACTGGTGCACAGTCACGTTGGAACAGGAAGGGGCCATCCCCAAAGATGAAATTGTCCAAAATGTCTTCGTATGGAACTAAGAGGCCAAGCCCAACCGCTGAAAAACAACCCTACGCCATAATTCCCAACCCCCCCCCCCCCCCCTTCCACTAAATGATTTGGACCAATGCATAAAGCAAAGTCCTTAACCACTTAAGCCCCGGACCATTTCGGGCCATTAGGACCAAGCCTGTTTTTGGGATTCGGCACTGCGCTGCTTTAACTGTAAATTGTGCGGACATGCAATGTTGTACCCAAATGAAATTTGCGTCCTTTTCTTCCCACAAATAGAGCTTTCTTTTAATGGTATTTGATTGCCTCTGCGATTTTTATTTTTTGCGATTTAAACAGAAAAAGACCGAAATTTTTTTAAAAAAATGATATTTTCTACTTTTTGTTATAAGAAAAATCGAATAAACTCAATTTTAGTCATACATTTAGGCCAAAATGTATTCAGCCACATGTCTTTAGTAAAAAAAAATGTCAATAAGCGTATATTTATTGGTTTGCGCAAAAGTTATAGCGTTTACAAACTAGGGTACATTTTCTGAAATTTACACAGCTTTAAATTTATGACTGCCTATCTCATTTCTTGAGGTGCTAAAATGGCAGGGCAGTACAAAACCCCCCCAAATGACCCCATTTTAGAAAGTAGACACCCCAAGGAAATTGCTGAGAGGCATGTTGAGCCCATTGAATATTTTTTTTTTTCGTCCCAAGTGATTGAATAATGACAAAAAAAAAAAAAAAAAAAATTACAAAAAGTTGTCACTAAATGATATATTGCTCACACATGCCATGGTTATATGTGGAATTGCACCCCAAAATACATTCTGCTGCTTCTCCTGAGTACGGGGATACCACATGTGTGGGACTTTTTAGGAGCCTAGCCACGTACGGGACCCCGGAAACCAAGCACCGCCTTCAGGATTTCTAAGGGCGCAAATTTTTGATTTCACTCCTCACTACCTATCACAGTTTCGAAGGCCATAAAATGCCAAAATAGCACAAACCCCCCCCCAAATGACCCCATTTTGGAAAGTAGACACCCCAAGCTATTTACTGAGAGATATGTTCAGTCCATGGAATATTTTATATTTTGCCACAAGTTGCGGGAATATGACAAACTTTTTTTTTTTTTTCACAAAGTTGTCACTAAATGATATATTGCTCACACATGCCATGGGCATATGTGAAATTACACCCCAAAATACATTCTGCTGCTTCTCCTGAGTACGGGGATACCACATGTGTGGGACTTTTTGGGAGCCTAGCCGCGTACGGGACCCCAAAAACCAAGCACCGCCTTCAAGGTTTCTAAGGGCATAAATTTTTGATTTCGCTCCTCACTACCTATCACAGTTTTGAAGGCCATAAAATGCCAAGATGGCACAAAACCCCCCCAAATGACCCCATTTTGGAAAGTAGACACCCCAAGCTATTTGCTGAGAGGCATGTTGAGCCCATTGAATATTTTTTTTTTTTGTCCCAAATGATTGAATAATGACAAAAAGAAAAAAAAAAATGTACAAAAAGTTGTCACTAAATGATATATTGCTCACACATGCCATGGTTATATGTGAAATTACACCCCAAAATACATTCTGCTGCTTCTCCTGAGTACGGGGATACCACATGTGTGGGACTTTTTGGGAGCCTAGCCGCGTACGGGACCCCAAAAACCAAGCACCGCCTTCAAGGTTTCTAAGGGCATAAATTTTTGATTTCACTCCTCACTACCTATCACAGTTTTGAAGGCCATAAAATGTCAAAATAGCCCAAAACCCCCACAAATGACCCCATTTTGGAAAGTAGACACCCCAAGCTATTTGCTGAGAGGCATGGTGAGTATTTTACAGCTCTCATTTGTTTTTGAAAATTAAGAAAGACATTTTTTTTTCTTTTTTTTTTTCTTTTTTTACATTTTCAAAACTTTGTGACAAAAAGCGAGATCTGCAAAATACTCAACATACCTCTCAGCAAATAGCTTGGGGTGTCTACTTTCCAAAATGGGGTCATTTGGGGGGGTTTTGTGCCATCTGGGCATTCCATGGCCTCCGAAACTGTGATAGGCAGTGAGGAGTGAAATCAAAAATTTACACCCATAGAAATCCTGAAGGCGGTGCTTGGTTTTTGGGGTCCCGTACGCGACTAGGCTCCCAAAAAGTCCCACACATGTGGTATCCCCGTACTCAGGAGAAGCAACAGAATGTATTTTGGGGTGTAATTCCACATATGCCCATGGCATGTTTGAGCAATATATAATTTAGTCACAACTTTTTGTACATTTTTTTTTTTTGGTCATTATTCAATCACTTGGGACAAAAAAAAAAATATTCAATGGGCTCAACATGCCTCTCAGCAAATAGCTTGAGGTGTCTACTTTACAAAATGGGGTCATTTGGGGGGGTTTTGAACTGTCCTGGCATTTTATGCACAACATTAGGAAGCTTACATCCACTCTTCTAACCACTTGAAGACAAAGCCCTTTCTGACACTTTTTGTTTACATGAAAGAAATTTTTTTTTTGCAAGAAAATTATGTTGAACCCCCAAACATTATATATTTTTTTAAAGCAAAGGCCCTACAGATTAAAATAGTGGGTGTTGCATTTTTTTTTTCCACACAGTATTTGCGCAGCGATTTTTCAAACGCATTTTTTGGGGGAAAAACACACTTTTTTTATTTTTAATGCACTAAAAAACACTATATTGCCCAAATGTTTGATGAAATAAAAAAGATGATCATAGGCTGAGTACATGGATACCAAACACGACATGCTTTAAAATTGCGCACAAACGCGCAGCGGCGACAAAACTACATTCATTTTTAAAAGCATTTAAAAGCCTTTACAGGTTACCACGTTAGATTTACAGAGGAGGTCTACTGCTAAAATGACTGCCCTCGATCTGACCTTCGCGGTGATACCTCACATGCATGATGCAATTGCTGTTTACATATGACGCTAGACCGACGCGTGCGTTCGCCTTTGCGCAATAGCAGGGGGGGACAGCGGTGCTTTTTTTTTTTTTTTTTTTTTTTTTTTTTTTATTATTATTTATTTGGCTATTTTATTTTTAAACTGTGCCTTCCATATTTTATTTTTTTACCATTTTTATCGTTATCTCAGGGAATGTAAATATCCCCTATGATAGCAATAGGTAGTGACAGGTACTCTTTTTTTGAAAAAAATTGGGGGGTTAGACCCTAGATCTTTCCTCTGCCCTCAAAGCATCTGACCACACCAAGATCGGTGTGATAAAATGCTTTCCCAATTTCCCAATGGCGCTTTTTATATCCGGGGGGGGGACATTCCCTCCCACTGCTTGTAAAAGCAGTCTAGAGGCTAATTATCTGCTAGAATTGCTTTTACATGAAAGCCGGCTGCTGGCTGAAAAGAATGATACCAAGATGATACCTAAACCCGCAGGCATCATTCTGGTATAAACATTCAAAGTCCAGCAACATACCAGTACGTTGCTGGTCCTTGTTGGACATGTATTGTAATCTTTTTTTTCATACAGCCTATTGGCTGAACGAAAAAAAGAGATTGATTGGTGGGTATGCCCACCATTAGAATACCTCCCTTCATCCACCCACTTCTAATGATGGGCATATATGCCGAAGCATGGGGGCATCCTCCCGCAAAAAAGTTATGCCGCGTACACACGGTCAAGCCTTCGTCGGAATTTCGACCGTATGTACGCGGCATAAAAGGTTATGCCGCGTACACACGGTCGGACTTTTCCACGGGCAAGCCTCCGTTGGAATTTCGACCGTATATACGCGGCATTAGGAGCAAAATCGCTCCTCCGCCCCTGCTGCCCCCATGCTTCGGCATATATGCTCTTTTTTTTAACTGTGGTGGTGAAATCACCTCCTACAGCACTGGAGTCACGGCTTTATGTATCGTGGGAGCAAACGCTGTTGCTGTCAAGATAAATAATTCCGCGCTGCAGTTGAATGGCGCACCTGAAAACAAAAAATTACATACCTGAAAAGCAAGCATGATAAAACATTGCAGAATAGAATACAGTAAAAAAAGAGCAGAACAATAGAGAGAAAATAGAGAGAGAGAGAGAACAATAAAACGACAACTATTTTTGGTTTTTTTTATTTTATATTTTTTTTGTGTTTTTGTTTTTTACGTTTTTTTTTTCTTTTTTACACTTTTTTTTTGTAACTTTACAACTGTAATGGTTCGGGTCTCTCAAAATGTAATGGCATCTTGGGAGACCCTGTGTAAGTGTGTCCTTGTCTGTGAAATGCTGTACCCTACGCTAAAACTTCACTTTTGAGTGGTAGCGTTCAAAACATTCACCTTGGCAAAGACCAGGCTTGTCAGGACAGAGTGGACAAAAACTACGGGTGTCACGCCTAAATCCGCGCTTGCTACAGACACGACATCTTTTTTGGGGGTGGCTTTGGGTAGGGGTACTCGGGAGGACATACGAATAATGCCTCTCATGCAGCCGGCTTACTGCATTTGGTTGGGGATGGTGAGGTGCAGAACCGCCTGGATACAGGAGTTCTGTGACTATCTCATTCTGGAATTTTAGAAGAGATAACGTCCCGCCTGAAGCTCTGTATAGCACATGAGCGTTCAGCAAAGCCAATTGGAATAATGATAGAGACACTTTTTTGTACCAGCGTCTCGCCTTACGGTCAATTAGATACGGCGCCATCAACTGGTCGTTGAGGTCCACCCCTCCCATATTTTGGTTATATTCGTGGACACAGAGGGGTTTCTCCACAACACCAGTCGCCGTACGAATTTGGACTGTCGTGTCTGCATGAAGGGAGGTAAGAAGGAAAACATTCTTATTGTCCCTCCACTTCATAGCGAGCAAGTTATTACACTTCAAGCAGGCTCTCTCCCCCAGCCTAAGACGGGCATCTACAAGCCGCTGGGGAAAGCCCCGGCGATTAGGTCGCACGGTGCCACATGCTCCAATCTTATGATCAAACAAGTGACTAAACAGTGGCACGCTCGTGTAATAATTGTCCACATACAAGTGGTACCCCTTTCCGAATAAGGGTGACACCAAGTTCCACACTATCTTGCCAGCGCTCCCTATGTAATCCGGGCAGTTGACCGACTCAATCTGACTGTCTTTTCCCTCATAAACCGTAAAGTTCACTACATAGCCTGTTGCCCTGTCACAGAACTTGTAGAGCTTGACCCCGTATCTGGCACGCTTGCTGGGAAGGTACTGCTTGAAAGACAAGCGGCCAGAAAATTTAATCAGGGACTCATCAACGCAGACAACTTGATCGGGAGTAAACAAGGCTGCAAAACGTTCGTTGAAGTGGTTTATGAGGGGCCGAATTTTATAGAGCCGGTCGTATTCAGGGTCCCCACGTGGACGACAAAGTTCATTGTCGTTGAAGTGCATGAACCGCAAAATCTGCTCGTATCGTGCCCTGGACATGGAGGCAGAGAACACGGGCATGTGGTCAATTGGGTGCGTGGACCAATAAGCACGCAATGACGGAAATTTATGTGTGCCCATGTTGAGGGAAAGGCCCAGAAAGGTCTTAAATTCGGAAACCGTAATTGGTTTCCAATTTCTGGCAATTTTAGGCAACTGGGGGTTAGCGGCGATAAATTGACCAGCATATAAATTACTCTGGTCCACAATAGATCTATAGAGATCTTCCGTGAAAAACAGCGAATAAAAATCGATTGGCATAAAATCAGCTGTTTCCACCTGAATACCGGGTTGGGCAGTGAATGGGGGAAGTACGGGTTCTGCAGAAGTGGTGGGGACCCAATCAGGATAGGCGAATTCTGCAGGAAGGGCAGTATGGGCACGACGGGCCTGCCTTTGTCTTCTTGGTGGCAGCGGGACACTACTTGTGCTTGCCACCTCGCCAGCTTGAACTGCACTTATGGGACTCGCCACGTCACCAAGTGTTACTGCAGTGCTGGATGTACGTCCAGGCTGTACTAGGCCGCTGGTGCTTGCCAGTTCACCAGAAGGAATAGCGGCGCTAGTACTACTCTGCTCCATGATACGAGAGACCTGCGGTTCTTGCTCCTCAACAACCTCAGAAGATCGGGATCGGGTACGCCTGACCTTAGCAGGGACCTCAACTTCGTCGTCAGAGCTATCTGACGTGGGGCCGCTGACGTCACTGTCTTCTACGGGAAGATATTCTGAGCCTGAATCTGACAGATACGTGACCTCCTCTTCACTATCTGTCATGCTCAGAATCTCGTAGGCCTCTTTACTAGTGTACCTTCGTCTTGCCATTTTGGGCTCTAAATTTAGGGGTACACTAGTAAGATTCACAGGAAAAAAAGCACCTGACTGTCGTCAGCAAATATATCAAACGCTACAAAAAAACTGTTAGCGATCGCAGGGATCAGGCCTGTCTCTGCGAACGCTGCAGTTATGTGTGTTGTGTTTGGTAAGTGACAGTGATCGATCGATACTGCACTTGGGTGGGCTGGGCTGGGCTGGGCGGAGGGGCTAAACGCAGGTACTAGCAGGTATCTGGGCTGATCCCGCTAACACTGCGTTTTTGGGAACCCTAAACCGCTGGGGATGCTAGTATAGATCTGATCAGATACTATACCACTAAGGGGGGTGTATGCTTTGCGCGTGGGTGTTAGCGTTACTGGCACTAACCTAACACTGCCTGGGGCGACGCAGACCCTCTCTGGCGCTAAAACCTAATTGATCTCACCCGCCGGGCGATCAGGGGGGTTAAACCTTTATTGGGTTATATACGGCGGGTGCCCTGATGCTATAAAAAGCAAACTAATCAACCAGCGTCACCCGTAACCTTTATATGGTGATCACTGGTGAAAGGGTTAACTAGGGGCAATCAGGGGGTTAAAACCTTTATTAGGTTAAATATGGGGGTACCTGACACCAATAAAAACCTGCGGCGAACCTAAAAAAAAAATAACTGCCTATCTAAAACACCAGCGACACGAATACAGCGATCGGAAAAACAATCGCTTAGTGACGCTGAAGTTAGGGGGTGAAAGGGTTACCTGGGGGGTGATCAAGTGGTTAAACCTTTATTAGGGGGGGTTAGGGGGCTACCCTGGACCTAAAGGGGCCTAATCCTAACTGCCTTGCAACTTTTTACAATCACAGATGACACTAAATGCAGTGATCAGTAAAATAAATGATCACTGCAATCAGTGACACTGTGATTGGGGGCTTTGGGGTGACCTGGGGGGTGATCTGGGGGTGACTGGGGGGTGATTTGTGTGCCTATGTGTACCTACGTGTCAGTGGACTGTTGGAGCACTAACCTCTGTCTTCACTCCTCGGCGCCGGGAACGAAAAGACCGCGGCGAGGGAGATGACATCACTTCCTCCAGCCTGTGTTTACATCACATGGCGGAGGAAGCAATTTCATTGGCCGGGAGCGATCGCGAGGGGGGGGCGGAATCGAGCGGCCGCCCCCTCATGCCTGATCGCTCCCGAACACTTAACGGCCGCTCACTGCAGTGAAGGGGGGTCCGGATGGACCCCCCAACTGCACAAAGGCGATCACGTAGATCTTCGTGATTCTGCCTGTCCGTGCCATTCTGCCGACGTAAATCGGCGGTGGGCAGTCGTTAAGTGGTTAAAGACATGGGTGAGCGAGTTTGGGGTAGAGGAACTTGACTGGCCTGCACAGAGTCCTGAGACCTTAACCCGATAGAACACCTTTGGAATGAATTAGAGCGGAGACTGCGAGCCAGACCTTTCTTCCAACATCAGTGCCTGACCTCACAAATGCGCTGCTGGAAGAATGGTCAAACATTCCCATAGACACACTCCTAAACCTTGTGGACAGCCTTCCCAG
Organism: Rana muscosa; assembly: GCA_029206835.1. Taxonomy (NCBI): domain Eukaryota; kingdom Metazoa; phylum Chordata; class Amphibia; order Anura; family Ranidae; genus Rana; species Rana muscosa. The sequence continues at coordinate 204,452,729 of CM055122.1, read as the reverse complement.
AAGAGATGAAGCTGTTAGAGCTGCAAAGGGTGGGCCAACTCAATATTGAACCCTACGGACTAAGACTGGGATGCCATTAAAGTTCATGTGCGTGTAAAGGCAGGTGTGACAATTTTGACAATATAGTGTGTCAGTAGTGGATGTTCAGACCTTAATGCCATAAATAATATGTAATTAGATTTTTACTCCAGGAGTATAATGCTGCGTACACACGACCGTTTTAATGTCATTGAAAAAACCGACGTTTTTCTCGATGTGATTTTTCGTGTTTCCTCTCAAACCTGCCTTGCCTACACACTAGGGCCGAAACAACTAATCGATTAATCGACAACTAATCGATTATGAAATGAATCGATTACTATTCTCATAATCGATTATTCGGCCAGTAACATAATGGGGTTAAAAAAAAACTAAAATTAGCCCTTTATAGTACAAAAAGAGCAAATCGCTACTGTAAACTTTCACTGTCCCACAGTAAAAAATGAACCTCTTGGGGTACTTTCACACTGGGGCATCACGGGCGTTAGCGGTAAAGTGCCGCTATTTTTAGCGACGCTTTACCGTGATTTTCGTCTGCTAGCGGGGCGCTTTAAAACCCCCGCTAGTGGCCGAAAAAGGGTTAAAACCGCCCGCAATGCGGCGCTATGCCGGCGGTACAGCTGCGCTGCCCATTGATTTCAATGGGCAGGGGCGCTTTAGGGGCGGTGTATACACTGCTCCTACAGCGCTGCAAAGATGCGGCTAGAACGACTTTTTTTTTACCGTCCTGCTAGCGCACCACTCCAGTGTGAAAACCCTCGGGCTTTCACACTGGAGAGAAAGGAGCGGCTCTTTCAGGGTGCTTTGCAGGCGCTGTTTTTAGTGCAATAGCGCCTGCAAAGCGCCCCAGTGTGAAAGCAGCCTTACAGTAAAGATTTATTTGCTCTTTTTGTACCAATTTTGTTTTTTCTTTAACCCCGTTATGTCACTAAACATCTCAGGCCTGAGTCACACCTGTGTTTTTTTGGTGCTTTTTGCAGAAACACACTACAGTTCACATCTATGATTTTTTCATCTGCTGCGTATTTGGAAAGGGCAAGGACTTTTTTTAATGCAAAACGGTGCTATTTTTGTTTTTTTGGTTCAATATACTTCAATGGAGAAGCTGCAGAAAAGCATGTAATAATGCGTTTTTGCGGCAATTTGTGTTTTTTAACCTGCCCAACAACAAATTTGGGAAAAAAAATGTAAGAATGGAAATCGCTGCAAAATTCCTTTTTTTTTTTTTTTTTAAAAGGTTATTAATCGATTTAGTTGGCCGATTTATTGTTTCGTTTAATCGATTATGAAAATCGTTAGTTGCAGCCCTACTACACACTATCGTGAAAAAAAAATGCTTGAGCAAAGCGCGGTGACGTATGACGGCACTATAAAGGGGAAGTTCTATTCGGATGGCGCCACCCTTTGGGCTGCTTTTGCTGATCCTCGTATTAGTAAAGTTTGGTGAGAGCCGATTCGCGCTTTTCAGCCTCATGCTCTTCAGTCCGTTACAGTGTGAAGAATGTGCTATCTCTATTACGAACGTTTGTTTTACCAGAAGGAGCGCTCCCATCTCATACTTGATTCGGAGCATGCGCATTTTTTTTTCCCCTCATAAAAGCATACACACTACCGTTTTTCACGACGTTAAAAAGAACGACGTGAAAAAATTAGCCCATTTTTCACGTCGTTAAAAATGCTCTGGAGCCTACACGATCGTTTTTTAATGACCAATTTAAAAAATGGCATTTTTCACGCCATGAAAAACGGTCGTGTGTACGCGGCTTATGAGTTTTGAAATTCTAGAGAAATGCTTAAATAATGCATTACAATTTAACTAAACCCATAAGATTTTAGTTGACTAAAACTGTTCAGATGACTAAAATACGACTGAAACTAAAATGGCATTTTAGCCGAAAGACAGAAATTTGACGTAAAAATTAACACTGGTGTTAGGTCTGTCTGGCGATTGCGCAGACCAGCGCTCCACTGGTGGATTTTTCTGTCTTGCGCAGCCAATTCAATGTTTTGGTAGTGTATCATTCAGTTATCGGCGAACATCCCAGTGGAAATGAGGAGTTCCATCCTTCTAAAAGACTAGGTTGGGCAAATCTTCCTCCATCTGTTGTATAATCATGTCTGGGTAGGAGTGGCCAGTGGCCGTATCTTTGGCAAAACCAGCAATGGTAACAGGCAATGATCTGTCGTGTCACCAATGGGCTCACATCAGACTCTTGTAGTGCAGAGGTAGAACTTGGGCAGTTAGGCATAAGGATTAAAAATTGGTCAAGGTTGATGGAGAGAGTGAAGTTCTGCTTTAACCACCTCCCTACTGTGCACTAAAACCCCCTTCCTGCCCAAGCCATTTTTCAGCTTTCAGCGCTGTCACACTTTGAATGACAATTGCGCGGTCGTGCGACGTGGCTCCCAAACAAAATTTGCGTCCTTTTTTTTTCCCACAAGTAGAGCTTTCTTTTTGGTGGTATTTAATCACCTCTGCGGTTTTTATTTTTTGCGCTATAAACAAAAGAAGAGCGTCCAGTTTGGAAAAAAAAACACAATATTTTTTACTTTTTGCTATAATAAATACCCATTTTTTTTTTTCAATTACAATTTTCCTCAGTTTAGGCCGATACGTATTCTTCTACATATTTTTGGTAGAAAAAAAAAATCGCAATAAGCGCGTATTGATTGGTTTGCGCAAAAGTTATAGCGTCTACAAAATAGGGGATAGATTTATAGCATTTTTTTTTTCTTTTTTTTTATTAGTAATGGCGGCGATCTGCGATTTTTATTGTGACTGCGATATTGTGGCGGACACATCGGACACTTTTGACACATTTTTGGTACCATTCACATTCATACAGCGATCCCTGCTATAAAAATGCATTGATTACTGTATAAATGTGACTGGCAGGGAAGGGGTTAACTACTAGGGGGCGGGAAGGGGTTAAATATGTTCCCTCAATGTGTTCTAACTGTGGGGGGAGGGGACTGACTGGGGGAGGTGACCGATGGTTGTCCCTATGTACAAGGGACACACCATCGGTTCCCTCTCCCTCACAGGACGTGGATCTCTGTGTTTACACACACAGATCCACTTTCCTGCTCGTTTCCCGGGCAATCGCGGGTGCCCGGCGGCAATCGCGGCCGCCGGGCATGCACACCGGGTCCTTGGGAACGCGGCGCGCGCGTGATCCCTCTCCTTCTGAGGGACGTTCCGGAACGTCCACTCAGGAGAGAGCACCCATGTACAGTGGCCGGGTGGGAAGTAGTTAAGGATAAGTACCTGTTCTGCATCAAGGACCAATTAAAATGCTAAATAAATCTCTCTGGTCTGTTGGCACAGCAAGTATTTTTATAGTACATTAAAGCGGAGGTCTTTTTTTTTTTTTTTTTTTTTTTTTTTTAAAAAGCCAGCAGCTACAAATACTGCAGCTGCTGACTTTGAAAAAATGGACACTTACCTGTCCAGCGCGCCCGCGATGTCAGCAGACGAGGCTGAGCAAACGCTTGGTCCCCGGATGCTTCCGCCGCCATCCTCTGTGAGGGAATCGGGAAGTGAAGCCTTGCGGCTTCACTGCCCGGTTCCCTACTGCGCATGCGCGAGTATCGCGGCACGCCGTCACTGGTCGGTTCTCTCCTGGGAACAGTGTGTCTCCCAGAAGACAGCGGGGGGTGATGCGAAGGGGCAGGACTCCTGCGGGAGTCAGAACCCGAAAGTGGTGCAAATACCTGTTTTATACAGCTATCTGCACCCCCCTCCCCCTGTGACACCGGAGGGGGGGGGGTTTACGAAAGGCAGATGTTCACTTTTTCGCTTTAAGGATCTGGTATGATGTTTGTTTTTAGTGTTCTGTGTGTATCTTGGTTATAATATTATTGAGTGCTAAGCATTTTTGTATATTTCTCCTGAAATATCCTCCACATTGTAAGCATTATCTGCTAATCTGATTGCAAATCTTTAAATTTGCTTTTAAATAATGTATATTGTATTGTTTGCTGGCAACGTCTGCCTAATCCTTTCCCTCTATGGATAATACCAGTGTTACTGTGAAAATTCCCTCTGTCATTAACCCCAAAGACTTTACAGAATTTATGGGTCTGAGAAACACAGGATGTTTGAAAAAGTTCCTTCCTATAAACGTGTAATCACAGTGACATTAATTGCTTGAAACAGCGTTTTTTTCTCTAAGGGTTCATGGTGAAAGTAAAGGGTGATCTGTATCCAGAGGAATATGGTGGCTGTCATTGATCTCTGCTGAAGATGCTAGCTGCCTGGCCGTCTCTGGCTTTATCACTTGTTAAGTCACATGCCTGCAACAAGCATGCAGCAAGAGAAGTGACAATGACGGGGTCAGTGGCAGAAAGTATTGTAGCTGTTGGATCACAATCACAGGCTGACGGCCTTCATTTTCAGAAAAGGTCAGCAATGTCTATAGAATTGTTTTATTTTTAGTATGTGGCGTTATAAGGTATCCGTCTTTTATCTCTACCCACTCCAGCTTGTCTTCTGTGTTTATCAAGGTTGCACCGCCTTCTGGTGGAAGGGTATTGTGAAGCAGCATTACCTGCAACATGGATCTCAGTGAGAACCTCTGTACTTCAAGATTATAAACATCTGTCCACTAAGCCAGCCTTTCCCAACCAGGGTGCCACTAAAAAGAAATAAAAATTCCCCAAGGTCAGTGTGTTCCGTGTACTAGATGTGTAAGCTGCAGAACCCCAGATGAGAAAAACTAAGGTGGAGAATTAATAAGAAAAATCAGGTATGCCAAACATACCTGACTTACACTAGAAACTTTGTGGCCTGTTCTTTTGCAGTCTTGCATAATGTATCTAATCGGGCTCAGAGATGCTAGCAAAGACGTATAGATAAATAGCAGACCTTTCTGGCCAGTTATGTCCTAACAAGAAAGCCGGCCTTCTTTACTCCAAATCTGGCACTCGGTTTGCAACCTGAATCCCACATGTACAACTAAACTGCATACTGTTGTTAGAAAATGGGACATACCAGCAATGGGCATAGAAATAAAATGGTGTAGCGAAACCATTTTTCTCTCATCTTTCCTCTTCTTTCTCTCATCTTTCCTCTTCTTTCTCTCATCTTTCCTCTTCTTTCTCTCATCTTTCCTCTTCTTTCTCTCATCTTTCCTCTTCTTTCTCTCATCTTTCCTCTTCTTTCTCTCATCTTTCCTCTTCTTTCTCTCATCTTTCCTCTTCTTTCTCTCATCTTTCCTCTTCTTTCTCTCATCTTTCCTCTTCTTTCTCTCATCTTTCCTCTTCTTTCTCTCATCTTTCCTCTTCTTTCTCTCATCTTTCCTCTTCTTTTCCTCTTCATCTTTCCTCTTCTTTTCCTCTTCATCTTTCCTCTTCTTTTCCTCTTCATCTTTCCTCTTCTTTTCCTCTTCATCTTTCCTCTTCTTTTCCTCTTCATCTTTCCTCTTCTTTTCCTCTTCATCTTTCCTCTTCTTTTCCTCTCTGTTTCCTCTTCTTCTTTCCTCTTTGTTTCTTCTTCTTCTTCTTCTTCTTCGTTTCCTCTTCGTTTCCTCTTTGTTTCCTCTTTGTTTCCTCTTTGTTTCCTCTTTGTTTCCTCTTCTTCTTCTTCGTTTCCTCTTCGTTTCCTCTTTGTTTCCTCTTCTTCTTCTTCTTCGTTTCCTCTTTGTTTCCTCTTCTTCTTCTTCGTTTCCTCTTTGTTTCCTCTTCTTCTTCTTCTTCGTTTCCTCTTTGTTTCCTCTTCTTCTTCTTTGTTTCCTCTTTGTTTCCTCTTTGTTTCCTCTTTGTTTCCTCTTTGTTTCCTCTTCTTCTTCGTTTCCTCTTCGTTTCCTCTTCGTTTCCTCTTCGTTTCCTCTTTGTTTCCTCTTTGTTTCCTCTTCTTCTTCTTCGTTTCCTCTTTGTTTCCTCTTTGTTTCCTCTTTGTTTCCTCTTTGTTTCCTCTTCTTCTTCTTCGTTTCCTCTTTGTTTCCTCTTCGTTTCCTCTTTGTTTCCTCTTCGTTTCCTCTTTGTTTCCTCTTTGTTTCCTCTTCGTTTCCTCTTTGTTTCCTCTTCGTTTCCTCTTCGTTTCCTCTTTGTTTCCTCTTCTTCTTCTTCGTTTCCTCTTTGTTTCCTCTTCTTCTTCGTTTCCTCTTTGTTTCCTCTTTGTTTCCTCTTTGTTTCCTCTTCTTCTTCTTCGTTTCCTCTTTGTTTCCTCTTTGTTTCCTCTTTGTTTCCTCTTTGTTTCCTCTTTGTTTCCTCTTTGTTTCCTCTTTGTTTCCTCTTTGTTTCCTCTTCTTCTTCTTCGTTTCCTCTTCGTTTCCTCTTCGTTTCCTCTTCGTTTCCTCTTCGTTTCCTCTTTGTTTCCTCTTCGTTTCCTCTTTGTTTCCTCTTTGTTTCCTCTTCGTTTCCTCTTTGTTTCCTCTTCGTTTCCTCTTCGTTTCCTCTTTGTTTCCTCTTCTTCTTCTTCGTTTCCTCTTTGTTTCCTCTTCTTCTTCGTTTCCTCTTTGTTTCCTCTTTGTTTCCTCTTTGTTTCCTCTTTGTTTCCTCTTCTTCTTCTTCGTTTCCTCTTTGTTTCCTCTTCGTTTCCTCTTCGTTTCCTCTTCGTTTCCTCTTCGTTTCCTCTTCGTTTCCTCTTCTTCTTCGTTTCCTCTTTGTTTCCTCTTCTTCGTTTCCTCTTTGTTTCCTCTTCTTCTTCTTCGTTTCCTCTTTGTTTCCTCTTTGTTTCCTCTTTGTTTCCTCTTTGTTTCCTCTTCTTCTTCTTCGTTTCCTCTTCGTTTCCTCTTCGTTTCCTCTTTGTTTCCTCTTCGTTTCCTCTTCGTTTCCTCTTTGTTTCCTCTTCGTTTCCTCTTTGTTTCCTCTTCGTTTCCTCTTCGTTTCCTCTTTGTTTCCTCTTTGTTTCCTCTTCGTTTCCTCTTCGTTTCCTCTTTGTTTCCTCTTCTTCTTCTTCGTTTCCTCTTTGTTTCCTCTTCTTCTTCGTTTCCTCTTTGTTTCCTCTTTGTTTCCTCTTTGTTTCCTCTTCTTCTTCTTCGTTTCCTCTTTGTTTCCTCTTCGTTTCCTCTTCGTTTCCTCTTT